>NC_069400.1:63125508-63179739 GCF_026875155.1 Cherax quadricarinatus | reverse complement strand
AAAAAAGGGAAAATTGCAACACTTTTCAGTGGCGGGACTGGATTTGCGTAAGGTGGCCCCAAAAGCCAACTTCACGGTCTTATATCTCGAAGTACTGGCCCTAAAACATTTTTTTGGTCTTATACCACACAGAAAATAGCCCTTTTTAAATTTAAAAACAAAAACAAAAAAAAAAAGATTTTTTTTTTTTTCAAATATTCGGACGCCACGCAGTAACTAATCTATTTTGGACAGTTTAAGGGTTAAATCCCTTGTTTTTTTTCTTTTTCTTGTTACTTTCTTCATGCATTTTATTAAAGCTGGGTAATGTCTATAGTGCATGCAAAAAGTGATAGCTTTAAAAAAAATTTTTCTCTGTATTACTGACAATAATTAGGATTTCAGAAAATTTTTTAAATTTTAACCCTTTCACTTTTTGGGCCAAAGTCTAGGGCTTACAAGCCAGTGTTGGTGCGTATTATTACGCCAAAATTCTAGGGGGCTTCAAATCAGGGGGAGAAAGCTGGTAGGCCTAAATGAAAGATTTAAAATTTGCAAGTACAAAAAAAACGGGGAGCCAGTGGTGAATTGGGAATGCCATTTCAGTAGTCCTTTTTCACATGCCTAGCATAAAAATACAGTGGCCCCCGTTTAACGATATTTTTTCACTCCAGAAGTTGTCAGGGCCAGTACGACCGAATTTTTTTCCCCATAAGGAAAATTGTAAAAATAGAATTTCCATTTCAACCCCCAAACATACACGTACAAACGCACTTACATAAATACACTAACATAATTGGTCACATTCGGAGGTAATCGTTATGCGGGGGTCCACTGTATCTGACTCCCCGGCGAATTTAAATTGTCACAGTTGCACTTTGTCGATGTTGCAATACTGCTGTGAGATTTGGAATTTTGAAAATTTTTAAAAAATTTCAAGGCAGTTACAGGATTTAAAAGTGAACATTGAAAAGAGCAAATTAATGTAACAAAGCCTAGACAATGAAAGACTGGAAGGAGGGACTATGGAAGAATTTAATCCATTTAGTGTTTTGGGAGTGGATATATTGACAGATGGGTTTATGAAAGACAAGGTTAACTATGGAAAAAAAAGGGGAGAAAAATGGAAAGGGAATGTTGGGGCATCTGTGGAAAGAAAAATTATAAGGCAAAAAATGGTGGTACCAACCCTTTATGGGGATTGAAGCTTGTAATTAAAAACACAAGGAGGAAGCTAGAAGCAGGGGAGATATTTTTTGGAGCAATGGTGGTGTCATTTTAATCAAGAAATTAGAGAGCAAATGATTAAAAAAAAAAGTAAAATTTCCGGGGACTTAGAGGTTTTTTCCCATGGCTGATCTTTAGTTTAGAGAAGCAACTGCAGACCGAAAGGTGCGTAAATTTGGGTAGGGTAAGGTTATTACAGGAAAAGGTGAAAAAGAGGATTTTAAATGGTTTTGGGGAATCAGGATCCAAGGGGCAGCATGTTAGATTTGTGAGTGGTGAGTTTTAAATTTTTTTCATAGCTTGTCATCTGTTGAAATGCCCGCGGGTAAAATTTAAAAAAGGGTTTGATGAAACTGGTTGGCCAGACTTGAGTCCAAGGAGAAAGTAAGTGCTGCACTCTGAAAGGGCGTTGGGGGGTTGCATTTTAGAGGGGCATTTCATTTTATTGGGCATTAAAATGTTGAATGAGTGATGTAAATGTTTTGTTTTTTTTTAAAACTTCAACTTGGGAGATACCCCGCTGGGAAAAAATTATTAAACTGTTTTAGTAAAACACTGAGGATTTTAAGATAAGGTGGCAAATAAAACAGTAATAAATAACAAAAATTAATATGAAAAAAATGCACAGAAGTGATAAACCACATAAGGATCACATGAATGAAATATATAAACCCCCATGTTAATGAACTAATGGATGTGCAGTGTCCCAAATACAGTTTTTTTGTTTTTGAGATATTGTTTTTTTCCCTAATTGTAAAAATAAATGACAGTTTTTTACAACAGACTCTCTCTTTTTAATGAATAGATAATTCAGTAGAATTTGTTTTGTATTTCTGAAGTAGAAAATGAGGTATATGGATGGGAAAAAACAGAAAGAGCTGTACACAAAAGTTTGACAAAAACTGAAATATGCATCATTGGTGTGGAGTTCACAATAGAAAAATTAGCATTTATTTGTCTTGAGATAAAAAGAAATAAATCTCATACTGTATATTTTTTTTTTTTTCCAACAAATCGGCCGTCCCCACCGGGCAGGGTGACCCAAAAAAAAAAAAAATCCCCCAAAAAAAAAAAACTTTCATCATCATTTAAAACTTTTCCCCCACTCCACATTACACTTTTTTGCAGAGGTCTCAGAATACAAAAGTTTAGAAGCAAACAATAAAGATCTCAACATATCCCTCCAAACTGCCCAAAACCCCCAACCCCTCCTTTTAAAGTGCAGGCATTGACTTCCCATTTCCAGGACTCAAGTCCGACTATATGAAAACAACCGGTTTCCCCGAATCCCTTCACTAAATATTACCCTGCTCACACTCCAACAGATCGTCAGGTCCCAAGTACCATTCGTCTCCATTCACTCCTATCTAACATGCTCACGCACGCTTGCTGGAAGTCCAAGCCCCTCGCCCACAAAACCTCCTTTACCCCCTCTCCAACCCTTTCGAGACATGTGCAACTCCTGGGTATCTTTATTGAGGAAACGTTTCGCCACACAGTGGCTTCATCAGTCCATACAAAGGAGAATCTTGAAGAATAGGAGGAGACGATGGACCACATCGACTCCAGGTTGAGGGACTGATTACCTCATTCTCCTCCTATTCTTCAAGATTCTCCTTTGTATGGACTGATGAAGCCACTGTGTGGCGAAACGTTTCCTCAATAAAGATACCCAAGAGTTGCACATGTGTCTAATTTATCAACATGTCGGTTCTCTGAACCATTCATCTACAAACCTGTCAGACACTGCATCTTCTTGGGATCTTAATACTTGGGAATTCTTCGCTTGCCTAATTCTTGGGCACGACCTACTTCAACATTGAACAAATGTTACACTACCTCTGACTGCTGCACCTCTCCTGCAAACGGTTTATAAGCTCCTTCTCAGCACGTATGCTGTATTCTATTCAAGATTGATGGACTGACCACATCGACTCCAGGTTGAGGGACTGATTACCTCATTCTCCTCCTATTCTTCAAGATTCTCCTTTGTATGGACTGATGAAGCCACTGTGTGGCGAAACGTTTCCTGAATAAAGATACCCAAGAGTTGCACATGTGTCTAATTTATCAACATGTCGGTTCTCTGAACCATTCATCTACAAACCCTTTCGAGGACGACCCCTACCCCGCCTTCCTTCCCTTCTAGATTTATATGCTTTCCATGTCATTCTACTTTGATCCATTCTCTCTAAATGACCAAACCACCTCAACAACCCCTCTTCTGCCCTCTGACTAATACTTTTATTAACTCCACACTTTTTCCTAATTTCCACACTCCGAATTTTCTGCATAATATTTACACCACACATTGCCCTTAAACAGGACATCTTCACTGCCTCCAACCGTCTACTCGTTGCTGCATTTACCACCCAAGCTTCACACCCATATAAGAGTGTTGGTACTACTATACTTTCATACATTCCCTTCTTTGCCTCCATAGATAACGTTTTTTGACTCCACATATACCTCAACACACCACTCACCTTTTTTCCCTCATCAATTCTATAATTAACCTCATCCTTCATAAATCTATCTGCCGACACGTCAACTCCCAAGTACTATCTGAAAGCATTCACTTCTTCCATACTTCTCCTCCCCAATTTGATATCCAATTTTTCTTTATCTAAATCATTTGATACCCTCATCACCTTACTCTTTTCTATGTTCACTTTCAACTTTCTGCCTCTACACACATTCCCAAACTCATCCACTATCCTTTGCAATTTTTCTTTAGAATCTCCCGTAAGCACAGTATCATCAGCAAAAAGTAACTGTGTCAATTCCCATTTTGAATTTGATTCCCCAAAATTTAATCCCACCCCTCTCCCGAACACCCTAGCATTTACTTCCTTTACAACCCCATCTATAAATATATTAAACAACCATGGTAACATTACACATCCCTGTCTAAGACCTACTTTTACCGGGAAGTAGTCTCCCTCTCTTCTACACACCCTAACCTGAGCCTCACTATCCTCATAAAAACTCTTTACAGCATTTAATAACTTACCACCTATTCCATATACTTGCAGCATCTGCCACATTGCTCCTCTATCCACTCTATCATATGCCTTTTCTAAATCCATAAATGCAATAAAAACTTCCCTACCTTTATCTAAATACTGTTCACATATATGCTTCAATGTAAACACTTGATCTACACATCCCCTACCCACTCTGAAACTGTATATGTCAATAGCAAATATGGATTTCCATATTACAAGTCTTATGTTCTTGAATGTGAGAAATTTATGGTGCTGAGCAGGACTCTTTGGATACAGGTGGAATGACAGAGTTCATGGAAGTCAGGAAACCTACTGGATCTGGGTGGAGGACCCTGACACTAACCATATGTACCACCATGAGCAGTTCACCCTCACCAAGAAACAAGTAAGTCCCTCAACATCAACTACTATTTATGCGTACGTTTTCTTCTAAATAATACCTCTTCCAGTACCTAAGTAATATATTTCTTAAACTTTTCTTCTCACATAATTCTTGACTGTACTGTATTGTCTTGTAATCTTTTGTTTATTAAAGCCATGTATGGCTTTTAACCCTTCGGGGGTTGCCAGGCCCTCTCAGAGACTTTTTCTCAGGGTTGCCAAAATTTCAAAAAAAAAAAAATTTTTTCTTATGAAAAGATAGAGAATCTTTTCCCGATCATAATGACACCAAAAGCATGAAAATTGATGGAAAACTTAAGGAATTATGCTTTCACGAAGTTAGCGGTCTCGACGATGTTTACGCATCGGTGATTTTGCCCACTTTGAGCCCTATTTTTGGCCAATTCCAGTGTACTAGTCGACAAAAATCATAACTGTTTCGCTAGAACTCCATTTTTTCTTTCGAATGAGTACAAGAAACCACCCATTTACCGATTTCAACTATCCAATAAAGTAGTCAGAATTTAGCAATTTTGCCAATTTCACACAATTTTCAAAAGATGCCAATTTCCAAATAGGGTCCATAATGAACAAGGAAGACATTCCTGGCACTAAAATAACATTTCCTCTGTTCATCAGTCATGTCCACAGGCCCCTCTTACATTTCTTTTGCTTTCCACATTGACTTTTTATTCTAACAAATAAAATAAGATTTACTGTTATGCAGACTACTACATTAGTGTAGAAATGGCATAAATATTATCGGTGCACTTGTGAAAGAATATTAGACTCACCAGTTGACGTGTATTGGACGGTTAGCATGATTTGTTTACTTTTGAGCTTTGGTAAAAATCAAACATTTCTGCTACTTTGAGCTCAATTTTCATTGTAAAACCAGTCAAAATCATCTCAATTTCTGTAATATGTCTTCCATTCTATACAAAGAGACCAGGAAAACTAGAATACAACAATAAATACCATATGAAAATACAGTGCAAAGGCGCTGTTTTAAACCAAAAACACGGTCAAAGTTTTTTTTTCTCATTACTCACTGTGTGCTGCAGGACTTTTTTTTTATACTGCGCACACTGACCACATACACCCATTCTTTCATATGTAGGCCTACCAGCTTTCTCTTGCTAGATTTGAGGGTGTGACGGCCCCCTGCCAAACGAGCGGTTAAATGGTTAACCTGCCGGCCGGCAGTACCAAGGGTATGTCATCAAACCCAATGTGGTGACTGTTGAGCCGGCCTTAGAGGCAGTAATTACCAGAACACCTCACGGTACATATGTACTGGCAGTAGAGAGTATTCGTCCGACCATCTTATGGTATATCTACTGGCTTTAGAAGAAGCACTCACCGCAGCTCACTGAATATGATGGCCTCAGTTACTTGATGGCCGCATTCAGTGAGCTTGCAACATAGTGTGTTCTGCTAGTAGTATTCACCGGACCATCTTGCGGTGTGTGTCAACTGGTCTTGGAGGCGGTAGATAGTGTTCACCAGACCACCTTACGGTGTACTTCTACTGGCCTTAGAGTATTTTCAGGACAGGTGATGTCTGCGGACTCACCGCCTACGCTGGTCAACTGTGGGCTGAGTCATCTGATGCTGTTGTAGTGTGACACTGTATGAAGAAAAGGTTGGAGTGTGACACTGAACTGGGCTGGGACCGTAGTGTGACACTGAAGGCAGTATGACGGAGTGTAACACTGAAATAAGCTATAGGACTGTAGTGGAACACTGAGAAGAAAAGGGTGTCGTGTGACACTGAAGAAGATACGATTGTAGTGTACGCTGAATAGTGTCATGTGACTGGCCTTTGAGAGGAAAGACGCTATGCGGGTAATAGTGAGTGTGTCGCAGAGACAAGGGTGTCATGGGTGACACAGTCGAGAAAGTGTATGACGCAGAGAAAAGGGTGTCGTGTGACAGAGAAAAGGGTGTCAAGAGACACGGTTGAGAAGGAGCGTCATTACGCAGAGAAAAGGGTGTCATGTGACACGGAGAGCAGGAGTGTTGTGTGACACAGAGAAAAGGGTGTCAAGGGACACGGTTGAGAAGGCGCGTCATTACACGGATAAGTGTCGTGTGACACAGGGAGCGTCACAACTCGGACAAGTGTCGTGTGACACAGAGAGCGTCATAAGGGTGTTGTGAGACACGGGAAGAATACAGTTGATTATAATTTATTATTGTACAAATGTTACTTATAATTTATTATTTTAGCCTATGTATGTATGTGACACGGTAATGTCTGAGAAAGTTGTACCCTGTGTGTTGGGTCATTAATTATTATTTATTATTTTAGTATGCTAATAATTTATTATTGTAACATTAGTGTTAAAATAACTCTAGACCAAAGATTGTTTGTTTTTATATAATATTAAAGATTAATTCATTTTAATGTTTATTTTGTATTCCGAACTTGTATATTACGACACCTAATGGAAGGCCAATTGCTTGTTGTTGTAATAGAGGGCACTAGAATTTATGCGTACTAGTACAGTGGTCCCTCGTTTTTCGTAATTAATCCGTTCCTGGAGCCATTACTATAAACAAAATTTACGATTTACGAATCAATTTTCCGAATAAGAAATAATGTAAATACAATTAATCCGTTCCTGACACCCAGAAGTATTAAAACAAAAAAATTTTTTACATGAAATATACATGTAGTACATAAACAATACAATGAGAAATGATGAATGAAACATTAACAGCATAACACTTACCTTTATTGGAGATCCTTCTTAGTGTATGGGAGACTGGAGGAGGAGAGAGTGGATTGTTTATAGTTTGGAAGGGGAATCCCCTTCCATCAACACCTCAGGTACCATTTGCTTTTCTGGGGTTGCTTCTCTTCTCTGTTTCTTAATGCCACTAGGACCACCTTGAGAATCAGTGGAGTCCTGTCTCGCAAAATAACTGTGGAGAGAGCTCTGTTTCTGGCGTCTCTTTAACGCTTCCCTAAAATGGCCCAAGACTTTGTCACTGTACATGTTGCCAACCTGGCTTGCAGCAACCTTGTTAGGGTGATGTTTCTCCATAAAACTTTCCATCTTACCCCACATAGTAAAAATCTCTTTAATTTCTGAAGAAGGCACCTTCTTCCATCTCTCTTCCTCCTCCTCTGCAGCAAGATTCTGAGCTGCGATGTGTTGCTCTTCCTGCAGAAGCTCTTGCAGCTCCTCAGTGGTGAGCTCTTCGTTGTGGTCTTCCACCAATTCTTCCACATCCTCCAAACTCACATCCAATCCCATGGAACTCCCCAGTGCCACAATTGATTTTACAACAGACATAGGCTCATTAGGGTCAGTCCCAAATCCTTCAAAATCCCTCTTGTGGACACAATCTGGCCACAATTTTCTCCAGGCAGAGTTCAAAGTCCTGGTAGTCACTCCCTCCCAAGCCATACCTATAAGGGATATGCAATGGAGGATGCTGAAGTGTTCTCTCCAAAATTCCCTTAGGGTCAAGTGAGTGTCTGTGGTCACAGTCAAGCACCTGTGAAACATTGCTTTTGTGTAGAATTTTTTAAGTTTGCAATAACCTGCTGGTCCATGGGTTGGAGGAGAGGAGTGGTATTCGGGGACAAGAACTTTAATGTGATGAACCCAAACTCCTCGAAAATTAGGTCATCCAAGTTTGGAGGATGAGCAGGTGCATTGTCCATTACTAGCAGGCACTTGAGATCCAATTTCATTTCCAGGAGATACTCCTTCACACTAGGGCCAAACACTTCATTGAACCACTCGACGAAAATTTCCCTCGTGACCCATGCCTTACTATTAGATTTCCAAAACACACACAATTTACTCTTCATAACATTGTTTTTCCTGAACACACTGGGATTTTCAGAATGGTACACTAGTAATGGCTTCACTTTGAAATCCCCACTAGCATTAGTGTAGAACATTAGCGTCAGCCTGTCTTTCATAGGCTTGTGTCCTGGCATTGCCTTTTCCTCTTGTGTAATGAAGGTCCTCTTTGGCATTTTCTTCCAAAAGAGGCCCGTTTCGTCACAATTGAACACTTGTTCAAGTTTCAGTCCTTTAGCCTCTATGTACTCCTGGAATTCATCAAATTTTTGAATTTGGTAGGGTGTGCAAAAGAAGAAAATTAAAGGTGAATACAGGAAAGAGTAAGGTTATGAGGATAACAAAAAGATTAGGTGATGAAAGATTGAATATCAGATTGGAGGGAGAGAGTATGGAGGAGGTGAACGTATTCAGATACTTGGGAGTGGACGTGTCAGCGGATGGGTCTATGAAAGATGAGGTGAATCATAGAATTGATGAGGGAAAAAGAGTGAGTGGTGCACTTAGGAGTCTGTGGAGACAAAGAACTTTGTCCTTGGAGGCAAAGAGGGGAATGTATGAGAGTATAGTTTTACCAACGCTCTTATATGGGTGTGAAGCGTGGGTGATGAATGTTGCAGCGAGGAGAAGGCTGGAGGCAGTGGAGATGTCATGTCTGAGGGCAATGTGTGGTGTGAATATAATGCAGAGAATTCGTAGTTTGGAAGTTAGGAGGAGGTGCGGGATTACCAAAACTGTTGTCCAGAGGGCTGAGGAAGGGTTGTTGAGGTGGTTCGGACATGTAGAGAGAATGGAGCGAAACAGAATGACTTCAAGAGTGTATCAGTCCTGTAGTGGAAGGAAGGCGGGGTAGGGGTCGGCCTAGGAAAGGTTGGAGGGAGGGGGTAAAGGAGGTTTTGTGTGCGAGGGGCTTGGACTTCCAGCAGGCATGCATGAGCGTGTTTGATAGGAGTGAATGGAGACAAATGGTTTTTAATACTTGACGTGCTGTTGGAGTGTGAGCAAAGTAACATTTATGAAGGGATTCAGGGAAACCGGCAGGCTGGACTTGAGTCCTGGAGATGGGAAGTACAGTGCCTGCACTCTGAAGGAGGGGTGTTAATGTTGCAGTTTAAAAACTGTAGTGTAAAGCACCCTTCTGGCAAGACAGTGATGGAGTGAATGATGGTGAAAGTTTTTCTTTTTCGGGCCACCCTGCCTTGGTGGGAATCGGCCAGTGTGATAATAAAAAAAAAAAAAAAAAAAAATTCAGCCGCCTTGTGGTCCGAACTGGCAGCCTCACCATGCCTTACCACACTGTGTATGCCAGTACGGTTCTTAAATCTCTCAAACCAGCCTTTGCTGGCCTTAAATTCACTCACATCACCACTATTTGCAGGCAACTTCTTTACCAAATCTTCATGCAACTGCCTAGCCTTTTCACAAATAATCGAAGTCATAAGAGTATCTCCTGCTAATTGTTTCTCATTTATCCACACCAATAATAACTTCTCAGCCTCTTCCGTACTGGTGATCTCATTTTTGTCAGCATAGTTACTCCCTTTGCAACAACAGCATCCTTTATTTCCTTTTTCTTGGCCACTATGGAACATAAGGTTGTGTAGGGTTTCTTATACATCCTGGACAGTTCGGCCACACTTATACCACTTTCATATTGTTCAATGATGGTTTTCTTAAATTCAATCGTATTTCTCACCTTCTTTACCACAGGCTTGGCACTAGGAGCTTTCTTTGGAGCCATGGTAGCTTATTTAGTACTTGCAAGCACTAAAATAAATGGAATATTTTGAAATATTTCGCTGGAGCACGTGAGGGGACCTTCGCTCACTGGTAAACAATGCCAGACTGGCTGCTGCCCCGGCTCACGCCGTGGGTACGCATCCCGGACGAACTACGACTCGCGAATCAACCTATGAAAAGCAAGTCCATGTTTCTACGAAAATACCCCTGTGGTTGGCGAAATTTACGATTGCCGGGAACTACGAAAAGCGGTGGACCACTGTATGTCAAAAACCCTGGTGCATAAGCCATACTAGTACGGCCGAAACCCCAAAAGGGTTAATGCATTGAAATTTGTGGTGATTGTCGTGCCTTGTTTTTTTTTTCCATCAGTACCTGGAGCGACTTATAAACCGAAAACCAACAGGTTTACCAGCTGCTTCCTGAGACAGAGACAAGCAGATGGAAAGACAGACAGACACTGGCAGACAGAAAGACAAGCAGAGCTAGACAGATAGATAGGCAGATACAGACAGACAAATAGATACTGACAGACAGACATACAGAGACATATTTGTGTGCAATAGTGAAAACACCATACTATGAAAGGCATTGCTGTACAGTTAGCTCCAGTAATATACGGTAACCTTTGTTCCTAAATCTCCTTGTTTGAAGCTGTTAATTTTATTCTGTTGTATTGTAAACTGCACATCTTCCTTTTGGAAAACCTCCATAGTACATATCAGTTTAATGCATGCAGGCAGTCACACCTTAACTCTTAATGTGTATACACATCTCATATTTAATCCACTTCATTCACTCACTTTACTGTTTATGTATATGATGCATTACATATTTGAGTTTTGTAGTTATATCCAGATGTTGTGGTTTAAGCATAAATTGTCAGAAATTTTGATAGTTATTGCTCTTGACTGTCTGTAAGCTTAGGGTCCCTTTGATCAAATTATGTAGGAGATACATAGGTTGATAAAATTAAATGTGTGTAAAGGTAGTTGAAAGTGAACATAGATAACAGCAAGGTGATGAGGGTAACAAATGAGTTAGGTAATGAAAGAGTGGATACCATATTGGAGGGTGGGAGTACGGAAGAAGTGAACGTGTTCAGATATTTGGGAGTGGACTTATTGGTGGATGGGTCTGATAAACGAGGTGAACCATAGAATTGATGAAGGGAAAAAGATGGGTGGTGCATTGAAGTATCTGTGGAGAGAAAGAACATTATCCATTAAGGCAAGGAGGAGAATGTATGAGAGTAGAGTGGTACCAACACTCTCTTACATGGGTGTGAAGCATGGGTTGCAAATGTTGCAGTGGGAAGGAGGTTGGAAGTAGTGAAGACGTCGTGTCTGGGGGTAATGTGTAGTGCAGATATACAGAGAATTCGTAGTTTGGAGATTTGGAGGTGGAGAGTTACTAAAAATATTATGTAGAGGGCTGAGGAGTAGTTGTTGAGGTGGTTTGTTCATTTAGAGAGGAAGCAACATAGGATGACCTGGAGGATGTGTAAATCTGTAGTGGAGGGAAAGTGGGGTAGGGGGTCATCCTAGGAAAGGATGCAAAGATTGGGTTAAGGAGGTTGTGTGTTCAAGGACTTGAACATTCATTAGGCATGTGTAAGCAGGTTAGACAGGAGTGGAGGCAAATGGTTTTTGGGACCTGATGAGCCATTGGAGTGTGAACAAGGTAAATTATGTGAAGGGATTCAGGGAAACCAGTTAGCCAGACTTGAGTCCTAGAGGTTGGAAGCACAGTGCCTGAACTCTATAAAGGAGGGGTGGGGTTATTTGCTGTTTTGAGGGACATTTAAACTGTCATAACTTCACATCTCTGGCAAGACAGTGTTAGTGTGAACAATTGTTAGGGAGCACTAGTAAAAAGAAATGAAGCAAACCCTGATTTGGATGTTAGACCAACAAAAGGATTTGTCTCAAGATCTTGATTAGATTTATTGTGTGTGATGGAGACTAAAGATGTTTTGTATGTTTTTGCAGGTTGTGCGGCAGGAGACTCAACAGTTAGTGTTTACCATACCCATTTTTGAGCCAATGCCCACCCAGTATTATGTGAAAGCCATAAGTGATAAGTGGCTCAGTTGTGAATCCATGTGTGTGATGAATTTCAAGACTTTGATCCTTCCAGAGCGGCATCCTCCCCACACAGGTTAATACTCTATTAAACATTGTTACGTTTGTTTTGCAGACTTGGTTACATGTAGTGGCAGTGCCAAGGAGGGTGCTTGGCATGGCTTCAGCTCTCTGAAGCCTACACAAATAAAAATAGTATTGATAATAGCACTACTTCAAAACAAATTCTCTTAATCCTCATTCCAACTAGGCAGTCACCTCTAAGGGAGGGACTGATAAGCTGGTGGAAGGCCTCAGCCAAATGACTATAGCTCCAGTGGCAGGTCATCATATGACTAAAACCCCGCTTCAAGAAACACTTGTCCTGTTACTTGACAAAGCTTACCTAACCTAGCCTCTGGCGGTATCTCCCCCAATCCCCAACAAGGCCTTAAGCCAGTATCTGAAGTGTATTGGTCCTTCCATTATCAGTAGTATTGTCAACAATTTCAGTTTTCCTGGTACACCTTCTGTAATATAGCTGCAGCATGGAAAAAAACACAGCATTATACTGCTACCCTATTTTATACCCAGTAAGACAGTGGGATCAAAAGCTAGCTATGCTTTTCTGTCATATTCCATCTGACAGGTTGGGCTAGATAAACTAGGCAACGTGTCAACCTGAGCTGGGAGACCCTCAGTAGTTCAAGGACCCCAATGGAAATAAGTCACTTTGACTTTTTTGGGGTTATCCTGGGCAATTTACACACGTTTCTTTCTTCTTTCTTTCAACACACCGGCTGTATCCCACCGAGGCAGGGTGGCCCAAAAGGAAAAACGAAAGTGTCTCCTTTTACATTTAGCAATATATGCAAGAGAAGAGGTTACACATGTTTCTATGTATGATGATTTGTGTATCTGTATGTGTGTATCCATGGAGAAGTGGAACAGAACTCTTCCTCCATAAGTCATGTGTGTCGTAAGAGGTGACTAAAATGCTGGGAGCAAGGGGCTAGTAACCTCTTCTCCTGTATACATTCCTAAAGTTAAAAAGAGAAACTTTTTTTTTTTTTTTTGGGGGGGGGGGTCACCCTGCCTCTGAGGGATACAGCAGGTTTGTTGAAAATAAAAAAGTACTTATGTGTACCTGCACCTAAATAAACTTATTTAGCTCAATTGATAGTCCACTCAGCTCACACACTGAGGTCCGGGGGTCATTCCCTTGAAACATTAGGATGTGTTTCCTTTAAACACCTGCTGTCCCTGTTCACCCATCAGTAAAATAGGTACCTGAGTGTCAGTTGACTGGTGTGGATCACATCCTGGGAACAAAATTGACTTAATTTGCCCCAAATGCTCTGCATAACAAGGGGGTTTATATGTAGTAGTATGTCATTGATGTCAGCTAGGCCTGTATACAGGTCCTCCATCACAAATCCAGCATCATTGGGACCTGTAGTGTGCTGGGTTACTGAGTTTGCCGGATTACAGAGTGGTTGGTTAGAATACACTTAATAAAATTAACCAACTTGACTTACGCAAAGTTCATTGAACATCGGCAAAAATCGAACATTTCCGCTACTTTGAGCTCAATTTCAAGGTACTTTTCGTCATGAAAGCAATCAAAATCATGTCTATTTCTGTAATATATCTTACATTCTATCAAATGAGTCCAAAAAAATGAGAATTCAACCATAAAAACCATACGAAAATATACTGCAAAGAGGCGGCTAATGGCTGAAAAGTGAACTCCCTTATTTATCGTCCGTTTTTTTTTTTTTTTTTTTTTTTTTGTACATTAAGAAGCACCTTTCCATCATACATTGCCCAAGTTTTAATGAGATAGCCCAACAAACAACCGAGAAAAAAAAATATTTACCAAAAATCATATATGGCAAGCCCAAGCCAGGTACTGGAAATAAGTCACATTGTCGGACTTTTCTGGGTTATCCTAGGTTCTGTATACATACACTGCTATGTATGATAATCTATGTAACTGTATTTGTGTATACCTGAATAAACTTACTTACTTCTAGTCTGTCAACTGAGTACAAGAAACTGCCCATTCACTTATTTCAACTACCCAATGAAGTGGTCAGAAATTGGCAGTTTGGCTGATTTCACACAAATTTCAACAGATGCCAATTTCAAAATAGGATCCAGAATAAACAATGCAGACATTCCTGGCATTAAAATAACATTTTCTCTGTTCATTAGTCACGGCTACAGGCCCCTTTTATATTACCTTGCTTACCATTTGGAATTTTTATTCACAAAAAAATAGAAGATTTACTGTTATGCAGACTACTGCATTATTGTAATAATTGTATAAATAATGTCAACCCATTCTTGGTGAGAGCTCCATTGTTGGTGCTAGTGAGGATAGGAATAAGACAGGTAAACATGCACCAACAGGGAATACAGCCACAGAAACCCAAGGCAAACGGAAACCAAGCCTGTGCACATACTATGCACTTGGTATCTGCAGGCATGGGAAATCTGGAAAAACAGATGGGAAGTGCAACTATGACCACCCTAGAAAATGCCGTGCCCATATGACAACAGGAAAATGCAAACTCCCTTCCTGTAAGCTTTTTCACCCTGAAATGTGTCCCTCTTCAGTACAGGAAAGACTGTGCTATAACTTAAATTGCCAGGCACACCATCTAAAGGGGACAAAAAGATACAAAACATCCAGGCCATGGGAAAACCTGGGTAGCCACAGCCACTCAAGAGGGAGAGGTTTTTTAGTGCAAGGAAGGAAAAAAAATGGCAGGAAATGGCAGAAATCATACACCAAATCCAGTCATTCCTGGAGTGGAACCACAGTCGATGGCCTCCACTCCAAACCAACAGATACAGATACTAATGCCGGAAAAAAAATCCCCCTCCCCCAGTACCAACAATACCATCAGTCTGATGACATTCTTCTTTGCAAATATACAGGGTCTAAAGCCAGCAACAAACAACAAAATACCTTTCATCCGTGGACTGCTTGCAGAGGCAAAGGCAATGTTCGTGGCTTTCACTGAGACCCACATAAAGGATCACTTGGACAACGAAATATGGATCCCAGGTTACAACCTATACAGATGCCACAGAGTGAACAGGCAAAAGGGGGGGGGGGGTTGGCCTGTACATTGCAGAGTCACTTGTTTGCACAGAACTGCTTAATGCCTCAAATGATGTAGTGGAAGTTTTAGCAGTAAAGATCGAGAACCAAAACCTAGTCATTGTGGCAGTCTACATGCCTCCGGATGCAACACCCCAGCAATTCCATGAACATCTGTTAAAAATTGACCACTATCTGGAAAATCTGCCAGCTCCTGCCCCCAACATCTTCCTCCTGGAGGATTTCAACTTAAGGCACCTAAAATGGAGGAATATAGCAAATAATGTTGTTGCAGTAATAACACCAGGAGGCAGCTCTGATGAGAACTCACACACACACACAAGCTTTTAAATCTCTGCACAAAATTAAATTTAAACCAGCAAATAATAGAGCCTACTTGACTGGAGAATACACTAGACCTCATCTTCACTAACAATGATGATCTGATACGAAATGTCACTATATCAAAAACAATATACTCAGATCACAACATAATTGAGGTTCAGACATGTGTGTGCGGAGCCCCAGACCGACATAATGAGATTAGTCACGAGGGAGCATTCACCAAGTTCAACTTCAATAACAAAAACATAAAGTGGGACCAAGTAAACCAAGCCCTAACTGATATAAGCTGGGAAGATAGACTAAGCAACACAGACCCCAACTTATGCCTAGAACAGATTAACTCGGTGGCACTCGATGTATACACAAGGCTTATTCCTCTAAGAAAAAGGAGGAGTAGATGTAAAATAGAAAGAGACAGGTGCTCCCTTTACAGGCGACGGAAAAGAATAACAGAGCGGCTAAAAGAGGTCAATATATCTGAAATGCGTAGGGAGTCACTGGTCAGAGAAATAGCAAGCATCGAACTCAAGCTAAAGGAATTTTATAGGAGTCAGGAATCGCAGGAAGAACTAAAAGCCATAAATGAAATCGAAAGAAACCCAAAGTATTTCTTCTCCTATGCCAAATCAAAGTCGAGAACAACGTCCAGTATTAGGCCCCTACTTAAACAAGATGGGTCCTACACAGATGACAGCAAGGAAATGAGTGAGCTACTCAAATCCCAATATGACTCAGTTTTTAGCAAGCCACTAACCAGACTGAGAGTTGAAGATCAAAATTAATATTTTATGAGAGAGCCACAGAATTTGGTTAACACAAGGCTATCTGATGTTATCCTGACGCCAAATGACTTTGAATAGGCGATAAATGACATGCCCATGCACTCTGCCCCAGGGCCAGACTCGTGGAACTCCGTGTTCATCAAGAACTGCAAGAAGCCCCTATCACGAGCTTTTACCATCCTATGGAGAGGGAGCATGGACACGGGGGCCATCCCACAGTTACTAAAAACAACAGACATAGCCCCACTCCACAAAGGGGGCAGTACAGCAATAGCAAAGAACTACAGACCAATAGCACTAACATCCCATATCATAAAAATCTTTGAAAGGGTCCTAAGAAGCAAGATCACCACCCATCTAGAAAACCCATCAATTACACAACCCAGGGCAACATGGGTTTAGAACATGTTGCTCCGTCTGTCTCAACTATTAGATCACTACGACAAGGTCCTAGATGCACTAGAAGACAAAAAGAAGGCAGATGTAATATATACAGACTTTGCAAAAGCCTTCGACAAGTGTGACCATGGCGTAATAGCGCACAAAATGCGTGCTAAAGGAATAACAGGAAAAGTTGGTCGATGGATCTATAATTTCCTCACAAACAGAACACAGAGAGTAGTCGTCAACAGAGTAAAGTCCGAGGCAGCTACGGTGAAAAGCTCTGTTCCTCAAGGCACAGTACTCACTCCCATTCTCCTGCACCATGAGACTGAGTTCATGGCAACCGACAGTGGCTTCAAAGCCACCTTATCTTTAATGGATAATGTACTGTGTAGGTGCTTTACACAATGAGAAGCATTTCTTTTATTCATTGGAACCATGGCTAGGGCTAAAAGTAAGCAGGTTAAAACAATAAATGGAGAAAAAGAAATTGGAATGACTTTGCAGCAAGTAGCGCCACCAAACAGTACCAGCAGGTTGGCGTGGCGACCCTGGAAATTTGAAATTATGCTAGCCAGAATTAGTGCCGAATAACTGAAGGAACCGAATAACTGATTGCTGGATTTGTGATGGCGGACCTGTACCTTGTATGTGTATTTCAAGAAATAAATATTATTAGTAGTAGTATTTTTTTTTTTCGACAAACTGGCCGTATCCCACCAAGGCAGGGTGGCCCAAAAAGAAAAACGAAAGTTTCTCTTTTTAAATTTAGTAATTTATACAAGTGAAGGGGGTTACTAGCCCCTTGCCCTTGGCGTTTTAGTTCCCTCTTACAACACACATGGCTTACGAAGGAAGAATTCCGTTCCACTTCCCATGGAAATAAGAGGAAATAAACAAGAACAGGAACTAGAAAGAAAATAGAAGAAAACCCAGAGGGGTGTGTGTATATATATGCTTGTCCATGTATGTGTGTAGGTAGTAGGTTGGTAGACAAAAACCATCCAAGGAGGTACTATCGTCCTGCCAAGTGAGTGTAAAACGAAAGCCTGTAATTGTCTTACATGATGGTAGGATTGCTGGTGTCTTTTGTCTGTCTCATAAACATGCAAGATTTCAGGTATGTCTTGCTACTTCTACTTACACTTACGTCACACTACACATACATGTCCAAGCATATATATACACACCCCTCTGGGTTTTCTTCTATTTTCTTTCTAGTTCTTGTTCTTGTTTATTTCCTCTTATCTCCATGAGGAAGTGGAACAGAATTCTTCCTCCGTAAGCCATGCGTGTTGTAAGAGGCAACTAAAATGCTGGGAGCAAGGGGCTAGTAACCCCTTCTCCTGTATATATTACTAAATGTAAAAGGAGAAACTTTAGTTTTTCCTTTTGGGCCACCCCCGCCTCTGTGGGATACGGCCGGTGTGTTGAAAGAAGAAAACATGTATGTGTAGTGTGACCTAAGTGTAAGTAGAAGTAGCAAGACGTACCTGAAACCTTACATGTTTGAGACAGAAAAATGGACACCAGCAATCCTACCATCATGTAAAACAATTACAGGCTTTCGTTTTACACTCACTTGGCAGGACGGTAGTATGTCCCTGGGCGGTTGCTGTCTACCAACCTACTACCTACATATTATTATTATTATTATTACAGTGGTGCCCCAAGTTTTGAACTAATCTGTTCCAGGGGCTAGTTCCAAAGTCGAAATGTTCAAAACTTGAAGCAGTATTTCCCATGAGAAATACAGTGGACCCTCGGGTAATGATTTTAATTCGTTCCATTAGCTGAATTAATTTTCCCCATAAGAAATAATGGAAATCCAATTAATCCGTTTCTGCTGTCAGGAGGCTTGACAGGACAGTACTTCAGTATGACGCTATTGTCAACTCTGCGGCTTATTTATCTATTGCAATTCATCTAATATGACATAATAAACAATATTAGTAACATAGAAACTTTATACACGTATATTCTCTAGAATGAATAAAATGTCATAAACGTGAGGAGTAAGTGGTGGTGGTGTTGGGTTTATAATGGCCACTGATGGTGGAGGCTTTTGCCACCACCATTATCTACAAACAATATATGAACATAATTTATAAATAAGAAATATTTACATTTTAATTTATAAATAAATAAGTTTATTCAGGTATACACAAATAGTTACATACAGTAGGGCCCCACTTATACAGCAGGTTAAGTTCCAGGCTACTGCCGGAAAGCAGACTTCGCCGGAAAGCAGAACGCCATTTTTTCCACATATAAATGCATATAAATGCCAGATAACAAATTTACACTAACATATATTAACCCCTTGACTGTCGCAACCCCCAATCCTGAGGTGTCTCCTGGTGTCGCAAAATTTCAAAAAAAAAAAAAAAATATTTTTTCTTATGAGATGATAGAAAATATTTTCCCGATTGTAATGACACCAAAAAAACGAATTTTGATGGAAAATGACGGAATTATGCTCTCGCGAATATTTACAAATAGGCGATTTCGCCCATTTTGAGCCCTATTTTCGGCTAATTCCGGTGTTCCAGTCGACCAAACTCATAGCGATTTCTTTAGAACTCCATTTTTTCTATTGATTGAGTACAAGAAAGTGCCCATTTACCGATTTCAACTACCCAATAATGTGGTCAGAAATTTGCAATTTGGCCAATTTCACGAAAATTAAAAAATATGTCAATTTCAAAATAAGGTCCAGAATGAACAATGCAGACATTCCTAGCTCTAAAATAACATTTTCTTTGTTCATCAGTCATGTCTCCAGGCCCCTCTGATATTACTCTTGTTTTCTATTTTGAATTTTTATTCAGACAAAAAATAGAAGACTTACTATTATGCAGACTACTGCAATACTGTAATAATTGTATAAATAACATCAACCCATTCATGACTGCATATTAGAATGGCTAGTTGGACATTTGTTGAACAATGACATCATTTGTTTACTTTTGAACATTGGCAAAAATCAAACATTTCCCCTACTTTGAGCTCGATTTCCAGATAATTTTTATAGTAAAATCAATCAAAATCACCTCTACTTCTATAATATGTTTTCCATTCTATCAAATGAGACCAAGAAAATGAGAATACAACAATAAATACTATACGAAAATAGACCACAAAGTCGGCATTTTAATTAAAAAAAATGGTCGGAGTTTTTTTTTTCTCATTATGCACTGCATGCTCCAGGATTTTTTTTATGTGGTGCACACAGACCACACAGACCCATTCTCTCACATGTGGGCCTACCAGCTTTCTCCTGCTTGATGTGAAGCCGCTAGAATTTATGAGTATGTATACGTCAAACACGGTACCTCGTAAGACGTATATATACGGCCGCGACAGTCAAAGGATTAAGCATCCCAGAGTGATAAAATGCATATACAGTTCACTCATTACTTACCTTAAAATATTTGTAGTCTTAATGTAGGGTCAGGGGTGAGTAAACGAGATAAAACGAATAAATGAGAGTGAGAGAGAATGAGTACATGAGAGAGGACAGGCGCAGAGTTATGTAAACAAACCAGGTGAACCTAAGTTTTGTAAACAAAGTGTACACGCCTGGTTTGTGTACAAGTTACATTGTATACAAGTTGTCTCTACATTGATATGGTAGAATAAATAAAGAACACCACTCCCATTCTCATGTATCACCTTTTTTAGAAGAAATGACGCTCTGTCGAAAGGCCTAATCC
Source organism: Cherax quadricarinatus (assembly GCF_026875155.1). Lineage (NCBI taxonomy): Eukaryota > Metazoa > Arthropoda > Malacostraca > Decapoda > Parastacidae > Cherax > Cherax quadricarinatus. The sequence goes on along the minus strand of NC_069400.1, from coordinate 63,159,178 downwards.
TGAAGTGTCTCCTGGTGTCGCAAAATATTCGAAAAAAAAAAAAAAAAATTTCTTATGAAAATGTTAAGATTATTTTTCTGATTGTTTTAGTCCCCCCAAAAAAAAATTCCCATCAGTACTTACCGAGATATAGAGGCATGAAGTTTGCAGAAAATGAGCCACGTATGGCAACAGCGGCGACTGCCACTCACCGGTAAACTTTGGTTTGCTTGTACAGTGGTCCCTCAATAATCGGCCGGCCTGAAAGTCGTCCATTTCGGAAATAGTCCTGTTTTTTCGTCAAAATATTGGCTCGGAAATGGTCCGGTAACTCGCTAATAGTCCTTCGTCCCGGACGCGTACGCACGGTCTGAGCGGCCTCGAGCCGCCTCGGCCTTTCCTTCCTAGCCAGTGTGCCATTGTTTACCAGTGAGCGACGGTCCCCTCACGTGCTCCAGTGAAATATTTCATAATATTTCATTTATTTTAGTACTTGCAAGTTATTTAAGTGCTAAATAAGCTACCATGGCTCCAAAGAAAGCTCCTAGTGCCAAGCTTTTGGTAAAGAAGGTGAGAAATAGGATTGAATTTAAGAAAAACATCATTGAACAATATGATAGTGGCGTACGTGTGGGCGAACTGGCCAGGGTGTATAACAAATCCCGTACAACCATATCTTCCATCATAGCCAAGAAAAAGGAAATCAAGGACGTTGTTGTTGCAAAGGGGATAAATATGCTGACAAAAATGAGATCACCAGTACTCGAAGATGTTGAGAAGTTATTATTGGTGTGGATAAATGAGAAACAATTAGCAGGATATACTCTTATGACTGACATTATTTGTGAAGAGGCTAGGCAGTTGCATGAAGATTTGGTAAAGAAATTGCCTGCAAATAGTGGTGATGTGAGTGAATTTAAGGCTAGCAAAGGCTGGTTTGAGAGATTTAAGAAGTGTACTGGCATACACAGTGTGGTAAGGCATGGTGAGGCTGCCAGTTCGGACCACAAGGCGGCTGAAAAATATGTGCATGAATTCCAGGAGTACATAGAGGCTGAAGGACTGAAACCTGAACAAGTGTTCAATTGTGACAAAACAGGCCTCTTTTGGAAGAAAATGCCAAAGAGGACCTTCATTACACAAGAAGAAAAGGCAATGCCAGGACACAAGCCTATGAAAGACAGGCTGACGCTAATGTTCTGAGCTAATGCTAGTGGGGATTTCAAAGTGAAGCCGTTACTAGTGTACCATTCTGAAAATCCCAGAGTGTTCAGGAAAAACAATGTTATGAAGAGTAAATTGTGTGTTTTGGAAATCTAATAGTAAGGCATGGGTCACGAGGGAAATTTTTGTAGAGTGGTTCAACAAAGTGTTTGGCCCTAGTGTGAAGAATTACCTCCTGGAAAAGAAATTGGATCTCAAGTGCCTCCTAGTAATGGACAATGCACCTGCTCATCCTCCAAACTTGGATGACCTAATTCTGAAGGAGTTTGGGTTCATCACAGTAAAGTTCTTGCCCCCGAATACCACTCCTCTCCTCCAACCCATGGACCAGTTTTTTTGCGAGACAGGACTCCAGTGACTCTCAAGGTGGTCCTAGTGGCATTAAGAAACAGAGAAGAGAAGTAACCCCAGAAAAGCAATTGGTGCCCAAGGTGTTGATGGAAGGGGATTCCCCTTCCCAACAGTAATTCATCCAATCAGTCTCCTTCTCCAGTCTTCCATACACAAAGAAGAATCGCCAATAAAGGTAAGTGTTATTCTGTTAATGTTTAATTCATCATGTGCCACTGTATTGTTTATGTACTACATCTATATTTCATGTAAAATTTTTTTTTGTTTTAATACTTCTGGGTGTCAGGAACAGATTAATTGAATTTACATTATTTCTTATGGGGAAAATTGATTCGTAAATCGTCTATTTCGATAATAGTCCCACTTCCAGGAACGGCCAAATTTTCAAGTTTGTATATTCAACTCCAACCTTTATATTATCCTTTGTACCTGTGTACCTGTCTACCATCTTACTATCATATTATAACCAAGACATTACCATTGTTATTTTTTACTATTATTCTTTTGGTACTTTAATTGTGAATTTTATTTTGTCAATTTAAATCTAGTTATACTCTAATTCTTGTAAACAACTTATATAACACCTTAGTGCAATTGCAACTGAGAGTCTTGTGCCTTTTTTATATCATTAGATTAAACTCAGTTGTACTATAGCTCATTCTAGCTCAATACATAGTCATTACCAAAGTCATTATATTAGACCATAGTGTAATTACTAGTAAGAGCCTGGTGCTATTTTTAATTTGTATTTTTATATTATTAGATTAAACCTAGTTGTACTATAGCTCATTCTAGCTCAATACATAGACTATACCAAAGTCATTACATTAGACCTTAGTACAATTACAAGTGAGAGTCTTGTGCTATTTTTAATTTGTATTTTTATATTATTAGTTTATACCTAGTTGTACTTTAGCTCATTCCAGCACAACACATAGACAACACCAACTTCATTATGTGTATTAGTGACTATACTCTACATGACCAAAATGCTATATACTTGTCCAAACTTCCCACCACTACAGATATCAGTACTAAAACTCAACACACAACTCAGGATATAAATAACCATAATTTAAATCTAGAAGATGATTGATCACGTCGACCCTGATCTAAACCTACATAATCTGACACACAATCAAAACCTATTGGAAAGTAACTGCCTTTACTACACAGCATCACAAGCCAGCACTATCCTAAACAATGATAAAAGTCTATCAGTACTTAACTACAACATCAGGTCCTTAAGCAAACACTATGATGACCTCCTGGCACTCCTTGAATCACTAAAGACACCCTTCTCCTGCATTATTCTTACTGAGACCTGGCTTAAACAGGACACAATAGATATCTACCCTCTACCAGGATACACAGCAATCCACAACTGCAGACCATACCAAGTTGGGGGTGGTATTGCAATCTATTACTCTAACCAATTATCTTGTATTAGCACCAATTGCTTTAGTGATGAATATGGAGAATACATTTTTGCTAATTTTACTGTAAAAAACCTTAAGACGCCTATAACAATCGGTGCCATTTACCGGATACCCCACACAAACATCCCAAACTTCAGTGAGAAATTAAAGGCACTAATAACAAACAGACAAATGAATAAGCACCACCTTCTCTTAGCTGGAGACTTCAACATCAACCTTGGCCTACTAGATGATCAGCCTGTAACTGATTTCATCAACAATATGAACAACACACTTCTCATACCAACAATAACTAAACCAACCGGGCTCACTGAAACAAGTGCAACCATAATAGACCACATATGGACCAATATACTAGCCCCCCTTAAATCAGGGATAATCACAGATAGCACTACAGACCACTACCCTACCTTCCTCTTGACAAACATTAGTAAAGCACCACTTGAATACAACAAAGTCTCATTTAGACTCTATGATGAGGCCTCAATAAGGAAGTTCACAGCTGACCTAGAGACTGTTGACTGGCCTACAGAATTCTCCAAGGCCAATGGTATTGATGACTGGACAGACATTTTTCTTAACAAACTACTTAGACTATACAACAAACATTGTCCTATAAAAACGAAACAGATCACAAACAAACGGCTTGGTTGCCCATGGCTAACCAGCACCATTCTGAAATCCATTGATAAGAAACACCAATATGAAAAGCAATATAGACAGGGCTTAACCCTTTGACTGTTTCAGGCCCCTCTCTGAAACTGTCATTCTGTGTCACCAAATAGTCAAAAAAAAAAAAATTTTTTTCTTATGAAAAGTTAAGATTATTTTTCTGAGTGTTTTTTAGTAAAAAAATTTTTTGCCATTGGTATTACGAGATAAGACCGATGATTTGCAGAAATGAGCCTGCAGTGCAACAGCGGCGACTTGCCACTCACCGGTAAACTTAGTTTACTTGTAATTGAAGGTTTTTGTTTTTTTCACTATTTTATTTTTAATTATTGGCCTATGGACAAAGTAAGGTGTGGACATTATACACTCGTTGTAACACAATAAGCACGGAGCAAACATAATTTCAATATGTGTACAAAACTTGTTTACAATAACAAACAAAAATCCTCCTCCCTCTCCTCCTCCTCGTCCTCTCTCCTCGTCCTCCTCCTCGTCCTCCTCCTCCTCCTCCTCCTCTCCTCCTCCTCCTCCTCCTCCTCCTCCTCCTCCTCTCCTCCTCCTCCTCCTCCTCCTCCTCTCCTCTCTCCTCTCCTCCTCCTCTCCTCCTCCTCCTCCTCCTCCTCCTCCTCCTCCTCCTCCTCCTCCTCGTCCTCCTCCTCGTCCTCCTCCTCGTCCTCCTCCTCGTCCTCCTCCTCCTCCTCCTCCTCCTCCTCCTCCTCCTCCTCCTCCTCCTCCTCCTCTCCTCCTTCCTCCTTCCTCTCCTCTCTCCTTCTTCTCCTCTCCTCCTCCTTCCTCCTCTCTCTTCTTCCTCTCTTCTCTTCTCTCCTCTTCTTCCTCTTCTTCTCTTCCTTCTCCTCTCCTTTCTTCTCCTCTCTCCTTCCTTCTTCTCCTCCTCTCCTTCCTCTCCTCTCCTTCCTCCTCTCTCTTCTCTCTTCTCCTCCTCTTCTCTCTTCTTCTTCTCTTTCTTCTCTTCTCTCTTCTTCTTCTTCTCTTCTTCTTCTCCTTCTTCTTCTCCTTCTTCTTCTCCTCCTTCTCCTCCTCCTTGCTCTGAGACAGAGAGCTAGACGGACAGACAGCTGAACCCTCCCTCCACCCTCGTTTACGCTCATCAAAGGTCAGCTCTTATCAGATGTTATCTCCCCTTGTCTTGTCACTGTCATGGGGTGAACTGTTTTCATGCCTCAAGGGAACATATTATTACATATTATTATTATTAGGTATTATTATTATTATTCCTCTTCTTCCTATTCTTCCTCCTCTTCCTCCTCCCCTTCTTCCTCTTCTTCTTCTTCCTCCTTCCTCCTCCTTCCTCCTCCTCCCTCCTCCCCCTCCCTCCTCCTCCCTCCTTCCTCCTCCTTCCTCCTCCTCCCCCTCCTCCTCCTCCCCCTCCTTCCTCCTCCTCCCTCCTTCCTCCTCCTTCCTCCTCCTTCCTTCCTCTTCCTCCTTCCTTCCTCTTCCTCCTTCCTTCCTCTTCCTCCTTCCTTCCTTCCTTCCTCCTCCTCTTCTTCCTCCTCCTCTTCTTCCTCCTCCTCTTCTTCCTCCTCCTCCTCCTCTTCCTCCTCCTCCTCTTCCTCCTCCTCCTCTTCCTCCTCCTCCTCCTCCTCCTCCTCCTCCATTGCTTTTGGTCTCAAACTCCTCAAAATCATGAAATTAATCTTCACTGACACTTCCATCTGTGTTAGAGCATCACTTGGAAAGAGAAGAGTCCCAGATTTGCTGGGGAGTCACATATTTCTTACCGCTAGACATGCTGAAAAAGGACGACTGAAATGGCATTCTCACAATGCACCACTGGCTCTCCGATTATTTTTTATATGGTGCACACTGACCATGGAGACCCATTCTCTCACATGTGGGCCTACCAGCTTCCTCCTGCTTGATTTGAAGCCGCTAGAATTTATGCGTATGGATACGTCAAACACAGTATCTCCCATGACGTATATATACGACCGCGACAGTCATAGGGTTAATAAGTCACTCTGACTTTTTTGGGTTATCCTAGGTTCTCTACACACATGCTGTTATGTATGATAATTTATGTAACTGTATTTTTGTATACCTCAATAAACTTACATACATACAAAAGGTAGTAGGTTGATAGATAGCAACCACCCAGGGAGGTACTACCGTCCTGCCAAGTGAATGTACAACAAAAGCCTGTAATTGTTTTACATGATGGTAGGATTGCTGTGTCTTTTGTCTGTCTCATAAATATGCAAGATTACAGGTATGTCTTGCTACTTCTACTTACACTTAGGTCACACTGCACATACATGTACACATTTATTTATACACACTCGTCTGAGTTTTCTTTGATTTTATCTTAATAGTTCTTGGTCTTATTACTTTTCTTTTAATATCCATGGGGAAGTGGAATAAGAATCTTTCCTCCGTAAGCCATGCGTGTTGTAAAAGTCAACTAAAATGCCGGGAACAGTAGGCTAGTAACCCCTTTTCCTGTAAAGATTACTAAAAAGAATAAGAAGAAGAAAATTGTCAAAGTGGGAAGTCTGAATGTGCGTGGATGTTGTGCAAATGATAAGAAAGAGATGATTGTGGATGTTATGAATGAGAAAAAGGTGGATGTCCTGGCTTTAAGTGAAACAAAGCTGAAGGGGGTAAGGAAATTTCGGTGGAGGGAAATAAATGGGATTAAATCTGGAGTATCTGAGAGAGTTAGAGCAAAGGAAGGGGTAGCAGTAATGTTGAAGGATCAGTTATGGAAGGAGAAAAGAGAATATGAATGTGTAAATTCAAGAATTATGTGGATTAAAGTAAAGGTTGGATGCGAAAAGTGGGTCATATTAAGCGTGTATGCACCTGGAGAAGAGAGGAATGTAGAGGAGAGAGAGAGATTTTGGGAGATGTTAAGTGAATGTATAGCCTTTGAACCAAGTGAGAGAGTAATTGTGGTAGGGGACCTGAATGCTAAAGTAGGAGAAACTTTTAGAGAGGGTGTGGTAGGTAAGTTTGGGGTGCCAGGTGTAAATGAAAATGGGAGCCCTTTGATTGAACTTTGTATAGAAAGGGGTTTAGTTATAGGTAATACATATTTTAAGAAAAAGAGGATAAATAAGTATACAAGATATGATGTAGGGCAAAATGACAGTAGTTTGTTGGATTATGTATTGGTAGATAAAAGACTGTTAAGTAGACTTCAGGATGTACATGTTTATAGAGGGGCCACAGATATATCAGATCACTTTCTAGTTGTAGCTACACTGAGAGTAAAAGGTAGATGGGATACAAGGAGAATAGAAGCATCAGGGAAGAGAGAGCTGAAGATTTATAAACTAAAAGAGGAGGCAGTTAGGGTAAGATATAAACAGCTATTGGAGGATAGATGGGCTAATGAGAGCATAGGCAATGGGGTCGAAGAGGTATGGGGTAGGTTTAAAAATGTAGTGTTAGAGTGTTCAGCAGAAGTTTGTGGTTACAGGAAAGTGGGTGCGGGAGGGAACAGGAGCGATTGGTGGAATGATGATGTAAAGAGAGTAGTAAGGGAGAAAAAGTTAGCATATGAGAAGTTTTTACAAAGTAGAAGTGATGCAAGGAGGGAAGAGTATATGGAGAAAAAGAGAGAGGTTAAGAGAGTGGTGAAGCAATGTAAAAAGAGAGCAAATGAGAGAGTGGGTGAGATGTTATCAACAAATTTTGTTGAAAATAAGAAAAAGTTTTGGAGTGAGATTAACAAGTTAAGGAAGCCTAGAGAACAAATGGATTTGTCAGTTAAAAATAGGAGAGGAGAGTTATTAAATGGAGAGTTAGAGGTATTGGGAAGATGGAGGGAATATTTTGAGGAATTGTTAAAAGTTGATGAAGATAGGGAAGCTGTGATTTTGTGTATTGGGCAAGGAGGAATAACATCTTGTAGGAGTGAGGAAGAGCCAGTTGTGAGTGTGGGGGAAGTTCCTGAGGCAGTAGGTAAAATGAAAGGGGGTAAGGCAGCTGGGATTGATGGGATAAAGATAGAAATGTTAAAAGCAGGTGGGGATATAGTTTTGGAGTGGTTGGTGCAATTATTTAATAAATGTATGGAAGAGGGTAAGGTACCTAGGGATTGGCAGAGAGCATGCATAGTTCCTTTGTATAAAGGCAAAGGGGACAAAAGAGAGTGCAAAAATTATAGGGGGATATGTCTGTTGAGTATACCTGGTAAAGTGTATGGTAGAGTTATTATTGAAAGAATTAAGAGTAAGACGGAGAATAGGATAGCAGATGAACAAGGAGGCTTTAGGAAAGGTAGGGGGTTTGTGGACCAGGTGTTTACAGTGAAACATATAAGTGAACAGTATTTAGATAAGGCTAAAGAGGTCTTTGTGGCATTTATGGATTTGAAAAGGCGTATGACAGGGTGGATAGGGGGGCAATGTGGCAGATGTTGCAGGTGTATGGTGTAGGAGGTAGGTTACTGAAAGCAGTGAAGAGTTTTTACGAGGATAGTGAGGCTCAAGTTAGAGTATTTATTTATTTATTTATTTCCAATTTGTGCACACATACAGAGGTACAAAAAAAATACAGATAAGAGCAGTATGCCAAAGCCACTTATACTATGCATAGCATTACGGGCTGGCTTAAAATTAACTTAAGATTAACTAAGCAATGATTATTATTATTATTATAATCAAAAAGAAGCGCTAAGCCACAAGGACTATACAGCGCTGCTACTAAGCAATGATGAAATCAGTGATAAAACATTAATGTAAACAGATAACTATAAAGCACAAGTGAGTATTACAAAGACAGGTCATATGGTTGCATTCAGTTAGGTAGTGATTCTGTTAGGTAGTGTATTTAAAAAATAATAAAGTTAGATTGGGTTTTAGGTTTAACATTTATGTGATATAATTGTGAGAAACATTTAAGATATACAATTTATAATGTTCAGTTATTCAGTATTTATTTGGTTTTGGGTGAGTAAGTAATCTTTGAGAAGAGACTTGAATTTATAAACAGGTTGTGTTTCTTTTATATTTACAGGTAATGAATTCCAGATTTTAGGGCCTTTTATGTGCATTGAGTTTTTGCATAGTGTGAGATGGACACGAGGAACATCAAAGAGTGATCTGTGCCTTGTGTTGTAGGAAAGAGGGAAATTATTTCCCAGTAAAATTAGGCCTTAGACAATGATGTGTGATGTCACCGTGGTTGTTTAATATATTTATAGATGGGGTTGTAAGAGAAGTAAATGCGAGTGTCTTGGCAAGAGGCGTGGAGTTAAAAGATAAAGAATCACACATAAAGTGGGAGTTGTCTCAGTTGCTCTTTGCCGATGACACCATGCTCTTGGGAGATTCTGAAGAGAAGTTGCAGAGATTGGTGGATGAATTTGGTTGGGTGTGCAAAAGAAGAAAATTAAAAATGAATACAGGAAAGAGTAAGGTTGAACATTAAAATGGTATAAAATACCGACAGGTTGTTAGGTAAGGCACATATGCAACAGTTAGGTATCTTTATTTCGAAACGTTTCGCCTACACAGTAGGCTTCTTCAGTCGAGTACAGAAAAGTTGATAGAAGCAGAAGATACTTGAAGACGATGTAATCAGTCCATCACCCTTAAAGTTTTGAGGTGGTCAGTCCCTCAGTCTGGAGAAGAGCATTGTTCCATAGTATGAAACAATATGGGGATGAAGTGACAGAGTGGAGCCTTATATAGCGCCAGGAGGTGAGACGTAGGTCACTAGAAGAGGTAAGAACGCAGATGTTGGGAGGTCAGGTCCCTCTCAAATCCAGCCGTTCTCACTAGTAGAGGTTGTCGAAGTTGTTTGCAGGTTTGTACCAAGATACCCTTGTGTTGCAGTGTCTGACAGATTGAACATTAAAATGGTATAAAATACCGACAGGTTGTTAGATAAAGATACCTAACTGTTGCATATGTGTCTTACCTAACAACCTGTCGGTATTTTATACCATTTTAATGTTCAATCTGTCAGACACTGCAACACAAGGGTATCTTGGTACAAACCTGCAATCAACTTCGACAACCTCTACTAGTGAGAACGGCTGGATTTGAGAGGGACCTGACCTCCCAACATCTGCGTTCTTACCTCTTCTAGTGACCTACGTCTCACCTCCTGGCGCTATATAAGGCTCCATTCTGTCACTTCATCCCCATATTGTTTCATACTATGGAACAATGCTCTTCTCCAGACTGAGGGACTGACCACCTCAAAACTTTAAGGGTGATGGACTGATTACATCGTCTTCAAGTATCTTCTGCTTCTATCAACTTTCCTGTACTCGACTGAAGAAGCCTACTGTGTAGGCGAAACGTTTCGAAATAAAGATACCTAACTGTTGCATATGTGTCTTACCTAACAAAGAGTAAGGTTATGAGGATAACAAAAAGATTAAGTGATGAAAGATTGGATATCAAATTGGAGGGAGAGAGAATGGAGGAGGTGAATGTATTCAGATATTTGGGAGTGTACGTGTCAGCGGATGGGTCTGTGAAAGATGAGGTGAATCATAGAATTGATGAGGGGAAAAGGGTGAGTGGTGCACTTAGGAGTCTGTGGAGACAAAGAACTTTGTCCTGGAGGCAAAGAGGGGAATGTATGAGAGTATAGTTTTACCAACGCTCTTATATGGGTGTGAAGCATGGGTGATGAATGTTGCAGCGAGGAGAAGGCTGGAGGCAGTGGAGATGTCATGTCTGAGAGCAATGTGTGGTGTGAATATAATGCAGAGAATTCGTAGTTTGGAAGTTAGGAGGAGGTGCGGGATTACCAAAACTGTTGTCCAGAGGGCTGAGGAAGGGTTGTTGAGGTGGTTCGGACATGTAGAGAGAATGGAGCGAAACAGAGTGACTTCAAGAGTGTATCAGTCTGTAGTGGAAGGAAGGCGGGGTAGGGATTGGCCTAGGAAAGGTTGGAGGGAGGGGGTAAAGGAGGTTTTGTGTGCGAGGGGCTTGGACTTCCAGCAGGCATGCGTGAGCGTGTTTGATAGGAGTGAATGGAGACAAATGGTTTTTAATACTTGACATGCTGTAGGAGTGTGAGCAAAGTAACATTTATGAATGGGTTCAGGGAAACCGGCAGGCTGGACTTGAGTCCTGGAGATGGGAAGTACAGTGCCTGCACTCTGAATGAGGGGTCTTAATGTTGCAGTTTAAAAACTGTAGTGTAAAGCACCCTTCTGGCAAGACAGTGATGGAGTGAATGATGGTGAAAGTTTTTCTTTTTCGGGCCACCCTGCATTGGTGGGAATCGGCCAGTGTGATAATAAATAAAAAAAAAATAAATCTGTAGTGGAAGGAATGCGGGGTACGGGTCATCCTATGAAGGGTTGGAGGGAAGAATAAATGAGATTTTTAAGTGCGAGGGGCATGGACTTTAAAGCGTGCGTGAGCGTGTTAGATGGGGATAAGTGGAAACAAATGGTTTTTATGACTTGACGTGCTGTTAGAGAGTATGACCAAGGTAACATTTATGAAGGGATTCAGGGAAACCAGTTAGCCAGACTTGAGTCTTGGAGATGGGAAGTAGAGTGCCTGCACTCTAAGAAGGGATGTTATATGTTACTGTTTTTTAATTGTATGTAAGGCATGCTTCTGGCAAGACAGTGATAGAGTGAGTGATGACAGTGTTTCTTCTTTTTTGAGTCACCCTTGGTAGAAAATGGCCTATTTGTTTATAAAAAAAAATTCCCTGTCTCATGAGCATATGCTTTAAATTGATATGCACACAAAGAAATGCTGTCATAAAAGTTTCAGTTAAAAATGCATATCGATGATTGGTACTTTTATGCTATAAAATTATTCAAAATCATTTGTGAAAATTAATGTTTTTATGATGATTAAATAATTTATATAATGTTTTTTATTGAAGTAATCAATTTTTGTTATTAAAGTAATAAATATTTGTTATTAAAGTTTTGTATTTTGTAATGTGCAAAATGTTTCATATTCATTTTTATTGTAGATAATCATACTAAAAATATAAGTGGCAGTTCAGCATGATAAAAGTATTCATACATAAGTTCTACATTTGCCACAGTTTGGATGAAGACATAGATACAGTACAGGTCCTACATCACAAATCCGGCATCATTGGGACCTGTAGTGTGCCGGATTACTGAGTTTGCCGAATTACAGAGTGGTTAGGTTACAATACACTTAATAAAATTAACCAACTTGACTTATACAGTTCATTGAACATCGGCAAAAATCGAACATTTCCGCTACTTTGAGCTCAATTTCATGGTGCTTTTCATCATGAAAGCAATCAAAATCGTGTCTATTTCTGTAATATATCTTCCATTCTATCAAATGAGTCCAAAAAATGAGAATACAACCATAAAAACCATACGAAAATATACTGCAAAGAGGCGCCTAATGGCTGAGAAGTGAACTCCCTTATTTATCGTCCGTCTTTTTTATTTTTGTTGTACATTAAGAAGCATCTTTCCATCATACATTGCCCAAGTTTCAGTGAGATAGCCCAACAAACAACCGAGAAAAAAAAAAATTATTATCACACTGGCCGATTCCCACCAAGGTAGGGTGGCCCGAAAAAGAAAAACTTTCACCATCATTCACTCCATCACTGTCTTGCCAGAAGGGTGCTTTACACTACAGTTTTTAAACTGCAACATTAACACCCCTCCTTCAGAGTGCAGGCACTGTACTTCCCATCTCCAGGACTCAAGTCCGGCCTGCCGGTTTCCCTGAACCCCTTCATAAATGTTACTTTGCTCACACTCCAACAGCATGTCAAGTATTAAAAACCATTTGTCTCCATTCACTCCTATCAAACACGCTCACGCATGCCTGCTGGAAGTCCAAGCCCCTCGCACACAAAACCTCCTTTACCCCCTCCCTCCAACCTTTCCTAGGCCAACCCCTACCCCGCCTTCCTTCCACTACAGACTGATACACTCTTGAAGTCATTCTGTTTCGCTCCATTCTCTCTACATGTCCGAACCACCTCAACAACCCTTCCTCAGCCCTCTGGACAACAGTTTTGGTAATCCCGCACCCCCTCCTAACTTCCAAACTACGAATTCTCTGCATTATATTCACACCACACATTGCCCTCAGACATGACATCTCCAGTGCCTCCAGCCTTCTCCTCGCTGCAACATTCATCACCCATGCTTCACACCCATATAAGAGCGTTGGTAAAACTATACTCTCATACATTCCCCTCTTTGCCTCCAAGGACAAAGTTCTTTGTCTCCACAACTCCAAAAGTGCACCATCCCCCTTTTTTCCCTCTCAACTATGATTTACCTTCTTTCATAGACCCATCCATGACACCTCCCACCCAAATATCTAAATCTTTCCCCCCTCCCCCATACTCTCCCCCTCCAATCTGATATCCAATCTTCATCACCTAATTTTTTGTTATCCTCATAACCTTACTTTTTCCTATTTATTTTTAATTTTCTCCTTTTGCTTCCCCTACCAAATTTCATCCACCAATCTCGCATTTTCCTCAGAACTCCAAACACGTGTCATCACAAAGGCAACTGTGACAACCCCACTTTGTGTGATCTTTTTCTTTTAAACCCCCAAAAAACATATATGCAAACCCAAGCCCAAAACTGGAAATAATCCTTGTCTGACTTTTCGGGGTTTTCCCAGGTTCTCTTTTCAACACAGCTATGTATGATAATTTTATGTAACTGAAATTTGTGTATACCTGAATAAACTTATTTACTTCTAGTCTGTCAACTGATTACAAGAAACTGCCCATTCACTTATTTCAACTACCCAATAAAGTGGTCAGAAATTTGCAATTCGGCCAATTTCACAACAAATTTCAACAGATGCCAATTTCAAATAGGGTCCGGAATAAACAGTGCAGACATTCCTGAAACAAAAAATAACATTTTCTCTGTTCATTAGTCACGGCTACAGGCCCCTCTTATATTACTCTTGCTTACCTTTGGAATTTTTTATTCCCCAAAAAAAAAAAAAAAAAGATTTACTGTTATGCGACTACTGCATTTTTGTAATAATTGTTATAAAAAAATGTCAATCCATTCTTGACTCCGTACTGGAATTTAGACTGACAGGTGGACAGGTATTGGACACCGATGTCATTTGTTTACTCTGGAGCTTCGCTAAAGAATAGAACATTTTCGCTACTGTGAGCGCAATTTCAAGGTACTTTTCATGATGAAAGCAATCAAAATCATATCTATTTCTGTAATATATCTTTCATTCTATCAAATGAGACCGAAAAAATGAGAATACGTATAACCATAACAACCATACAAAAATATACTGCTAAGCGGCTGCTAATGGCTGAGAAGTGAACTCTGCTTTTTATGGTCTGATTTCTTTCATTTTTGGTGTACATGAAGAAGAATCTTTCCATCATACATTGCCCAAGTTTGAATCAGATAACCCAACAACAACTGAGAAAATAATAATAATATAATAATATTAATAATAATAATAATAATAATAATAATAATAATAATAATATCTCTTTACTACACGTACATGTACAAGGTATACAGCCTAGCTGACATCAGTGACATACTACTGTATAGAAAGCCATTTTATGCTGAGTATTTCAAGAAAATTGGGTCAGTGTCCCAGGATAAACACCCACCACTAGTCCGACTAACACCCAGGTACCCATTTACTGAGGGGTAAACATAGACAACGGGTGTAAAGAAACACGCTAATTTTCTACCCTGGCTGGGAATCGAATATTTACCAAAAATTTATATATGGCTAATCCAAGCCAGGTACTAAAAATAAGCCGTTGACTTTTTTGGGGGTTATTCTAGGTTCTCTAAAACGTGCTGCTATGTGTGATAATCCTGTCGAGAGAAAATAGCTTTTTTGTTTTCATTGTTTATGGTTTGGAGTACGAGGTGTATATCATATTAGCCCTGTGCTATACTCCGTTTTCTCTAATATAAGCCCCCAAGACAAGGATAGGAGAATGGTATTTGTTTTCTATATCCTCTTCATAACTCTGTCGAACTGCTCGGTGTTATGCCAAATATTATTCATTCTTGAGTATTTAACATGTTTTATGTTATTTATATTGTTTATTATGTCATATTAGATCAATTGTGATAGGCAAATAAGCTGTAGTGTTGATATTAGCGTAATAATAAAGCATATTCTCCTGCATCATGAGACTGAGCTCATGACAGCTGACAGTAGCTTCAAAGCCACCTTATCTTTAATGGATAATGTACTGTGTATGCTTTACATAATGAGAAGCATTTCTTTTATTCATTGGAACCATGGCTAGGGCTAAAAGTAAGCAGGGTAAAACAATAAATGGAGAAAAAGAAATTGGAATGACTTATGCAGCAAGTAGCGCCACCAAACAGTACCAGCAGGTTGGTGTGGCGACCCTGGAAATTTGAAATTATGCTAGCCAAAATAAGTGCCGAATAACTGAAGGTACCGAATAATTGATTGCCGGATTTGTGATGGCGGACCTGTACAATGTAATCCTTTATTGACAATGCTTTGCCCACACAGTGGGCTTTATCAAGTCACAAACAGATCTGTGAGACATTGTGACTTGATAAGTCCCACTGTGTGAGCAAAACATTGTCAATTAAAGATTGTGTTATATTGTTTCTGTGTCTTTATCCATCTTGTAATTATTTTATACCATTTCTTTCCATTTTCTGCAGGTGTCACGCTTTGTTTTTTCACTAATATTAACCATATATAACCAGTATCCAGTCAGTTGACTGGTTTTCTACTCAGATTGGCTCAATGCTATAATTTATAGAATTTATAATGAAGATTGCATTAAATTACCTTTGAGTTTTAATTTTTTTGTGACTGTAATAGTACATCTCAATTTGCCCAACAGATCTGCTGGATCTTGAGCCATTGCCAGTAACAGCCCTGAACAGCTCAGAATTGGAACAGCTCTACAAGTTTACTCACTTCAATCCAATCCAGACTCAGATATTCCATTGTCTGTACCATACAGATAACAATGTATTGCTTGGAGCACCCACTGGCTCAGGCAAGACTGTTGCCGCTGAGATTGCCATGTTTAGACTTTTCCGTGAGATGCCAGAAGCCAAGGTAAGCTTAATTTTGTCTTCTTGTATGTAACTGTGAGGATGCATTTTTTGTCCTAGATAGAAAAAACGTACATTATTTATTTCTACAGGATTACATTGGGTGACATTTGATTGTACCCATGGAAATCCCCTGGTTTGTCATAGCATTTCTGGCAAGCTAAAACTTAAGACTAGAGACATTAATTCTATTGACGGTAAAAAACATCCACACATGAGAGCATATTATAAGTGTAGCATTGTGCATGGCAATATGAAAAATGAAATATAATAAGTCTAGCTAAATCAAGTGTTTACATTGAAGCATATATGTGAACAGTATTTACATAAAGGTAGGGAAATTTTGATTGCATTTATGGATTTAGAAAAGGCATATGATAGAGTGGATAGGGGAGCAATGTGGCAGATGTTGCAAATATATAGAATAGATGGTAAGTTACTAAATGCTGTAAAGGGTTTTTATGAGGATAGTGAGGCTCAGGTTAGGGTGTGTAGAAGAGAGGGAGACTACTTCCCGGTAAAAGTAGGTCTTAGACAGGAATGTGTAATGTCACCATGGTTGTTTAATATATTTATAGATGGGGTTGTAAGAGAAGTAAATGCAAGGGTCTTGGCAAGAGGCGTGGAGTTAAAAGATGAAGAATCACACATAATTGGGAGTTGTCACAGTTGCTCTTTGCTGATGACACTGTGCTCTTGGGAGATTCTGAAGAGAAGTTGCAGAGGTTGGTGGATGAATTTGGTAGGGTGTGCAAAAGAAGAAAATTAAAATTGAATACAGGAAATGTAAGGTTATGAGAATAACAAAAAGATTAGGTGATGAAAGATTGGATATCAAATTGGAGGGAGAGAGTATGGAGGAGGTGAATGTATTCAGATATTTGGGAGTGGACGTGTCAGCGGATGGGTCTATGAAAGATGAGGTGAATCAGAATTGATGAGGGGAAGAGGATGAGCAGTGCACTTAGGAGTCTGTGGAGACAAAGATCTTTATCCTTGGAGGCAAAGAGGGGAATGTATGAGAGTATAGTTTCACCAACGCTCTTATATGGGTGTGAAGCATGGGTGATGAATGTTGCAGCGAGGAGAAGGCTGGAGGCACTGGAGATGTCATGTCTGAGGGCAATGTGTGGTGTGAATATAATGCAGAGAATTCGTAGTTTGGAAGTTAGGAGGAGGTGCGGGATTACCAAAACTGTTGTCCAGAGGGCTGAGGAAGGGTTGTTGAGGTGGTTCGGACATATAGAGAGAATGGAGCGAAACAGAATGACTTCAAGAGTGTATCAGTCTGTAGTGAAAGGAAGGCGGGGTAGGGATCGGCCTAGGATAGGTTTGAGGGAGGGGGTAAAGGAGGTTTTGTGTGCGAGGGGCTTGGACTTCCAGCAGGCATTCGTGAGTGTGTTTGATAGGAGTGAATGGAGACAAATGGTTTTTAATACTTGACGTGCTGTTGGAGTGTGAGCAAAGTAACATTTATGAAGGGATTCAGGGAAACCAGCAGGCCAGACTTGAGTCCTGGAGATGGGAAGTACAGTGCCTGCAGTCTGAAGGAGGGGTGTTAATGTTGCAGTTTAAAAACTGTAGTGTAAAGCACCCTTCTGGCAAGACAGTGATGGAGTGAATGATGGTGAATGTTTTTCTTTTTCGGGCCACCCTGCCTTTGTGGGAATCGGCCAGTGTGTTAATTAATAAAAATAAAATAACTAATCCTGCTCTTTCTTTTCTGCCTGTTCCTTAATAGAAATTGGCTTTAAAATTTTCAGTGGTCCACCTGCTCTTCACTGGTTAGCATCTTCAGTCATTGCCAATTGCACTGATGCTAGGAGATGCACACTTAGGGGATACAAATCTTTTGAGGGAAGGGATATGTAGTTCCCTTTCTTGCTTGCAGGGTCAAAGCCCTGCTAGCACAGGCAACTAGTATTTTCAAAACAAAATTGTATTGTCTTCTTGCAGTTGTTACCCATATTGCTGCAATGTCTGCCTCATCATCTATTGTAATCTCAGACACTCTGTGTACATTTGCAGTTATTTCAATTTTTTTGATTCCTTACATACCGTTGATATACCTTTATACCTTTGAAGAATTTCGAGAGTATATCTACTCTCTGAGCCCGGCCATGGGCCAGGCTCGTCTGGTCAACCAGGCTGTTGCTGCTGGAGGCTTGCTGCCCCACATATCCATCACAGCCTGGTTGATCTGGCACCTGGTGAAGATACTTGTCTAGTTTCTTCTTGAAGGCTTCAACACTTGTTCCAGCAGTGTTTCTGATATCTTCTGGTAAGTTGTTGAAAAGTCTGGGACCCTGGATGTTGATACAGTGTTCCCTTATTGTCCCCACCGCACCCATGCTCCTCACTGGGTTTATTTTATATTTCCTGCCATATCTCTCACTCCAGTATGTTATGGCAGTGTACAGATTTGGGACCAAGCCCTCGAGTACCTTCCAGGTATATATTATCATGTACCTCTCTCTCCTCCACTCCAATGAGTACATGTTCAAGACTTGCAGGCTTTCCCAGTAGTTTAGGTGCTTTACTGGCTCATTGTGAGCCGTAAACGATCTCTGTATTTGTTCCAGCTCCGATATTTCTCCTGCCCTGAACGGGGCTGTCAGCACTGAGCAATATTCTAAGTGTGGGAGCACTAGCGATTTGAAGAGTGTCACCATCGGCATTGTTTCCACATTGCTACCTGCATTCAGTACTCGTAAAACTGTGCATTGGTTATTAGACACAGTCATCTCATGGAGGAGCACCCAGTTCCACTGTAAGGAATTGTAGTGACACTGGGTGCCACTGCAAATCCTTGCCAGTATCCTTCCCTCATTAAGTCCACTTCTTACCTTCTTCTATTTCTCACCTCTCACATTTAACACTGAATTCCTCTAATGGTTTAGTGATTTCCATAAATACATATAATAATCCATTCTTATTTAACACTCACATGACTGCTGAATGCTCAAGCGCTACTTCTCACACTACCTTCACAATTTACCTTCAACTTTTCCTGTGGTGTCTCCTGCACCTTATACCTTCTTGATCAGCCTATTTTGCTCCATGCTTCCTAAATGTCCAGTTCAACAAAACCTCATCCCCACCTTGAATTTTACCTTTTATTCCTTCATCTATACTTCAAATATGTTCATTCCTTTCCATGATACAAGCTTCCTTTGCTTAATGTGATAGATGCAATCTAGGCCAATGGTGTATATACAGGTCCACATCCCTTTATCCGAAACCCTTGAGGCCGGTATTGTTTTGAATTTCAGACTTTTTCGTTTTTCAGAATGATTCTCAACGCCGCCACATGGCGGCGTGACCTAGCACTGAGATGACTGGTGCTCCACATTCCATGAAAAAGCTTTGGTTTTCAGAGCTTTTTGAATTTCAGAATTTCAGACAAAGGGATATGGACCTGTATAAGCAGCTGTAATAATCTATAGGAACACATCCACCTACTTCATGTACATTTTATGAACTATACCGAACTCTTTAGAACAAATTAGTGTAGCACATACGGAATTGTTGGTAAAATTTGGGTCTTTGCAGTAAAGCAAATTCACATATAGCAGTCCTGTATGAATTGAGAGTTTATTGTACACATCCCATTCAGTCAAACAACTTGTCACAATAAAGCTCCTTCATGAAACATTTGACGATATAGGATTGTTAATCTGTGTTATTTTTTTTCATATTGTCTGTAAGCTTTTCCCTATTTCTTAAATATTTATATCAGACCTTTATTAATTCATACGACTATTAATTTATTTCTAAGATTTAGAAAAAAAAAAAAAAGGGATGATGTTACAGTTGGAGGGTAATCTGTGTTATCTCACTTGTGGAAACATGGCAATTGAGTGAATGTGTTGTCATTTTTGGAAGTTTACTTAGGTCAGAGACAGCCATTGAGTTTAAAAAAAAATGAAAAGATTATTGCATAAGGAATCTTTACAAGAAAGGATATTTACTGGATGACTTCATTCTAACAGTCAAATGATTTGCTGAAGTTATCTGATTGATATTTATTGGTTTTGCTTTTATTACAACAGATTCAGGATTAATTTCCTGTCAGTGGAGTGCACTTAAAACCGTATTAACTGTTTTCTTTGTCTAATGTGTTAACCTCAGTAATTTCATATTAACCTGGATCCAGCCAGTTGTAATGTTTATTTTTCAGGCAGTATATATTGCACCTCTTAAAGCTCTGGTTCGTGAGCGTGTTGAAGACTGGCGGGTCAAGCTGCAAGACAAGTTGGGCAAGAATGTTGTGGAGTTGACAGGTGATGTTTCTCCAGATATACGATCCATTCAGGTAAATGACTCTTTCAAATTGACGAGAGATGTATTAAATAATTGATATCTTAAAACAACTTTTTTGCAAGCTGAATTATTTATCACAAGGATCGCTTCTTGTCCCATTGGAAAATAAGGAATATCCACTTGGAATTTTTGTTGACCTAAGAAAAGCTTTTGACACAGTAGACCACGGCATCCTACTCCACAAACTTGACCATTATGGTATAAGAGGCCATGCGCTTGCATATTTCAAATCTTACCTTACTAATAGGTATCAGTATGTCACCATTAAAGACACAGCATCAACAACACAGCCACTTGATACTGGAGTTCCGCAGGGAAGTGTCCTTGGTCCCCTGCTCTTCCTCATATACATCAGTGATCTTCCAAACGTATCTCGACAACTGAACCCCATTCTCTTTGCTGACGACACGACTTATGTCATCTCTCACCCTAATCTTGCCACCCTCAACACCATTGTTAATGAGGAGCTGATCAAAATATCGACTTGGATGACAGCCAATAAACTTACGCTTAACGTTGACAAAACCTACTACATTATGTTTGGTAGCAGAGCAGGAGATGCGCAAATTAACATTAAGATCGACAACACTCTAATTGCCAGGCATAATGAGGGCAAATTCCTAGGCCTATACCTCGACAACAACCTGAACTTCAGCACCCATATCCAACACATAACCAAAAAAGTATCCAAAACGTTTGGGATCCTCTCCAAGATACGATACTACGTGCCACAAACTGCCCTTCTCACACTATACCATTCACTTATGTATCCATACCTCACCTATGCTATCTGTGCTTGGGGTTCAACTGCAGCAACACACCTAAAGCCAATAATAACCCAACAAAAAGCCGCAGTAAGAATAATCACTAAATCCCATCCCTGGCAATACACCCCCCCACTCTTCATAGATCTAAACTTACTCCCTGTTCAGTACATCCACACTTACTACTGTGCAATCTACATCTACAGGACCTTAAATTCCAATACTAACCTTGACCTAAAACACTTTCTTGATGGTTGTGACAGAACCCACAGGCACAGCACCAGACACAAACATCTCTATGACATTCCACATGTCTGACTAAACCTTTACAAAAATTCAATGTATGTCAAAGGCCCTAAAATCTGGAACACCCTACCTGAAAATTCCAAAACTGCGGACACATTCATCACCTTCAAAACTACCATCAGAAAACATCTTATCTCCCTGATACACCCTGTCAACTATTTACACGAATACCACCTGGTGGTTCACACTTACACTCACTCACCCATTTGACCATAAACAGAAATATCAATCTCAGTCTCAAAATAATGAATCTTAACTAGTCATAAGTTGGCCTGTGATACTCCAATACTGAAACTATGTATAGTGCCAAAACAAAAGCATTCACATTGCTAAACTCACAACTAGTATTTAGTCACTTAGCCATAATACCAACTTACCTCATAATTTTGTAATATTTTAAACTTAAGATTTAATATAAGTCTGCCCGAAATGCCTAGCCGTGCTAGGTGTTCTAGTGGTACACTCTGTAATTATTTTACTACATGTAAACCACACAATAACCAAATTCTGTAAACTCAGCATTGTAATCCTTATAGAGAATAAACTTTGAATTGTTGAGGTCAATTTTTACCATGTCTACCACTCCTTCAACAAGTGTTGATAGCTTCAGATTGTTAATGAATCTATTTTTTTTTTTTTTTTTTTTTTTTCTCTCCAGCCCCCTCCTCTTCTTACTTCCCTCCAGTTAGTTTTAGAAAGGGATATACACAGTTAACCATCAATTATGACAGTAGCAATATTCTTTAAAATGGCATCTAAAACAAATTCAAGAACATATGGGAAAAATTGGGTTATGTTCCATGGGCCCCCAAAATGGCAAACTTCCTTTTTTTTTTTTTTTTCCCCAAGTTTTGCCGATATTCAAGAGTAAACAAATCATGCCACGAGTCCAATACTTGTCAACTGGTGAGTCTAATGCAGTGGACCACCGACCAACCAAGGCATCATCTAATGATAAAATTGAATTAACGAAGCATTTTAGCGTAGAAATTTTGGCCTCACCAACAATGAAAAACTCGACTAACATCATTCGTCCCTAATGATGTTAGTCGAGTTTACAAGCCAGTGCTGTTGCTTCCACGCATACATTCAGTACATTTTGTATTATTCCAGTGTTTTTAGTACTTGTAACTGCTAAATAAGCCACCATGGGCCCAAAGAAAGCTTCTGGTGCCAATCCTGTGGTAAAAATGGTGAGAATTACAATTGAAATAAAGGAGATAATCACAAAGTATGAAACTGGAGTGCATGTCTCCAAGCTGGCCAGGTTGTATAACGAACCCCAATCAACCATCACTACTACTTGGCCAACAGAAAGGTATTCAAGGAAGCTGTTGTTGTGAAAGGTGCAAGTATGTTTTGGAAACACAGATTGCAAATACTGGAAGATATTGAGAAATTGTTATTAGTGTGCATAAACGAAAAACAGATATCAAAAGATGGCATCTGTCAATCAGTCATATGTGAAAAGGCAAGGCAGTTGCATGATTTAATTAAAAAAAAGGCCTGCAACTAGTGATGCGAGTGAATTTAAGGCCAGAAAAGGTTGGTTTGAGAGATTTAAAAATCGTAGTGGCATACACGGTGTGGTAAGGCATGGTGAGGCTGCCAGTTCAGACCAAAAAGCAGCTGAAAAATATGTGCAGGAATTTAAGGAGTACATAGAGGCTGAAGGGTTAAAACCCCGACAAGTGCTTAATTGTGATGTAACAGGCCTGTTTTGGAAGAAAATGCCAAATGTGACCTACATTACACAGGAGGAAAAAGCACTCCCAGGAAACAAGCCTGTGAAGGACAGGGGTACTTTAATGTTGTGTAGTAATGCTAGTGGGGATTGCAAAGTGAAGCCTCTACTCGTGTATCACTCTGAAACTCCCAGAGTGTTCAAGAAAAACAATGTCCTCAAGGCTAATTTGTGTTATGTGGAGGGCAAACAGTAAGGGATGGGTTGCTAGGGACATTTTCTATGACTGTTTTATCATGTGTTTGGCCCCACTGTGAAAAATTACCTCCTGGAAAATAAATTGGACCTTAAGTGCCTCCTGGTATTAGTGCTCCTGCTCATCCTTCAGAGTTGGCAGAGCAAATTTCGGAGGAAAGTGAAGCTTTTGCCTCCTTATACCACTCCTCTCCTCCAGCCCATGGACCAGCAGGTCATTTCAGATTTCAGAAAACTGTACACCAAAGGATTGTTTCAAAAGTGCTTGGAATTGACCTCAGACACTCAGTTGACCCTAAGAGTCTTTTGGAAAGATCACTTTAGTATCCTCAATTGCATAAACCTTATATGTAAGGCTTCGAAGGGAGTGACTGACAGGACCTTGAACTCTGCTTGGAGGAAATTGTGGCCAGAATGTGTAGAAGAGAGCGATTTTGAAGGGTTTGGGGCTAACCCTGAGAAGCCTATGCCAGTTGTGGAATCTATTGTGGCATTGGGGAAGTCCATGGGGTGGGAGGTTAGTGGGGAGGATGTGGAAAAGTTGCTGGAGGATGACGATGAAGAACTAACCACTGATGAGCTGCAAGAACATGAGGACACAACTGAGGAAATTGCTTCAGAGGAGGGGAGAGAGAAATGGAAAAAGTTGCCTTCTTCAAAGATTAAAGAAATTTGTGCAAAGTGGGTTGACGTGCAAACCTTTATGGATGAAAATCACCCTGACACAGCTATTGCAAGCCGTGCTGGTGACTTTTACAATGACAATGTTTTGGCCCATTTTAGGAAAATCTTAGAAGAACGTGAGGTACAGAGCTCTATGGAAAGTTTTTGGTGCGACGGAGGTCCAGTGACTATCAAGTTGATCCCATTGGCATTGAAAGAAGAAGGGAAGTAAGCCCGGAAAAGGACTTGCTACCTAAAGTCCTTATGGAAGGGGATTCCCCTTCCATTTCATCACTCGTCACTGCATCTTCAAGAAAGGTGTCACTTATTCTTCATTTAGTACAGTACGTGTATTTATTGTGCATGTATCCTTCTTTTTCTGTGTAGGAAAATGTATATTTCATGTGGAAATTTTTTTTTTTTTTTTCATACTTTTGGGTATCTGGAACAGATTAGCCCTTTCAGGGTCCGTCCCGTAAATCTACAGCTTTACGTTCAGGGTCCAAACCGTAGATATACGCCATGAGCTCAGCTCACTCTGATAAGCTGTAAGTGGTAAATTTGGGCCTAGATATGAGAGAATACATCTATGTGGTATGTGTGCACCACATAAAACAAATCCTGCAGCACACAGTGTATAATGAGAGAAAAAAACTGAGACTGTGATTTTCGATCAAAACAGTGACTTTGCAGTGTTTTTTCGTATGTGTTTTGTAGTTGTATTTGCGATTTCTTGGTCTCAATTGATAGAATGGAAGATATAATACAGAGATGATTTTGATTGGTTTTGGTAATGGAAATGGCTTGAAACTGAGCTCAAAATGTTAAATTATTGTCGATGTTCAAGAGTAAACAAACGACCTCACACGTCTAATACATGCCAGCTGGCGGGTCTAATATACATTCATAAATGTGATGATGATATTTGTACAATTACAGTGGTCCCTCGTTTATCGTAGTTAACCCGTTCCTGGAGTTGCTACTGTCATCGAAATCTATGATTTTCGAATCAATTTTCCCCATAAGGAATAATGCAAATGCAAATAATCCATTCCTGACACTCAGAAGTATTAAAACAAAAAAAATTTTTACATGAAATATAGATGTAGTACATATAGATGTTTGGGTGTTTGATAAAGGCACCTAAAAACCCTGTCAGCTTTTGAATCCGGTCATTGTGTCACTTATTTTTGAATGAATCGGGTCAGTGATTTTGGACTAGGTTGTGAAAGGACTACTGAAATATTATTTAACAGAGTAATATGTGTTCAGTTTGATATAAAAAGTATAACTTGCATGTTGGAGAAACTGGTGACTTCTGGCAGCTCCTACTGATGACGAATGGCCTGAGATGGTCCTTCCTGTATCACTATTTAATTTTTCGCATTGTGTTCCTAACTCCACCACACTAATTTTTATGGTATCACTCATTAGCTAAGGTATAGCAACTATGGTACAAAGCTTACTGGAGAAGTATTGGCTTTCTGTTGAGTATACAGTGGACCCTCGCCTAACGATATTAATCCGTTCCTGAGAGCTAAACGTTAGCCAAAATTATCGTTAGACGAATTAATTTTCCCCATAAGAAATAATGGAAATCAAATTAATCCGTTCCTGACACCCCAAAGTATGAAAAAAAAATTTTTTACCACGTGAAATATTAATTTTAATACACACAAACTGAAGAAAACATGCACAGTTACATGGCACTTACCTTTATTGAAGATCTGGTGGTGATTGATGGGATGGGAGGAGGGGAGAGTGTTGATGGCATTAGTGTTTAGAAGGGGAATCCCCTTCCATTAGGACTTGAGGTGGCAAATCCTTTTCCGGGGTTACTTCCCTTCTTCTTTTAATGCCACTAGGACCAGCTTGAGAGTCACTGGACCTCTGTCGCACAACATATCTGTCCATAGAGGCCTGTACCTCCCGTTCCTTTATGACATCCTAAAGTGTTTCACAACATTGTCAGTGTAATAGTCACCAGCACGGCTTGCAATAGCTGTGTGAGGGTGATTTTCATCAAAAAGGTTTGCACTTTAAGCCACATTGCACATATTTCCTTAATCTTTGAAGTAGGCAACTTCCTCAATTTCTCTATCCCCTCCTCCAGAGTAGTTTCCTCAGGTCTGGCCTCTTGCTGTTGAAGATGATCTAGCAGCTCATCAGTGGTTAGTTCTTCATTGTCCTCCTCCACCAACTCTTCCACATCCTCCCCACTAACCTCCAATCCCAAGGACTTCCCCAATGCCACAATGGATTCCTCAACTGGCATAGGATTCCCAGGGTTAGCCTCAAACCCTTCAAAATCCCTTTTGTCTACACATTCTGGCCACAGTTTCTTCCAAGCAGAGTTCAAGGTCCTCTTAGTCACTTCCTCCAAAACCTTACCTATAATGTTTACAAAATTGAGAATGCTAAAGTGATCTCTCCAAAACTCTCTCAGAGTCAATTGAGTTTCTGAGGTCACTACAAAGCACCTTTCAAACATAGCTTTTGTGTAGAGTTTTTTGAAGTTTGCAATGACCTGCTGGTTCATGGGCTGCAGGAGAGGAGTGGTATTAGGAGGCAAAAACTTGACCTTAATGAAGCTCATTTCTGCAGAAAGGCGTTCTGCCACGTCTGAAGGATGACCAGGAGCATTGTCTAATACCAGAAGGCACTTAAGGTCCAAGTTCTTTTCAATTAGGTAATTTTTCACATTGCGGGCAAATGCATGGTGTAACCAGTCATAGAAAAAGTTCCTAGTGACCCATACCTTGCTGTTTGCCCTCCACAGCACACACAAATTAGCCTTGAGGACATTGTTTTTCCTGAACACTCTGGGAGTTTCAGAGTGATAAACCAATGAAGGCTTCACTTTGCAATCACCACTAGCATTAGCACACATCAACAGAGTAAGCCTGTCTTTCATAGGCTTATGTCCTGGGAGTGCCTTTTCCTCCTGAGTAATGTAGGTCCTGCTTGGCATTTTCTTCCAAAACAGGCCTGTTTTGTCACAATTAAACACTTGTTCAGGTTTCAGTCCTTCACTGTCTGTGTACTCCTTGAATTCATGCACATATTTTTCAGCCGCTTTGTGGTCCGAACTGGCAGCCTCACCATGCCTTATCACACTATGTATGCCACTACGATTCTTAAATCTCTCAAACCAACCTTTGCTTGCCTTAAATTCACTCGCATCACTACTAGTTGCTGGCATTTTTCTAATTAAATCCTCATGCAACTTCCTAGCCTTTTCACATGTGATCGCTTGAGAGATGCTATCTCCTGCTATCTGTTTTTCGTTTATCCACACCAATAACAGTCTCTCAGCATCTTCTATCACTTGCGATCTCTGTTTCGAAAACAAAGTTGCATCTTTGGCAAGAACAGCTTCCTTGATTGCTGTTTTCTTGGCCAAGATAGTAGCGATGGTTGATTGGGGTTTTGTGTACAACCTGGCCAGCTCGGACACACACACTCCACTTTCATACTTAGCAATGATCTCTTTCTTCATATCCATAGTAATTCTCACCCTTTTTCCTGTAGGGTTGGCACTAGAAGCTTTTTTGGGGCCCATGGTGACTTATTTTGCAGGTGCAATCACTAAAAAGGCTGTGATAATATGAAATGTTCCGATTGTATGCTTGGAATCGACCGCGGTGGCTGGCTTGTAAACACTGGCACCCACGGAACAAGTGAGGCGGGCTCAGGCCGCACGTGGACGCATCTCGAATGAATCGCGTTGAGCGAGTTTTTTAGCGCTAGCCGGGGCAAAATTTTTGAGTTAAAATGTATCGCTAGGCGGTTTTAACGTTATGCGATGCCATCATTAGGCGAGGGTCCACTGTATTGCAATCTCTGCCAACTCTACAATATTACAGAGTTTCATGTCTGTACTCCTTTTATTTCCATAAGTTCCATTGGCGAACCCGTAATATCTTATTGTTAAAATCCTAGATTTTTATATTTCTATAAATTTGTACTTCATGGTATCACTGGATTATACATAGGGAAACTTAGCAAATTGCAGTAAATTATTAAAAGTATTGACTTGTGTAGCAAAAACTTGTGATTGCTGGCAACTGTTTACATCACCAGTTCAAAACACTGGCAAAAAACATCCCTATTAATTTCATCACATTTATTGAGATATCTTATCTATACACTTCTGTACCACTATCTTTTACAATATTGCAATGTGTATTATACTCTTTTTCAGGGCGGTTTTCTTTCCTCTCCCCAAAAAAGTTATTTTATGTTATTTGTTGGCACAAAGGTTACTGTTATTTGCTACATGAGTTTCCAGTGCTGTAGGAATGTACAGTGTAGCCTCTACTTGTGAGTTTAATCCGTTCCATGACCATGCTTGCAACTGGATTTGCTCGTTTGTAGAGTCAAATTAAATTAAATTAATTGCAATGCAATTATTCCGTTCCAGTGGAATTCTGTACTTCAATAATTTCACTAATATCAACATTACAGCTTATTTATCTATCTCACTTCATTTAACATGGCATAATAAACAATATAAATAACGTAGAAACCCGATATATACTCTAAAATGAATAAAATGTCATTCATGTAGTGGTATGGGCGGTGTTGGTGGTGGACGAGAGTTTGTCTGGAGACCGGGCAAAATACTTCTTGAATAATTTCGCTATCATATTGTGTATACGGCTTATTTATCTATCACAGTTCGTCTAATATGAAATAATAAGCAATATAAATAACTTAGAAACCTGATATATACTCTAAAGTGAATAAAATATGTCATTATCCAACAGGTGGAGGCGACCACAACCGCTCCCTGTTTGTTGTGGTAAATACAGTGGACCTTTGACCAACGCTGGCATCGTCTAACGTTAAATCCGACTAGCGATACATTTTAACGCAAAAATTTTGCCTTGACTAGCGCTAAAAAACTCGACCTACAAGATTCGTTTCATCCGAGACGCGGCCACTTGTGGCCAGTGTTTACAAGCCAGCCAGCCACCATGGTCCCATCAAACATATACAGTGGACCCCCGCATAACGATTTTAATCCGTGCAAGAGGGGTAATTGTTATGCGAAATAATCGGTATGTGAATGAATTTTCCCCATAAGAAATAATGGAAATAAAATTAATCCGTGCAAGACACCCAAAAGTATGAAAAAAAAAAATTTTTACCACATGAAATGTTAATTTTAATACACACAAACTGAAAAAGGCATGCACACTTACATGACACTTACTTTTATTGAAGATCTGGTGATGATTGATGGGATGGGAGGAGGGGAGAGAGAGTGTTAGTGTTTAGAAGGGGAATCCCTTCCATTAAGACTTGAGGTGTCGAGTCCTTTTCTGGGGTTACTTCCCTTCTTCTTTTAATGCCACTAGGACCAGCTTCAGAGTCACTGGACTTCTTTCGCACAACATATCTGTCCATAGTGGCCTGTACCTCTCGTTCCTTTATGACTTCCCTAAAGTGTTTCACAACATTGTCAGTGTACAGGTTGCCAAAAACGGCTTGCAATAGCTGTGTGAGGGTGATTTTCATCCATGAAGGTTTGCACTTCAAGCCACTTTGCACAGATTTCTTTAATCTTGTAGTAGGCAACTTCTTCAATTTCTCTCTCCCCTCCTCTGAACCAGTTTCCTCAGGTCTGGCCTCTTGCTCTTGAAGTTGATCTATCAGCTCATCAGTGGTTAGTTCTTCATTGTCCTCCTCCACCAACTCTTCCACATCCTCCCCACTAACCTCCAACCCCAAGGACTTTCCCAATGCCACAATGGATTCCTCAAGTGGCATAATCCTCTCAGGGTTAGCCTCAAACCCTTCAAAATCCCTTTTGTCTACACATTCTGGCCACAGTTTCTTCCAAGCAGAGTTCAGGTCTTCTTAGTCACTCCCTCCCAAGCCTTAACTATAAGGTTTACACAATTGAGGATATTAAAGTGCTCTCTCCAAAACTCTCTTAGAGTCGGTTGAGTTTCTGAGGTCACTACAAAGCACCTTTCAAACAGAGCTTTTGTGTTCAGTTTTTTGAAGTTTGCAATAACCTGCTGGTCCATGGGCTGCAGGAGAGGAGTGGTATTAGGAGGCAAAAACTTCACCTTAATGAAGCTCATGTCCCCATAAAGTCGCTCTGCCACGTCTGTAGGATGACCAGGGGCATTGTCTAACACCAGGAGGCACTTAAGTTCTAATTTCTTTTCAGTTAGGTAATCTTTCACATTGGGGGCAAATGCATGGTGTAACCAGTTATAGAAAAGTCCCTAGTGACCCATGCCTTACTGTTTGCCCTCCACAGCACACACAAATTATCCTTGAGGACATTCTTTTGCCTGAACGCTCTGGGAGTTTCAGAGTGATACACTAATAAAGGCTTAACTTTGCAATCACCACTAGCATTGGCACACATCAACAAAGTAAGCCTGTCTTTCATAGGCTTATGTCCTGGGAGTGCCTTTTCCTCCTGAGTAATGTAGGTCCTGCTTGGCATTTTCTTCCAAAACAGGCCTGTTTCATCACAATTAAACACTTGTTCAGGTTTCAGTCCTTCACTGTCTGTGTACTCCTTGAATTCATGCACATATTTTTCAGCCGCTTTGTGGTCCGAACTGGCAGCCTCACCATGCCTTATCACACTATGTATGCCACTACGCTTCTTAAATCTCTCAAACCAACCTTTGCTGGCCTTAATTTCACTCACATCATCACTAGTTGCAGGCATTTTTTTAATTAAATCCTCATGCAACTTCCTAGCCTTTTCACATATGATCGCTTGAGAGACGCTATCTCCTGCTAGCTGTTTTTCATTTATCCACACCAATAAGAGTCTCTCAACATCTTCCATCACTTGCGATCTTTGTTTCGAAAACACAGTTAAACCTTTGGCAAGAACAGCTTCCTTGATTGCCTTTCTGGTGCCCACAATAGTAGCGATGGTTGATTGGGGTTTCTCGTACAACCTGACCAGGTCGGCGATACGCACTCCACTTTCATACTTATCAATGATCTCTTTCTTCATTTCTATTGGAATTCTCACCCTTATTGGTGTACGGTTGGCACTAGAAGCTTTCTTGGGGCCGATGGTCACTTATTTTCCAGAAACAGCACCAAAAACACTGTAATAATACGAAATATTCCGATTGTATGCTTGGATGTTACCGCGGAGGCTGGCTGGTAAACAATGGCACGGGCGGCACATGTGAGGCTGGCTGAGGGCGCACATTGGACGCGTCTCGGACGAAAATCGGTGAGCGGGTTTCTAAGCGGTATGCGCGGCAAAATTTTTGCAATTAAAGCAAGCGGTATGCGGATTAATCGCTATGTGATGCCATCGTTATGCGGGGGTCCACTGTAATCGGAACATTTCATATTATCACAACGTTTTTAGTGATTGCACCTGCAAAATAAGTCACCATGGGCCCCAAGAAAGTTTCTAATGCCAACCCTACAGCAAAAAGGGTGAGAATTACTATGGATATGAAGAAAGAGATCATTGCTAAGTATGAAAGTGGAGTGCGTGTCTCCGAGCTGACCATGTTGTACTCAAAACCCCAATCAACCATTGCTACTATTGTGGCCAAGAAAACTGCAAGCAAGGAAGCTGTTTTTGCTAAAGGTGCAACTATGTTTTCGAAACTGAGATCGCAAGTGATAGAAGATGTTGAGAGACTGTTATTGGTGTGGATAAAGGAAAAACAGATAGCGATCATATGTGAAAAGGCTAGGAAGTTGCATGACGATTTAATTAGAAAAATGCCTGCAACTAGTGGTGATGTGAGTGAATTTAAGGCCAGCAAAGGTTGGTTTGAGAGATTTAAGAATCGTAGTGGCATACATAGTGTGATAAGGCATGGTGAGGCTGCCAGTTCGGACCAAACAGCATCTGAAAAATATGTGCAGGAATTCAAGGAGTACATAGACAGTGACGAATTGAAACCTGAACAAGTGTTTAATTGTGACGAAACAGGCCTGTTTTGGAAGAAAATGCCAAGCAGGACCTACATTACTCAGGAGGAAAAGGCACTCCCAGGACATAAGCCTATGAAAGACAGGCTTACTCTGTTGATGTGTGCTAATGCTAG
The DNA here is from genome assembly GCF_026875155.1 of Cherax quadricarinatus. Classification (NCBI taxonomy): domain Eukaryota; kingdom Metazoa; phylum Arthropoda; class Malacostraca; order Decapoda; family Parastacidae; genus Cherax; species Cherax quadricarinatus. The sequence goes on along the minus strand of NC_069400.1, from coordinate 63,127,439 downwards.
TGGTGATTGCAAAGTGAAGCCTTTATTGGTATATCACTCTGAAACTCCCAGAATGTTCAGGAAAAACAATGTCCTCAAGGACTTGACACCTCAAGTTCTAATGGAAGGGGATTCCCCATCTAAACACTAACACCATCCACACTCTCCCCTCCTCCCATCCCATCAATCATCACCAGATCTTCATTAAAGGTAAGTGTCAATTACTCTATTGTTATTAATCTATTGTTATTGTTGTTATTGTAATTATTCTGTTGCATTAAACTTAATATTTCATGTGGTAAAAATTTTTTTTTTCATACATTTGAGTGTCTTGCACGGATTAATTTGATTTCCATTATTTCTTATGGGGAAAATTAACTCGACTAATGATAATTTTGACTAACGATGAGCCCTCAGGAACGGATTAATATTGTTGGTCGAGGGTCCACTGTACTGCCATCTAGTGACGGCCTTTTAAAGCTGTCTATTATTATAATTATTATATGTAGTACATTGTTATTATATATGTATTATTATTATTTTTTTCAACAAGTCGGCTGTCTCCCACCGTATTATTATTATTATACAATAAATAAATGGGATTAAATCTGGAGTATCTGAGAGAGTTAGAGCAAAGGAAGGGGTAGCAGTAATGTTAAATGATCAGTTATGGAAGGAAGAAAAGAGAATATGAATGTGTAAATTCAAGAATTATGTGGATTAAAGTAAAGGTTGGATGCGAGAAGTGGGTCATAATAAGCGTGTATGCACCTGGAGAAGAGAGGAATGCAGAGGAGAGAGAGAGATTTTGGGAGATGTTAAGTGAATGTATAGGAGCCTTTGAACCAAGTGAGAGAGTAATTGTGGTAGGGGACCTGAATGCTAAAGTAGGAGAAACTTTTAGAGAATGTGTGGTAGGTAAGTTTGGGGTGCCAGGTGTAAATGATAATGGGAGCCCTTTGATTGAACTTTGTGTAGAAAGGGGTTTAGTTATAGGTAATACATATTTTAAGAAAGAGAGGATAAATAAGTATACAAGATATGATGTAGGGCAAAATGACAGTAGTTTGTTGGATTATGCATTGGTAGATAAAAGACTGTTGAGTAGACTTCAGGATGTACATGTTTATAGAGGGGCCACAGATATATCAGATCACTTTCTAGCTGTAGCTACACTGAGAGTAAAAGGTAGATGGGATACAAGGAGAATAGAAGCATCAGGGAAGAGAGAGGTGAAGGTTTATAAACTAAAAGAGGAGGCAGTTAGGGTAAGATATAAACAGCTATTGGAGGATAGATGGGCTAATGAGAGCATAGGCAATGGGGTCAAAGAGGTATGGGGTAGGTTTAAAAATGTAGTGTTAGAGTGTTCAGCAGAATTTTGTGGTTACAGGAAAGTGGGTGCGGGAGGGAAGAGGAGCGATTGGTGGAATGATGATGTAAAGAGAGTAGTAAGGGAGAAAAAGTTAGCATATGAGAAGTTTTTACAAAGTAGAAGTGATGCAAGGAGGGAAGAGTATATGGAGAAAAAGAGAGAGGTTAAGAGAGTGGTGAAGCAATGTAAAAAGAGAGCAAATGAGAGAGTGGGTGAGATGTTATCAACAAATTTTGTTGAAAATAAGAAAAAGTTTTGGAGTGAGATTAACAAGTTAAGAAAGCTAGAGAACAAATGGATTTGTCAGTTAAAAATAGGAGAGGAGAGTTATTAAATGGAGAGTTAGAGGTATTGGGAAGATGGAGGGAATATTTTGAGGAATTGTTAAATGTTGATGAAGATAGGGAAGCTGTGATTTCGTGTATAGGGCAAGGAGGAATAACATCTTGTAGGAGTGAGGAAGAGCCAGTTGTGAGTGTGGGGGAAGTTCGTGAGGCAGTAGGTAAAATGAAAGGGGGTAAGGCAGCCGGGATTGATGGGATAAAGATAGAAATGTTAAAAGCAGGTGGGGATATGT
>NC_069400.1:63074158-63125008 GCF_026875155.1 Cherax quadricarinatus | reverse complement strand
CTGGCCAGGATGTATAACAAATCCCGTACAACCATATCTTCCATCATAGCCAAGAAAAAGGAAATCAAGGACACTGTTGTTGCAAAGGGGGTAAATATGCTGACAAAAATGAGATTACCAGTACTCGAAGATGTTGAGAAGTTATTATTGGTGTGGATAAATGAGAAACAATTAGCAGGAGACAGTCTTATGACGTCGCTTATTTGTGAAAAGGCTAGGCAGTTGCATGACGATTTGGTAAAGAAATTGCCTGCAACTAGTGATGATGTGAGTGAATTTAAGGCTAGCAAAGGCTGGTTTGAGAGATTTAAGAAGCGTACTGGCATACACAGTGTGGTAAGGCATGGTGAGGCTGCCAGTTCGGACCACAAGGCGGCTGAAAAATATGTGCATGAATTCCAGGAGTATATAAACAGTAAAGGACTGAAACCTGAACAAGTGTTCAATTGTGACGAAACAGGCCTCTTTTGGAAGAAAATGCCAAAGAGGACCTTCATTACACAAGAGGAAAAGGCAATGCCAGGACACAAGCCTATGAAAGACAGGCTGACGCTAATGTTCTGTGCTAATGCTAGTGGGGATTTCAAAGTGAAGCCGTTACTAGTGTACCATTCTGAAAATCCCAGTGTTCAGGAAAAACAATGTTATGAAGAGTAAATTGTGTGTTTTGGAAATCTAATAGTAAGGCATGGGTCACGAGGGAAATTTTCGTCGAGTGGTTCGATGAAGTGTTTGGCCCTAGTGTGAAGGAGTATCTCCTGGAAAAGAAATTGGATCTCAAGTGCCTCCTAGTAATGGACAATGCACCTGCTCATCCTCCAAACTTGGATGACCTAATTCTGAAGGAGTTTGGGTTCATCACAGTAAAGTTCTTGCCCCCGAATACCACTCCTCTCCTCCAACCCATGGACCAGCAGGTTATTGCAAACTTTAAAAAACTCTACACCAAAGCAATGTTTGAAAGGTGCTTGAATGTGACCTCAGACGCTCACTTGACCCTACGAGATTTTTGGAAAGAACATTTCAGTATTCTCCATTGTGTAAGCCTTATAGTAAGGCTTGGGAGGAAGTGACTACCAGGACTTCGAACTCTGCTTGGAGAAAATTGTGGCCAGATTGTGTCCACAAGAGGGATTTTGAAGGGTTTGGGGCTGACCCTGATGAGCCTATGTCAGTTGTTAAATCCATTGTGGCACTGGGGGGCTTCCATGGGGTTGGATGTGAGTTTGGAGGATGTGGAAGAGTTGGTGGAGGACCACAACAAAGAGCTAACCACTGAGGAGCTGCAAGAGCTTCAGCAGGAACAGCAACAGATGGCAGCTCTGAATCTTGCTGCAGAGGAGGAGGAAGAGAGATGGAGGAAGGTGCCTTCTTCAGAAATTAAGGAGATTTTTGAAATGTGGGGTAGGATGGAAAGCTTTATGGAGAAACATCACCCTGACAAGGTTGTTGCAAGCCCTGTTGTCAACATGTACAGTGACGAAGTCTTGGGCCGTTTTAGGGAAGTGTTGAAGAGACACCAGAAACAGAGCTCTCTCCACAGTTATTTTGCGAGACAGGACTCCAGTGACTCTCAAGGCGGTCCTAGTGGCATTAAGAAACAGAGAAGAGAAGTAACCCCAGAAAAGGAATTTGGTACCTGAGGTGTTGATGGAAGGGGATTTCCCTTCCAAACTGTAAACAATCCAATCTCTCTCCTCCTCTAGTCTCCCATACACTAAGAAGAATCTCCAATAAAGGTAAGTGTTATGCTGTTAATGTTTCATTCATCATTTCCCATTGTATTGTTTATGTACTACGTCTATATTTCATGTAAAAAATTTTTTTGTTTTAATACTTCTGGGAGTCAGGAACGGATTAATTGTATTTACATTATTTCTTATGGGGCATATTGATTCGAAAATCGTAGATTTCGATAATAGTAGCAACTCCAGGAACGGATTAACTACAAAAAACGAGGGATCACTGTACATGGCTTCAAAAGTCCGTCACTAGATGGCATTGTTTACCACAACAAAGAGGGAGCGGTTGTGGCCGCCTCCACCTGTTACATAATGGCGTATTTTATTCATTCTAGAGTATATATCATGTTTCTATGTTATTCATATTGTTTTTTATGTCATATTAGCTGAACTGTGATAGATAAATAAGCCGTATAGTATTTTGCCCGGTCTCCAGACAAACTCTCGTCCACTGCCGACACCACCCATACCACTACATGAATGACATATTATTCATTTTAGAGTATACATCAGGTTTCTATGTTATTTGCATTGTTTATTATGTCATATTAGATGAAGTGAGATTGATAAATAAGCCATAGGGTTGATATTAGCGAAATTATTGAAGTACAGAATTCCACTGGAACAGATTAATTGCATTTCAATTAATTTAAATGAGGGAAATTGACTCTGTAAACTAGCAAATCCAGTTGCGAGGAAGGTCCTGGAACGGATTAAACTCGCAAGTAGAGGTTCCACTGTACAATGGAACCTCAGTGCTTGAACTTAATTCTTTCCAGAAGGCTGTTTGAGTGTCGATCTGTTTGAATACTGAACGAATTTTTCCCAGCCAATTTTGTTTTTGGTTGGCTGTTATCACTAATCTTTGTAGGCTCTGTGGTGAATTATTTATACAAATAATATAAAAAAACACCAAAAAATGTGAAGAAACACAAAATAGTTTGTCAGTGAAGTTCTGGCAGGTCATGTTTGTTTGGTCGAGTGCCGAGCAAACGGTCGACTACCGAGCAATTTTTTTACTAAACAAAGCGTTTAAATACTGAATTGTTTGAGTAGGGACCTGTTTGAGTACCGAGATTCCACTGTATTTGGGAGTGAACTTGTCAACAGATGGGTTTATGAAAGATTAGGTGAATCATAGAAATGATGACATGAAAAATGGTGAGTTGAGCACTGAGGAGTCTGTGGCGGTAAAGAGGGGAATGTATGAGAGTTCAGCCTCTCGTCACTTAGCGACGTACTCGTTTACCAATGCTTCAGAGTTATGACAGGCTCTCTGACCAGTATTCTTGCCTAAATAATGTATATTAGAGCTGATTTCCTCTATTCTGTTTACTTCATTATACAGTACACTACTGTATAAACATGTAAAAATATACCAGAAATGTTATAAATGGTGCAAAGGTGACATTAAAACAATATCACAGATGGTTGACACAAACTCACTACCATTATGGTATGCTCCTCACTTAGCAACAAATTCGTTTAACGACATGGTCTCAGGAACGGAACTCCGTCGTTAAGTGAGGAGAGGCTGTATATTGGTACCAACACTCATATATGAGTGTGAAAGTTGCAACAAGAAGCCTGGAGCCAGTGGAGATGTTGTGTCTCAGGGCAATGTATGGTGTGAATGCAGAAAATCCCTAACTTGGAGATTAGGAGGTGCAGGGTTTCTAAAAGTATTATCCAAAGGGCAGAGGAGGGGTTGTTGAGGTGGTTCGGACATTTATAGAGGATGGAACAAAATAGAATGACTTAGAGGTCATATAAATCTTCTTTATTTCTTCTATTGTCCATGGGGAAGTGGAAAAGAATCTTTCCTCCGTAAGCCATGCGAGAGAGAGATTTTGGGAGATGTTAAGTGAATGTATAGGAGCCTTTGAACCAAGTGAGAGAGTAATTGTGGTAGGGGACCTGAATGCTAAAGTAGGAGAAACTTTTAGAGAGGGTGTGGTAGGTAAGTTTGGGGTGCCAGGTGTAAATGAAAATGGGAGCCCTTTGATTGAACTTTGTATAGAAAGGGGTTTAGTTATAGGTAATACATATTTTAAGAAAAAGAGGATAAATAAGTATACAAGATATGATGTAGGGCGAAATGACAGTAGTTTGTTGGATTATGTATTGGTAGATAAAAGACTGTTGAGTAGACTTCAGGATGTACATGTTTATAGAGGGGCCACAGATAAATCAGATCACTTTCTAGTTGTAGCTACACTGAGAGTAAAAGGTAGATGGGATACAAGGAGAATAGAAGCATCAGGGAAGACAGAGGTGAAGGTTTATAAACTAAAAGAGGAGGCAGTTAGGGTAAGATATAAACAGCTATTGGAGGATAGATGGGCTAATGAGAGCATAGGCAATGGGGTTTTTTTAGCCTATAGCTATTAGCCCATTAGCCTATAGTGTTAGAGTGTTCAGCAGAAGTTTGTGGTTACAGGAAAGTGGGTGCGGGAGGGAAGAGGAGCGATTGGTGGAATGTTGATGTAAAGAGAGTAGTAAGGGAGAAAAAGTTAGCGTATGAGAAGTTTTTACAAAGTAGAAGTGATGCAAGGAGGGAAGAGTATATGGAGAAAAAGAGAGAGGTTAAGAGAGTGTTGAAGCAATGTAAAAAGAGAGCAAATGAGAGAGTGGGTGAGATGTTATCAACAAATTTTGTTGAAAATAAGAAAAAGTTTTGGAGTGAGATTAACAGGTTAAGGAAGCCTAGAGAACAAATGGATTTGTCAGTTAAAAATAGGAGAGGAGAGTTATTAAATGGAGAGTTAGAGGTATTGGGAAGATGGAGGGAATATTTTGAGGAATTGTTAAATGTTGATGAAGATAGGAAGCTGTGATTTCGTGTATAGGGCAAGGAGGAATAACATCTTGTAGGAGTGAGGAAGAGCCAGTTGTGAGTGTGGGGGAAGTTTGTGAGGCAGTAGGTAAAATGAAAGGGGGTAAGGCAGCTGGGATTGATGGGATAAAGATAGAAATGTTGAAAGCAGGTGGGGATATAGTTTTGGAGTGGTTGGTGCAATCATTTAATAAATGTATGGAAGAGGGTAAGGTACCTAGGGATTGGCAGAGAGCATGCATAGTTCATTTGTATAAAGGCAAAGGGGACAAAAGAGAGTGCAAAAATTATAAGGGGATAAGTTTGTTGAGTATACCTGGTAAAGTGTATGGTAGAGTTATTATTGAAAGAATTAAGAGTAAGACGGAGAATAGGATAGCAGATGAACAAGGAGGCTTTAAGAAAGGTAGGGGTGTGTGGACCAGGTGTTTACAGTGAAACATGTAAGTGAACAGTATTTAGATAAGGCTAAAGAGGTCTTTGTGGCATTTATGGATTTGGAAAAGGCGTATGACAGGGTGGATAGGGGGGCAATGTGGCAGATGTTGCAGGTGTATGGTGTAGGAGGTAGGTTACTGAAAGCAGTGAAGAGTTTTTACTAGGATAGTGAGGCTCAAGTTAGAGTATGTAGGAAAGAGGGAAATTATTTCCCAGTAAAAGTAGGCCTTAGACAAGGATGTGTGATGTCACCGTGGTTGTTTAATATATTTATAGATGGGGTTGTAAGAGAAGTAAATGAGAGTGTCTGGGCAAGAGGCGTGGAGTTAAAAGATAAAGAATCACACATAAAGTGGGAGTTGTCTCAGTTGCTCTTTGCTGATGACACTGTGCTCTTGGGAGATTCTGAAGAGAAGTTGCAGAGATTGGTGGATGAATTTGGTAGGGTGTACAGAAGAAGAAAATTAAAAGTGAATACAGGAAAGAGTAAGGTTATGAGGATAAAAAGATTAGGTGATGAAAGATTGGATATCAGATTGGAGGGAGAGAGTATGGAGGAGGTGAATGTATTCAGATATTTGGGAGTGGACGTGTCAGCGGATGGATCTATGAAAGATGAGGTGAATCATAGAATTGATGAGGGGAAAAGGGTGAGTGGTGCACTTAGGAGTCTGTGGAGACAAAGAACTTGTCCTTGAGGCAAAGGGGAATGTAGAGAGTATAGTTTTACCAACACTCTTATATGGGTGTGAAGCATGGGTGATGAATGTTGCAGCGAGGAGAAGGCTGGAGGCAGTGGAGATGTCATGTCTGAGAGCAATGTGTGGTGTGAATATAATGCAGAGAATTCGTAGTTTGGAAATTAGGAGGAGGTGTGGGATTACCAAAACTGTTGTCCAGAGGCCTGAGGAAGGGTTGTTGAGGTGGTTCGGACATATAGAGAGAATGGAGCGAAACTGAATGACTTCAAGAGTGTATCGGTCTGTAGTGGAAGGAATGCAGGGTAGGGGTTGGCCTAGGAAAGGTTGGAGGGAGGGGGTAAAGGAGGTTTTGTGTGCGAGGGGCTTGGACTTCCAGCAGGCATGCGTGAGCATGTTTGATAGGAGTGAATGGAGACAAACGGTTTTTAATACTTGACATGCTGTTGGAGTGTGAGCAAAGTAACATTTATGAAGGGGTTCAGGGAAACCGGCAGGCCGGACTTGAGTCCTGGAGATGGGAAGTACAGTGCCTGCACTCTGAAGGAGGGGTGTTAATGTTGCAGTTTAAAAACTGTAGTGTAAAGCACCCTTCTGGCAAGACAGTGATGGAGTGAATGATGGTAAAAGTTTTTCTTTTTCGGGCCACCCTGCCTTGGTGGGAATCGGCCAGTGTGATAATTAATAAAAAAATAAATCTGTAGTGGAAGGAATGCGTGGTACGGGTCATCCTTTGAAGGGTTGGAGGGAAGAATAGATGAGATTTTTAAGTGCGATTGGCATGGACTTTAAAGCATGCGTGAGCGTGTTAGATGGGAATGAGTGGAAACAAATGGTTTTTATGATTTGACGTGCTGTTGGAGAGTATGACCAAGGTAACATTTATGAAGGGATTCAGGGAAACCAGTTAGCCAGACTTGAGTCTTGGAGATGGGAAGTACAGTGCCTGCACTCTAAGGAGGGATGTTATATATTACTGTTTTTTAATTGTAGTGTAAGGCATGCTTCTGGCAAGACAGTGATAGAGTGAGTGGTGAGAGTGTTTCTTCTTTTTTGAGTCACCCTTGGTAGAAAATGGCCTATTTGTTTATAAAAAAAATCCCCTGTCTCATGAGCATATGCTTTAAATTGATATGCACACAAAGAAATGCTGTCATAAAAGTTTCAGTTAAAAATGCATATCGATGATTGGTACTTTTATGCTGTAAAATTATTCAAAATCATTTGTGAAAATTAATGTTTTTATGATGAATAAATAATTTATATAATGTTTTTTATTGAAGTAATCAATTTTTGTTATTAAAGTAATAAATACAGTGGACCCCCGCATAACGATTACCTCCGAATGCGACCAATTATGTAAGTGTATTTATGTAAGTGCGTTTGTACGTGTATGTTTGGGGGTCTGAAATGGACTAATCTACTTCACAATATTTCTTATGGGAACAAATTCGGTCAGTACTGGCACCTGAACATACTTCTGGTGTGAAAAAATATCGTTAACCGGGGGTCCACTGTATTTGTTATTAAAGTTTTGTATTTTGTAATGTGCAAAATGTTTCATATTCATTTTTATTGTAGATAATCATACTAAAAATATAAGTGGCAGTTCAGCATGATAAAAGTAATCATACATAAGTTCTATATTTGCCGCAGTTTGGATGAAGACATAGATACAGTACAGGTCCTACATCACAAATCCGGCATCATTGAGACCTGTAATGTGCCGGATTACTGAGTTTGCCGAATTACAGAGTGGTTAGGTTAGAATACACTTAATAAAATTAACCAACTTGACTTATACAGTTCATTGAACATCGGCAAAAGTCGAACATTTCCGCTACTTTGAGCTCAGTTTCATGGTGCTTTTCATCATGAAAGCAATCAAAATCGTGTCTATTTCTGTAATATATCTTCCATTCTATCAAATGAGTCCAAAAAATGAGAATACAACCATAAAAACCATACAAAAATATACTGCAAAGAGGCGGCTAATGGCTGAGAAGTGAACTCCCTTATTTATCGTCCGTCTTTTTTATTTTTGTTGTACATTAAGAAGCATCTTTCAATCATACATTACCCAAGTTTCAGTGAGATAGCCCAACAAACAACCGAGAAAAAAAAAAAATTATTATCACACTGGCCGATTCCCACCAAGGCAGGGTGGCCCGAAAAAGAAAAACTTTCACCATCATTCACTCCTTCACTGTCTTGCCAGAAGGGTGCTTTACACTACAGTTTTTAAACTGCAACATTAACACCCCTCCTTCAGAGTGAAGGCACTGTACTTCCCATCTCCAGGACTCAAGTCCGGCCTGCCGGTTTCCCTGAACCCCTTCATAAATGTTACTTTGCTCACACTCCAACAGCACGTCAAGTATTAAAAACCATTTGTCTCCATTCACTCCTATCAAACACGCTCACGCATGCCTGCTGGAAGTCCAAGCCCCTCGCACACAAAACCTCCTTTACCCCTCCTTCCAACCTTTCCTAGCCAACCCCTACCCCCCGCCTTCCTTCCACTACAGACTGATACACTCTTGAAGTCATTCTGTTTCGCTCCATTCTCTCTACATGTCCGAACCACCTCAACAGCCCTTCCTCAGCCCTCTGGACAACAGTTTGGTAATCCCGCACCTCCTCCTAACTTCCAAACTACGAATTCTCTGCATTATATTCACACCACACATTGCCCTCAGACATGACATCTCCAGTGCCTCCAGCCTTCTCCTCGCTGCAACATTCATCACCCATGCTTCACACCCATATAAGAGCGTTGGTAAAACTATACTCTCATACATTCCCCTCTTTGCCTCCAAGGACAAAGTTCTTTGTCTCCACAGACTCCTAAGTGCACCACTCACCCTTTTCCCCTCATCAATTCTATGATTCTCCTCATCTTTCATAGACCCATCCGCTGACACGTCCACTCCCAAATATCTGAATACATTCACCTCCTCCATACTCTCTCCCTTCAATCTGATATCCAATCTTTCATCACCTAATCTTTTTGTTATCCTCATAACCTTACTCTTTCCTGTATTCACTGTTAATTTTCTTCTTTTGCATACCCTACCAAATTCATCCACCAATCTCTGCAATTTCTCTTCAGAATCTCCCAAAAGCACAGTGTCATCAGCAAAGAGCGACTGTGACAACTCCCACTTTATGTGTGATTCTTTACCTTTTAACTCCACAAAAATCATATATGGCAAGCCCAAGCCAGGTACTGGAAATAAGTCACTTTGTCTGACTTTTCTGGGTTATCCCAGGTTCTCTACACATACACTGCTATGTATGATAATTTATGTAACTGTATTTGTGTATACCTGAATAAAATTATTTACTTCTAGTCTGTCAACTGAGTACAAGAAACTGCCCGTTCACTTATTTCAACTACCCAATAAAGTGGTCAGAAATTTGCAATTCGGCCGATTTCACACAAATTTCAACAGATACCAATTTCAAAATAGGGTCTGGAATAAACAGTGCAGACATTCCTGGCACTAAAATAACATATTCTCTGTTCATTAGTCATGGCTACAGGCCCCTCTTATATTACTCTTGCTTACCATTTGGAATTTTTATTCACAAAAAAAAAAAAAGACTTACTGTTATGCAGACTACTGCATTATTGTAATAATTGTATAAAATAATGTCAATCCATTCTTGACTCCGTACTGGAATTTAGACTGGCAGGTGGACAGGTATTGGACGGCGATGTCATTTGTTTACTCTGGAGCTTCGCTAAGGAATAGAACATTTTCGCTACTGTGAGCGCAATTTCAAGGTACTTTTCGTCATGAAAGCAATCAAAATCATATCTATTTCTGTAATATATCTTTAATTCTATCAAATGAGACCGAAAAAATGAGAATACGTATAACCATAACAACCATACAAAAATATACCGCTAAGCGGCTGCTAATGGCTGAGAAGTGAACTCCGCTACTTATGGTCTGATTTCTTTCATTTTTGGTGTACTTGAAGAAGAATCTTTCCATCATACATTGCCCAAATTTGAATCAGATAACCCAACAAACAACTGAGAAAATAATAATAATATATTAATAATAATAATAATAATAATATCTTTATTTACTACACGTACATGTACAAGGTATACAGGCCTAGCTGGCATCAGTGACATACTACTGTATAGAAAGCCACTTGTTATGCTGAGTATTTCAAGAAAATTAGGTCAGTGTCCCAGGATAACACCCACACTAGTCGACTAACACCCAGGTACCCATTTACTGATGGGTAAACATAGACAACAGGTGTAAAGAAACACGCCTGATGTTTCTACCCTGGCTGGGAATCGAATATTTACCAAAAGTCATATATGGTTAATCCAAGCCAGGTACTAAAAATAAGCCACGTTGACTTTTTTGGGGTTATCCTAGGTTCTCTACACATATGCTGCTGTGTGTGATAATCTGTCAAGAGAAAATAACTTTTTTGTTTCATGTTTATGGTGGAGTACGAGTGTATATCATAGTTAGCCCTGTGCTATACTCCGTTTTCTCTAATATAAGCCACCAAGACAAGGATAGGAGAAGGGTATTTGTTTACTATATCCTCTTCATAACTCTGTCGAACTGCTCGGTGTTATGCCAAATGTTATTCATTCTTGAGTATTTAACATGTTCTATGTTATTTATATTGTTTCTTATGTCATATTAGATCAATTGTGATAGGCAAATAAGCTGTAGTGTTGATATTAGCATAATAATAAAGCATATTCTCCTGCATCATGAGACTGAGCTCATGACAGCCGACAGTAGCTTCAAAGCCACCTTATCTTTAATGGATAATGTACTGTGTAGGTGCTTTACATAATGAGAAGCATTTCTTTTATTCATTGGAACCATGGCTAGGGCTAAAAGTAAGCAGGGTAAAACAATAAATGGAGAAAAAGAAATTGGAATGACTTGTGCAGCAAGTAGCGCCACCAAACAGTACCAGCAGGTTGGTGTGGCGACCCTGGAAATTTGAAATTATGCTAGCCAAAATAAGTGCCGAATAACTGAAGGTACCGAATAACTGATTGCCGGATTTGTGATGGCGGACCTGTACAATGTAATCCTTTATTAACAATGCTTTGCCCACACAGTGGGCTTTATCAAGTCACAAACAGATCTGTGAGACATTGTGACTTGATAAGTCCCACTGTGTGAGCAAAACATTGTCAATAAAAGATTGTGTTATATTGTTTCTGTGTCTTTATCCATCTTGTAAATATTTTATACCATTTCTTTCCATTTTCTGCAGGTGTCACGCTTTGTTTTTTCACTAATATTAACCCTTTCAGGGTCCAAGGCCCAAATCTGGAGTCACGCACCAGTGTCCAAGAATTTAAAAAAAAAAAATTGTTATTTTTTCTTATGAAATCGTAGAGAATCTTTTTGTGAAGGTAATAAAACAAAAAGTACGAAATTTGGTGGAAAATTGACGAAATTATGCTCTCGCGAATTTTGATGTGTCAGCGATGTTTACGAATCGGCGATTTTGCCGACTTTGACTCCCATTTTAGGCCAATTACATTATTCCAATCAACCAAATTCTTAGCTATTTCACTAGTATTACTTCCATTCTATCGATTGAGCACAAGAAATCGCCAAGTCAACTGTTTCAACTACAAAATAAAGTGATCGGAAATTGTTAATTTGGCCAATTTAACACAAAGTTCAAAATATTCCAATTTCAAAATAGGGTCCAGAATGAACAATGTAGGCATTCCTGGCACTAAACTAACATTTCCTCTGTTCATTAGTTTTGTTTTGAGGCTTTACAAATAAATTCCATTTTGATTTTTTATTCACATAATGAATTTTTATTCACACCAAAAAATAGAAGATTTACTGTTATGCAATACTGTAATAATTGTATAAATATCATCACCATATTTGTGAATGTATATTAGACCCACCAGCTGACGTGTATTAGATGTGTGAGGTCGTTTGTTTACTCTTGAATATCGGCAAAAATTTAACATTTCCGCTACTTTGAGCTCAGTTTCAAGCCATTTCCAATGCTAAAACCAGTCAATCATCTCTATTTCTGTAATATGTCTTCCATTCTATCAAATGAGACCAAGAAATCGCAAATACAACTATAAAAAGCATACGAAAAAACACTGCAAAGTTGCTGTTTTAATCGAAAAATCATGATTTCATTTTTTCTCTCTCATTATACACAGTGTGCTGCAGGATCTGTTTTATGTGGTGCACACATACCACATAGATGTATTCTCTCATATCTAGGCCCAAATGTACCACTCACAGTTTATCAGAGTGAGCTGAGCTCATGGCATAGATCTACGGTTTGGACCCTGAACGTAAAGCCGTAGATCTACGGGACGGACCCTGAAAGGGTTAACCATATATAACCAGTATCCAGTCAGTTGACTGGTTTTCTACTCAGATTGGCTCAATGCTAAATATATATTCAAATAAAATGTCTTTATTAAACAGTTATTATAATTTATAGAATTTATAATGAAGATTGCATTAAATTACCTTTATGAGTTTTAATTTTTTTGTGACTGTAATAGTACATCTCAATTTGCCCAACAGATCTGCTGGATCTTGAGCCATTGCCAGTAACAGCCCTGAACAGCTCAGAATTGGAACAGCTCTACAAGTTTACTCACTTCAATCCAATCCAGACTCAGATATTCCATTGTCTGTACCATACAGATAACAATGTATTGCTTGGAGCACCCACTGGCTCAGACTGTTGCCGCTGAGAGTGCCATGTTTAGACTTTTCCGTGAGATGCCAGAAGCCAAGGTAAGCTTAATTTTGTCTTCTTGTATGTAATTGTAAGGATGCATTTTTTGTCCTAGATAGATAAACGTACATTATTTATTTCTACAGGATTACATTGGGTGACATTTGATTGTACCCATGGAAATCCCTCTGGTTTGTCATAGCATTTCTGGCAAGCTAAAACTTAAGACTAGAGACATTAATTCTATTGACGGTAACAAACATCCACACATGAGAGTATATTATAAGTGTAGCATGGTGCATGGCAATATGAAAAATGAAATATAATAAGTCTAGCTAAATCAAGTGTTTACATTGAAGCATATATGTGAACAGTATTTAGATAAAGGTAGGGAAGTTTTTATTGCATTTATGGATTTAGAAAAGGCATATGATAAGAGTGGATTGGGGAGCAATGTGGCAGATGTTGCAAGTATATAGAATAGATGGTAAGTTACTAAATGCTGTAAAGGGTTTTTATGAGGATAGTGAGGCTCAGGTTAGGGTGCGTAGAAGAGAGGGAGACTACTTCCCGGTAAAAGTAGGTCTTAGACAGGAATGTGTAATGTCACCATGATTGTTTAATATATTTATAGATGGGGTTGTAAGAGAAGTAAATGCAAGGGTCTTGGCAAGAGGCGTGGAGTTAAAAGATAAAGAATCGCACATAATTGGGAGTTGTCACAGTTGCTCTTCGCTGATGACACTGTGCTCTTGGGAGATTCTGAAGAGAAGTTGCAGAGGTTGGTGGATGAATTTGGTAGGGTGTGCAAAAGAAGAAAATTAAAATTGAATACAGGAAATGTAAGGTTATGAGGATAACAAAAAGATTAGGTGATGAAAGATTGGATATCAAATTGGAGGGAGAGAGTATGGAGGAGGTGAATGTATTCAGATATTTGGTAGTGGACGTGTCAGCGGATGGGTCTATGAAAGATGAGGTGAATCCGAACTGATGAGGGGAAGAGGATGAGCGGTGCACTTAGGAGTCTGTGGAGACAAAGAACTTTATCCTTGGAGGCAAAGAGGGGAATGTATGAGAGTATAGTTTTACCAATGCTCTTATATGGGTGTGAAGCGTGGGTGATGAATGTTGCAGCGAGGAGAAGGCTGGAGGCAGTGGAGATGTCATGTCTGAGGGCAATGTGTGGTGTGAATATAATGCAGAGAATTCGTAGTTTGGAAGTTAGGAGGAGGTGCGGGATTACCAAAACTGTTGTCCAGAGGGCTGAGGAAGGGTTGTTGAGGTGGTTCGGACATGTAGAGAGAATGGAGCGAAACAGAATGACTTCAAGAGTGTATCAGTCTGTAGCGGAAGGAAGGCGGGGTAGGGGTCGGCCTAGGAAGGGTTGGAGGGAGGGGGTAAAGGAGGTTTTGTGTGCGAGGGGCTTGGACTTCCAGCAGGCATGCGTGAGCGTGTTTGATAGGAGTGAATGGAGACAAATGGTTTTTAATACTTGACGTGCTGTTGGAGTGTGAGCAAAGTAACATTTATGAAGGGATTCAGGGAAACCGGCAGGCCGGACTTGAGTCCTGGAGATGGGAAGTACAGTGCCTGCACTCTGAAGGAGGGGTGTTAATGTTGCAGTTTAAAAACTGTAGTGTAAAGCACCCTTCTGGCAAGACAGTGATGGAGTGAATGATGGTGAAAGTTTTTCTTTTTTGGGCCACCCTGCCTTGGTGGGAATCGGCCAGTGTGATAATAAAAAATGATAATAATGAAACATTTGACAATATAGGATTGTTAATCTGTGTTATTTTTTTTCATATTGTCTGTAAGCTTTACCCTTTTTCTTAAATATTTATATCAGGACCTTTATTAATTCATACGACTATTAATTTATTTTTAAGATTTAGAAAAAAAAAAAAGGGATGATGTTACAGTTGGAGGGTAATCTGTGTTATCTCACTTGTGGAAACATGGCAGTTGAGTGAATGTGTTGTCATTTTTGGAAGTTTACTTTGGTCAGAGACAGCCACTGAGTTTAAAAGAAAATGAAAAGACTATTGCATAAGGAATCTTTACAAGAAAGGATATTTACTGGATGACTTCATTCTAACAGTCAAATGATTTGCTGAAGTTATCTGATTGATATTTATTGGTTTTGCTTTTATTACAACAGATTCAGGGTTAATTTCCTGTCAGTGGAGTGCACTTAAAACCGTATTAACTGTTTTCTTTGTCTAGTGTGTTAACCTCAGTAATTTCATATTAACCTGGATCCAGCCAGTTGTAATGTTTATTTTTCAGGCAGTATATATTGCACCTCTTAAAGCTCTGGTTCGTGAGCGTGTTGAAGACTGGCGGGTCAAGCTGCAAGACAAGTTGGGCAAGAATGTTGTGGAGTTGACAGGTGATGTTTCTCCAGATATACGATCCATTCAGGTAAATGACTCTTTCAAATTGATGAGAGATGTATTAAATAATTGATATCTTAAAACAACTTTTTTACAAGCTGAATTATTTATCACAAGGATCGCTTCTTGTCCCATTGTTGAGGTCAATTTTTACCATGCCTACCACTCCTTCAGCAAATGTTGATAGCTTCAGATTGTTAATGAATCTATCTTTTTTTTTTTTTTTTTTTTTTCACCCCCCTCCTCTTCTTACTTTCCTCCAGTTAGTTTTAAAAAGGGATATACACAGTTAACTGTCAATTATGACAGTAGCAATATTCTTGAAAATGGTGTCTAAACCAAATTCAAGAACTTTTTTTTTGTTTTTTTTTTCAACAAGTCGGCCGTCTCCCACTGAGGCAGGGTGACCCAAAAAAGAAAGAAAATCCCCAAAAAGAAAATACTTTCATCATCATTCAACACTTTCACCACACTCGCACATTATCACTGTTTTTGCAGAGGTGCTCAGAATACAACAGTCTAGAAGCATACACATATAAAGATACACAACATACCCCTCCAAACTGCCAATATTCAAGAACATATGGGAAAAATTGGGTATGTTCCGTGGGCCCCCAAAATGGCAAACTTCTTTTTTTTTTCCCCAAGTTTTGCCGATATTCAAGAGTAAACAAATCATGCCACAAGTCCAATACTTGTCAACTGGTGAGTCTAATGCAGTGGACCACCGACCAACCAAGGCATCATCTAATGATAAAATTGAATTAACGAAGCATTTTAGCGTAGAAATTTTGGCCTCACCAACATTGAAAAACTCGACTAACATCATTCGTCCTTAATGATGTTAGTTGCTTCCACGCATACATTCAGTACATTTTGTATTATTCCAGTGTTTTTAGTACTTGTAACTGCTAAATAAGCCACCATGGGCCCAAAGAAAGCTTCTGGTGCCAATCCTGTGGTAAAAATGGTGAGAATTACAATTGAAATAAAGGAGATAATCACAAAGTATGAAACTGGAGTGCATGTCTCCGAGCTGGCCAGGTTGTATAACAAACCCCAATAAACCATCACTACTATCTTGGCCAACAGAAAGGTATTCAAGGAAGCTGTTGTTGTGAAAGGTGCAAGTATGTTTTGGAAACACAGATTGCAAATACTGGAAGATATTGAGAAATTGTTATTGGTGTGGATAAACGAAAAACAGATATCAAAAGATGGCATCTCTCAATCAGTCATATGTGAAAAGGCAAGGCAGTTGCATGATTTAATTAAAAAAAAGGCCTGCAACTAGTGATGCGAGTGAATTTAAGGCCAGAAAAGGTTGGTTTGAGAGATTTAAAAATTGTAGTGGCATACACGGTGTGGTAAGGCATGGTGAGGCTGCCAGTTCAGACCAAAAAGCAGCTGAAAAATATGTGCAGGAATTTAAGGAGTACATAGAGGCTGAAGGGTTAAAACCCCAACAAGTGCTTAATTGTGATGTAACAGGCCTGTTTTGGAAGAAAATGCCAAACGTGACCTACATTACACAGGAGGAAAAAGCACTCCCAGGAAACAAGCCTGTGAAGGACAGGGGTACTTTAATGTTGTGTAGTAATGCTAGTGGGGATTGCAAAGTGAAGCCTCTACTCGTGTATCACTCTGAAACTCCCAGAGTGTTCAAGAAAAACAATGTCCTCAAGGCTAATTTGTATGTTATGTGGAGGGCAAACAGTAAGGGATGGGTTGCTAGGGACATTTTCTATGACTGTTTTATCATGTGTTTGGCCCCACTGTGAAAAATTACCTCCTGGAAAATAAATTGGACCTTAAGTGCCTCCTGGTATTAGACAGTGCTCCTGCTCATCCTTCAGAGTTGGCAGAGCAAATTTCGGAGGAAAATGAAGCTTTTCCCTCCTTATACCACTCCTCTCCTCCATCCCATGGACCAGCAGGTCATTTCAGATTTCAGAAAACTGTACACCAAAGCAATGTTTCAAAAGTGCTTTGAATTGACCTCAGACACTCATTTGACCCTAAGAGTCTTTTGGAAAGATCGCTTTAGTATCCTCAATTGCATAAACCTTATATGTAAGGCTTGGAAGGGAGTGACTGACAGGACCTTGAGCTCTGCTTGGAGGAAATTGTGGCCAGAATGTGTAGAAGAGAGGGATTTTGAAGGGTTTGGGGCTAACCCTGAGAAGCCTATGCCAGTTGTGGAATCTATTGTGGCATTGGGGAAGTCCATGGGGTGGGAGGTTAGTGGGGAGGATGTGGAAGAGTTGCTGGAGGATGATGATGAAGAACTAACCACTGATGAGCTGCAAGAGCAAGACGACACAACTGAGGAAATTGCTTCAGAGGAGGGAAGAGAGAAATGGAAAAAGTTGCCTTCTTCAAAGATTAAAGAAATTTGTGCAAAGTGGGTTGACGTGCAAACCTTTATGGATGAAAATCACCCTGACACAGCTATTGCAAGCCGTGCTGGTGACTTTTACAATGACAATGTTTTGGCCCATTTTGGGAAAATCTTAGAAGAACGTGAGGTACAGAGCTCTATGGAAAGATTTTTGGTGCGACGGAGGTCCAGTGGCTATCAAGTTGATCCCATTGGCATTGAAAGAAGAAGGGAAGTAAGCCCGGAAAAGGACTTGCTACCTAAAGTCCTTATGGAAGGGGATTCCCCTTCCAAAAAATAATACACCTCCATCTCCCCTCCTTCCATTTCATCACTCATCACTGCATCTTCAAGAAAGGTGTCACTTATTCTTCATTTAGTACAGTACATGTATTTATTGTGCATGTATCCTTCTTTTTCGGTGTAGGAAAATGTATATTTCATGTGGAATTTTTTTTTTTTTTCATACTTTTGGGTATCTGGAACAGATTAGCCCTTTCAGGGTCCGTCCCGTAAATCTACAGCTTTACGTTCAGGGTCCAAACCGTAGATCTACGCCATGAGCTCAGCTCACTCTGATAAGCTGTGAGTGGTAAATTTAGGCCTAGATATGAGAGAATACATCTATGTTGTATGTGTGCACCACATAAAACAAATCCTGCAGCACACAGTGTATAATGAGAGAAAAAACTGAGACTGTGATTTTCGATCAAAACAGCGACTTTGCAGTGTTTTTTCGTATGTGTTTTATAGTTGTATTTGCGATTTCTTGGTCTCAATTGATAGAATGGAAGATATAATACAGAGATGATTTTGATTGGTTTTGGTAATGGAAATGGCTTGAAACTGAGCTCAAAATGTTAAATTATTGTTGATGTTCAAGAGTAAACAAACGACCTCACACGTCTAATACATGCCAGCTGGCGGGTCTAATATACATTCATAAATGTGATGATGATATTTGTACAATTACAGTGGTCCCTCGTTTATCGTAGTTAACCCGTTCCTGGAGTTGCTACTGTTATCGAAATCTATGATTTTCGAATCAATTTTCCCCATAAGGCATAATGCAAATACAATTAATCCATTCCTGATACTCAGAAGTATTAAAACAAAAAATTTTTTTACATGAAATATAGATGTAGTACATATAGATGTTTGGGCGTTTGATAAAGGCACCTAAAAACCCTGTCAGCTTTTGAATCCGGTCATTGTATCACTTATTTTTGAATGAATCTGGTCAGTGATTTTGGACTAGGTTGCAAAACGACTACTGATATATTATTTAACAGAGTAATGTGTTCAGTTTGATATAAAAAGTATAACTTGCATGTTGGAGAAACTGGTGACTTCTGGCAGCTCCTACTGATGACGAATGGCCTGAGATGGTACTTCCTGTATCACTATTTAATTTTTCTCATTGTGTTCCTAACTCCACCACACTAATTTTTATGGTATCACTCATTAGCTAAGGTATAGCATCTATGGTAGAAAGCTTACTGGAGAAGTATTGGCTTTCTGTTGAGTATACAGTGGACCCTCGCCTAACGATATTAACCCGTTCCTGAGAGCTAAACATTAGCCGAAATTATCGTTAGCCGAATTAATTTTCCCCATAAGAATAATGGAAATCAAATTAATCCGTTCCTGACACCCCAAAGTATGAAAAAAAAAAATTTTTACCACATGAAATATTAATTTTAATACACACAAACTGAAGAAAACATGCACAGTTACATGGCACTTACCTTTATTGAAGATCTGGTGATGATTGATGGGATGGGAGGAGGGGAGAGTGTTGATGGCATTAGTGTTTAGTGTCAATGGTCCAAGTCGGACCGAAACATCGTTGTAAGCTTCTCTCTTTTATGTGCAGGTTATTTGTGTATTGTTCCAGTTACGGTATTGTGCCTTTTTGTTATTTATTTAAGGGGAATCCCCTTCCATTAGGACTTGAGGTGGCAAGTCCTTCTCCGAGGTTACTTCCCTTCTTCTTTTAATGCCACTATGACCAGCTTGAGAGTCACTGGGCCTCTGTCGCACAACATATCTGTCCATAGAGGCCTGTACCTCCCGTTCCTTTATGACATCCTAAAGTGTTTCACAACATTGTCAGTGTAATAGTCACCAGCACGGCTTGCAATAGCTGTGTGAGGGTGATTTTCATCAAAAAGGTTTGCACTTTAAGCCACATTGCACATATTTCCTTAATCTTTGAAGTAGGCAACTTCCTCAATTTCTCTATCCCCTCCTCCGGAGTAGTTTCCTCAGGTTTGGCCTCTTGCTGTTGAAGATGATCTAGCAGCTCATCAATGGTTAGTTCTTCATTGTCCTCCTCCACCAACTCTTCCACATCCTCCCCACTAACCTCCAACCCCAAAGACTTCCCCAATGCCACAATGGATTCCTCAACTGGCATAGGATTCCCAGGGTTAGCCTCAAACCCTTCAAAATCAATTTTGTCTACACATTCTGGCCACAGTTTCTTCAAAGCAGAGGTCAAGGTCCTCTTAGTCACTTCCTCCAAAGCCTTACCTATAATGTTTACAAAATTGAGAATGCTAAAGTGATCTCTCCGAAACTCTCTTAGAGTCAATTGAGTTTCTGAGGTCACTACAAAGCACCTTTCAAACATAGCTTTTGTGTAGAGTTTTTTGAAGTTTGCAATGACCTGCTGGTCCATGGGCTGCAGGAGAGGAGTGGTATTAGGAAGCAAAAACTTGACCTTAATGAAGCTTATTTCTGCAGAAAGGCGTTCTGCCACGTCTGAAGGATGACCAGGAGCATTGTCTAATACCAGAAGGCACTTAAGGTCCAATTTCTTTTCAATTAGGTAATTTTTCACATTGGGGGCAAATGCATGGTGTAACCAGTCATAGAAAAAGTCCCTAGTGACCCATACCTTACTGTTTGCCCTCCACAGCACACACAAATTAGCCTTGAGGACATTGTTTTTCCTGAACACTCTGGGAGTTTCAGAGTGATACACCAATAAAGGCTTCACTTTGCAATCACCACTAGCATTAGCACACATCAACAGAGTAAGCCTGTGTCTTTCATAGGCCTATGTCCTAGGAGTGCCTTTTCCTCCTGAGTAATGTAGGTCCTGCTTGGCATTTTCTTCCAAAACAGGCCTGTTTCGTCACAATTAAACACTTGTTCAGGTTTCAGTCCTTCACTGTCTATGTACTCCTTGAATTCCTGCACATATTTTTCAGCCGCTTTGTGGTCCGAACTGGCAGCCTCACCATGCCTTATCACACTATGTATGCCACTACGATTCTTAAATCTCTCAAACCAACCTTTGCTGGCCTTAAATTCACTCACATCACCACTAGTTGCTGGCATTTTTCTAATTAAATCCTCATGCAACTTCCTAGCCTTTTCACATATGATCGCTTGAGAGATGCTATGTCCTGCTATCTGTTTTTCGTTTATCCACACCAATAACAGTCTCTCAGCATCTTCTATCACTTGCAATCTCTGTTTCGAAAACAAAGTTGCATCTTTGGCAAGAACAGCTTCCTTGATTGCCGTTTTCTTGGCCACAATAGTAGCGATGGCTGATTGGGGTTTTGTGTACAACCTGGCCAGCTCGGAGACACGCACTCCACTTTCATACTTAGCAGTGATCTCTTTCTTCATATCCATAGTAATTCTCACCCTTTTTCCTGTAGGGTTGGCACTAGAAGCTTTTTTGGGGCCCATGGTGACTTATTTTGCAGGTGCAATCACTAAAAAGGCTGTGATAATATGAAATGTTCTGATTGTATGCTTGGAATCGACCACGATGGCTGGCTTGTAAACACTGGCACCCATGGAACAAGTGAGGCGGGCTCAGGCCGCACGTGGACGCATCTCGAATGAATCGCGTTGAGCGAGTTTTTTAGCGCTAGCCGAGGCAAAATTTTTGAGTTAAAATGTATCGCTAGGCGGTTTTAACGTTATGCGATGCCATCGTTAGGCGAGGGTCCACTGTTTTGCAATCTCTGCCAACTCTGCAATATTACAGAGTTTCATGTCTGTACTCCTTTTATTTCCATAAGTTCCATTGGCGAACCCGTAATATCTTATTGTTAAAATCCTAGATTTTTATATTTCTATAAATTTGTACTTCATGGTATCACTGGATTATACATAGGGAAACTTAGCAAATTGCAGTAAATTATTAAACGTACTGACTTGTGTAGCAAAAACTTGTGATTGCTGGCAACTGTTTACAACTGTTTACATCACCAGTTCAAAACACTGGCAAAAAACATCCCTCTTAATTTCATCACATTTATTGAGATATCTTATCTATACACTTCTGTACCACTATCTTTTACAATATTGCAATGTGTATTATACTCTTTTCAGGGCTGTTTTCTTTCCTCTCCCCAAAAAAGTTATTTTATGTTATTTGTTGGCACAAAGGTTACTGTTATTTGCTACATGAGTTTCCAGTGCTGTAGGAATGTACAGTGTAGCCTCTACTTGTGAGTTTAATCCATTCCATGACCATGCTTGCAACTGGATTTGCTCATTTGTAGAGTCAAATTAAATTAAATTAATTGCAATGCAATTATTCCGTTCCAGTGGAATTCTGTACTTCAATAATTTCGCTAATATCAACTTTACAGCTTATTTATCTATCTCACTTCATTTAACATGGCATAATAAACAATATAAATTACATAGAAACCCTATATATACTCTAAAATGAATAAAATATGTCATTCATGTAGTGGTATGGGCGGTGTTGGTGGTGGACGAGAGTTTGTCTTGAGACCGGGCAAAATACTTCTTGAATAATTTCGCTAATATTGTGTATACGGCTTATTTATCTATCACAGTTCATCTAATATGACATAACAAACAATAAAAAACATAAAAACCTGATATATCCCTTTTAAAAAATGAATAAAATATGTCACTTAAATGGCAGGGGGGCGTGGAGTTAAAAGATAAAAAACACAAAAAGGGGGAGTTTCACAGCTCCCTTTTGCGTGACACTGTCCCTTTTGGGGAGATTCTAAAGAGAATTGCAGAGATTGTGGATAAATTTGGTGGGGGGCAAAAGAAAAAAAAAAAGGGTAAAATACAGGAAAGAGAAAAGGTTATGAGGATAAAAAAAATTAGGTGATAAAAGTTGAATTAAATTGGGGGGAGGAGTATGGAGGAGTGAACATTCAATATTTGGGATGGAGTGTCAGGGGATGGGTCTATAAAAAGATGAGGGAAACATAAAATTTGATGAGGGAAAAAAGTGGTGGTGCACTTATGAGTCTGGGAGACAAAAAATTTGCCCTTGGAGCAAAGAGGGGAATTTTGAGATATTTTTCCCAAACGTTTTATATGGGTGTAAGCGTGGGTGAGAATGTTGCAGGAGGAAAGGCGGAGGCAGGGGAGATGTCATGTCGGGGGCGTGTGGTGTGAAAAAAATGCAGAGAATTTCGTATTTTGGGAAATTTGGGAGGGGGGTTGGGGGATACCAAAACTGTTGTCCAGAGGGCTGGGGAGGGTTGTTGAGGTGGTTGGGACTGAGAGAGAAGGGGGAAAACAGAATGACTTCAAGATGTATCAGCTGTATGGAAGGAAGGGCGGGGTAGGGGGGGGCCTTTGGAAAGGGGTTGGGGGGAGGGGTAAGGGGGTTTGTGGCGGGGGGCTTGGACTTCCAGCGGGCATGCTTTAGCGTGTTTGATAGGAGTGAATGGAGACAAATGGTTTTTAATATTTGAGGCTTTTGGAGTGTGAGCAAAGTAACTTTTTATGAAGGGTTCAGGAAACCGGCAGGGGGGACTTGACCCTGGAGATGGGAAGTACAGTGCCTGCACTCTAAAGGGGGGGTGTTAATTTTGCATTTTAAAAACGAGTGTAAAGCACCCTTTTGGGAAGACAGTGATGGAGGAAAGAGGGGAAAGTTTTTTTTTTTCGGGCCACCCCGCCCTTTGGGGAATCGGCCGGGGTGATAAAATAAAAAAAAAAAAAAAAAATATATGGCGCCCGCCGACGAGAGTTTGTCTGGGGACAGGACAACTACTCCTTGAATATTTCCCTACATCATCTCTATGTCTTTTTTACTATCCATTCGTCAAATGAAAAATAAGCAAATAAATAACATGAAAAGATATTACTCTAAATGATAAAATATGTCATTATCCAACAGGTGGAGGCACCAAAAAACCCCTCCCCGTTGTTGTGGGAAATACAGTGGGCCCCCCGGGAACATTTTTTAATCCGTGCAAAGGCTCTCGTTTTGCGAAATAAACGTTAGCGAATCAATTTTTCCCCAAAGAAAAAAATGGAAATAAAATTAAAACCCTGCAAGACCCCAAAAGTATGAAAAAAAATTTTTTTACCCCTGAAATGTTAATTTTTAAAAACACCCAAACTGAAAAAAAGGGATGCACAATTAAAAGACAAATTACTTTTTTTGAAGACGGTGTGATTGGGGATGGGAGGGGGGAGAGCAATATCTTCTTTTGTTTAGAAGGGAAACCCCCCCCTTGGGACTTGAGGAGTAAGTCCTTTCTGGGGGTTTCTTCCCTTCTTCTTTTTAAAGCCAAGGGCCAGCTTTAGAGTCCTGGACTTCTTTTGCACAAATATCTGTCCCATATGGCCCGTACCTCTCGTTCCTTTATGACTTGCCTAAAATGTTTCACAAAATTGCAGTGTAATAATCACCACACGGCTTGCAAAGTGTGTGAGGGTGATTTTCATCCATGAAGGTTTCACTTTAAGCCACTTGCACAGATTTCCTTAATCTTTTAAGTAGGCAACTTCTTCATTTTTCTCTCCCCTCCCCAACAATTTCCCAGGTGGCCTTTGTGTGAAGTTGATTAGCGTCTCAGTGGTTAGTTCTTCATTTTCCTCCTCCACCAACTCTTCCCCAAACCTCCCCCCAAAACCCCCAACCCCCAAGGGCTTTTCCCAAAGCCCCAAGGGTTCCTCAACGCACAGGATTCCAGGGTTAGCCTCAAACCCTTCAAAAATCCCTTTTCTCTAACATTCGGCCCCCATTTCCCTTCCAGCAGGTTCAAGGTCCTCTTTGTCACTTCCTCCCCAACCTTCCCCCTTAAAGGTTTTCACAAAATTTAGGGTGTTTTAAATGATCTCTCCAAAAACCCCTTAGGTCATGAGTTTTTGAGGTCATTACAAAGCACCTTTCAAACAGAGCTTTTGTTACAGTTCTTGAAGTTGGAAATAACCCGCTGGGCCATGGGGTGCAGGAGAGGGGTGGTTTAGGAGGCAAAAAAATTCACCTAAAAAAGTCATGTCCCAAAAGTCGCTTGACATCTTTGGGTGACCAGGGCATTGTCTAAACCAGAGGCATTAAAGTTCTAATTTCTTTTCAGTTAGGTAATTTTTCACATTGGGGCAAATGCATGGTGTAACCAGTTATAGAAAAATTCCCTAGTGACCCATGCCTTACTGTTTGCCCTCCACAGCACACACAAATTATCCTTGAGGACATTCTTTTGCCTGACGCTCTGGGAGTTTCAGAGTGATACACTAATAAAGGCTTCACTTTGCAATCACCAGTAGCATTGGCACACATCAACAAAGTAAGCCTGTCTTTCATAGGCTTATGTCCTGGGAGTGCCTTTTCCTCCTGAGTAATGTAGGTCCTGCTTGGCATTTTCTTCCAGAACAGGCCTGTTTCATCACAATTAAACACTTGTTCAGGTTTCAGTCCTTCAGTTTCTATGTACTCCTTGAATTCCTGCACATATTTTTCAGCCGCTTTGTGGTCCGAACTGGCAGCCTCACCATGCCTTATCACACTATGGATGCCACTACGCTTCTTAAATCTCTCAAACCAACCTTTGCTGGCCTTAAATTCACTCACATCATCACTAGTTGCAGGCATTTTTTTAATTAAATCGTCATGCAACTTCCTAGCCTTTTCACATATGATCGCTTGAGAGACGCTATCTCCTGCTATCTGTTTTTCATTTATCCACACCAATAAGAGTCTCTCACATCTTCCATCAATTGCGATCTTTGTTTCGAAAACACAGTTGAACCTTTGGCAAGAACAGCTTCCTTGATTGTCTTTCTGGTGCCCACAATAGTAGCGATGGTTGATTGGGGTTTCTTGTACAGCTTGACTAGGTCGGCTATACGCACTCCACTTTCATACTTATCAATTATCTCTTTCTTCATCTCTATAGTAATTCTTACCCTTTGAGGTGTAGGGTTGGCACTAGAAGCTTTCTTGGGGCCCATGGTCACTTATTTTCCAGAAACAGCACCGAAAATACTGTAATAATACGAAATATTCCGAGTGTATGCTTGGATGTTACTGCGGAGGCTGGCTGGTAAACAATGGGACGGAGCGGCACATGTGAGGCTGGCTGAGGGCACATTGGACGCGTCTCGGACGAAAATCGGTATGCGGGTTTTTAATCGGTATGCGGGGCAAAAATTTTCCGATAAAAGTAATCGTTATGCGGAAAAATCGCTATGCGATGCCATCGTTATGCGGGGGTCCACTGTACAGTGGACCCTTGACCAACGCTGGCATCGTCTAACGTTAAATCCGACTAGCGATACATTTTAACGCAAAAATTTTGCCTCGACTAGCGCTAAAAAACTCAACCAACAAGATTCGTTCCATCCGAGACGCGGCCACTTGTGGCCAGTGTTTACAAGCCAGCCAGCCACCATGGTCCCATCCAAACGTATAATTGGAACATTTCATATTATCACGTTTTTAGTGATTGCACCTGCAAAATAAGTCACCATGAGCCCCAAGAAAGTTTCTAGTGCCAACCCTACAGCAAAAAGGCTGAGAATTACTATGGATATGAAGAAAGAGATCATTGCTAAGTATGAAAGTGGAGTGCGTGTCTCAGAGCTGACCATGTTGTACACAAAACCCCAATCAACCATTGCTACTATTGTGGCCAAGAAAACTGCAAGCAAGGAAGCTGTTTTTGCTAAAGGTGCAACTATGTTTTCGAAACTGAGATCGCAAGTGATAGAAGATGTTGAGAGACTGTTATTGGTGTGGATAAACGAAAAACAGATAGCGATCATATGTGAAAAGGCTAGGAAGTTGCATGACGATTTAATTAGAAAAATGCCAGCAATTAGTGGTGATGTGAGTGAATTTAAAGCCAGCAAAGGTTGGTTTGAGAGATTTAAGAATCGTAGCGGCATACATAGTGTGATAAGGCATGGTGAGGCTGCCAGTTCGGAACAAACAGCAGCTGAAAAATATGTGCAGGAATTCAAGGAGTACATAGACAGTGACGAATTGAAACCTGAACAAGTGTTTAATTGTGACGAAACAGGCCTGTTTTGGAAGAAAATGCCAAGCAGGACCTACATTACTCAGGAGGAAAAGGCACTCCCAGGACATAAGCCTATGAAAGACAGGCTTACTCTGTTGATGTGTGCTAATGCTAGTGGTGATTGCAAAGTGAAGCCTTTATTGGTATATCACTCTGAAACTCCCAGAATGTTCAGGAAAAACAATGTCCTCAAGGACTTGACACCTCAAGTCCTAATGGAAGGGGATTCCCCATCTAAACACTAACACCATCCACACTCTCCCCTCCTCCCATCCCAACAGTCACCAGATCTTCATTAAAGGTAAGTGTCAATTACTCTATTGTTATTAATCTATTGTTATTGTTGTTATTGTAATTATTCTATTGCATTAAACTTAATATTTCATGTGGTAAAAAATTTGTTTTTTTCATACTTTTGAGTGTCTTGCACGGATTAATTTGATTTCCATTATTTCTTATGGGGAAAATTAACTCGACTAACGATAATTTTGACAACGATGAGCCCTCAGGAACGGATTAATATCGTTGGTCGAGGGTCCACTGTACTGCCATCTTGTGACGGCCTTTTGAAGCTGTCTATTATTATAATTATTATATGCAGTACATTATTATTATGTATGTATTATTATTATTTTTTTTCAACAAGTCGGCTGTCTCCCACCGTATTATTATACATATTATACATATTACAGGTCCGCCATCACAAATCCGGCAATCAGTTATTCAGCTCCTTCAGTTATTCGGCACTAATTTTGGCTAGCATAATTTCAAATTTCCAGGGTCGCCACACCAACCTTTTGGTACTGTTTGGTGGCGCTACTTGCTGCATAAGTCATTCCAATTTCTTTTTCTCCATTTATTGTTTTTAACCTGCTTGCTTTTAGCCGTAGCCATGGTTCCAATGAATAAAAGAAATGCTTCTCATTATGTAAAGCACTTACACAGTACATTACTCATTAAAGATAAGGTGGCTTTGAAGCCACTGTCGGTTGTCATGAGCTCAGTCTCATGAAGCAGAATATGCTTTATTATTATGCTAATATCAACACTACAGCTTATTTGCCTATCACAATTGATCTAATATGACATAAGAAACAGTATAAATAACATAAAACATGTTAAATTCTTCAGAATGAATAATAATTGGCATAACACCGAGCAGTTCGACGGAGGTATGGAGAGGATATGGTAAACAAATACCATTCTCCTATCCTTGTCTTGGTGGCTTGTATTAGAGAAAACGGAATATAGCACAGGGCTAACTGTGATATACACTCGTACTCCACCATAAACATGAAACAAAAAAGTTATTTTCTCTCTATAGATTATCACACACAGCAGCATATGTGTAGAGAACCTAGGATAACCCCAAAAAAGGCAACGTGGCTTATTTTTAGTACCTGGCTTGGGTTAGCCATATATGATTTTTGGTAAATATTCGATTCCCAGCCGGGGTAGAAACATTAGGCATGTTTCTTTACACCTGTTGTCTATGTTTACCCATCAGTAAATGGGTACCTGGGTGTTAGTCGACTAGTGTGGGTGTTATCCTGGGACACTGACCTAATTTTCTTGAAATACTCGGCATAACAAGTGCCTTTCTATACAGTAGTATGTCACTCGTATTGTAGATAGTGACCCTCGTATTGTAGATAGCCTTAATGACCCTCGTGTAGTAGATAGTCTTTTTAGTATGATAAAAAGATGTTATCTTCATTATAGAATAATAAGAAAATATTATAAAATTTATATTAGCATATGTGTAGGTTCTCTACACATATGCTGCTATGTATGATAATTCTATGTAACTGTATTTGTGTATACCTGAATAAACTTACTGATGTCAGCTAGACCTGTATACCTTGTTCATGTACATGTAGTAAATAAAGATATTATTATTATTATTATTTTCTCAGTTGTTTGTTGGGTTATCTTATTCAAACTTGGGCAATGTATGATGGAAAGATTCTTCTTCACGTACACCAAAAATGAAAGAAATCAGACCATAAATAGCAGAGTTCACTTCTCAGCCATTAGCAGCCGCTTAGCAGTATATTTTTGTATGGTTGTTATGGTTATATTCTCATTTTTTTTGTCTCATTTGATAGAATGAAAGATATATTACAGAAATAAATATGATTTTTATTGCTTTCATGACGAAAAATACCTTGAAATTGCGCTCACAGTAGCGAAAATGTTCTATTCTTTAGCGAAGCTCAAGAGTAAACAAATGACGTCACCGTCCAATGCCTGTCCGGATGCCTGCCAGTCTAAATTCCAATTCGGAGTCAAGAATGGATTGACATTATTTATACAATTATTACAATAATGCAGTAGTCTGCATAACAGTAAGTCTTTTATTTTTTTTTTTTTTGTGAATAAAAATTCCAAATGGTAAGCAAGAGTAATATAAGAGGGGCTGTAGCCGTGACTAATGAACAGAGAAAATGTTATTTTAGTGCCAGGAATGTCTGCATTGTTTATTCTGGACACTATTTTGAAATTGGCATCTGTTGAAATTTGTGTGAAATCGGCCAAATTGCCAATTTCTGACCACGTTATTGGGTAGTTGAAATAAGTGAATGGGCGGTTTCTTGTACTCAGTTGACAGACTAGAAGTAAATAAGTTTATTCAGGTATACACAAATACAGTTACATACATTATCATACATAGCAACGCATGTATAGAGAACCTGGGATAACCCAGAAAAGTCAGACAAAGTGACTTATTTCCAGTACCTGGCTTGGGCTTACCATATATGATTTTTGGTAAATATTTTTTTTTCTCAGTTTGTTGGGCTATCTCATTGAAACTTGGGCAATGTATGATGGAAAGATGCTTCTTAACGTACAACAAAAATAAAAATGACGGACGATACATAAGGGAGTTCACTTATCAGCCATTAGCCGCCTCTTTGCAGTATATTTTCGTATGGTTTTTATGGTTGTATTCTCATTTTTTGGACTCATTTGATATAATGGAAGATATATTACAGAAATAGACATGATTTTGATTACTTTCATGACGAAAAATACCTTGAAATTGAGCTCAAAGTAGTGGAAATGTTCAATTTTTGCCGATGTTCAATGAACTGTGTAAGTCAAGTTGGTTAATTTTATTAAGTGTATTCTAACCTAACCACTCTGTAATTCGGCAAACTCAGTTATCCGGCACACTACAGGTCCCAATGATGCCGAATTTGTGATGGAGGACCTGTATTATTATTATTACTATTTTTTCAATATAAATAATTTGTAATTTTTATTCACACAAGAAATATAAGATTTACTGTTATGCCTTATTGCAATAATTGTATAAATAATGTCAACCCATTCACGACTGCATATTGGAATGGACAGTGACATCATTTGTTTACTCTTGAACATAGCCAAAACAGTCAAACATTTCTCCTATGTTGAGCTCAATTTCAAGGTACTTTTCGTTGTGAAAGCAATAAAAAATCGTATCTATTTCTGTAATATATCTTCCATTCTATCAAAGGAGACCAAAAAAATGAGAATACAACCATAAAAACCATACGAAAATACCGCTAAGGGGTTGGCTAATTGCTGAGAAGTGAACTCCATTATTAATGCTTAGATTTCTTTCATACATTGCCCAAGTTTCAATAAGGTACTCCGACAAACAAATGAGATACAATTCCCTAGATCTGCTCACTTGTGGAAATTTTGCTCGTGTATGGAAGCAAAAAATCGACCCATCGACTGCTTGTATTTGGAAAACCTCGCAGGTGGATACACTCGCAAGTAGAGGTTTCACTGAACTTTATAAGTTCACTGGCACAGGTTAATGTTTCTAGCATGCAAGAAAACAGTGATAATCCATGAATAAGATGGAGACCACAGCAATGTTGACACTAGTATGATGACCAGTATGTCTGAACCAAATTTGCCTCAGTCAATAGCAGACAGAAGACAAGAGTAACAGATCAGGTAATTCAACTCATTAAGAAAGATGGAGAACTTATGGAAAATGACAAGGAAGTCTGTGAAGTGCTGAACAAATGATTCAGAAAGTTCTTCTCAGTGGAAACTGGGGCAGTACCAGATACCCTAGGAAAAAAGGTGTACCAGCAAGTACTGGACACCATACATACAACAGAGGAAGAAGTATAAAAAGCTTTTGATGGCACTGGATACATCAAAGGCAATGGGACCTGACAAGGTGCCACCATGGATTCAGTAAGAGGGAGCAGAAGCATCATGTGAACCACTAGTTAAAATGTGCAACAAGGTGATGAATACAGGACAGTTGCCAGAGATCTGGAAGACAGCAAACATAGCACCTGTATTCAAGAAAGAAGACAGACAGGGATCATCGAACTACAGGCCGGTTCGCTGACATGCATACCTTGTAAGGTAATGGAGAAGATAGAATGAGAGTGGTAGAGCAGTGGGAGAGTAGCAGTTTCATGATCAGAGATGGTAACTCTTGCCTTACCAGCTTGTTGGAATTCTATGAAACAGGAGAGGGAGGGCTGGTTGAATTACTTTTTTTTTTTTTTTTAGGCTGCAAGAAGGCATATGCCACAATACTTCATGTGAGACTGGGGTAAAAACTTCAGTAGTAGACAGGAATAACAAGGAGCCTACTCCAGTTGATCAAAAAGTACCTAAGAGGAAGGAGACAAAGAATGATTGTCCAGGAAGAGATGCTAGAATGGGGGAGTATAACATGCAGAGTTCCACAAGGATTGGTATTAGGATTGGTACTGTGTTTCTGGTTATGTGAATATTCCAGATGGGATTGAGTCAGATGCATTTCTGTTTGCTAATGATGCAAAACTGATTAGAAAATAAAAAACAGACTAGGACAGGAAAAGGCTGCAAATAAATCTGGACAAACAGCAGGATTGGTCAGATAAGTGGTTGCTTGACTTAAACTTTGGTAAATGCAAGGTCATGAAGATTGGGGAAGAGGACAGAAAATTGACAAGGTGTATCATTTGGGGGACGGGAGTTACAGACCTCACTCAAAGAGAAGACCGAGGGGTGAGCCATAGTACATAACATTTAGCCAGAGGTTTACGTCATCTGAATAACCTCTACAGATAGTGCTTTCCTAGCAAATCTTAGTGTGGACTTGGGAAAATTTTAAGGAAGAGTTTTTTTGAGCACTATACAACATTTGTCAGGCCCATCATGAAATATGCAAGTAGTTAAGTGACATGAACTATGAGGAGAGATTATTGGAATTGAATCTAAGAACATTGAGGGATAGAAGAACCAAGGGAGATACAACAACATCATTCAAAATACTCAGGGGACCTGTTAAGGTAGACAGAGATAGGCTGTTATAGAAGCAAGAAACAGGAACTCAGGGGCACAGCTGGAAGTTAGACACTGAGCCACAGGGATTTCAGGAAGCATTTATTCAGTCTCAGTGTGATCAGAAAGTGGAATGGTTTCAGTGAAGAAATGATGGAAACAGGTTTCATACATAACTTTAAGAGCAGGTACAATAGGGCCTACAAGGCTAGGAGAGAGTGAATCTGGCAAGTTAAGAGGTGTAACCAGGAGTTAAAACTTGACCCATGCCTGCTACACTCTCTGCATGCTTGCTACACTCTCTGCATGCTTGCTACACTCTCTGCATGCTTGCTACACTCTCTGCATGCCTGCTACACTCCCTGATGCCTGCTACACTCCCTGCATGCTTGCTACACTCTCTGCATGCCTGCTACACTCCCTGCATGCCTGCTACACTCCCTGCATGCCTGCTACACTCCCTGCATGCCTGCTACACACTCTATGCGTGGCTGCTACACTCCCTGCATGCTTGCTACACTCCATGCATGTTTGCTACACACTCTGCATGCCTGCTACACTCCCTGCATGCCTGCTACACTCCCTGCATGCTTGCTACACTCCCTGCATGCCTGCTACACTCCCTACATGCCTGCTACACTCCCTGCATGCCTGCTACACTCTCTGCATGACTGCTACAATCCCTGCATGCCAGCTACACTCTCTGCATGCTTGCACACTCCCTGTATGCTTGCTACACTCTCTGCATGCTTGCTACACTCTCTGCTGCATGCCTGCTACTCTCCCTGCATGCCTGCTACTCTCCCTCCATGCCTGTTACACTCCCTGCATGCCTGCTACACTCTTTGCATGCTTGCTACACTCGCTGCATGCTTGCTACTCACTCTGCATGCTTGCTACACACTCTGCATGCTTGCTACACACTCTGCATGCTTGCTACACTCTGTACATGCCTGCTACACTCTCTGCATGCCTGCTACACTCTCTGCATGCTTGCTACACACTCTGCATGCCTGCTACACTCTCTGCATGCCTGCTACACTCTGTGCATGCTTGCTACACTCTCTGCATGCCTGCTACACTCTATGCATGCCTGCTACACTCTCTGCATGCTTGCTACACTCTCTGCATGCTTGCTACACCCTCTGCATGCTTGCTATACTCTCTGCATGCCTGCTACACTCCCTGCATGTCTGCTACACTCACTGCATGTTTGCTACCCTCTCTGTATGCCTGCTACACTCTCTGCATGCTTGCTACTCTCCCTGCATGCTTGCTACACTCTCTGCATGTCTGCTACACTTTCTGCATGACTGCTACTCTCCCTGCATGCCTGCTACACTCTCTGCATGCTTGCTACACTCTCTGCATGCCTGCTACACTCCCTGCATGCCTGCTACACTCCCTGCATGCTTGCTACACTCTCTGCATGCCTGCTACACTCTCTGCATGCCTGCTACACTCCCTGCATGCCTGCTACACTCCCTGCATGCCTGCTACACTCTATGCGTGGCTGCTACACTCCCTGCATGCTTGCTGCACTCCCTGCATGTTTGCTACACACTCTGCATGCCTGCTACACTCCCTGCATGCCTGCTACACTCCCTGCATGCTTGCTACACTCCCTGCATGCCTGCTACACTCCCTACATGCCTGCTACACTCCCTGCATGCCTGCTACACTCCCTCCATGCCTGCTACACTCTCTGCATGACTGCTACAATCCCTGCATGCCAGCTACACTCTCTGCATGCTTGCACACTCCCTGTATGCTTGCTACACTCTCTGCATGCCTGCTGCACTACATGCATGCCTGCTACATCCTATGCATGCTTTCTACACTCCCTGCATGCCTGCTACACTCCCTGCATGCCTGCTACACTCCCTGCATGCTTGCTACACTCTCTGCATGCCTGCTACACTCCCTGCATGCCTGCTACACTCCCTGCATGCTTGCTACACTCCCTGCATGCCTGCTACACTCCTTGCATGCCTGCTACACTCCCTGCATGCCTGCTACACTCCCTGCATGCCTGCTACACTCCCTGCATGCCTTCTACACTCTCTGCATGCTTGCTACACTCCCTGTATGCTTGCTACACGCTCTGCATGCCTGCTACACTCCCTGCATGCCTGCTACACTCCCTGCATGCTTGCTACACACTCTGCATGCCTGCTACACACTCTGCATGCTTGCTATACTCCCTGCATGCATGCTCCACTCCCTGCATGCTTGCTCCACTCTCTGCATGCCTGCTACACTCTCTGCATGCCTGCTACACTCTCTGCATGCCTGCTACACTCTCTGCATGCCTGCTACACTCTCTGCATGCCTGCTACACTCTCTGCATGCCTGCTACACTCTCTGCATGCCTGCTACACTCCCTGCATGCTTGCTACACTCCCTGCATGCCTGCTACACTCTCTGCATGCCTGCTACACTCCCTGCATGCCTGCTACACTCCCTGCATGCTTGCTACACTCCCTGCATGCTTGCTACACTCTCTGCATGCCTGCTACACTCTCTGCATGCTTGCTACACTCCCTGCATGTCTGCTACACTTTCTGCATGCCTGCTACTCTCCCTGCATGCCTGCTACACTCCCTGCATGCCTGCTACACTCTCTGCATGCCTGCTACACTCCCTGCATGCCTGCTACACTCCCTGCATGCTTGCTACACTCCCTGCATGCTTGCTACACTCTCTGCATGCCTGCTATGCTACACTCTCTGCATGCTTGCTACACTCCCTGCATGTCTGCTACACTCCCTGCATGTCTGCTACACTTTCTGCATGCCTGCTACTCTCCCTGCATGCCTGCTACACTCTCTGCATGCTTGCTACACTCTCTGCATGCCTGCTACGTTCCCTGCATGCTTGCTACACTTCCTGCATGCCTGCTACACTCCCTGCATGCCTGCTACACTCCCTGCATGCCTGCTACACTCCCTGCATGCCTGTTACACTCCCTACATATCTGCTACACCCCTTGCCTGCCTGCTACATTCCCTGCATGCCTGCTACACTCTGTGCATGCCTGTTGCACTCCCTGTATGTCTGCTACACTCTCTGCATGCTTGCTACACACTCTGCATGCCTGCTACTCTCCCTGCATGCTTGCCACACTCCCTGCATGCCTGCTACGCTTCACGCTTAAATTCCATGGTGTTTCTCACTTCCTTTACCACAGGAACTTTACTAAGAAGTCTCTTTGGAGTCATGGTTACTTATTTCGCTGTTGCACTGCAAAAAAACTAAAAAAACATTGGAAAATAAGCGAAGTGTTTGGCTGTATGAGCAGAAGCTTCTTCATACCGAAAAACACAGCCAAACTGAGGCGCAAGTTGCCCCAGCCGGTGGACAGACGTGTCCGAAATGGCTGATCACCAGGAGTCACAAAAAACGGCTGATCACCGAGTTGGCCGATAACAGGAACGACCGATAACCGAGGGTCCACTGTAGTTGTATCTTACCATTTCCTGAGCTTTGAATTCTCTGAAACATTTGCATATTCAAGTGTGTACTTATTTCAGTAACAATAAGATTTATGTGTATGGTCAGAATTTAATTAGAGGCAGCCCTTTAACCCTTTCACTGTGCAGACCCCAGAAATTAATGTTAATCTCATTGTTCACTTTAACCCTTTCACTGTCCAGACCCCTGAAATGACACTCACTCTCAGTGTGCTGAACTGAGCACAAGCAACCCCCTATTCAAGTATTTCAACTACCCAACACTGCACAGTGATAAGAAATTAGAAATTTAACCAATTTCACACAAAATTAAAAAAATACCAATTTAAAAATAGTTTATAATAAAAAATATAGACATTACTAGCATTAAAAGACCATTTCCTTTTTTCATTAGTCACATCCCCAGACCTCTCCTGTATACACTTGCTTTCCGTTTTGAATTCTTATTCACACAAAAATAGAAGATTTACTCTTTTTCTCAGATAAAATATAACCAGGAAATATTGGTCATAGTTTACATCATCCCAATAATTGAACCAGATGTATTAAAAACCCATTAAACAGACTGGAGATTGTAGGGTGCCTTGCCCATAATCTGGAATATTAGCAAAAATCAAATATTTTCACTAATTTGAGCTCAATTTCAAGCTACTTTGTCGTGAAACCTATCAAAATCATCTCTTTTACAGTAACATGTCTTCCATTCTGTCAAGTGATACTATGAAACAGCCAACAAAACAATAAAAACCATCCGAGAAAACATCACAGAGTCACTATTTATAACCATTCACATGGTCACAGTTTTATTTTTCCCATCATCCACCATGTGGGATTTTTATTATACAGGGTGTCCACAAAAACACTCCCTGATTTCAAACAGGTATAACATGTAACTTTAT
Source organism: Cherax quadricarinatus (assembly GCF_026875155.1). Lineage (NCBI taxonomy): Eukaryota > Metazoa > Arthropoda > Malacostraca > Decapoda > Parastacidae > Cherax > Cherax quadricarinatus. The sequence goes on along the minus strand of NC_069400.1, from coordinate 63,088,841 downwards.
TGCAATAAGTCTTTCACAGTTAGTAGCTTCAGATGCAGGGTTTCATTCAGTTTCATGTGGTATATGGTAGCATTAAAGGCACTCAATGTGCACCCCTCTGGTTGCTTGGCAAACATCGATGTGATAGTCGAGTTCGGTCTAGACGCTCTGCAGCATATCTGGAGTTATCACGCGAACTGCTTCAGTGATTGAAATATTCAGCTCCTCCTGGGTTGCAGGTAGTGGTGGTACGTAAACTGTGCTCTTCTTGCACCTGCAAAGAAAAAAGTCAGAAACAGGTCCGGTGACCTCGGAGGCCACTTGTAGAGGTCACTGGACCTAGCTGGTTGTGACTTCTTTCTTTGGGGGTACATGAGGAACACAGTTTACGTACCACATTTATTACAATAAAGTTACGTATCACATTTATTACAATAAAGTTACATGTTATACCTGTTTGAAATCAGGGAGTGTTTTTGTGGACACCCAATATGTGGTGCACACTCATTGCACAGACTCACTCACTCTCATATCTAGGCCAGAATTTGGTACTCCGCTTATCTGAGTGATCTGAGCTCGTGATATAGAGATATGTCAAGGATCCTGGCCTCAGGATATAGTTCTGTGTGACCAACAGTGAAAGGTTTAAAGCTTATTAATTATTTTTTTCCTTAACCTTTTCAGGGTCAGGACCCCTGATCTGAGAATTGTTCTCAAGGTTGAAGAATTTAAAAAAAAAAATCGTAGAGAATTAAAGAGTATATTTTTGTGGATGTAATAAAACAAAAACAAATTTCCCATCAGTATTTTCCGAGATATAGAGGCGTGAAGCTGACATCACATGACTGGCTGGCAGTAACATCGGCAGTTGCCGTATGCTCTGTATTAGTTTTCTTATATTTTTGTATGTTTTTCTTTGCTTTTCTAATATTTTATTTTTTCTAGTAACTTTTGTGACTTATGAAACCAGCGTAATGCACAATGTATGTATATCCACTTGTTGTTTGCAACACAAACAATGAATGGATATACAACACTAATACTGTCATCATTATATTGTTTACAAAACATGTTTACACAAACAAGCAGGTAAAAATGTTCCTTATTAATAATGTTTTAATAATAATAATAATAGGCAGTAGGTTGGTAGACAGCAACCGCCCAGGGAGGTACTACCGTCCTGCCAAGTGGGTGTAAAACGAAAGCCTGTACAGTGGTCCCTCGTTTTTCGTAATTAATCCGTTCCTGGAAGTGTGACTGTTACCGAAATTTACGATTTTCGAATCAATTTTCCCCATAAGAAATAATGTAAATACAGTTAATCCACTCCTGACACCCAGAAGTACTAAAACAAAAAATTTTTTTACATAAAATATAGATGTAGTACATAAACAGTACAATGCGACATGATGAATGAAACATTAACAGCATAACACTTACCTTTATTAGTGATTCTTCTTAGTGTATGGAAGACTGGAGGAGGAGAGAGATTGAATTACTGTTTGGAAGGGGAATCCCCTTCCATCATCACCTCAGGTACTAAGTGCTTTTCAGGGGTTACTTCTCTGTTTCTTAATGCCACTAGGACCAGCTTGAGAGCCACTGGAGTCCTGTCTAGCAAAATAACTGTGGAGAGAGCTCTGTTTCTGGCGTCTCTTTAACACCTCCCCAAAATGGGCCAAGACTTTGTCACTGTACATGTTGCCAACATGGCTTGCAACAGCCTTGTCAGGGTGATGTTTCTCCATAAATCTTTCCATCTTACCTCACATTTCAAAAATCTCCTTAATTTCTGAAGAAGGCAACTTCTTCCATCTCTCTTCCTCCTCTGCAGCAAGATTCTGAGTTGCGATCTGTTCCTGTTCCTGCTGAAGCTCTTGCAGCTCCTCGGTGGTGAGCTCTTCTTTGTGGTCTTCCACCAACTCTTCCACATCCTCCAAACTCGCATCCAACCCCATGGAACTCCCCAGTGCCACAATAGATTTAACAACTGACATAGGCTCATCAGGGTCAGCCCCAAACCCTTAAAAATCCCTCTTGTGGACAATCTGGCCACAGTTTTCTCCAAGCAGAGTTCAAAGTCCTGGTAGTCACTCCCTTGCAAGCCATACATATAAGGCTTATGCAATGTAGGATGCTGAAGTGTTCTTTCCAAAAATCTCTTAGGGTCAAGTGAGTGTCTGAGGTCACATTAAAGCACCTTTCAAACATTGCTTTGGTGTAGAGTTTTTTAAAGTTTGCAATGACCTGCTGGTCCATGGGCTGGAGGAGAGGAGTGGTATTCGGGGGCAAGAACTTTACTGTGATGAACCCAAACTCCTCCAAAATTAGGTCATCCAAGTTTGGAGGATGAGCAGGTGCATTGTCCATTACTAGGAGGTAATTCTTCACACTAGGGCCAAACACTTCATTGAACCACTCGACGAAAAATTCTCTTGTGACCCATGGCTTACTATTAGATTTCCAAAACACACACAATTTACTCTTCATAACATCGTTTTTCCTGAACACTCTGGGATTTTCAGAATGGTACACTAGTAACGGCTTCACTCTGAAATCCCCACTAGCATTAGCACAGAACATGAGCGTCAGCCTGTCTTTCATAGGCTTGTGTCCTGGCAGTCCCTTTTCCTCCTGAGTATTTAAGGTCCTCTTTGGCATTTTCTTCCAAAAGAGGCCTGTTTCATCGCAATTGAACACTTGTTCAGGTTTCAGTCCTTCAGCCTCTATGTACTCCTTGAATTCACTTACGAATTTTGTAGCTCCAATTTTGTCTGAACTGGCAGCCTCACCATGCCTTACCACACTGGGTATGCCACTACGGTTCTTAAATCTCTCAAACCAGCCTTTGCTGGCCTTTAATTCACAAATATCAGTACTCGTTGCAGGCAATTTCTTTACCAGATCGTCGTGCAACTGCCTAGCCTTTTCACAAATAATTGACGTCATAAGACTACCTCCTGCTAATTGTTTCTCGTTTATCCACACCAATAATAACTTCTCAGCATCTTCTAGTACCGGTGATCTCATTTTTGTCAGCATAGTTACCCCCATTGCAACAACAGCTTCCTTGATTTCCTTTTTCTTGGCCACAATGGAAGCTATGGTTGTATGGGGTTTGTTATACATTCTGGCCAGTTCGGCCACACGTATGCCACTTTCATATTGTTCAGTGATGTTTTTCTTAAATTCATCCATATTTCTCACCTTCTTTACCAAAGGCTTGGCACTAGGAGCTTTCTTTGGAGCCATGGTAGCTTATTTAGTAGTTGCAAGCACTAAAATGAATTGAATATTATGAAATATTTCGTATGAGCACATGAGGGAACCGTCACTCACTGGTAAACAATGGCACACTGGCTGGGAACGGCTCAGAGTCGTGCGTACGCGTCCCAGATGAATGACTATTCGCGAGTCAAACTACGATTAGCGAGCTAATGTTTTGACAAAAATAGAGTTACGATTTTCGAAAATTACGACTATCGAGCCTTAGGATTATCGAGTGCCCACTGTATTTAGATAAAGGTAGGGAAGTTTTTATTGCATTTATGGATTTAGAAAAGGCATATGATAGAGTGGATATTGGAGCAATGTGGCAGATGTTGCAAGTACAGTAGGGCCCCACTTATACGGCAGGTTAGGTTCCAGGCTACCGCCGTAAAGTGGAACACCCTTTTTTTTTCTTATAAATGCATACAAATAATAGGTAACAAGTTTACACTAACATATATTAAGTTAGCAATAGAACTAAGCATCAAAAAAACAATAAAAAAGTACAATACACACACAGTGCACTCATTACTTACCTTAAAATAGTTGTAGTTTTAATCTAGGGTGAGATGAGTAGTATTTATTGTAAGAAATCAAGTGTGGTATGTATGGTAGTCAGCCGGGCTACCATACCAGGCCACCCCACCCACACATAATATTCTATTACATTTAACCCTTTGACTGTTTCAGGCCCCTTTCTGAAACTGTCATTCTATGTCGCTCAATTTTTGAAAAAAAAAAATTATTTTTTCTTATGAAATGATAGAGAATCTTTTCCTGATGGTAATGACACCAAAAGTTCGAAATTTGGTCGAAAACTCGTGGAATTATGCTCCTGCGAAGTTAGCGGTCTCGGCGACATATGCGTATCGGCAATTTCGCCGACTTTGAGCCCTATTTTCAGCCAATTCCGTTGTTCCAGTTGACCAAACTCATAGCTATTTCTTTAGAACTCCATTTTATCTATCAGCTGAGTACAAGAAACCTCCCATTTACTAATTTGGACTACCCAATATGGTGGTCAGAAATTGGCAATTTGGCCAATTTCACGCAAACTAAAAAAGATGCCAATTTCAAAATAGGGTCCAGAATAAACAAGGTAGACATTCGTGGCACTAAAATAACATATGCTCTGTTCATTAGTCACATCTCTAGGCCCCTCTTATATTATTATTGCTTTCTATTTTGATTTTTTATTCATACAAAAAAATACAAAATTTACTGTTATGCAGACTATTGCATTATTGTAAAATGGTATAAATAATATCAGTGCACTAGTGAAAGAATATTAGACTCCCCAGTTGACGTGTATTGGATGTGTGGTGTGATTTATTTACTCCTGAACATTGGTAAAAATCGAACATTTCCGCTACTTTGAGCTCAGTTTGAAGGTCGTTTTCATCGTCAAAGTAATGAAAATCATCTCTATTTCTGTAATGTGTTTTCCATTTTATCACCTAAGACCATGAAAACGCGAATACAACGATAAATACTATACTATATACACCTCAAAGTCGGCGTTTTATTCCAAAAAAACGATCAGTTTTTTTTCTCATTATGCAATGTGTGCTGCAGGATTTTTTTTATGTGGTGCACACTGACCACACAGACCCATTCTCTCACATGTGGGCCTACCAGCTTTCTCCCGCTTGATTTGAAGCCGCTAGAATTATTGAGTATATATACGTCAGAAACATTGGCTCGTAAGACGTATTTATACGTCGAAAACAGTCAAAGGGTTAAGCATCCCAGAGCGATAAAATGCATATACAGTTTACTCATTACTTACCTTAAAATATTTGTAGTCTTAATCTAGGGTGAGATGAGTAGTATTTACTGTAAGAAATCAAGTGTGTATGGTATGGTAGTCAGCTGGGCTGCCATACCAGGCCACCCCACCCACACATACTATTCTATGATATTTAAGCATCCCAGAGCAATAAAATGCATATACTGTTCACTCATTACTTACCTTAAAATATTTGTAGTCTTAATGTAGGGTCAGGAGTGAGTAAATGAGATAAAATGAATAAATGAGAGAGAGAGAGAATGAGTACATGAGAGAGGACAGGTGCAGAGTTATGTAAACAAACCAGGTGAATGTAAGTTTTGTAAACAAAGTGTACACGTCTGGTTTGTGTACAAGTTACATTGTGTACAAGTTGTGTCTACATTGATACGGTAGAATAAATAAAAAACACTTCCATTCTCATGTAACACCATTTTTAGAAGAAATGACGCTCTGAGTGAAGGCAATGGAAATAAGTCACTCTGTCTGACTTTTTTTTTGGTTATCCTAGGTTCTCTACACATATGCTGCTATGTATTATAATCTCTGTAACTGTATTTGTGTATACCTGTTGTGATAGAAACACAGGCCTTATCTCTAGGCTTTATTGAACATAGAATCTTCATAGTACTTCTGCAACAACAAAATATAATGACTAGTACATCTAATAATGGCTTCTACAGGGATGGTGATGTCTTGCATATATCAAGAGAAAAGTTATAACAACAGGCCACATATTTAAACTCACCATGTAATCTGCATCACTAATATATAGATAGACGAGAAGAGAATCACACACCATGTGTTGGCACCCATGACACGCACCAAACTGTTGTTGTTGTTAAAGGTCAGGATTGTAACATATCGACTTCTTTATTTTTCAACCGATTACGTTCATTTTTGGTGTACTATTAGAAGCTTATATCGAGTATCTTGTGCTGAAGTTTCAAACATATCGGCCAAAAAGGAAATGAAATATGCAAAATTTACGAGAAATTGCATTTGGCAGCGGAGCTGTACTCAGTGGTACTTGGAAAAGTGGTGTTGACACTTGCTGCTGATAGAACACCTCTAATTCCATCAATGTACATGTACCAATTCTAAAATAAGCCTTATCTTCATGCTAAAAAAAAATAAAGTTTCATAACTTTTTTGACATATTGAAAGATGTCGGTCTTATTGCCCACATAAATCTAAAAATATTTGGGATAGTTCAGAAAGGAACATGTTACATTGTAAGGCAATCATTCTCCTATGTTTGTTGTGAAAATCAAGTCAATTCATTCATAAATAAAGATGGATTGGCCCTAAATAGGTAAATAACTTACTTTCGAGTTATATGCGGAAGCCCGCAGCACCCCAGGTGCCCGGGAAATTTTGTTTTTCCCCAGAAAAATTTGCTTTATTTTACACTTTTTATGTGACCTACGAGTGTTTATTACAGTTAACCACTGTAAATACGTTTTCTCTCATTACATGTGAGAAAACGGACCCTTTCACCTTCAGGGAATGCATCGATAGAAATTTTTTCCTCTGGGGCATCATATTATGCTATATATTATATATACTTTTTATGTTTATATGCTATTATTATATTGCATTATGTCATAATAGATCAATTGTGATAGGTAAATAAGCCTTATAATTAATATTAGCGTGGGTATGGAATATTTTGTTGGCTGGAGGTGTTGGCCATTTTGGGTACTATACCCAGGGTACCTGATTGGTCCCTTGACCATATTAGCTCCGCCCGCTCGGGCATGATCTCAGACAGTGAATTTGTATTATATTAGACATAAAGATATAAGAAAAGGATAAAAATACCATGGGGGGAAAAAATAAAAATTGCCGCGTTAGCGCTTGTTACGCAAGCCGCTGTCACCATGCCTGTTATAAATGACTGTAATTCCTTTTAGAAACATCGTACAAGGATAATAATTATACCAGAGTGTAGCCAGAAAGTTCAGCTATTTTTTGGTAACAATAACTCAATTTTAATATTTTTTCGCTTTTTTTTTTCTCTGCGCGCCGGCTACCCCGATCCTCCCTTATGGGCCCCGAGAGATGGTGCAGTATTATCCTGCTGCTGCTCCCCACAGGAGCAGTATCACTACAATCTCCCCCTTCTAAAATATCAGAGACAGTAATTTCCCAAACTGTTAGGTGGGCGACGTACATGTCCCGACCTTCGTAGCCCTTGAGCCTCTTCACCAGGTTCAATATTTTCCAGCGGGGTTTGACTAACTGCTGGAGTAGAATCCTCTATTTCCGTAGGGGTAGTCTCAAGGGGCTTTCCAGGAGAAAACGAAGCATCTTTCACATCTATTGGTGTATCTTGAGATTCCACACTAATAGGGATTTCAACTGGGGCTAAATGTCTTGTAGATATTGTAGTCTCTTCACCATTTTGGTAGCGAATGTGGGTGTAATGTGGATTAGCTTGCAGGAGCTCTACCTCTTCCACTAAAGGATCCGTCTTGTTCATCCTACGGTGACTCTTCAGAAGAATGGGTCCAGGATGACATAACCAAGTGGGCACGGAGGCTCCCGTAGAGGAACGAAGTGAATAGTTGAGGAGTCTTTCATGAGGGGTTGCATTAGTAGCTGTGCACAGCAATGATCTAATAGAGTGAAGAGCATCAGGTAGGACAGTTTGCCAATGTTGAACAGGTAGATTGCGCGACTTCAATGTCATTGTAACTGCCTTCCATATAGTACCATTGAACAGCTCCACTTGACCATTGCCTTGAGGGTTGTAGCTTGTTGTTCTGCTGCAGGCAATACCTTTGCTAGCCAAAAACTCCTGAAGTTCATTACTCATGAACGAGGATCCCATGTCTGAATGGATATAAGCTGGCATACCAAAAATAGAGAACAACTGTGAAAGACAACTAATAACAGTTGAAGCAGCCATATTTGCACAGGGGAATACAAAGGGAAACCTTGAATATTCATCTACTATGTTAAGGAAATACCTATTCTGATTTGTGCTTGGTAGAGGTCCTTTGAAATCTATATTCAGTCTCTCAAAAGGATGGGTGGATTTTATGAGATGAGTCTTCTCTGGCTGATGAAAGTTTGGCTTGCACTCTGCACATACTCTGCATGCTCTGATCACTTGTTGCACATCTTCCACTGAGTAGGGCATGTTCTTTGATTTGACAAAATGGTACAGGCATGTAACTCCTGGGTGACACAAAGCCTTGTGGAGCGCTGAGAGTGATTGCAAATCATGACATGCTGCTCCACAGTGGGACCTAGAGAATGCATCAGGTGAGATGTTCTCTTTACCCGGTCGGTACAGAATATGAAATCCATAACACGATAGTTCCATCCTCCAGCATAATATCTTGTCATTCTTTTATCCTACTTTTGTGCTTCTTGTCGAACATATATATCACGGACCGTTGGTCAGTCCTTATGGTGAAATGTCTACCAGTTAAATAATGCCTCCAGTGGCGAACTGCTTCTATGATGGCCTGGGCTTCCTTTTCTACAGCAGCGTAACATTTCTCTGATCCTCGAAAAGTTCTCGAAAAGAAGGCTAGTGGTCGTCCTGCCTGAGATAAGACTGCAGCAATGGCAATGTCAGATGCATCCGTTTCCACTTCGAATGGTAGGGACTCATCAATTGCTTGAACTACTGAGTTTTCGATGTCCTGTTTGAGAATATGGAAAGCGGCTTCTGCTTCCTTTGTCACAGGAAATGTGGTAGCACTCAATGGGCGGACTTTACTTGAATAGTTGTAGATCCATTGTGAGTAATAAGCAAAGAGACCAAGAGTTCTTCGGAGTGACTTTTTGTCTTGAGGCATCCAGAGAAATTGGAGTGTTTTGATACACGATTGTACATTTCAGGGTACATTATGTGCTGGCAGTCCCTTGAAGAATATAGGGGATGTTGTAATACTATCTAAAAGCTCTTGATCCAAAGAATTGGAGCTACCATATTCTTAGATCAAACATGATTGCTCTCATTTCTCAGTGCTATATGGCCCCTACGGATTTATCACTTCAAATTATTATTATAATACGCTTGCTGTTCCCTTACTGAATGACATCTAAGTTTGAATTATTACAAGTACTACTGATACTTTCTTTTATTCCTCAGATGCTTGAGCAGTGTGAAGAAGGCAGGATGGTCAGGACTACGTAGGATGTTCTCTGAAGGATGGAACCCCCCGGGGCCGGAAAGGCGGCCAAGAAGTATACTGCACAGGAGACTATACAGGTGAGTCCATCGTACAGGTATCAAGTGTATCCTAAAGCACAGAACATACAGGGGATAAATATGACAAGTGTGCAACATATGGGTATCATTATTCTGAAGATGTGACTTTATCAGTTCAGTACAGAGGTTCTTTGGTGTTGAAACTGGAGACAAAAGAAGACGAAGTAATAGGTCTCTCAGCGTATATGATGGTGTTCATCAATGTATTTGTGATGAATCTGAAACATAGGCGGGAACCTGGCCGCTTATATAGGAGTTATTGAACTGATAGTCATCTTCAGAATAAAGATACTCAGGTGTTGCACATGTAACTTATTCATCAATTTGTTATTATATAGCATTACTGCTACCATTCTTGTGTGACATGGCAACACCACGGACTCTTGGTACAGAGGATACCTTCAGTCTATTTGCTACCTCTGGCCCAACTTTTGGGCATGTCCTACTTCCACTAATGGGTCCGTCCACGCTGTCTGTGCCTTCAGCTTCTACACGTTAGACTCCTATATAAGCTACCATCTTCCTGCATATGCTTTAGTTACAGCAAGACTACGGTAGTGAGTCTTCAGTTTCAACATGTTTTAATAACCTTTGTATTTAATTGATAAAGCACTGATTGGCGAAGCATCTCTAGAATAAAGATACCCTGGTGTTATACGTGTCATATTCATCAGTATGTCAGTATTGTATACCATTAATGCTATCATACAGGTGGATATAACACGTAAGTAATAAACCCATTACACAGTAGTCAAGTTTTAGCTAATCCGTGTACCGAATTCATTTTTCAGCAGGCAGTAATATTAATCTTGTACTGCATAATCTCAGCATCGATAAATAACTCTCAACTAAGATCACTTGATTTTTTTTTCTAACTATAACGGTAAACTTGCCCAGACTTTAGTCGTGGTTGTTGATCAGTACCTTAACTGATCTCCGCACGGATATTCCCAAAAGATTCAAATTAACCTTGATAATTGTCATCTTGAGTGAAACGTCATAATAGTGAGTTTACACAAAAAGGACCAGATATTGTACAAGACAGATGAAAAGCGAATTATTCAGTAATACAAAAATGTATTGATGTTGAAATAGAATTCCTCCAGAAGACAAAATTAATTGTTTCACAAATCGTTAAAAAATTAAGGAAATCTTAATTGGTAAAATAAAATTCAAAACTATAAGCTAGTCAACTCTACATGAATGATTTGATCAGATTCGGATATGGATGTTCACTATCTCTGATTATAAGTAATGTTAATTTTATTGATAGTGGATTAGCGTATAGTTATGATTATAATAATTATAGTAATAAGAGATAATGAAAATGGTTGGCATCTGTCTTCGGATATTGACCGCACGTGTTAATAGCTAGCACTTCCATTACCGATGGAAAAGCCTATATTTGCCAGAAATTGAATGTCAGTTTTGATATAAGGCACTTGAATCAAGTTCCTTCTGTAAAGAAAGGAAAAAATCATCAAAGCCTAGTCATGTCCATTTGTTAACGGATTACTTCAATACTGACTGACTTCCACAGGTATCTTTGTATCCAGAAAAAAACGTTATGTGATTATAGAAATTATATAATTTGCATCCTTCTGTTAAATTCAGATACTACTGGGGAACCTCATTAACCTGGTTGATGGTAATATTTATACAACAGTGTATAGAAAAGAAATGCACTGAGAGCTTATCATTTCATGCAATTATTTATGATGCAATATGAGAAAAAATGCAATGTTTTTAGAGATTACATTACACACAGTGATTCATTTTACAAGGTTATTTGTATATATATATATATATATATATATAAATATATATATATATATATATATAATATATATATATATATATATATATATATTATATATATATATATATGAATATATTTTATATATATATATATATATATAATATATATTTTATATATATATATTTTATATATATATATATATATAATGAATTGATGAGGGAAAAAGAGTGAGTGGTGCACTTAGGAGTCTGTGGAGACAAAGAACTTTGTCCTTGGAGGCAAAGAGGGGAATGTATGAGAGTATAGTTTTACCAACGCTCTTATATGGGTGTGAAGCGTGGGTGATGAATGTTGCAGCGAGGAGAAGGCTGGAGGCAGTGGAGATGTCATGTCTGAGGGCAATGTGTGGTGTGAATATAATGCAGAGAATTCGTAGTTTGGAAGTTAGGAGGAGGTGCGGGATTACCAAAACTGTTGTCCAGAGGGCTGAGGAAGGGTTGTTGAGGTGGTTCGGACATGTAGAGAGAATGGAGCGAAACAGAATGACTTCAAGAGTGTATCAGTCTGTAGTGGAAGGAAGGCGGGGTAGGGGTCGGCCTAGGAAGGGTTGGAGGGAGGGGGTAAAGGAGGTTTTGTGTGCGAGGGGCTTGGACTTCCAGCAGGCATGCGTGAGCGTGTTTGATAGGAGTGAATGGAGACAAATGGTTTTTAATACTTGACGTGCTGTTGGAGTGTGAGCAAAGTAACATTTATGAAGGGATTCAGGAAACCGGCAGGCCGGACTTGAGTCCTGGAGATGGGAAGTACAGTGCCTGCACTCTGAAGGAGGGGTGTTAATGTTGCAGTTTAAAAACTGTAGTGTAAAGCACCCTTCTGGCAAGACAGTGATGGAGTGAATGATGGTGAAAGTTTTTCTTTTTCGGGCCACCCTGCCTTGGTGGGAATCGGCCGGTGTGATAATAAAAAAAAAAAAAAAAAAAATATATATATATATATATATATATATATATATATATATATATATATATATATATAATATATATATATATATATATATATATATATATTATATATTATATGCAGCAGCGAGGAGACGGTTGGAGGCAGTGGAGATGTCCTGTTTAAGGGCAATGTGTGGTGTAAATATTATGCAGAAAATTCGGAGTGTGGAAATTAGGAGAAGGTGTGGAGTTAATAAAAGTATTAGTCAGAGGGCAGAAGAGGGGTTGTTGAGGTGGTTTGGTCATTTAGAGAGAATGGATCAAAGTAGAATGACATGGAAAGCATATAAATCTATAGGGGAAGGAAGGCGGGGTAGGGGTCGTCCTCGAAAGGGTTGGAGAGAGGGGGTAAAGGAGGTTTTGTGGGTAAGGGGCTTGGACTTCCAGCAAGCGTGCGTGAGCGTGTTAGATAGGAGTGAATGGAGACGAATGGTACTTGGGACCTGACGATCTGTTGGAGTGTGAGCAGGGTAATATTTAGTGAAGGGATTCAGGGAAACCGGTTATTTTCATATAGTCGGACTTGAGTCCTGGAAATGGGAAGTACAATGCCTGCACTTTAAAGGAGGGGTTTGGGATATTGACAGTTTGGAGGGATATGTTGTGTATCTTTATATGTGTATGCTTCTAGACTGTTGTATTCTGAGCACCTCTGCAAAAACAGTGATAATGTGCGAGTGTGGTGAAAGTGTTGAATGATGATGAAAGTATTTTCTTTTTGGGGATTTTCTTTCTTTTTTGGGTCACCCTGCCTCGGTGGGAGACGGCCGACTTGTTGAAAAAAAAAAAAAAAAAATATATATATATATATATATATATATATATTATATATATATATATATATATATATATATATATATATATATATATATATATATATATATATTTTATATTTATTATTTTTTTATTATTATCACACTGGCCGATTCCCACCAAGGCAGGGTGGCCCGAAAAAGAAAAACTTTCACCATCATTCACTCCATCACTGTCTTGCCAGAAGGGTGCTTTACACTACAGTTTTTAAACTGCAACATTAACACCCCTCCTTCAGAGTGCAGGCACTGTACTTCCCATCTCCAGGACTCAAGTCTGGCCTGCCGGTTTCCCTGAACCCCTTCATAAATGTTACTTTGCTCACACTCCAACAGCACATCAAGTATTAAAAACCATTTGTCTCCATTCACTCCTATCAAACACGCTCACGCATGCCTGCTGGAAGTCCAAGCCCCTTGCACACAAAACCTCCTTTACCCCCTCTCTCCAACCTTTCCTAGGCCGACCCCTACCCCGCCTTCCTTCCACTACAGACTGATACACTCTTGAAGTCATTCTGTTTTGCTCCATTCTCTCTACATGTCCGAATCACCTCAACAACCCTTCCTCAGCCCTCTGGACAACAGTTTTGGTAATCCCGCACCTCCTCCTAACTTCCAAACTACGAATTCTCTGCATTATATTCACACCACACATTGCCCTCAGACATGACATCTCCACTGCCTCCAGCCTTCTCCTTGCTGCAACATTCATCACCCATGCTTCACACCCATATAAGAGCGTTGGTAAAACTATACTCTCATACATTCCCCTCTTTGCCTCCAAGGACAAAGTTCTTTGTCTCCACAGACTCCTAAGTGCACCACTCACTCTTTTCCCCTCATCAATTTATGATTCACCTCATCTTTCATAGACCCATCCGCTGACACGTCCACTCCCAAATATCTGAATACATTCACCTCCTCCATACTCTCTCCCTCCAATCTGATATTCAATCTTTCATCACCTAATCTTTTTGTTATCCTCATAACTTTACTCTTTCCTGTATTCACCTTTAATTTTCTTCTTTTGCACACCCTACCAAATTCATCCACCAATCTCTGCAACTTCTCTTCAGAATCTCCCAAGAGCACAGTGTCATCAGCAAAGAGCAGCTGTGACAACTCCCACTTTGTGTGTGATTCTTTATCTTTTAACTCCACGTCTCTTGCCAAGACCCTCGCATTTACTTCTCTTACAACCCCATCTATAAATATATTAACCCTTTGATTGTTTTCGTCGTACTAGTACGTCTTACGCGTAGGGGTTTTTGACGTACTAGTACTCATAAATTCTAGCGGCCTCAAATCTAGTGGGAGAAAGCTGGTAGGCCTTCATATGAAAGAATGGGTCTATGTGGTCAGTGTGCACAGTCTAAAAAAAATCCTGCAGCACACAGTGCATAATGAGAAAAAAAAAACTTTGACCATTTTTTTTTAATAAATCAGCGACTTTGCAGTGTATTTTCGTATGGTATTTATTGTTGTATTCTAGTTTTCTTGGTATCATTTTATAGAATGTAAGACATATTACTGAAATTGAGATGATTTTGACTGGTTTTACAATGAAAGGTGCCTTGAAATTAAGCTCAAAGTAGCAGAAATGTTCGATTTTTACCAAACTTCAAAAGTAAACAAATCGTGCCAAGCGTGCAATACACGTCAACTGGTGAGTCTAGTATTCTTTCACAAGTGCACCAATAATATTTATACCATTTTTTACACTAATGCAGTAGTCTGCATAACAGTAAATCTTATATTTTTTGTGAGAATAAAAATTCAAAGTGGAAAGCAAAAGAATATAAGAGGGGCCTTGAGACGTGACTAATGACTAGAGGAAAT
>NC_069400.1:63031658-63069158 GCF_026875155.1 Cherax quadricarinatus | reverse complement strand
TTATACGATTTTAATTGAATTACCCCAAAGCACAGATACAAATAACTTACTCCTAATGTCTTGTGGACCATGATGAAACGCCCATTGGCAGCATTAAACAGTGCCTTGGCTTTCTTTTTGCTGCTCTATCTGGCAACCTTTTGGGCACAGTTGCAACACCACTCTAAGACCCATTCTGATTTTTAAATAAACTTGGGAACACCTGCAGTGTGCATCTACCCTGTTCTTATGACATATTTTAACTGAATTGGATACAACAGCAGTGTGCCGCTGCCCTATTCTGTATGATAATTTCACAGCGCGACCATAAGTTAGTTATGTTTCACCATCATATTCCAAGACGCAGGATAGGGGCTCATAAATGGGGTTGAAATTTGTGAACCTGAGCTCGGAGACTTCAGTAGTGCAGTGAGGATATCGGCTAGTTATTTCAGCAAGAGTTCTTCAGCTACGGCAGCCTCAAAGGTTTCTTCGAGCATAGTTGGTGTTAGTATCACTTGGGGATCGCCATCTCTCAGGATAAGCTTATCCCATTCACAGGAGAAATGAAATTTTTATTAACATGGCTTCATCTTCTCAGAGTAGGGAGCAACATAAATTATACAGAGGAGACAGGAACGAAGGAAGTGAAATAGATATCATGAGGTATTTAACCCCATGCATGCATGCACGCACGCACACAACACGCACACAACACGCACACAACACACACAACACACACACACACACAACACACAACACAAACACACAACACACAAACACCACAAACACACAAACACCACAAACACACACACAACACACACTCAACACACCACAACACACACACAACACACACACAACCAACACACACAACCACACAAACCAACACACAACACAACACACACAACACACACACAACACACACACAACACACACACAACACACACAACACACACAAACACACACAAACACACACACACACACACACAACACAACACACACACACACACACACACAACACACACACACACACACACACACAACACACACAAAACACACACACACAACCACAACACAAACACACACAAACAAAAACAACAACACAACACACAACACCACAAACACACACACAACACACACACACACACACACACACACACACAACACACACACACCACACACACAACACACCACCACAAAACACACCACATCGACACAACATCACCTCACACAACACACACACAACACACACACACACACAACACACACACACACAAACACCACACACACACGCAACACACACACACTCAAACTCACACACACACACACACACAAACACACACAACACAACACACATCTACACACACACTCAACACACACACACACACACCACACACACACACACACACACACACACACACCACACACACACACCACACAGTAGCATGGGTATCTGTGGGGTGGAAAGACGTGCGTAACAGAAGGCTCCGAGATACTTAGCGTTGTATGGCGTGCAATAAACAGATAGCAGTATTCAGTGGGTAGTGGAACGTCAAGTGAACAATAGTACGAGTGATAATTAAAGTTATTAGTTAAAGAATTGTGAGCGGAAAGTGTGAATTCAAAATATTTTTTATTTTTTCAAAGTCGCAAACCGTTGGGGTGGTTCTTATGGGCGCTGTTGCCACATGGTAGCGTAGGCTGAGAAGTTGTACGTCACGACAAGTTGTGTGCCATCTATACTTATAAGTGAAGTGTTATATATGTGAAGTGTATACTATCATCAGTGAAGAGTGAAATTGCTGTGAGGAAGGGGATGTATGGAAGAATTATGATTATAATCATCACGGATGAAAGATCTCCAAATAGGGATTTTAAGGCCTACGACTGTCGACCTTGGTCTCAGCAGCTGGCAACTGTCACCGCAGTTTATTCGCCTATTTGTGGTTGCATGTTGACGGCCGTTGCGATGACCTGCATACTGTTGTTTGGTACTCATCCGCATGCTTATTACCAGGAATTAGATAGAAATTAGCATAGACAGAGATATATAGTGTTGACGAAGTGTGAGAAGGTGGTGGGACAAGCTTTTAAGGGCACATTGTAAGCGGTACTAGGGGTAGGTCCAGGGGGTTGGTCAGGTCACAAGAAGTTTGCGGCCAGTCATTTCACCGCACAAGGATCTCTCTCTCACACACACACACACACTCACACCTACACGCATGCTCACACACGACACAGGCAGTGTTCTACCGGTAGTTATTAGCGTAAGAATATTCGGAAGCTAGGATAAGGTCCTCTTCAATGTTGAAAAGGAAAATGATAATAACAGAAAATTAATTCGAAAATCCTGGAAAGGGCAATAATGTTGGAGGTGTAGCATTAATTGGGAAAGATAATGAGACAAATTTGTGCCTACACGGACGGACTTTCAACCCACACAACCTACCCCCCCCTAACCCTCCCTCCTCACACACAATAGGCACCACACACAAGGGTAGACACACCACATCACACACACACACAAGGGTAGACACACACACACTCTCTCACCACACACAGACCACTCACACTCACCACACACACACACCATCCATACCACAGTGCTTGTGACTCTGACCCCCGCAACTCAACTAGGTGAGTACACACACATTACATACATAAACACATACACACACAAACACAGAAATTCACACACACACAACACACACACACACACACACACCAACACACACACACATACCACACACACTTCCACACACACACACCACACACACACACCACACACACACACACACACACACACACACTCACACACACACACCACACACACACCACACACGCACAACACCACAACACGCCACACACACCACAACCCTCACCTCAACACAAACACAACACACACAACACACACACACACACACACACACACACACACACACCACAACCACCACACCACACACACACACCACACACCACAACACACCACGCAGCCACTCACACCGCCGCACATACACCATCACACACCACAGCACACCACACACCCACACACCCTCCACCCTTGACACAAACCACTTGACACAAACAACGTACTCCCCCTCCCTAACCACCTCTCCCCATCACCCTACACCCCTCACCTTAGCCATCCTACCCCTCCCCAACACTAACCCCTCCACCAAACCGCTTTAACCCCCAAACTACGCCTCCCTCCATTAAACCATCCTCCCCCTCCCCATAACATCCACCCTCTCTCCCTCAATGCCATGCCTACCCCCCTTCCAATATCTTCTGTACCCTCCAATAACCATCTCCCCCTCCCCACAACCACATCCTCTCCTATTCGATCTATTTCCCCCCCCTAACCAGGATAGGACAAGGGGCTCCAAGGACGAATCTGGGAGGGCGGAAGGAATGGGCTTAGAGCCTAAAAAAGGGATGGAAGACTGGGGAAGGAGGACTAGAGGAGCTGGAAAGGGAAAGATGGAGAGAGAGGTTAGCAGCAGAATGCAGAAGGTGGAGCAACAGGACCACAGCAGGCAGAAATTCAATATAGGAGAGATTAGAAGGAGGAGCTGCGACATCTGATGAA
Source organism: Cherax quadricarinatus (assembly GCF_026875155.1). NCBI lineage: Eukaryota > Metazoa > Arthropoda > Malacostraca > Decapoda > Parastacidae > Cherax > Cherax quadricarinatus. The sequence continues at coordinate 63,065,590 of NC_069400.1, read as the reverse complement.
CAGACAGTGACAAAGATATCACAGAAGTAGCATTCGGCACTGGCTTACATCAAACACGGACAACAGGTCTGAGGAAGCATGGGAGAAAACTAAACTGTCTGCAGAGGTCTGTCAAACCCACATGGGGCCAAAACAAGACAGGGATCACACTATGTACAGAATGAGAGGTTGGAAGACATTGAAGGAACTAGGACATGTGCAGGACCTTACCCAGATCACCTGTGGGTGGCCAGGAGCAGAGGAGCAGGAAGGTAACCAAGAAGCATAGGGGCAATAACTATGGGAAGGGTCTGAAGGAAGGAACACTCCACGGGAAGGAACTAAAACACATCCGAGGATGCAATGGGGTCACAGTGGGAGGTGGAAAGGGGAAAGATCCGTTGTGTTTGTTATGGGCTAGACTCGAAGCTAAGGGGAAACTTATGATGGAAAAGAAAGAGGAGGAAAAAAAGCGATTGAAAAAAGGGGATATATGAAGGTGATAGGTGAGAGGGACATGACCCAGGTGGCAACTGTTTGGAGAAGAATTGGGTGGTTCACCAACGAGAAAAGGAATCGGCCTCTCAAGTAATATTTCAAGGCAGAATCAACCGAGCCATGATCCCTGCAGGAGAAAGCAGGTTGAGAGGCAAGCAGGTGATTCCGGGAGTGTGTACTCGATCGGACAGAAACAGGACGAAAGGAAAAGACAAATGGAAAGAGAGAGTTTCATAAACGAGGGAGAGGAAATGGAGGAAATGAAAAAGGAGAGCAGAATATGCCAGGGATCAAATGGTAAGGAAAGTGCACCCACAGAAACACCTGCAGACGGGACTCAGCACGACTGCCCCAAGGCAACTGAACCTACTCCAACCAACATCACACACGATCCTCTGTTTCCACCCGCACCACAGTTACAGTATTTGAACAGAAGTGAAGGTTTGGTACACAAAATGCAGAAGGATTAACGAATAAACATGAGGAATGGCAAGAAAGAATCAATGAGAGTCCCCAGACATTAATAAGCAGTTACAGAAGACCAAAACTCATGGAGACAATAACAGATTGCAATCTTCCCACCAGGATACTACGATCATGAGGAAAGATAGATAGGGGCAGGGGGGGAGGTGGGGTTGCTCTGCTTGTTAAAAAAACAGATGGATATTCGAGAAAATGGAAGGAAATTGATGCATGACGGGGGAGAAAGAGACTACATGGCAGGTACACTTCAGTTGGGGGAGAACACATAAGTGGTCACGCTGCAGTGATGTATAATCCCACAGAATGCAGGAGGCCAAGAGAGGAATATGAAGTAGAGCATCACGAGCAATGGTGGACACAACTTGCTGAGTGGCAAGAAGAGCTCACTCCAGTGTAGCTCAATAGAGTTGCTGGTTATGGGGGATTTCAAACTCAGGGAGATTGATGGGGAAAACCTGGAACCACATGGGGGTTCCCGAAACATGGAGGAGCCAGGATGTTGGACGTGGTGCTGGAAAACCTCATGCACAACATGTTAAGGGACCTACAAGAGTGAGAGGGGAGGTAATGAACCAGCAAGATTGGACTTGTGTTCACCTGGGCAGCTAGAAATTGAGGAAATCAAGTATGAGAGTCCATAGGAGCTAGCGGAACCACGTGGTTCACTGTTGCTTTGGAAATACATAGTAAGAGCTGCAAGTGAGAGAATAACAGGAGAGAATGGGAAAAAGCCTGACTATAAAAAGAGGGGACTACATAGGGTTGAAGACTTCCTGTCGGAGGTCAGTGGGACAGAGAACTGGCAGGAATGTGGCAGTAAATGAAATGGATGGAATATGTAAACAACAAAAATGCAAGGAGGCAGAGGAAAGGTTTATTCAAAGGGAACAGTATACAATCTCGGGAAAGACCAGATTACGAGCCCCGGTTTACCCGTCGTTGTATGGAGGCAAAAACAAAATGCAATAGAGAAATGGAAAATGTACAGGAAGCAGGACGAACACACGAAAATAGGGGAGATCAGTCGCAGTAGCCAGGTATGAGTACGCACAAGGTAAGGAGGGTAGGCCCAGCTGCACAGTATGAAAATGACATAGCATCGAGAATCATGACTGCGTGACCCGAAAATGTACTGTTAGCCACATCAGGAGGAAAGACACAGTCTGAGATAGGACTAGGTGATCAGATTAAGGTAGAGAAGGTTGGAGAACACAAGAAATGATCAGGAGGTTATGTGTGGTGCTGGAACAGGAGAAATTAAGGAAGTTTTACAGCTAGAGACAGGAAGGGCTGTGGAGACAGCACAGAAGGGAACATCAAGAGGGAATTCCAACAAGTGTTGGGATGGGCATGTACGAAACAAAGAGGAGGAGGTTGAAGAAGTCTTAAGTGAACCTCCTTGACACCTCAAAGGCGATGGACCGGACATCATCTCCCATGGGTCTTTAGAGAAGGAGCTGAGATGCTGTGGTGCCTTCTAACACAATCTTTCAACACATCCCTTGAACTGGGCAAATACCTGAGTAAGGAGACAGCTATGTTAGTCCCCATATTTAAGAAAGGAAACAGAAACGAGCACTAAAATACAGACCTGTGTCTCTGACATGTATTGTGTGCAAAGTCATGGAGAGATTATCAGGTGGAGGTGGTCGAACACCTGGAAATGGAACAAGATTATAAATGAAAACCAGCATGGTGCTTGGAAGGCAAATCTGGTTATACAAAACCTCCTGGAGTTTTATGACAGGTATACAGAAGTTAAGACCGAGAGAGAGGGGTGGCTAGTTGCGTTTTCCTAGACTGCAGGAAGGCCTTTGACACAGTTCCCCACAGAGATTAGTGCAGAGCTGGAGGATCAGGAGCACGTATAAGGGGAGGGCCATGCAATGGATAAGGGAATACTGACAGGGATGCAGAACGAGTCCATGGTTCGTGAAGAGGTATCACAGTGGGCGCTGTATACGGAGGCGGGGGTCACACATGGGTACAGTTACTAGGACCAGTGTATTTTTGAGATATGTGAACGTACATTGATGGAAGGATTAGACTCTGAGTGTCCCTGTTCGCAGTTGACGTGAAGTTGATGAGAAGAATTTGAAAATCGGACGAGATGATGCAGGACTGCAAAGAGACCTGGACAGGCTGGACGGAGGTCCGGCAACAGGCTTCTCGATTTCATCCAGCCAAATGCAAAGCATGAAGATTGGAGGGCAAAGAAGACCTGCAGACAGGCTATAGGCTAGGTGGACATAAGACTACAGACCTCACTCAGGGTGAAAGCTTGGGGGGTGGACCATAACACGAGCACACTCACCGGAGCACACATTCGAACCAAATAACCGCCTGCAGCATACGGGCGCCTGGTCAAACTGAGAATAGCGTTCCCGATACCTTAATAAGGAATCGTTCAAGCCACTGTACACTGTGTATGTTAGGCCCATACTGGGTATGCCGCACCAGTCTGGAACCACACCTGGTCAAGCACGTCAAGGAAGCTAGAGAAGTACAAAGGTTTGCACAAGCTAATCCCAGAGCTCAAGGGAATGTGTACGAGGAAAGGTTAAGGGAAATCGGACTGAGACATTGGAGGACGAAGGGTCAGGGGAGACATGATAAACGACATAAGGATATGCGGAATAGACAAAGTGGTGGACATGAGATAGGATGTTCAGAGAGGGGACACAGGGAACAAGGGGTCACAAACTGGACGTGAAACTCAGACGAGTCCCAGGAACGTTAGGGAGTATTTCTTCAGTCATAAGAGTTGTCGAAGCAAGAGGAATAGCCTAGCAAGTGATAGTAGTGGAGGCGGGAACATACATAGTTTTAAGAAAGAGGTTATGACAAAGCTTCCAGGAAGCAGAGAGAGAGAGGATTCCAGTAGCGTGATCTGGAAGAAGCGGGGCAGGAGCTGAGTCTCGTCCCTGCAACCACAATTAGGTGAGTACATTAGGTGTGTACTCCACACACACACTACGCGCACACCACACACACAACACACACACACACACACAAACACACAACACACACCACACACACAAACACACCACTACACACACACTACAACACCACAAACATCTATCGGTAACAGGGCGATTGCAGCTGAGGCATGGAAGACAGCCAATGTAGTTCCCAATCGTTAAAAAAGGAGAAGACATGAAGCATTATACTTACGGCCCAGTGTTCCACTGACTTGTATAGTATTCGCAAAAATCATGGAGAAGATTATCTGGGAGAAGAGGGTGGAACCACCTATGTAAGGAAGAATCATGATCTCTCAACAGCACCAGCATGGTTTCAGGGACAGGGATGGGAATATCTGTGTCACAAACTACTGGAAGTTCTATGACATGGTGACACAGCAGTAAAGACAAAGAGAGAGAAGGGGTGGGTTGGATTGCATTTTTTGGACTGCAAGGAAGGCGATTTGCCACAGTGTCCATACGGGAGAATTGGTGCAAAAACTGGAGGACAAGCAGGGATAACAGGGAAGGCATACAATGGATCAGGGAATTTACTTGTCATGGAAGACTCGCAGCGAAGTCATGGTTACGGTGGGCGAAAGGGTGGGGTTTTTTCCCCAGAGTGGGCACGTGACCAGCGGTGTCCGCCGTGGGGTCAGTCCTAGGTACAGTTGGGTTTCTGGTATTTTGTGAACGGACATGACGGAAGGTAATAGAACTCTGAGTGTGTGTCACTGTTTGCATGGATGACGTGAAGTTGATGAGAAGAATACACTCAGATCGAGTCAGGCAGACGTAACTATCAAAGGGATGTGGCCAGGCTGCAGACCTGGTCAGCAATTGGCTCCTGGAGTTCAATCCCACCAAGTGCAAAGTCATGAAGATTGGGGAAGGGCAAAGAAGGCCGCAGACGGAGTACAGTCTAGGGGGTCAGAGACTACAAACCTCACTCAAGGAAAAAGATCTTGGGGTGAGTATAACACCAGGCACATCTCCTGAAGCGCACATCAACCAAATAACTGCTGCAGCATATGGGCGCCTAGCAAACCTCAGAACAGCATTCCGACATCTTAATAAGGAATCGTTCAGGACCCTGTACACCATATACGTTAGGCCCATATTGGAGTATGCGGCACCAGTTTGGAACCCACACCTAGCCAAGCACGTAAAGAAACTAGAGAAAGTGCAAAGGTTTGCAACAAGACTAGTCCCAGAGCTAAGAGGTATGTCCTACGAGGAGAGGTTAAGGGAAATCAACCTGACAACACTGGAGGAGAGGAGAGATAGGGGGGACATGATAACGACATACAAAATACTGAGAGGAATTGACAAGGTGGACAAAGACAGGATGTTCCAGAGATTGGACACAGTAACAAGGGGACACAGTTGGAAGCTGAAGACACAGATGAATCACAGGGATGTTAGGAAGTATTTCTTCAGCCACAGAGTAGTCAGTAAGTGGAATAGTTTGGGAAGCGATGTAGTGGAGGCAGGATCCATACATAGCTTTAAGCAGAGGTATGATAAAGCTCACGGCTCAGGGAGAGTGACCTAGTAGCGATCAGTGAAGAGGCGGGGCCAGGAACTCGGACTCGACCCCCCCAACCTCAACTAGGTGAGAACTAGGTGAGTACACACACACACACACACACACACACACACACACACACACACACACACACACACACACACACACACACACACACACACACACACACACACACTGCAGTGCAAGTTGTTATAGAACTAAAAACAGTAGAGTGGTGGAGAGGTAAGTTTGAGGTTATCAGTCATAGGTTATAAGCCACAGCACCGTGTCTTCCTTTGCATATGACACCCGAATTTGCATAAGTGCCCCCCACCATTGAAAAAAATTGCAAGATCCCACAGACATAACCAAAATCTTTAAAAATGGCTCAAAAAACAATATAAAAGTTCAATGATGAAAAATTTTTCAATTACCCAAAAGGGAAAACGTAAAAAAAATTAAAATTTCTTCGAATAAAAAAACCCAAACCCCCAAACCCACACAGTAGAGAGAAAAACTAATGAAAAAGACCTTAGTTATCATGCCCAAGAGTACTCCCCTTTCAAGGACCAAAACCTTGTTTTTCAATCGCATCTACTAGAAAAAAAAACAGGAGGGGAAATGAAACCCCCTTCAAAACCAGGGTTTCCAACCCATAAACATTTTCAGGTCCCCTTGTTCAAAGGGAAGGCGGGAAAAATTGCTGCACACTAAGAGCACTTTCAAGGCAGGTGAAATTGCGGCCTAGAAAGGTACAGAAAACCCCTTCACGGCACCAAAACCTGTTTTAAAAAAAAACACCTCTTTTAACGGGGAACCCTTTGAAGTTCTTTCCAAACCTTAATTTCCCCAGAAAAACGAAAGGCGGGATAGATACAATTTAATATACATTTAAAAAAACCTAAGGGGTTTTAGTCCCAAACCTTTCCCACCAACGAAAATAAAACCCCCTACGAAAGTAAAAGACTCGCAGATAAATGAAACCCAACCCCCCATAAAAGCAGGATGCCACTAGCACGATAAAAAGAAAACAAATTTAAGTGTCGGGGGCCCCAAAGACTTTTCCCAGACTGCCTCCCACATACATGAGGGTTTTTACCAAAACCCGGGCTGTCATACCGGGACCAGCCGGGTTTGGGGGTTTCCTTTACTTGGATTGCGTGCGGCCCCAAAAACCCGGTTTGGGGGTTTTGGGGGGGAAAAGGGGGGGTTGGGGCCCCCCCCCCCCCCCATCAAACCCCTTGGAAAAGGGGGAAAAAAATTTCCCCCAAAAAAAATTTTCCCCCCCTTTTTTTTTAAATTTTCCCCTTTTTTTTAAAAAAAAAGGGGAACCCCAAAAAAAAAAAAGGGGTTTTTTTCCTTTTTTTCCCCCCCCCAAAAACCCCCAAAAAAAAAACACACCCCCAAAAAAACCCCCAAAAACCCCCCCCCCCCCTTTTTTTTTTTTTTCCCTTTTTTAAAAGGGGGGGGCCCCCCCCGGTTTTCCCGGGGGGGTTTTTAAAAAGGGGGGCCCCCCCGGGGGTTTTTTTTAAAAAAAATTTCCGGGGGGGGTTTTTGGGGGGGTTTTTTTTTTAAGTGTTAAAAAACCCCCCCCGGTTTTTTTAAAAAAACCCCCAAGGGGGGGGGGAAAATTTGGGTTTTTTGGGAAAATTTTTGGGGGGGGTTTTTTGGGGGGGGGTTTTTTTTTAAAAAAAAGGGGGGGAAAAAGGGGGGGGGGGGGGGGGGGGGGGGGTTTTTTGGGGGGAAAATTTTCCGGGGGGAAAATTTTTTTTTTTTTTTTTTTGGGGGGGGTTTTTTTGGGCCAAAAATTTTTTTTTGGGGGTTTTTTGGGGGAAATTTTTGGGTTTTTAAAAAAAAATTTTGGGAATTTTTTGGGGGTTTAAAAGGGTTTTTTCCCCCAAAAAAAAAAAAAAAAAAAGTCCCCCTTAAAGGGGGGGTTTTTTTTCCCCTTTTTTTTGTTTAAAACCCCCCTTTTTTTTTTTTTTGGGGGGGCCCCCGGGGGGGGGGAAAAAAAATAAGAAGGGGGCCCCATTGGCAGGGTGATCCCAAAATTTTTCCCCCCGCCTTTTTTTTTTTGTTGACAAAACCTCTGGCTAAAGTTTCGCAATATACTGCAGTGTTGCTTGCGTCTTGCTGAACACACACACACACACACACACACACACACACACACACACACACACACACACACACACACACACACACACACACACACTCTCTCTCTCTCTCTCTCTTCTCTCTCTCTCTCTCTCTTCTCTGGTTTAAAAGGTGGTCTCTGCTTCGCGCTGCGCTTATGCCCATAATGATCACATTGAGAGAAATACGACCTCAAAAGCTCCTAAAATAACGTTTTTGTAATATAAATTGTGGAACTTAACACAGGTTGCAACAAAGGCAAATTATCACGGTGTATTTGCCTCTGTTTGCCAATGTTGTCAAAGACTCTCCATCTGAATTGTGTTTTTATACAGGCATTAATATCAAGCCATGATGGCCTCATAGTGGTTGAATTGTGTTACTATAGGTGGTAATATTACGCTGTGGTGGTGTGGTAGTGGTTAATTGTTGTTATAAGTGCTAATACTACACTGTGGTAGCCTGTTATTGATTTGTTATTTTGGGTGGTAATAGTACGGTGTGGTGGCCTGGTAGTGGTTCATTTATTATAGGTGGTAATACTATGCTGTGGTGGCCTGTTAGTGATTTAATTGTTATTTAATTGTTATGGTTGATTTAATTTTTATGGTTGAAGTGCGTTATCACAGCTGTTAATACCACACTGTGGTATTAATGCAATGGGTGATTGTGTTGTTGCAGGTGGTTATGTGTTAAGTTGAAGATTGAGACACTTATGCAGCATATGGGAATCTTTATTCAGGAAACGTTTCGCCACACAGTGGCTTCATCAGTCCAATACAAAGAGGAAGGCGTAAGGAGAGGAGGAGAATGAGGTAATCAGTCCCTCAACCTGGAGTCGATGTGTTCAGTCCATCAATCTTGTAGAATGTGCAGCATAGGGCCGTAGACGTGGCTTATATACTGTAGTGAGGTGAGGTGAAACAGGCGGAGGCGGGGTATATAAGTATATAAGCCACGTCTACGGCCCTATGCTGCACATTCTACAAGATTGATGGACTGAACACATCGACTCCAGGTTGAGGGACTGATTACCTCATTCTCCTCCTCTCCTTACGCCTTCCTCTTTGTATTGGACTGATGAAGCCACTGTGTGGCGAAACGTTTCCTGAATAAAGATTCCTATATGCTGCATAAGTGTCTCAATCTTCAACTTGTCGGTTTTTCAAACCATTCATCACATGTGTTAAGTAAATCACTTGTGTGGTATTAGGTTATTTTATCGAAGAACATTTTGCTACAAGTGGCTTCTTCAGTCCTGGTGTGAATGAGCCACTAGTAGTGACACGTGTTCTCAATAAAATAACCTAACACTTCACCTGTGTCTTACTCACAATCTTCCGTATTTTCTAGCAGTTCTTTCCCTACATATGTTATACTACGCTACAGTGGACTGGTAGTGGCTCACTTGCATTATTACAGCTGACTATATTATATTGTAGTGACAATTGTTATTGAACATTAAAATGGTATAAAATACTGACAGGTTGTTATGTTGTTACCTCACAATTGTTATTACATGTAATATAACGTTGCGATGGCCTGCTGGTTTTTAAATTAGTCATGCTATAAAATGTAGGTAAGTTTTTTGGTTATTGGTCAGTACCTAAAGGAATTTGACAATTTTGACAATTTAAATAGAAATTTTGCTTAAAATGAAGGAATTCACATTTATTTTCTAAAGAAATGGTGTCATTTGTTTGCATGCATCGATCAGAGTACTTCAGACAATTTATCCTCCAAACAGTGTGGGGCGATTTAACCATTGTGGGACTTGCAAATGAGTGGATAGAGTTATCAGAGCTTATTTCTTGGGTAGCATTGAGAACTGGGTTGGGAAAATGTTTCGTTAGTGGGATGAATTGTAAAGGACCTGCCGAGCATGGGCCAACAGGCCTGCTGCAGTGATCCTCCTTTCTTATGTTCTTATATTCTTATGTTCATCAACCACTATCACAACTGCTTCCACTCTACCACCACCAGCTTTGTATTTTTCTACAAACTTTTTCATAAATTATGTGTTTCTCACATTCTTTACCAAAGGGCTGGCACTAGAAGCTTTCTTTGGTGGTAGTGATGGTGGCAGAAGGTAGTAGTGATGGTGGTAGAAGGTAGTAGTGATGGTGGTGGAAGGTAGTAGTGATGGTGGTAGAAGGTAGTAGTGATGGTGGTAACAGTTGTAATAGTGGTAGAAGGTCGTAGTGATGGTGGTAGAGGGTTCCTTCTTTAGTGATTCAGTGATGCATCAGTGGTGCACGGCAGCAACGGCATCCTACCAGCTCTTCTTTTCTCAAAAAAACATCGCTCATCAAAACTTGTGATGGCCTAAGTGAAAGATCAACTACATGAACCCACGTAGACCACAAAATGACCCAAGAATACTAAGTATGTAACCCAAATCTTGACAAAATTAGAAGATCTAAGGAAGACAGCCCTGCTAACCAAAACACTGCCTCCGCTGCCAGACAACCACTTAAACCAAGCTCCGAGAAAACAAGCCTTCTCCTCCATTGCTACACAGTATCTACTTCAGTGATACTATGAAAGGATATCGCAGAAGAAACAACATCAGTAATAAAAGAATAACAGCAAGGACCCTAGAACTCAACTTGTCTACCCAGCAGGACGCCGGTGTATCATCAACCCCCCTCACCACCGCCACCCATGGAACAACAACAACAACAACATGGCTGACTCCCCCTCCAACTCCACCCCTTCAAAGGATTAAACCCATGATAACTCAGGTATGATTATTCCTGACAATATAAAGGGACTACATCGTTGCTCTAGAAAACGAAATAAAAGATATTAAGCAACACTCGAGCGAACGAGAATCCAAGATAACCAACCTCGAGAACAAGACCCAAAAACCTTGAAGAGAAGATTACATGGGGAAGTGTTGCACAGAAAATACTCTGAAAGCAGCTATAGCCAGTCATACTGAGCAAATAACAACAATAAATAGGGAAGGTTGAAGAAGCAATCAAGGACTGAATCAGAACATGCACACTCGACTAAATGAATACCTTGATTTCCAAGACGACAAAACTGAACAAGATAAGTTGTCTGATGCAGTTATAATAAACAGTCCACACATTCCTAGTGACATAACACAAGCACAGTGCAAAGAAACTGCTATGAGGATAATACAGAACCATATACAAGTCATCGTGCAAAACAATGAAATCAAAGAAACACGTTTGCTAGGAAAACCAGGAAGTAAACACAGTATAATGATCCGACTTCATTCATACGATAAAAGAAAGGACCTAATTAAATCAATATATATTGTGCATGTACTACTCTACTAAATGAAGAATAAATGACACTTACCTTTATTGAAGATGCAGCAATGACTGATGAGACACTGTGTCCTGGGAGTGCCTTTTCCTCCTGAGTACTGTAGGTCCTGTTTGGCATTTTCTTCCAGAACAGGCCTTATGACACTGTGTATGCCACTACGATTCTTAAATCTCTCAAACCAACCTTTGCTGGCTTTAAATTCACCAATATGAGCACTAGTTCCAGGCATTTTTCCCTGTTCACCTGGGTGTTAGTCGACTGGTGTGGGTTGCATCCTGGGAAAGACAAGTTTAAAGGACCCCAATGGAAATAAGTTAGACAGTCTTCGATGACACGACTTTTTTGGGGTTATCCTGGGTGGCAAATCCTCTGGGGTTAATTGTTTCTTGGTATTCTCAATAAGCCACACCAGCAACGGTGCTACAGCAGCAGCAGCAGCTGACAGTGCTACAGCAGCAGCAGGCGATGCTACAGCAGCAGCAGACGGTACTACAGCAGCAGCAGCAGCAGCAGCTGACGGTGGTACAACAGCAGCAGCAGCTGACAGTGCTACAGCAGCAGCAGACGATGCTACAGCAGCAGCAGAAGATGCTACAGCAGCAGCAGACGGTATTACAGCAGCAGCAGCAGCTGTACCACCAATAGTAGCGATGGTTGATTGGGGTTTATTATACAACCTGGCCTTATTGCTGTAGGGTTGGCACTAGAAGCTTTCTTGGGGCCCATGGTCACTTATTTTCCAGATAAATCACCAAAAACACTGTAATAATACGAAATGTTCCGATTGTATGCTTGGATGTTACCGCGGAGGCTGGCTGGTAAACAATGCCACCGGCGGCACATGTGAGGCTGGCTAAGGGCGCACATTGGACACGTCTCGGACGAAGAGCAGTGAGCGGGTTTTTGGGCGGTATACGAGGCAAAATTTTTGCAATAAAAGCGAGCGGTATGCGGATTGAACGGTATGCGATGCGTACGGTATGCGGGGGTCCACTGTATTTACTTTGTTTTATACTTAATTCTAACTATAGATTCACTACAAATCTTAGGATTACAAGCATTGATCCTGATACCAACCTCTTATTTAATGACTTAAATGAATCAAACAGTTACTGTAATTACTACACAGCAGAACAATCAAAGGCACTTCTCAGAGCCAACAACAGCATAACTATATTTAACTACAATATCAGATCTTTAAGCAAGCATTACGATGACCTCATAGCATTACTAAATTCCTTGCATGCCAATTTGTCCATCATTACACTAACTGAAACCTGGCTAAAGCCTGATACTACAGATGTCTATGCCATTCCTGGTTACACAGCCATACACAACTGTAGGCCAGACCAACCATATACTACTCAGACCAACTAGAATGTATCACTAATACTTGCGCAAGGGATGAACATGGGGAATACATAATAGCTAAATTCAAATCCAAATACCTACAAAAACCTCTCACATTGATAAACATCTACAGAGTTCAACAGTCAAACATTAGCCAATTTAGTCAAAACCTAGGAAGTATGATAACTGATGCACGCATGAACAAAGATCACTTACTACTCTCAGGTGACTTCAATATAAATATCCTGCAAGACCAGGACCCACACGTTACTGAATTCACAAACACAATGAGTAACTGTATGTTGCTACCAACAGTAACAAAACCTACAAGAGTTACAGAGACTAGAGTTTCCCTACTGACCACATCTGGACCAACACCATATCCCCTTTAAAAACAGCATAATTACAGATAATAAACCCCAGACCACTACCCTACTTTTCCCCATAACTCTTGGTAAATTAAACCCCCAAGACACTACTAAAGTCACCTTCAGACTTCACAATGAGGCAGCCATTAATAACTTCACAACAGCAGTAGCAAACATTGACTGGCACACTGAGCTAGAAATCTATACAGATATTGACGAATGTATTAATAATTTTCTAAAAAAGACCCAATACCTTTATAACAAGCACTGCCCTAAACAAACTAAACAGATGACAGCTAAGAGACTGAACAGTCCCTGGCTAACACCCAGCATTCTCAAATCCATAAATACAAAACACCAATATGAAAAACAGTACAGAATGGGTCACATAACCAGAGACCAAACAAAACGTTACTCGTCAATCCTAACCAGCCTGATAAGAAGGGCAAAAAAATTGTTTTAAATGAGAACAGATTATCCAACTTACGAGGTGATATAAAAAAGACCTGGAAAACCCTATCAGAAATTCTGGGAACAAAAAAGATATCACGAAATAGCGAAATAAAATTAGCAAAATCAGATGAACCCCAACTCCCACCAACAGAAACAGCAAACAGACTCAATGATTTCTTCTCCACTATAGGACAAAACCTTGCCAATAAAATCCCAAGCTCAGATACCCCACCAAATGACTACCTCACTGGCAACTACCCGAACACACTGTTCCTAGCTCCGACTAACCCATACGAAGTCTCCCTTATTATCAACGCACTAAAAAACAAGGCAGGAGATTTAAATACCTTACCACCCTTTATATACAAAAAAGTGTCGCAAGTGCTATCACCAATCATTGCAACACACTTTAACAAATCCATTGAATCCTCCACCTTCCCTACAGTACTCAAAATAGCAAGGGTCACCCCGATCCACAAAGGAGGAGACCAAACAGAGTTGAATAACTATAGGCCAATATCCAACTTACACCCTCTCTCAAAAATCTTTGAAAAATTAATTCATAAACGAATCTACTCCTACCTTAACTCCCAAAACATACTCAACCCCTGCCAATTTGGATTCAGGCCTAATAAAAATACTAATGATGCTATTATACACATGCTAGAACATATATACACTGCAATAGAGAAAAAAGAAGTCCCACTGGGAATCTTCATTGACTTAAGTAAAGCTTTTGATACAGTTGACCATGACTTGCTCCACGTAAAATTGTCACACTATGGTATAAGAGGGCACTCCCTCAACTACCTCAAGTCATACCTCAGCAACAGAAGCCAATATGTGTACGCAAATAGGGCAAACTCTTCCGCACAACCTATTACAGTTGGTGTCCCACAGGGAAGTGTCCTTGGCCCTCTTCTCTTTCTCCTATACATAAATGACCTACCAAATGCTTCGCAATTACTCAAACCCACACTATTTGCAGATGACACTACATACGTCTTCTCTCACCCGAGCCCAGTCACACTAGCCAATACTGTAAATACTGAATTACAGAAAATATCTACCTGGATGAGGACTAACAAACTTACACTAAACATTGACAAAACCTACTTCATTCAGTTTGGTAACAGAGCTACAGATGTCCCTCTTAACATAATGATAAATGGATCACCTATCACAAAGCTAACAGAGGGAAAATTCTTAGGAATCCACCTTGATAATAGACTCAAATTTCATACACATATACAACAAATTTCTAAGAAAATTTCCAAGTCTGTAGGCATACTATCGAAGATACGGTACTATGCTCCACAGTCAGTCCTCCTGGCCCTATATCAATCTCTTATTTACCCCTATCTCATCTATGGAATTTGTGCATGGGGCTCAACAACAATTAACCATCTCAGATCACTAATTACCCAACAAAAGGCTGCAGTTAGAATGATAACAAATACTCACTACAGGCAGCACACTCCACCAATACAGTGGACCCCCGCATAGCGATTTTAATCCGTGCAAGAGGGCTCATTGTTATGCGAAATGATCGGTATGCAAATGAATTTTCCCCATAAGAAATAATGGAAATCAAATTAATCCGTGCAAGACACCCAAAAGTATGAAAAAAAAAAAATTTTACCACATGATATGTTAATTTTAATACACACAAACTGGAAAAGGCATGCACAATTACATGACACTTACTTTTATTGAAGATCTGGTGATGATTGATGGGATGGGAGGAGGAGAGAGAGAGTGTTAGTGTTTAGAAGGGGAATCCCCTTCCATCAAGACTTGAGGTGTCGAGTCCTTTTCTGGGGTTACTTCCCTTCTTCTTTTAATGCCACTAGGACCAGCTTCAGAGTCACTGGACTTCTTTCGCACAACATATCTGTCCATAGTGGCCTGTACCTCTCGTTCCTTTGTGACGTCCCTAAAGTGTTTCACAACATTGTCAGTGTAATAATCACCAGCACGGCTTGCAATAGCTGTGTGAGGGTGATTCTCATCCATAAAGGTTTGCACTTTCAGCCACATTGCACAGATTTCCTTAATCTTTGTAGTAGGCAACTTCTTCAATTTCTCTCTCCCCTCCTCTGAAATAGTTTCCTCAGGTCTGGCCTCTTGCTGTTGAAGTTGATCTATCAGCTCATCAGTGGTTAGTTCTTCATTGTCCTCCTCCACCAACTCTTCCACATCCTCCCCACTAACCTCCAACCCCAAGGACTTTCCCAATGCCACAATGGATTCCTCAACTGGCATAATCCTCTCAGGGTTAGCCTCAAACCCTTCAAAATCCCTTTTGTCTACACATTCTGGCCACAGTTTCTTCCAAGCAGAGTTCAAGATCTTCTTAGTCACTCCCTCCCAAGCCTTACCTATAAGGTTTACACAATTGAGGATATTAAAGTGATCTCTCCAAACTCTCTTAGAGTCAGTTGAGTTTCTGAGGTCACTACAAAGCACCTTTCAGACAGAGCTTTTGTGTACAGTTTTTTGAAGTTTGCAATAACCTGCTGGTCCATGGGCTGCAGGAGAGGAGCGGTATTAGGAGGCAAAAACTTCACCTTAATGAATTTCTTGTCCCCATAAAGTCGCTCTGCCACGTCTGTAGAATGACCAGGGGCATTGTCTAACACCAGGAGGCACTAAAGTTCTAATTTCTTTTCAGTTAGGTAATCTTTCACATTGGGGGCAAATGTATGGTGTAACCAGTCATAGAAAAAGTCCCTAGTGACCCATGCCTTACTGTTTGCCCTCCACAGCACACACAAATTCTCCTTGAGGACATTCTTTTTCCTGAACGGTCTGGGAGTTTCAGAGTGATACACTAATAAAGGCTTAACTTTGCAATCACCAGTAGCATTGGAACACATCAACAAAGTAAGCCTGTCTTTCATAGGCTTATGTCCTGGGAGTGCCTTTTCCTCCTGAGTAATGTAGGTTCTGCTTGGCATTTTCTTCCAAAACAGGCCTGTTTCATCACAAACACTTGTTCAGGTTTCAGTCCTTCAGCCTCTATGTACTCCTTGAATTCATGCACATATTTTTCAGCCGCTTTGTGGTCCGAACTGGCAGCCTCACCATGCCTTATCACACTATGTATGCCACTACGCTTCTTAAATCTCTCAAACCAACCTTTGCTGGCCTTAAATTCACTCACATCATCACTAGTTGCAGGCATTTTTTTAATTAAATCCTCATGCAACTTCCTAGCGTTTTCGCTTATGATCGCTTGAGAGATGCTATCTCCTCCTAGCTGTTTTTCATTTATCCACACCAATAAGAGTCTCTCAACATCTTCCATCACTTGCGATCTCTGTTTCGAAAACACAGTTAAACCTTTGGCAAGAACAGCTTCCTTGATTGCCTTTCTGTTGCCCACAATAGTAGCGATGGTTGATTTGGGTTTCTTGTACAACCTGGCCAGGTCGGCGACATGCACTCCACTTTCATACTTATCAATGATCTCTTTCTTCATCTCTATAGTAATTCTCACCCTTATTGTTGTAGGGTTGGCACTAGAAGCTTTCTTGGGGCCCATGGTCACTTATTTTCCAGATAAAATCACCAAAAACACTGTAGTAATACGAAATGTTCCGATTGTATGCTTGGATGTTACCGCGGAGGCTGGCTGGTAAACAATGGCACGGGCGGCACATGTGAGGCTGGCTAAGGGCGCACATTGGACGCGTCTCGGACGAACAGCGGTGAGCGGGTTTTTGAGCGGTATGCGAGGCAAAATTTTTGCGATAAAAGCGAGCGGTATGCGGATTAAACGTTATGTGATGCCAACGGTATGCGGGGGTCCACTGTATTCAATACACTAAACCTACTCACCATACAAAACATCCATACTTATTACTACACCTATTACATACATAGAGCACTTAACTCTGATATTAACCCTCCCCTCAAACATCTCCTTGCCAACCTCAACAGAACACATGACCATAACACAAGGCACAGATCACTCTTTGATGTTCCTCGTGTCCATCTCACACTATGCAAAAACTCAATGCACATAAAAGGCCCTAAAATCTGGAATTCATTACCTGTAAATATAAAAGAAACACTACCTGTTTATAAATTCAAGTCTCTTCTCAAAGATCACTTACTCACCCAAAACCAAATAAATACTGAATAACTGAACCTTATAAATTGTATATCTTAAATGTACAACAATGCATGCAACCATATGACCTGTCTTTGTAATACTCATTTGTATTTTATAGTTATCTGTTTACATTAATGTTTTATCACTGGGGTATAGCCATAAGCCAGTAGATAGGTCTAACATAGTACTCACTATTGATAATGAGGTATGCCACGAAACATCTAAGGTGGCAAATTGCTTTAATTCCTACTACACATCTGTTGCATCAACACTAGTAAGTAAACTACCAGCTGCATCAAATACCTTTAACACAGACTCTGATAAGTTTCAAACATGCTATACCAATAAAGGGGTAACCCCAAACAGTTGTCAACTAGTAAGTGTATCTCATGACTTCATTCAAAAAGAACTAAGCAGGTTAAACCCAACTAAGAGCATAGGCCTGATAACATCCCGTCTAATTTCCCCTAAAAGATGGTGTTTTCTGAACTGTCAATCCCTATTGCTCACATAATAAATCTATCAATCACCACTAATACCGTACCGGAGGGGTTCAGGAGGCCAGAGTTACTCCTATCTTCAAGAAAAATAATAGGTCTGATGGAAGCAACTATAGACCTGTTAGTATACTCAGTATAATATCAAAAATTCTGGAGAGGGGGCGGTGTATTCTCAAGTAGTTAAGTACCTAATGACAACAGCATTCTCCATAGCTATCAATCGGGCTTTAGAAGATCCTACTCAACCGATACCCCCCTTTTATTAATCTGATGGATTACCTGAGAACGAAATGTCAAAAGGGAACCTAAATAGGTATGGTAACCTTGACCTGAAAAAGGGCCTTCGATACTGTCAACCACAATATATTTTTGTAAAAAAACTTCAAGCTATCGGTATAGGTTCTGTAGACTGGTTTAAGTCCTACCTTAGCAACAGGAGACAAATGGTCAAAATCAACAAAACGGAATCAGAACCCCTGCCGATAACATGTGGAGTTCCCCAAGGTAGTATTCTGGGTCCCTTATTATTCTTATGTTATGTCAATGATATGCCTATCAGTGTCAAGTGCAAACTCCTACTGTATGCAGATGACAGTGCTCTGTTAGTGTCAGGTAAAGACCCACAAGATATTGCTAATGTTTTAACCCTTTGAGGGTCGACAGGCCCTCTCCGAAACTCGTTCTCAGGGTCGGCCAAATTTAAAAAAAAAAATTATTTTCTCTTATGAAAAGATAGAGAATCTTTTCCCGATCATAAAGACACCAAAAGTTTGAAATTTGAATGAAAACTTACGAAATTATGCTCTCGCAAAGTTAGCGGTCTCGGCGATTTTGCCCACTTTGAGCCCCATTTTCGGCCAATTTCGCTGTACTAGTCGACAAAAAACATGAATATTTCGCTAGAACTCCATTTTTTCTATCGAATGGGTGCAAGAAACCACCCATTTATGAAATTCAACTATCCAGTACAGTGGTCAGAATTTAGCAATTTTGCCAATTTCACACAAATTTCAAAAGATGCCAATTTCCAAATAGGGTCCAGAATAAACAAGAAAGACATTCCTGGCACTAAAATGACATTTCCTCTAGTCATTAGTCACGTCTCAAGGCCCCTCTTATTTTCTTTTGCTTTCCATTTTGAATTTTTATTCTCACAAAAAATTATAAGATTTACTGTTATGCAGACTACTGTATTAGTGTAAAAAATGGTATAAATATTTTTGGGTGCACTTGTGAAAGAATATTAGACTCACCAGTTGACGTGTATTGCACGCTTGGCACGATTTGTTTACTTTTGAAGTTTGGTAAAAATCGAACATTTCTGCTATTTTTGAGCTCAATTTCAAGGCACCTTTCATTGTAAAACCAGCCAAAATCATCTCAATTTCTGTAATATGTCTTCCATTCTATAAAATGAGACCAAGAAAACTAGAATACAACAATAAATACCATACGAAAATACACTGCAAAGTCGCTGATTTATTCCAAAAAAATGGTCAAAGTTTTTTTTTTCTCATTATGCACTGAGTGCTGCAGGATTTTTTTTAGACTGTGCACACTGACCACATAGACCCATTCTTTCATATGAAGGCCTACCAGCTTTCTCCCACTAGATTTGAGGCCGCTAGAATTTATGCAGCACAGACTGTCAGCGTGCCTCGTTGTGCTCCCGGTTTTCTGGTGTTTTCACGGTCGCTCTTACGTGCTAGAACTTTAATTTGTGTCATCAATCCTATATGATCCATCCCTCTAGCGCCTGGAACCAATCTTGGGCGGAAAACATTATATACTGAGTCAAAAAAGGAGAATTAGTGTGCATTACCTAGCAGAGTTTACTGCCAGAGGGGAATCATAGGCCTGTTTCCCGTGTGAAAAAAAAATAATAATAATTGAACTTTGTGTCAGAGGAAAGAAAGTCTCCCTGAAAGCATTGAGTATACATAGTGTATAGTGATACTACAGTGGCTCCCTAGTATATTGATGATAAAGGCAAAAGTGTCATTTGAAAACAGGTGAATCTGTAAATGAAAGTGATAAGCCTATAGAGGCAGGTGCCAGAAGTCGCCAGAAACTTACCACAGGTCAGCTGTTTTTAATAATCTTCCTGGCTTGCTAGTGTACTAAACAAAATAATCTAGTGATACCAGTGAATAGCAGATACAGTGTTGTAGTAGCAACTAACCAGTTTTATAATGGTCCCTTAGTGGAGTGGAGTGACTTTCATTAGTTCTTTTCTTGAAATACGAGACGTTACTGTGAATTTCATAAAACCTGTAGTTACCAGCGGTCGCAATTACACAACGAGAAGGCAATTATTACTACAGAAAAAGCGTCCTTTCCCTCCAAATTTGCACCAGTCAACTATAGTGATAATTATAGCATTTATTGTGGTGGAGACGGAAAAAACAAAAATAGAAAAGCCAATACAGCGATTGATAAACAAAGAGGTCAACTGTACGTCTTTGTAGAGCTGCCAGAATCCCCGGCTCTTCAACACGCAGTTTTTACTTTTGTATCAGTCAAATCACATATTACTCGGGTAGATAATTTCCGTAATCCTTCATGTGTTAGCTCAAATCACCGACCAGTATGTTTTAATAAGTGACCCACTGATCAGAGCAGATCGACTGGTCCGAACCCTTGACGGGTCCGAACCCTTGACTGGTCCGAACCCTTGACGGGTCCGAACCCGGGACGGGTTTCAACAGTTTCGTTGGACAATAAAGCAGACTGTAAACGGATGGGTTTGTAGGCGCCCTTATAAACACAAACATTAAAAATCAGGAACGTGACGGTAAGCTGTCCAATATACAAAAAGAGTTAGAAACAGAAATACAAATAGCTAGAGCTTCATTTAAGGTTATTAATATAATATTCAAGAGGTTGCTAGTAGAATTGCAGTAAATAAAACCATTCACATCATTATGAAGCTGTGTGTAGTCTGTTGTCAGTCAAACAAACGGGCTTCCACATGGATAAATTGTCATTTTTGTGGAAATTGGTGTCACGCTCCTTGTGCAGATATCCCAGAACTAGTACAAGCAGTATTAAAACAGAGAAGTGTTTTTGGGTATGCCCAAATGAGGAAAATCTGTGGACTAAAATCACAAGGGTATTAAAAGAGGATAACATCAAAGCTGCTTTCATAGAAAACCTGGAAGCTTTCTACAACAGAGGGGAACATAAAAAGTCTGGGCTGAATGGTACTGCCCTTGATACTGGCCATGTAGTCACAAACTGTAAGGCTGGAGGTGATGTCCTGGTAGTCAGTAAATGTGGGGCTGATAGTGCTGTCCTGGGAGACAGTAATGGTGAAGCTGGAGGTGCTGTCCTGGGAGACAGAAATGGTGAAGCTGGAGATACTGTCCTGGGAGACAGAAAATGGTGAAGCTGGAGATTTTGTCCGGTAGTCGGAATTATACGCAGGAAGGAATACATATAAATGACCTCATAGAGGACAGGAGCCATAGTAGGGAAAACAAGTGTAGTCAAAGATAAGATAAAACAATACTGCAAACTAAAAAATACCACAGGAAATAGCAAACAAGAGGACTCCAATAGAAATAGTGAGGATAAATTACCAAAAACAACTGGTGGGAGCTCCATTGTTGGTGCTAGGGAGGATAGGAATAAGACAGGGAAACATGCACCAACAGGGAAATACAGTCACAGAAACCCAAGGCAAACGGAAACCAAGCCTGTGCACATACTATGCCCCTTGGTATCTGCTGGCATGGGAAATCTGGAAAAACAGATGGGACATGCAACTATGACCACCCTAGAAAATGTCATGCCCATATGACAACAGGAAATGCAAAACCCCCTTCCTGTAAGGGCTTTTTCACCTTGAAATGTGTACCTCTTTCAGTACAGGAAAGACTGTGCTATAACTTAAATTGCCAGGCATACCATCTAAAGGGGACAAAAAGATACAAAACTTCCAGGCCATGGGAAAACCTGGGTAGCCACAGCCACTCAAGAGGGAGGGGTTTTTTTTAGTGCCAGGAAGGAAAAAAAAACTGGCAGGAAAGGGCCCAGAAATCGTACACCAAATCCAGGCATTCCTGGGTGGAACCACAGTCGATGGCCTCCACTCCAAACCAACAGATACAGATACTAATGCCGGAAAAAAATCCCCCCCATTTCCAACAATACCACCAGTCCGATAACATTCTTCTTTGCCAAATATTACAGGGTCTAAAGCCAGCAACAAACAACAAAATACCTTTCATCCGTGGACTGCTTGCAGAGGCAAAGGCAATGTTCGCGGGTTTCACTGAGACCCACATAAAGGATCACTTGGAAAAACGAAATATGGATCCCAGGTTACAACCTATACAGATGTGACAGAGTGAACAGGCAAAAAGGGGGGGGGTTTGGGCCCGTACATTTGGGAGAGTCACTTGTTTGCCCCAGAACTGCTTAATGCTCAAATGACGTAGTGGAAGTTTTAGCAGTAAAGGTTTGAGAAACCAAAACCTAGTCATTGTGGTAGTCTACAAGCCTCCGGATGCAACATTCCCAGCAATTCCAGGAACAGCTGTTAAAAATTGACCACTGTCTGGAAAATCTTCCAGCTCCTGCACCCAACATCTTGCTCCTGGGGGATTTCAACTTAAGGCACCTAAAATGGAGGAATAAAAGCAAATAATATTGTTGCAGTAATAACACCAGGAGGCAGCTCTGATGAAAAAATCACACTCACACGAGCTTTTAAATCTCTGCACAAAATTCAATTTAAACCAGCAAATAATAGAGCCTACTAGACTGGAGAATACACTAGACCTCATCTTCACTAACAATGATGATCTGATAAGAAATGTCACCATATCAAAAACAATATACTCAGATCACAACATAATTGAGGTTCAGACATGTATGCTGGAGCCCCCGACCGACAAAATGAGACTAGTCACGAGGGAGCATTCACCAAATTCAACTTCAATAACAAAAAAAATAAAGTGGGACCAAGTAAACCAAGTCCTAACCGATATAAGCTGGGAAGATATACTAAGCAACACAGACCCAAAAATTATGCCTAGAACAGATTAGCTCGGTGGCACTCGATGTATGCACAAGGCTTATTCCTCTAAGAAAAAGGAGGAGTAGATGTAAAATAGAAAGAGACAGGCGCTCCCTTTACAGGCGACGGAAAAGAATAACAGAGCGGCTAAAAGAGGTCAATATATCTGAAATGCGCAGGGAGCCCCTGGTCAGAGAAATAGGGAAGCATCGAACTTAGCTAAAAGAATCCTTTAGGAGTCAGGAATCGCGGGAAGAACTAAAAGCCATAAATGAAATCGAAAGAAACCCAAAGTATTTCTTCTCCTATGCCAAATCAAAATCGAGAACAACGTCCAGTATTGGGCCCCCACTTAAACAAGATGGGTCTACACAGATGACAGCAAGGAAATGAGTGAGCTACTCAAGTTCCAATATGACTCAGTTTTAGCAAGCCGCTAACCAACTGAGAGTCGAAGACCAAAAAAGAATTTTTTATGAGAGAGCCAAAATTTGATTAACACAAGCCTATCCGATGTTATCCTGACGCCAAATGACTTCGAACGGCGATAAATGACATGCCCATGCACTCTGCCCCAGGCCAGACTCATGGAACTCTGTGTTCATCAAGAACTGCAAGAAGCCCCCATCACGAGCCTTTTCCATCCTATGGAGAGGGAGCATGGACACGGGGGTCGTCCCTCATTACTAAAAACAACAAGACATAGCCCCACTCCACAAAGGGGGCAGTAAAGAAACAGCAAAGAACTACAGACCAATGCACTAACATCCCATATCATAAAAAACTTTGAAAGGGTCCTAAGAAGCAAGATCACCACCCATCTAGAAACCCATCAGTTACACAACCCAGGGCAACAGGGTTTAAAAAGGTCGCTCCTGTCTGTCTCAACTACTGGATCACTACGACAAGGTCCTAAATGCACTAGAAGACAAAAAGAATGCAGATGTAATATATACAGACTTTGCAAAGCCTTCGACAAATGTGACCATGGCGTAATAGCGCACAAAATGCGCGCTAAAGGAAAAACAGGAAAAGTCGGTCGATGGATCTATAATTTCCTCACTAACAGAACACAGAGAGTAGTCGTCAACAGAGTAAAGTCCGAGGCAGCTACGGTGAAAAGCTCTGTTCCACAAGGCACAGTACTAGCTCCCATCTTGTTCCTCAAACCTCATATCCGACATAGACAAGGATGTCAGCCACAGCACCGTGTCTTCCTTTGCAGATGACACCCGAATCTGCATGACAGTGTCTTCCATTGCAGACACTGCAAGGCTCCAGGCGGACATCAACCAAATCTTTCAGTGGGCTGCAGAAAACAATATGAAGTTCAACGATGAGAAATTTCAATTACTCAGATATGGTAAAAATGAGGAAATTAAATCTTCATCAAGTACAAAACAAATTCTGGCCACAAAATAGAGCGAAACACCAACGTCAAAGACCTGGGAGTGATTATGTCGGAGGATCTCACCTTCAAGGACCATAACATTGTATCAATCGCATCTGCTAGAAAAATGACCCGGATGGATAATGAGAACCTTCAAAACTAGGGAGGCCAAGCCCATGATGACACTCTTCAGGTCACTTGTTCTATCTAGGCTGGAATATTGCTGCACTCTAACAGCACCTTTCAAGGCAGGTGAAATTGCCGACTAGAAAATGTACAGAGAACTTTCACGGCGCGCATAACGGAGATAAAACACCTCAATTACTGGGGGCGCTTGATGTTTCTAAACCTGTATTTCCCCGGAACGCAGGAGGGAGAGATACATGATTATATACACCTGGAAAATCCTAGAGGGACTAGTACCGAAATTGCCACACGAAAATCACTCACTACGAAAGCAAAAGCTTGGCAGACGATGCACCATCCCCCTAATGAAAAGCAGGGGTGTCACTAGCACGTTAAGAGACCATACAAAAAAGTGTCAGGGGCCCGAGACTGTTCAACTGCCTCCCAGCACACATAAAGGGGGATTACCAACAGACCCCTGGCAGTCTTCAAGCTGGCACTGGACAAGCACCTAAAGTCAGTTCCTGATCAGCCGGGCTGTGGCTCGTACGTTGGTTTGCGTGCAGCCAGCAGCAACAGCCTGGTTGATCAGGCGCTGATCCACCAGGAGGCCTGGTCACAGACCGGGCCGCGGGGGCGTTGACCCCCGAAACTCTCTCCAGGTAAACTCCAGGTACGTCAAAAACCCCTACGCGTAAGACGTACTAGTACGACGAAAACCCTCAAAGGGTTAACACTGGAACTGGAGTCCTGCAGCAAATGGTTAGTAGACAACAAACTATCATTACACCTAGGGAAAACTGAAGCCATTCTCTTTGACACGAAACATAAACTGAGAAGGGTAAATAATTTTAATGTCCAGTGTAATGGGGAGCCCATCACTTTGGTTTCATCAGTAAAATATCTGGGAATCCCCTTTGACCCATGCATGTCAGGAGAATTGACAGGGAACAGTGTAGTAAAGAAAGCGAATGCCAGACTGAAGTTCCTGTATAGACAAGCACAGTGTCTACCTACTGAGGCTCGCAGGACCCCCATGTCTAGCCCTTATACAATGCCAATGGATTACGCTTGCTCTTCTTGGTACTCTGCCCTTGACAAAAAAACTGAAAGATGGCTGCAAATCACCCAAACAAAATCGTAAGATTTCATCCTGGGGCTGGGACCAAGAGAACATGTAGGCCAGGATGAATTACAGCAGTTGGATATGCTGAATGTTGAAGACAGAGTAAAACAACTGAAGATAAATCATGTTTATAAAATTGCTCACAAACAATGTCCAGAATATCTTGCTGTCAATTTTGTCATGGTTGGGAACCAAAGCAATCAAAGTACTAGGCGGAGGGAGCACAACTTTGTAGTACCCACAGTCAGTGGCCAGGCGTCAAAAACCTTTTATTGTACGGCAATAAAGGAATGGAACAGACTGCCCGCACATGTCAAAGCCAGTCATAGCATGAACCAGTTCAAGAAGAGTGCCAAAAGGTGTCTGATGAATGTAGCTACAGAAAGGGAGGGGAATGATTTTCTATTTTTTAGCTAACATAAGTGTAAATTTTACCTTATCCCTAGTAATGACCCTCATATTGTAGATAGTCTTAATGACCTTGGTGTAGCAGATAGTCTTTTTAGTATGATAATAAGATGTTATCTTCATTGTAGAATAATAAGAAAATATTATAACCTTTATATTATAATAATAAGGTAAAAGGACCCCAATGGAAATAAGTCACTCTGTCTGACTTTTTTGGGTTATCCCAGGTTCTCTACACATATGCTGCTATGTATGATAATTCTATGTAACTGTATTTGTAACTGTATTTGAAGCAGTTTGTGACAGAACCTACAAGGGGTAATAACCTGCTTGACTTAGTTCTGGCAAACAATGAATCCCTTGTTAATAATTTAGAAGTTTCAGAGGAACTGGGTGCTAGCGACCACAAATCAATTACATTTAGAATTGAATGGAAGTATGATAGTAGGGATAACTCAGTAACAGTCCCAGATTTTCGCTTAGCAGATTACGATGGGCTTAGAGAACACTTATCATCTGTTGACTGGGGTAACGAAGAGAGCTATCAATATGACAGTTTTCTGAACACAATACATGCTGCTCAAAGAACATTTATCCCTTATAAAGAAATTAGATCAAATAGAAATGACCCAATTGGATGAATAATAGGCTGAAATTATCTACTAGGGCATAAGAAAGGAATTTATAGGCGTATCAAAAGAGGCGAGGGTCATCTTATGATCAGTATATTGACATTAAGAGGGACATTAAAAAGGGGAAAAAGAAAAGCTAAAAGGGACTATGAAATTAAAGTTGCTAGGGATTCTAAAACTAACCCAAAAAGTTTTTTCCGGGTATATAGAACAAAAGTCAGAGATAAGATAGGTCCCCTTAAAAATAACTATGGGCATCTTACTGACAAAGAGAATGAAATGTGCTCGATTTTAAATAATTATTTTCTCTCGGTTTTTACACAGGAAGACACTAATAATATTCCAGTAATTAATTTTTATAGTGGGCCAGAAGAAGATAAATTATGTAACATCACAGTCACTAGTGAAATTGTTGTGAAGCAGATAGACCGACTGAAGCAAAATAAGTCACCGGGTCCTGATGAGGTTTTTTCAAGGGTTCTAAGGAATGCAAAATGGAAGTCTGTGAACCATTAACTAATATTTTTAATTTTATCTCTTCAAACAGGTGTAGTGTCTGATATGTGGAAGATGGCTAATGTAATTCCTATTTTTAAAACAGGGGACAAGTCGTTACCGTCAAATTACCACCCCAAAAAGCCTGACCTCAATTGTAGGCAAATTACTAGAGTCAATTATAGCTCAAATTATAAGAAGCCATCTCGATAAGCATAGCTTGATTAATGATACTCAGCATGGATTCACAAGAGGCCGGTCTTGTCTAACTAATTTATTAACTTTCTTCAGTAAAGCTTTTGAGGCTGTTGACCACGATAAAGAATTTGATATTATTTACTTAGATTTTAGTAAGGCATTTGATAGAGTTCCGCACCAAAGACTGTTGAAGAAAGTAGCAGCTCATGGCATTGGGGGAAGAGTGCTCTCGTGGATCGAATCATGGCTCACAGACAGGAAGCAGAGAGTGTCCATAAATGGGGTTAAATCCGAGTGGGGATCAGTAACAAGTGGCGTGACGTCACCTCACTACAGTATATAAGCCACGTCTACGGCCCTATGCTGTACATTCTACAAGATTGATGGACTGAACACATCGACTCCAGGTTGAGGGACTGATTACCTCATTCTCCTCCTCTCCTTGCGCCTTCCTCTTTGTATTGGACTGATGAAGCCACTGTGTGGCGAAACGTTTCCTGAATAAAGATTCCCATATGCTGCATAAGTGTCTCAATCTTCAACATGTCGGTTTTTCAAACCATTCATCACATAGGCATTGCTGTCTTGGTTTAAGGTTGCTGCTTACCATAACCCCCAAGTCCTTTTCGCAATCTGTATGGCTAAGTTCTACATTATTTAACTTATAAGTGCTAGGGTTATGGACACTCCCGAGCTTCAGAACCTTGCATTTATCTACATTGAACTGCATCTGCCACTTTTCTGACCAAGAGTAGAGTTTGTCTAAATCCTCCTGAAGTTCCCTAACATCTACGTTTGAATCAATTATCCTACCTATCTTCGTGTCATCGGCGAATTTGCTCATATCACTAGTAATTCCTTCATCAAGATCATTGATATATACAGTGGACCCCCGCTTAACGATCACCTCCAAATGCGACCAATTATGTAAGTGTATTTATGTAAGTGCGTTTGTACGTGTATGTTTGGGGGTCTGAAATGGACTAATCTACTTCACAATATTCCTTATGGGAAAAAATTCGGTCAGTACTGGCACCTGAACATACTACTGGAATGAAAAAAGTTCGTTAACCGGGGGTCCACTGTATTATAAACAACAACGGGCCCAAGACTGATCCCTGTGGAACGCCACTTGTTACTGATCCCCACTCGGATTTAACCCCATTTATGGACACTCTCTGCTTCCTGTCTGTGAGCCATGATTCGATCCACGAGAGCACCCTTCCCCCAATGCCATGAGCTGCTACTTTCTTCAACAGTCTTTGGTGCGGAACTCTATCAAATGCCTTACTAAAATCTAAGTAAACGATATCAAATTCTTTATTGTGGTCAACAGCCTCAAAAGGTTTACTGAAGAAAGTTAATAAATTAGTTAGACAAGACCGGCCTCTTGTGAATCCATGCTGAGTATCATTAATCAAGCTATGCTTATCGAGATGGCTTCTTATAATCTCAGCTATAATTGACTCTAGTAATTTGCCTACAATTGAGGTCAGGCTTATTGGGCGGTAATTTGACGGTAACGACTTGTCCCCTGTTTTAAAAATAGGAATTACATTAGCCATCTTCCACATATCAGACACTACACCTGTTTGAAGAGATAAATTAAAAATATTAGTTAATGGTTCACAGACTTCCATTTTGCATTCCTTTAGAACTCTTGAAAAAACCTCATCAGGACCCAGTGACTTATTTTGTTTCAGTCGGTCTATCTGCTTCACAACCATTTCACTAGTGACTGTGATGTTACATAATTTATCTTCTTCTGGCCCACTATAAAAATTAATTACCGGAATATTATTAGTGTCTTCCTGTGTAAAAACCGAGAGAAAATAATTATTTAAAATCGAGCACATTTCATTCTCTTTGTCAGTAAGATGCCCATAGTTATTTTTAAGGGGACTTATCTTATCTCTGACTTTTGTTCTATATACCTGGAAAAAACTTTTTGGGTTAGTTTTAGAATCCCTAGCAACTTTAATTTCATAGTCCCTTTTAGCTTTTCTTATCCCCTTTTTAATGTCCCTCTTAATGTCAATATACTGATTCATAAGATGACCCTCGCCTCTTTTGATACGCCTATGAATTCCTTTCTTATGCCCTAGTAGATATTTCAGCCTATTATTCATCCATTTTGGGTCATTTCTATTTGATCTAATTTCCTTATAATGGATAAACGTTCTTTGAGCAGCATGTATTGTGTTTAGAAAACTGTCATATTGATAGCTCTCTTCGTTACCCCAGTCAACAGATGATAAGTGTTCTCTAAGCCCATCGTAATCTGCTAAGCGAAAATCTGGGACTGTTTACTGAGTTTATCCCTACTATCATACTTCCATTCAATTCTAAATGTAATTGATTTGTGGTCGCTAGCACCCAGTTCCTCTGAAACTTCTAAATTATTAACAAGGGATTCATTGTTTGCCAGAACTAAGTCAAGCAGGTTATTTCCCCTTGTAGCTTCTGTCACAAACTGCTTCAAAAAACAATCCTGAACTACTTCTAAGAAATCGTATGATTCTAAATTCCCAGTCAAGAAATTCCAATCAATATGACTAAAGTTAAAGTCTCTAGAATTACTACATTATCGTGCCTTGTGGCCCTAACAATTTCCTCCCATAGTAGTCTCCCTTGGTCCCTATCTAAATTTGGGGGACGGTATATCACACCTAAAATTAATTTTTCATGCCCCTCTGAAAATTCTATCCAAACAGACTCTGTATGTGTTACTTCAGACTTAATACCGTTTTTATGCAACAGTTTCAAGCGATCTCAGACATACAATGCCACCCACCCCCCTTCCCGATACTTCTATCTACTTGGAACAATTTAAAACCATGAATGTGACATTCTGCAGGCATGTCCCGACTTTTTGAATTAAACCACGTCTCAGTAATGGCAAATACATCTATGTTACCTGCACTAGCAACTAGTCTCAACTCGTCCATCTTATTCCTAGCACTGCGACTATTTGTGTAATAAATTTTTAATGACCCTCCACTCTCTTTACCCTTCCTGCTCCTTTCTGTTATTCCACTAAACCTATTACTGTCCTTGTCAATTAGTGCCACTGGCTTTCCAATATCCACCTCATTTTGCCTATTACTAGTTCTCCTAGTACTCAAGTTACTACCCTGCGACTTCACAGTTTTCCCGCCAAAACCCATACCACTAACTATTCCTAGTTTAAAGACCTGACAGCTCCCTCCACTGCGTTGGCCAGTGCTCCCACCCCACACCTAGATAAGTGAACCCCATCCCTGGCATACATGTCATTTCTGCCATAGAAGAGGTCCCAGTTGTCAATGAATGTTACGCATTTTCCTTACAGTATTTGTCCAGCCAGCAATTGACACCAATTGCTCTGGACAACCATTCATTTCCAATTCCTCTCCTTGGCAAAATGCCACATATGACAGGTTTCCTACCCTTCCTCCTAATTATCTCTATTGCTGACCTATACCTGCTAATCAGGTCCTCACTCCTACGTCTGCCAACATCGTTGCCTCCAGCACTGAGACAGATAATAGGATTGCTCCCATTACCTCTCATGATGTCATCCAGACGGCTAACAATATCCTTCATCCCAGCCCCAGGAAAACAC
Organism: Cherax quadricarinatus; assembly: GCF_026875155.1. Taxonomy (NCBI): domain Eukaryota; kingdom Metazoa; phylum Arthropoda; class Malacostraca; order Decapoda; family Parastacidae; genus Cherax; species Cherax quadricarinatus. Next base: position 63,034,907 of record NC_069400.1, on the reverse strand, counting down.
ACTCTCTGCCTCCTACTCCTATCCTTCAAGCAGAATGCCCTATCCATGTACCTAATCTGGCTATCCCCAACAACAACAATGTTTTTACCTTCCTTGGCGTCGTCCGTCGTGATGCTCCGAGTAGTCGACTCACATTCGCCAGGTAGCATTACACCACTTGTAGAATTCGTCAAGACGTTCTCGATGGTCTTCGTTGGGGTTTCTAGGGATGTCTTACTCACGTCTGCCAATGCTTCTTTGGTGCTCGTTGTGGCATTCCCAGTAGAACACTCACATTCGTCAGGTAGCACCGAGAATGAGTTGGAAGTTTCCACGGTAGTCTTCTGGTTTCTCGTTGTTTCTGCCTCTCCAACCGTTTTCTTGATCTTCAGCTTGGTTCCATGTTGCCCGGCCACTGACCAAGCTCCCCTCTTAACCTGGGGACTCACAACAGAAGGATTACTATGAATCCTCTTGTTCTCCTCCGTTAATCGCCGTATCTCCATCTTAGCAACTCTGAGTTCTTCTCTCAGCTGCTGGTAAAGTTGCTCAAGCGAGGGCATCCTGGTACAGATGCGAGGGCATATGCAGTATAATGTGATCCTTTATTGACTACGTTTCGCCCACACAGTGGGCTTTTTCAAGTCACAAACAGAACTACCTGGGGTGGAAGGAACGCGAGTATTTATAGTCAGGTTCAGAATGCTGAGGTCAGGTGGAGAATGCTGCATCTGCTGATGTGCCGAGTGGGGTTATAGAGTCTAAAATCTTGGGTAGCTCTATAACCCCACTCGGCACATCATCAGATGCAGCATTCTCCACCTGACCTCAGCATTCTGAACCGGACTATAAATACTCGCGTTCCTTCCACCCCAGGTAGTTCTGTTTGTGACTTGAAAAAGCCCACTGTGTGGGCGAGACGTAGTCAATAAAGGATCACATTATACTGCATATGTGTTTATATTTCCACTGTGTCGGTATTTTATACCATTTATTTCCCTCTCACTCATAAGAACATAAGATAACTCATAAGCGCAGACCGTTCCACTCATCAACTACCCCTATTACCAATGTTCATTTATACGTTTTATTAGTGCCCTAGAGTCCTTATGGAGGGGATTCCCCTTCCAAATAACCTCTCTTCCCTCTCTCCTTCTCCCTGTCTTCCATTCATCAACAACAGCCTTCAGGAAAGGTAACTGTCATGTTGAATGTTCATTCTTTTGCGCATGTAAATCTATCTTTTAGGTAAAAAAAAAAATTGTTGTTGATACTTCTGGGTGTCTGGAACGAATTAATTGGATTTACATTATTTCTTATGGGGAAAGTTGATTCGAAAATCGTCCATTTCGATAATAGTCCCACTTCCAGGAACGGATTATGGACGATTATTGAGGGACCACTGTATATATATATTATATACATTGTCACAGTTGCTCTTTGCTGATGACACTGTGCTCTTTGGAGATTCTGAAGAGAAGTTGCAGAGATTGGTGGATGAATTTGGTAGGGTGTGCAAAAGAAGAAAATTAAAAGTGAATACAGGAAAGTGTAAGGTTATGAGGATAAAAAGATTAGGTGATGAAAGATTAGATATCAGATTGGAGGGAGAGAGTATGGAGGAGGTGAATGTATTCAGATATTTGGGAGTGGACGTGTCAGCGGATGGGTCTATGAAAGATGAGGTGAATCATAGAATTGATGAGGGAAAAGGGTGAGTGGTGCACTTAGGAGTCTGTGGAGACAAAGAACTTTGTCCTTGGAGGCAAAGAGGGGAATGTATGAGAGTATAGTTTTACCAACGCTCTTATATGGGTGTGAAGCATGGGTGATGAATGTTGCAGCAAGGAGAAGGCTGGAGGCAGTGGAGATGTCATGTCTGAGAGCAATGTGTGGTGTGAATATAATGCAGAGAATTCGTAGTTTGGAAGTTAGGAGGAGGTGCGGGATTACCAAAACTGTTGTCCAGAGGGCTGAGGAAGGGTTGTTGAGGTGGTTCGGACATGTAGAGAGAATGGAGCGAAACAGTGACTTCAAGAGTGTATCAGTCTGTAGTGGAAGGAAGGCGGGGTAGGGGTCGGGGTAAAGGAGGTTTTGTATTCGAGGGGCTTGGACTTCCAGCAGGCATGCGTGAGCGTGTTTGATAGGAGTGAATGAAGACGAATGGTTTTTTTAATACTTGACGTGCTGTTGGAGTGTGAGAAAAGTAACATTTATGAAGGGGTTCAGGGAAACCAGCAGGCCGGACTTGAGTCCTGGAGATAGGAAGTACAGTGCCTGCACTCTGAAGGAGGGGTGTTAATGTTGCAGTTTAAAAACTGTAGTGTAAAGCACCCTTCTGGCAAGACAGTGATGGAGTGAATGATGGTGAAAGTTTTTCTTTTTCGGGCCACCTTGCCTTGGTGGGAATCGGCCGGTGTGATAATAAAAAAAAAAAAAAAAAAAAAAATATATATATATATATATATATATATATATATATATATTATATATATATATATATACATGTATTTATATAATATATATATACATGTATTTATATAATATATATATACATTATTCTCCATGGGGAAGTGGAACAGAATTCTTCCTCTGTAAGCCATGCGTGTCGTAAGAGGCGACTAAAATGCCGGGAGCAAGGGGCTAGTAACCCCTTCTCCTGTATATATTACTAAATTTAAAAGGAGAAACTTCAGTTTTTTCTTTTGGGCCACCCCACCTCGGTGGGATACGGCTGGTACGTTGAAAGAAGAAGAAGATATATACATTATAGGTAGTAGGTTGGTAGACAGCAACCACCCAGGGAAGTACTACCGTCCTGCCAGATGACTGTGAAACAGAAACCTGTAACTGTTTTGCATGATGGTAGGATTGCTGGTTTCTTTTTTCTGTCTCATAAACATGCTAGATAACAGGGACATCTTGCTACTCCTACTTACACTTTGGTCACACTTCACAGACACGCACATGCATATATATATATACATACATCTAGGTTTTTCTCCTTTTTCTAAATAGCTCTTGTTCTTCTTTATTTCTTCTATTGTCCCTTGGGGAAGTGGAAAAGAATCTTTCCTCCGTAAGCCATGCGTGTCGTATGAGGCGACTAAAATGCCGGGAGCAATGTGCTAGTAACCCCTTCTCCTGTAGACACTTACTAAAAAAGAGAAAAGAAAACTTTATAAACTGGGATGCTTAAATTGCTGGAGTAGTCGGAGACAAGAAAAATGATTGCTGATGTTATGAATAAAAGAAGTTTGGATTTTTTCC
>NC_069400.1:63013031-63031158 GCF_026875155.1 Cherax quadricarinatus | reverse complement strand
GTGTAGATAGTCATAATCATATTCTGCAGTGTGCTCTGTCAGAACTTGCAATCTTTTCTGATACTTTTGTTGACATTACTGCTAGGTTGTGCTCACCCTTTCATGACATGCAGTAATTGAGCTTAGAATCTTGATCTCCATCTTTTCTTGGTCAGTCCATTATACATATCTTTAACCATTAAATTTGTAGTGACATGTATACAGTACATCCCCAACTTGTGATGTATGCAGTGATTAAATGATGTTTAATACTATTTGTAGGCAAAAATGAAGAGTACTTAATTTAAAATTTTACGTACATTTTCTTAGATTAACCCTTAAATGGTCCAAACGTATATATACGTTTTTTTCAACATCTGAAAGTATGTAAAAAATGTAGATCTTTTTTTTTTTGGTTTTACATTTGAAAACGTGTAAAAAAACTTTTATCTAAATTTTTTTTTTGTTACATTTGAAAATATGTAAAAAAAGTAGATCTACTTTTGTAGCACTACGAATTTGAACGCCGATTTGTTTGGACCGTTTAAGGGTTAAAAAAACAAAAGAAGTTAGATACAAAATATTATGGCTCAAGAAAGAATCTCAGGTTGTAATATGGGCATCTTGGCAAAATAGCTGTTGAGTTCCAAACAGTTTATTTATTAACAATTTTCGATAATCGTTAACATTGTAAGTGAGGGACCTACTGTATGCATCTTACTAGATCTGAAGAATATATGTGCAAAATCTCATTGCACACTTAAATTCCCTTTGAGGTGCCATTTTGTCCCTTGTGACCTTGTTCCTCACAAAGCATTTAGGGCCCATGCAGTGCATCATGGGTAACATTACTTAATTTTTTTTTTTTAACAAACCAGCCATCTCAAACCAAAGCAGGGTGACCCAAAAAAGAAATACTTTCACCATCATTCAACACTTTCACCATCATTCACACACAATTACTGTCTTTGGAGAGGTTCCCAGATATGACAGCTTAGATGTTACTCCAAACAGCCAGTATCCCAAACCCCTCCTTTAAAGTGCACGCATTTCACTTCCCACCTCCAGGACTCGAGTCCAGCTAACCGGTTTACCTGAATCCCTTCATAAAATATTACCCTGTTCACACTCCAACAGCTCGTCAGATACCAAAAACCATTCATCTCCACTCCTATCTAACATTTCTCACACATGCCTGCTGCATGTCCAGGCCCCTTGCACACTAAACCTCTTTTACCCCACTTTCCTCCATCCTTTCCTAGGATGATTTCTACCCCTTCTCCCCTCCACTACAGATATACAGTGGACCCTCAACCAACGATATTAATCCATTCCAGAGAGCTTGTCGTTAGTTGAATTTATTGTTAGTCGAATTATTTTCCCCCTAAGAAATAATGGAAATGCATTTAATCCGTTCCAGACACCCAAAAGTATGAAAAAAAAAAAAAATTCACATGAAATATACATTTTCCTACACAGAAAAAGGATACATGTACAATAAATACACATACTGTACTAAATGAAGAATAAGTGACACTTACCTTTATTGAAGATGTAGTGATGAGTGATGAGATGGAAGGAAGAGAGATGGAAGTGTATTATGTTTTGGATGGGGAATCCCCTTCCATAAGGATTTTAGGTAGCATGTCCTTTTCCGGGCTTACTTCCCTTCTTCTTTTAATGCCACTGGGAACAACTTGAGAGTCACTGGACCTCGTCACACCAAAAATCTTAACATAGAGCTCTGTACCTTGCGTTCCTCTAAGATTTTCCTTAAATGGGCCACAACATTGTCATTGTAAAAGTCACCAGCACGGCTTGTAATAGCTGTGTCAGGATGATTTTCATCCATAAAGGTTTGCACGTCAATCCACTTTGCACAAATTTCCTTATTCTTTGAAAAAGGCAACTTCCTCCATTTCTCTCTCCCCTTCTCTGAAACAGTTTCCTCAGTTGTGTCCTCTTGCTGTTGCAGATGCTCTTGCACTTCAGTGGTTAGTTCTTCATCATCGTCCTCCACTAACTCTTCCACATCCTCCCCACTAACCTCCAACCCCAGGAACTTCCCTAATGCCACAATAGATTCTACAACTTCTCAAGGTTAGCCCCAAACCCTTCAAAATCCCTCTTTTCTACACATTCTGGCCACAATTTCCTCCAAGCAGAGTTCAAGGTCCTGTTAGTCACTCCCCTCCAAGTATTACCTATGAGGTTTGTGCAATTGAGGATACTAAAGTAATCTTTTTCAAAAGTCTTTTGGGGTCATTTGAGTGTCTGAGGTCACATCAAAGCACTTATGAAACATTGCTTTGGTGTACAGTTTTTTGAAAATTGAAATGACCTGCTGGTCCATGGGTTGGAGGAGAGGAGTGGTATTAGGAGGCAAAAACTTCAGAGTTATGAAACTCAAGTCCCCCAAAATTCGCTCTGGCAACTCTGAAGGATGAGCAGGAGCATTGTCTAATACCAGGAGGCACTTCAGGTCCAATTTATTTTCCAGGAGGTAATTTTTCACAGTAGGGCCAAACACATGATAAAACCAGTCATAGAAAATGTCCCTAGTGACCCATGCCTTACTGTTTGCCCTCCACATCACACACAAATTAACCTTGACGACATTGTTTTCTTGAAAACACTGCGAGTTTCAGAGTGATACACGAGTAGAGGTTTCACTTTGCAATCCCCACTAGCATTACTACACAACACTAAAGTAACCCTGTCCTTCATAGGCTTGTTTCCTGGGAGTGCTTTTTCCTCCTGTGTAATGTAGGCCCTGTTTGGCATTTTCTTCCAAAACGAGCCTGTTTCGTCACAATTAAACACTTGCTGGCGGTTTTAATCCTTCAGCCTATATGTACTTGAATTCCTGCACATATTTTTCAGCCGCTTTTTGGTCTGAACTGGCAGTCTCACCATGCCTTACCACACTGTGTATGCCACTACGATTCTTAACCCTTTCAGGGTCCAAGGCCAAAATCTGAAGTGGTGCCCCAGTGTCCAAGAAATTTTGAAAAAAAAAAAAAAAAAAAAAAAAGTTTCTTACAGAATTAACCCTTTGACTGTTTCAGGCCCCTCTCTGAAACTGTCATTCTATGTCGCTCAATTTTTGAAAAAAAAAAAAATTCTTATGAATGATAGAGAATCTTTTCCCGATGGTAATGACACCAAAAGTTCGAAATTTGGTAGAAAACTCATGGAATTATGCTCCCGCGAAGTTAGCGGTCTCGGCAACATATGCGTATCGGCGATTTCGCCGACTTTGAGTCCTATTTTCAGCCAATTCCATTGTTCCAGTTGACCAAACTCATAGCTATTTCTTTAGAACTCCATTTTGTCTATCAGCTGAGTACAAGAAACCTCCCATTTACTAATTTGGACTACCCAATATGGTGGTCCGAAATTGGCAATTTGGCCAATTTCACGCAAACTAAAAAAGATGCCAATTTCAAAATAGGGTCCAGAATAAATAAGGTAGACATTCCTGGCACTAAAATAACATATGCTCTGCTCATTTGAGCATACATATAGAGGTACAAAAAAAATACAGATAAGAGCAGCATGCTAAAGCCACTTATACTATGCATAGCATTTCAGGCTGGCTTAAAATTAACTAAGCAATGATGAAATCAGTGATAATACATTATTGTAAACAGATAACTATAAAGCACAAATGAGTATTACAAAGACAGGTCATATGGTTGCATGCATTGTTGTACATTCAGTCGTATGGAGTATTTTGTTAGGTAGTGTATTTAAAAAATAATAAAGTTAGATTGGGTTTTAGGTTTAACATTCATGTGATATAATTGTGAGAAACATTTAAGATATACAATTTATAAGGTTCAGTTATTCAGTATTTATTTGGTTTTGGGTGAGTAAGTGATCTTTGAGAAGAGACTTGAATTTATAAACAGGTAGTGTTTCTTTTATATTTACAGGGAATGAATTCCAGATTTTAGGGCCTTTTATGTGCATTGAGTTTTTGCATAGCGTGAGATGGACACGAGGAACATCAAAGAGTGATCTGTGCCTTGTGTTATGGTCATGTGTTCTGTTGAGGTTGGCAAGGAGATGTTTGAGGGGAGGGTTAATATCAGAGTTAAGTGTTCTATGTATGTAATAGTGCAGTAATAAGTATGGATGTTTGATGGTGAGTAGGTTAGTGTATTGAATATTGGAGTGTGCTGTCTGTAGTGAGAATTTGTTATCATTCTAACTGCAGCCTTTTGTTGGGTAATTAGTGGTCTGAGATGGTTAATTGTGTTGTAGGGTAGTGGTCGTGGTATTATCTGTAATTATGCCTGATTTTAAAGGGGATATGGTGTTGGATAGATGTGGTCACGTAGGGAAACAAATAGTCATCTGTGACTCTTGTAGGTTTGTTACTGTTGGGTAGCAACATGCAGTTACTCATTGTGTTTGTGAATTCAGTAATGTATGGTGTTCTGTTTGGGAGATTTATTATTGAAAGTGACCTGTCGAGTGAGAATTGATCTTCATTCAATGCGTGCCTTTGTTGGTAATTAGTGGTTTTGTTAAAATTGGTATGTTTGATTGTGGATATCTGTAATGTTATCCATTTAAAAAGGGATTTTTGGTGGGCATTGGTAATTAAAATTCTATTATATATTCCCTATGTTTACCTTGGTGCAAGATGCAGTGATACATTCTAGTTGGTCTAAATTTAGTAATGGCTGGCCACCCCCTTTTGGTCACCTGAGCTAGTAGTGATGCTTTGTACCAGGATGCATAGACATCTTCCCTATTGGATTTAATTGCTAGTTTGATTGTGAATGATGGAGATTTTCATGTAAGGATTTTTGTTGAGGCATCGGGTTTAATTTGGCTTTAAAGATTCATATTGTGTTAAGTATTATGACTTCTAGTTGGTCTGAGAAGGTGCCATTTGTGAATTGTGTCTGCGTGTAGGAATGGCATAACTTGTTTTGCTTCCATTTAAGTATTAAATAAGAGGTTTGGCATAAGGATCAATGCTTGAAGTCATAATGCTTTTTAAGATCTATAATGTAAATAAAGCTAGGTTTAGTTTTTTTTTTTTTTTTAAGTAAAATAACTGTTGACAATCATTAAATAGGGATATACAATAATGATGATCAAAATTATGGAATCTTAATGTAAAATAATAGTAAGATAGTTTATAAAGACTAAAATAAAGGAGACAATATAAAAGGGACTAATACAAATAAAGTGATGATCAAATAATGGAGCTTGGGAATATGATAGTAGATAGTACTATAAAGGTAATTTTTTAAAGTTAGAATTATAGTATAAAATTATAATATAAAAGGGACTAATATAGGTTGTGGTGAACAATAAAGTGGTAATCAAATAAATGAGCTTTGGAATATAATGGCAAAATTGTGAACTTATTCTACTTTAGCACCTGAGAATAGCACCTTGATTATTTTAACAATTGTGAATATGTAAACTAGGGTAGTTATATAAAGCTAAAATAAAGGAGAAAATATATAAGGGACTAAAATTAAGTAATGGTAAACAAAGTTAAATGGACAGATGGTAGGAATTATAAAATAAACTTATAATATAAAAATACAATTTGAAATGGTACTTGCAATTGCACTAGTCTGGTATAGGTTGTTGACAAGATCAAGATTATAACTAGATTTAAATTGACAAAATAAAATTCACAATTAAAGTACCAAAAGAACTGGTGTTTAATAAAATTTTAGTAAGTAATAATGATTACAAAAAAGTGAAAAAGTAATGTTTATTTCATTCAATATTGCACTGGTAGTTATACTTGGTTATATGGCAGTCAAAAGTTTTAAGAGTAAATTGAAATTTTAGTGAAAATGATAATTATTAATTTTAGTAAGCAATATCAATTGATAGTATTTAAAAAAATATGAGGTAGTAATATGGACAGAGAAAGTATCAATTCAGCTAATGTTTAAGCGAACAATAGTAAATAACAAAATCACATAAGATGACTTATGCTTACTTGTAAAATCACAAAATGAGGTAGTTGATTATTTAATTACTAAGAGATTGCACAATGAAATTTGAACAATAATGGAGCAAAACATACACTACACTACGTAGGCTTTTAAGTTGGACATTGTTTAGTTATTCTCTGTAAGATTAGTATCCCTGAGAAATCGTGATAGATCATTCTTGTTCGTGATTGTGTACAGTTGACCTACATTTGTTTTCCTAACAAGAATTTTCCCATCCCATGTGAAGCATTGGTGTATTGTGTCGTTATTCTCCCGCTTAAGTTTTCTGACTCTATACAGGAGGTTCTGACGTTTTTTGGTAAGACACTCGTTTATGTATACCTCTTTCTTTACTTTAATAGATGCAATAATTGAGTCTTTTTTCCTGTCATGTGAGTGGAATCTAAGCATAACACTTTTTCTACCATGGGATCCTAGTAACCTGGCTTCTTTTATTTCAGACTCTGGTACAATAACACTTGTTTGGTCCTTTATGATCTGCAGAGTAATTTCTTTTCTGTTTGTTTGGTTCATATCACTGGGAAAAAGTGGACTGTTAACTATTACTGCGTCCGATAGTTTATCTTGTTCAGTTTTATCTTCTTGGAGAGCAAAGTAGTCACTGAACTGGTTATCTAAGTTGTTCTTCCAGTCTTTTACTGCTTCTTCAACCTTTGTATTAAGAGATATTATTTGTTGGGTATGGCTATCTATGACTGGATGGTCTTGTCACAGTTAGTCATTCCTGGTGTTGATAACTTTTGTTCAAGATTGTGGATTTTGTTCTCGAGTTGTGTCATCCTGGTGTCTTGTTTTGTTAGCGTCTCTCGAAGATTCATATTTTCAATAGCTAAGTTGGAGATGTATGTCTTTAGGGTATCTGGATCGTTGGTCATACCTGAGAGACTACTTGGTAGGTTGAATCCGGGGAAGAGAGGGGAGGATGGGCTGGTGGCAGCCATGTTTGTTGTTATTGTTGTGGTGTGGCCTTGAGTGGTGGTGAGTGGGGTGGTTGCTGAGCCGCGTCCTCCTGGCTACACTTGTTGAATAGTTGATTTTTCGGTGTTTTTCTTGCTGGCCTTGGTGCTGTTTTCCTCTTAGATTGCGCCTCATAATACTACAGGAATTGTTGTAGTTAAGAAGAAGTTGTAGTATACAAAGCTTAGGGTTACGTTGTTCGGCTGGCAGCGGGGTGTTGCTTTTGGTTTGTGTGCAGTCTTCCTTTGATCTCTATTATTTTCGATTTGTAGGTTTCACTGTTGGTAATCTTTGGTCATTCTGGGTGCTACGTTGGGTAGTGCAGTTTTGTTTGTAACTAGGTCATCATAGGAGCATTGGTAGCTCTGGTAGTTGGAGAAAAGTACGGAGCTTGGAAGTCGCTGCTGTCGCTATTTTGATTTTTTATTCATACGAAAAAATACAAAATTTACTGTTATGCAGACTACTGCATTATTGTAAAAATGGTATAAATAATATCAGTGCACTAGTGAAAGAATACTAGACTCCCCAGTTGATGTGTATTGGACGCGTGGTGTGATTTATTTACTCCTGAACATTGGTAAAAATCGAACATTTCCACTACTTCGAGCTCAGTTTCAAGGTCGTTTTCATCGTCAAAGTAATGAAAATCATCTCTATTTCTGTAATATGTTTTCCATTTTATCACCTGAGACCATGAAAACGCGAATACAACGATAAATACTATACGAAAATACACCTCAAAGTCGGTGTTTTATTCCAAAAAAACGATCAGTTTTTTTTTCTCATTACGCAATGTGTGCTGCAGGATTTTTTTTATGTGGTGCACACTGACCACACAGACCCATTCTCTCACATGTGGGCCTACCAGCTTTCTCCCGCATGATTTGAAGCCGCTAGAATTATTGAGTATATATACGTCAGAAACATTGGCTCGTAAGACGTATTTATACATCGAAAACAGTCAAAGGGTTAAAGATAATATTTTTGTGAAGGTAATAAAACAAAAAAAAAATTTTTTGATCAATAGTTACCGAGATACAGCAGCGGGAAGTTGACACAAAATGACCGGGTGGCGGCAACATCAGTGACTTCCGCAAAATCCCGTTTTTTATTTTACGTTTTTTATACTTTTTTCTTTTCTAATTTTTTTCTTTTTCTAGTAACATTTGTGGCCTGTGAGACCAATATAATGTATATTGTGTAAGTGTACACTCATTGTATTCAACACAATAACTGCACTAATTTGTTTATCATTATATTGCTTACAAAACTTGTTTACAAGTTTATTGTAAACAAAACGATGAAAATATTAGTGCGGTTATTGTGTTGAATATAACGGTACCATATAGTACCATATGGTACAATGGTGCCATAGGGTGCAATGGTACCACATGATACAATGGTACCATATGGTACAATATGGATGTATGAGCTTCTGCTCATACATCCAAACATTTTGCTTATTTCCCATTGTAGTTTGTGTAATTTTTTGCAGTGCAACTGTGAAATAAGTAACCATGGCTCCAAAGAAGGTTCTTCTGGTAAAGAAAGTGAGAAACACCATGGAATTTAAGCGTGAAGTGATAGAAAAGCTGGTGAGTGGTATGAGGGTGGTGGAACTTGCCAGGATGTACAGCAAGAATAAATCAACAATTACATCCATCCTGGCAAAGAAAGAATAAATCAAGGATGCTAATGTTTGAAAAGGAGTAACTTTTCTAACTAAACAAAGGCCACCAATAATGGAAGAGATGGAAAAGTTATTATTATTGTGCATTAAGGAAAAGGAATTAGTGGGAGACAGTGTTGTGGAATCGATTATTTGTGAGAAGGTAAGGCAGTTGCATGAGGATCTTGCAAAGAAAATGCCTGGAACAAGTGCTGCAGTTTGTGAATTTAGGGCCAGCAAAGGATGGTTTGATAGATTTAAGAAGCATAGTGACATACTCAGTTTTGTGAGGCTGCAAGTTCTGACAAATGTGCGGCTGAAAAATTCATGCAGGAATTCCAGGGGTACATAAAGGCTGAAGGATTCAAACCCCAACAAGTGTTCAGATGTGATGAAACAAGCCTGTTTTGGAAGAAAATGCCAAACAGGACCTACATTACCCAGGAGGAAAAGGCGCTACCAGGACACAAGCCTATGAAAGACAGGCTTACTCTTTTGTTGTGTGGTAATGCTAGTGGGGATTTCAAAGTGAACCCTTTACTCGTGTATATCTCAGAAAATCCCAGAATGTTCGAGAAAAACAATGTCATGAAGAACAGATTGTTTGTGATGTCGAAAGCTAATCATAAGGCATGTGTCACAAGGCATTTCAAAGAGTGGGTTAATGATGTGTTTGGCCAAAGTGTCAAAAAATACCTACCGGAAAAGAAATTGCCGCTCAAGTGTTTCTTGTTACTGGACAATTCATCTGCACATCCTCCAAACTTGGAAGACCAAGCATTTAGGGACTTCAATTTTATAATAGTGAAGTTCTTGCCTCCTAACACCACTCCTCTCCTCCAGCCCATGGACAAGCAGATTATTTACTTAAAAAAAAAACTACACAAAAGCAGTGTTTCAAAAGTGCTTTGAAGTGACCTCAGACACTCACTTGACCCTAAGAGAATTCTGGAGGAATCACTTCACTATCATCCATTGCATAAGCCTTATAGGTAAGGCTTGAGAGGGAGTGACTTACAGGACTTTGAACACTGCTTGGAGAAAACTGTGGCCAGATTGTGCCCAAGAGAGGGATTTTGAAGAGTTTGAGGCTGACCCTGACAATGCCGACCCTGGGGACACACTTGTGGCACTGGGGAAGTCCCTGGGGTTGGAGGTGAGTGGCGAGGATGTGGAAGAGTTAGTGGAGGACCACAGGGAAGAGCTAACCACTGAAGAGCTGCAAGAGCTTCAACTTGAACAGCAACAGACTGCAGCTGAGGAACTTGTTTCAGAGAAGGAGGAAGAGGGAGTGAAGGAGGTGCCTTCTTCATTGATTAAGAACATTTGTGCAAAGTGGAATGATGTGCAAAGTTTTGTCGAGAAATACCACCCTGACAAAGCCGAAACAAGTCATATCTGCAACATGTTTAGCGACAAAACTCTGTCCCACTTCAGGGAAATCTTAAAGAGACGCCAGATACAGAGCACTCTGGACAGTTATTTTGTGAGACAGGGGTCCAGTGACTCTCAAGCTGGTCCTAGTGGCATTAAAAGACAAAGAAGGGAAGTACAGTGGACCCCCGCATACCGTACGCATCGCATACCGTTCAATCCGCATACCGCTCGCTTTTATCGCAAAAATTTTGCCTCGCATACCGCCCAAAAACCCGCTCACCGCTCTTCGTCCGAGACGCGTCCAATGTGCGCCCTTAGCCAGCCTCACGTGCTGCCGGTGGCATTGTTTACCAGCCAGCCTCCACGGTAACATCCAAGCATACAATCAGAACATTTCGTATTATTACAGTGTTTTTGGTGATTTTATCTGCAAAATAAGTGACCATGGGCCCCAAGAAAGCTTCTAGTGCCAACCCTACAGCAATAAGGGTGAGAATTACTATAGAGATGAAGAAAAAGATCATTGATAAGTATGAAAGTGGAGTGCGTGTCTCCGAGCTGGCCAGGTTGTATAATAAACCCCAATCAACCATCACTACTATTGGTGGTACAGCTGCTGCTGCTGTAGCACCGTCAGCTGCTGCTGCTGCTGTAGCACCGTCAGCTGCTGCTGCTGCTGTAGCACCGTCAGCTGCTGCTGCTGCTGTAGCACCGTCAGCTGCTGCTGCAGCTGTACCACCGTCAGGTGCTGCTGCTGCTGTAGTACCATCTGCTGCTGCTGTAGCATCGTCTGCTGCTGCTGTAGCACTGTCAGCTGCTGCTGCTGTTGTACCACCGTCAGCTGCTGCTGCTGCTGTAGTACCGTCTGCTGCTGCTGCTGCTGTAGTACCGTCTGCTGCTGCTGTAGCATCATCTGCTGCTGCTGTAGCATCGTTTGCTGCTGCTGTAGCACTGTCAGCTGCTGCTGTAGCACTGTCAGCTGCTGCTGCTGTTGTACCACCGTCAGCTGCTGCTGCTGCTGCTGTAGTACCGTCTGCTGCTGCTGTAGTACCGTCTGCTGCTGCTGTAGCACCGTTGTTGGTGTGGCTTATTGAGAATACCAAGAAACAATTAACCCCAGAGGATTTGCCACCCAGGATAACCCAAAAAAGTCAGTGTCATTGAAGACTGTCTAACTTATTCCCATTGGGGTCCTTAATCTTGTCTCCCAGGATGCAACCCACACCAGTCGACTAACACCCAGGTGAACAGGGAAAAATGCCTGGAACTAGTGCTCATATTGGTGAATTTAAAGCCAGCAAAGGTTGGTTTGCGAGTTTTAAGAATCGTAGTGGCATACACAGTGTGATAAGGCCTGTTCTGGAAGAAAATGCCAAACAGGACCTACAGTACTCAGGAGGAAAAGGCACTCCCAGGACACAGTGTCTCATCAGTCATTGCTGCATCTTCAATAAAGGTAAGTGTCATTTATTCTTCATTTAGTAGAGTAGTACATGCACAATATATATTGTGCATGTACTACTCTACTATTGTGCATGTATCCTTCTCTTTGTGTGTAGGAAAATGTATATTTCATGTGGTAAAATTTTTTTTTTCATACTTTTGGGTGTCTTGCACGAATTAATTTGATTTCCATTATTTCTTATGGGGAAAATTCATTCGCATACCGATCATTTCGCATAACAATCAGCCCTCTTGCATGGATTAAAGTCGCTATGCAGGGGTCCACTGTAATCCCAGAGAAGGCTTTGCTACCTAAAGTCTTTATGGAGGGGGATTCCCCTTCCAAATACTAACTCCTCCCTCTTTCCTATCTTCCTGAAGCCAGCATTAGCCTTCAACAAAGGTATGTAATATTTATATTGTTAACCCTTTCAGGGTCCAAGGCCAGAATCTGAAGGGGGTGCCCCAGTGTCCAAGAAATTTTGAAAAAAAAAAAATTATTTTTTATTACAGAATTAAAGACAATATTTTTGTGAAGGTAATAAAACAAAAAAAAAAATTCTGATCAGTACTTACCGAGATACAGTGGCGGAAGTTTGACCCAAAATGACCGGGTGGCGGCAGCATCAGTGACTTCTGCAAAATCGCATTTTTTTATTTTACATTTTTTATACTTTTTCTTTTTCTGGTAACATTTGTGGCCTGTGAGCCCAGTATATTGTATATTGTATAAGTGTACACTCATTGTATTCAACACAATAACTGCACTAATTTGTTTATTGTTATATTGCTTACAAAACTTGTTTACAAGTTTATTGTAAACAAAATGATGAAAATAGTGCGGTTATTGTGTTGAATACAATGGTACCATATAGTACCTTATGGTACAGTGGTGCCATAGGGTGCAATGGTACCATATAGTACAATTGTACCATGGTACAGTGTACCATAGGTACAGTATGGTATGGCTCATGATACAATTGTACCATATACTGTGGTACCATATGGTAAATATGGTACAATGGCACCATTTGGTACAATGGTACCATATGATAATGGTACCATATAGTGCAATGGTACCTTATGGTACCACATGGTGCTAGGACCATATGGTGCTATGGTACCATAAGGTGCAATGGTACCATATGGTAGCATATGGTGCAGTGGTGCCATATGGTAGCATATGGTGCAATGGTACCATATGGTACATTGTACCATATAGTACAATGATATATGGTTCATTGTACCATATGGTACTGTTATATTCAACACAAACACACTTACATTTTCATTATTATTTTGTTTACAATAATTGTTTACAACAAAAATATGCAAATATGTTGTATATTAGCAATGATCTATTATATATTTACAAATGTACAGGAACTCGACATGTTCCTTGAGGTGGATGACAAAGTGCTTTGTCTTGGAAACTGCTGAGTCCAGTAGCTAGCTTGTGTTGCCACTCACTCAGTCTTGGCCGGTGTCTCGTGCCACCAACAACTATTATTGACCATAGGGTACACTGTATCATATGCTACAGGGTACCATATGGTACATTGTACTATATGGTATAGGGTACCATACAGTACAGGATACCATATGGTGCAGAGTACCATAATATGCAGGGTACCATGTGGCACACAGTACCATATGGTACAGGGTACCATACAGTACAGGGTACCATACAGTACAGGACACCATATGGTACAGATACAAGGATCCCAATGGAAATAAGTCACCCTGACTTTTTGGGTTATCCTAGGATTTTATACATATGCTATGTATAATAATCCACATAATTGTATTCTGTACACCTGAAATAAACTTACTCAATCGCATGTGGCATCGTAAGTTTATTTAGGTATACACAAATAAAGTTACATAGAATATCATACTTAGCAGCATTTGTTTGGAGAACCTAGGATAACCCAAAAAAGTCAGACAGACTTATTTGCATTAGGGTCCCTGTACCCTGTACTATATGGTACAATGTACCATATTGTACAGTGTACCATATGGCACATTGTACCATATGATACCATTGTATGACATGGCACCAATGTACCATATGGTACCATTGTACCATATGGTGCAATGGTACCATATGGTTCAGAACCATAGAATTCCTCTTCAGCTCCACTTCCATCAGTCTTAGAACTGTAAGTTGTGAATAGGAGAGTCAGAATTCACCTGGAGAGTGAGTGGGGAGTGAGAGCTTCCTTGCTGCCAGGCATGATGAACAAAGCTACTTTGGCGGCGTTCCCACAATGCCATGCGGGCGTCCAGATTTTTTCTATAGTGTGCACACTGACCACCCAGACCCATTCTCTCAGATGTAGGCCTACCAGCCTTCTCGCGCTAAATTTGACGCTGCTAAAATTTTGGCGTAGATCTACGGTTTGGTCCCTGAAACATAAAGCCGTAGAATCTAGGGGATGGGCCCTGAAAGAGTTAAAAAAAAAAAATTTGTGAGTATTTTTGTCTGGTACGGATTGATTGTATTTACATTAATTCTTATGGGAAATATTATTTTGGTTTTCGGCCCATTTGGGTTTTTTTGGCCGATCTTCTAGAAGGGATTTCGCTGATAACGGGGTCCACTGTATTTCAGTGAAGACTGCTTTCACAAAAATTAAGAAATTATTTAAGAACCGAGGCGAAAATTCAAAAAAGGCTCTTTATCACAATATACAGTATTACTATCCTCCCAACCTTATGCACTAGCAAACCTCATCCTCTACTGAAGAAATGGATTAATTATTATCATGTTAATTATATTAACTCTAATGGTGATGAATGGAAATTAAGACAACTTAGGAATATTGAGTGTCAGATCTTGAAAACAGTAGTAATATATTTCTTGGGAATATTTGTATGTGTGACTCAGGCATATTAAACACTTTATGACTATTCTTGGTAAAGTGAAGAAAATTATCCACAGTGTTATTTTTGCAGTAACATGACAGTGCTTCCTTAACCACTGTCCAGGTGGCAGTGTGGATCGTTGTATTTAAGTAGTGAAGATAATATTAATTTGTAGAACATGAGTGATAATGCAGTGACATGATGATTAAGAAATGGAGTTAATATTATAATTCAGTACTGTTAAAGTAGTAATGGATGTGGTTTAACTCTTTGACTGTCGCAAGACCCTTTCTGAAAATGTCATTCTATTTCGAAAAATTTTTGGAAAAAAAAAATTATTTTTTCTTACGAAATGATGAAGAATCTTTTTCCCGATGGAATAAGACCAAAAGTACGAAATTTGGTTGAAAACATCACGGAATTACACTCCCGCGAATTAGTAGGTCCTTGTGACATATACGCAATCGGCGATTTGCCGAATTGAGCCCTGTTTTTGCCAATTCCATTCCAGTTGACCAAACTCATAGCTATTTCTTTAGAACTTCCATTTTTCTATCAATTGAGTAAAAGAAACCACCCATTTAGCGATTTGAGCTACCCAATACAGTGATCAGAAATTGGCAATTTGGCCAATTTCAAGCAAATTAAAAAAGATGCCAGTTTCAAAATAGGGTCCAGAATAAACAATGTAGACATTCTTGGCACTAAAATAACATATCCTCGGTTCATTAGTCACATCTCTAGGCCTCTCTATATTACTATTGCTTTCTATTTTGATTTTTTGTTCATACAAAATTTACTGTTATGCAGACTACTGCGTTATTGTAAAAATGGTATAAATAATATCAGTGAACGTGTATTGGACGTGTGGTGTGATTTGCTTACTCCTGAACATTGGTAAAAATTGAACATTTCCGCTACTTTGAGCTCAATTTTAAGGTCATTTTCATCGTGAAACTAATCAAAATCAACTCTATTTCTGTAATGTTTTCCATTTTATCACGTGAGACCATGGAAATGAGAATACAACAATAAATACTATATGAAAATACATCTCAAAGTCGGCGTTTTAATCCAAAAAAAGTCAGTTTTTTTTTTCTCATTATGCACTGCGTGCTGCAGGATTTTTTTTATGTGGTGCACACTGACCACACAGACTCATTCTCTTAAATGTGGGCCTACCAGTTTTCTCCTGCTTGATTTTAAGCCGCTAGAGTTATTGAGTATAATAACGTCCAAAACACTGGCTCGTAAGACATATATACGACCAAAACAGTCAAAGAGTTAACCCTTTGACTGTCGAAAGGCCCAATCCTAAATGTGTCTCCTGGTGCGCAAAATATTCGAAAAAAGAAAAATTATTTTTTCTTATGAAAATGTTAAGATTATTTTTCTGATTGTTTTAGTCCCCCAAAAAAATGTTTTCCCCATCAGTACTTAACCCAGATATAGAGACATGAAGTTTTGCAGAAAATGAGCTGCATAGTGCAACAGCGGCGACTGCCGCTCACCCCGGTAAACTTGGTTTACTTATATTTGAAGTTTTTTTTTTTTTTTTTCACTATTTTATTTTTTCACCTAACTTATGTGGTCTGTGAGACCAAAGTAAGGTGCAATGTACATATATACACTCGTTGTATACAACACAATAAGCACACAAACATAATTATCAATATATTGTTTACAAAACTTGTTTACAAAAACAAACAATACAAAAAATTGTTTATTACTATTGTTCTATAATATATATACCAATGTACAGTCACTGAATATACTCCTAGAAGTTCTGCAGCTTGTGGAACTCTTTGAAACATGTTTTCATACACAATGGTGTTTTACACTCCTCACACATAAAACCAGTGTGTGTGTGCATTTTTGTGGACTTTTTTTTTTATGTGCAAAGACAAAATACCTCATCTGAGCAGTTTTCTTCAAAGTATTAGCAGGCAGTTGTGTTATGTAGTTATCCTAGGTAAATGGCCGTGTGTCATCATTCCTTCCTTCCTAATTTCCTTCATTCTTTTCCTACCTGGAGGCTACCTGGAGGGCATTCCACCTCTCTTCCTACATTCCTTCATCTGTCCTTTCCTACCTCTCTTCCTACATTCCTTCATCTGTCCTTCCTTACTTTTTTCCTTCCTTTCATCTAGTCCTTCATTCCTGCCTTCTCTTCTTGCTTCTGGTTTCTATAATATATATATACATATATAGTCACTAGATACTTTCATAAAATTGCTATTATCATCATTCAGCAAGCTTGTCTTGGGTGCAAGTGTGTGGCTTATAATTGTTTTGAGTCGGGAGTCGGCAGCTGTCAAAATGACATAAAATGACATATTGTCTCATTACTCACTCCCCCTACCGCCTGTCAAAACAATGGGGTCAGATGCTGCTTCCCCTCCATTCTATCTAATTATCTTTCTCCCTCATTCTATCTCTTTCAATCTGTCTCTCTCTTTCTCTCTGTCTGTCTATCTCTGTCTCACAGGTACACATCAATACAAGTATACATAGACAGTGCTATACTCTGCTTGAAGATGTGAGTAAACCTGATGACAGTCTTGTGGCTCTCTCTGAGACAGAGCTAGATGGATAGACAGGGAGCTTGGCAGACAGACAAATAGACAGACAGACAAATGTTTGTGTACCAGCAAAAACAAAGGGAGGGGGATGGTCATCTAATTTCCTTATCAGCTGCCCCCTCTCTCCATCCTCGTTTACGCTCATCAAACGTCAGCTCTTATCAGATGTTATCTCCCCTTATCTTGTCACTGTCATGGGGTGAACTGTTTTCATGCCTCAAGGGAACATATTATTACATATTATTATGTGGTTGTCATCTTCTTCTTCTTTTTCTCCTTCTCCTTCTCTTCTTCTTCTTCTTCTACTCCTTCTTCTTCTTCTCCTTCTCTTTCTTCTTCTCTTTCTTCTTCTCCTTCTCCTTCTTCTTCTTCTCCTCCTCCTCCTTGCTCTGAGACAGAGAGCTAGACGGACAGACAGCTGAACCCTCCCTCCACCCTCGTTTACGCTCATCAAAGGTCAGCTCTTATCAGATGTTATCTCCCCTTTTCTTGTCACTGTCATGGGGTGAACTGTTTTCATGCCTCAAGGGAACATATTATTACATATTATTATTATTAGGTATTATTATTATTATTCCTCTTCCTCTTCTTCCTCTTCTTCCTCTTCTTCCTCTTCTCTTCCTCTTCTCTTCCTCTTCTCTTCCTCTTCTCTTCCTCTTCTCTTCCTCTTCTCTTCCTCTTCTCTTCCTCTTCTCTTCCTCTTCTATCCTCTTCTTCTTCCTCTTCTCTTCCTCTTCTTCTTCCTCTTCTTCTTCCTCTTCTTCTTCCTCTTCTTCTTCCTCTTCTTCTTCCTCTTCTTCCTCTTCTTTCTTCCTCTTCTTCTTCCTCTTCTTCTTCTTCTTCTTCCTCTTCTTCTTCTTCTTCCTTCTTCTTCTTCTTCTTCTTCTTCTTCTTCTTCTTCTTTCTTCTTCTTCTTCTTCTTCTCTCTTCTTCTTCTTCTTCTTCTCTTTTTCTTCTTCTTCTTTCTTCTTCTTCTTCTTCTCTTCTTCTTCTTCTTCTTCTTCTTCTTCTTCTTCCTTCTTCCTTCTCCCTTCTTTCTTTCTTCTTCTTCTTCTTTTTCCCTTTTTTTCTCTTCTTCTTCTCCTCCTTCCTTCCTTCTTCCTTCCTTCCTTCCTTCCTTCCCTTCCTTCCTTCCTTCCTTCTCCCTTTCCCCCATTTTCCTCCTTTCCCCTCTTTTTTCCCTTTTCCTTTTTTCCTTTTCCCTTTTCCCCCTTTTTCCCCCCCCCCTTGCTTTTTTAAATTCCCCTTTT
>NC_069400.1:62918026-63012531 GCF_026875155.1 Cherax quadricarinatus | reverse complement strand
ATGAACAGAGATGGTAACTCTTGCCTTACCAGCTTGTTGGAATTCTATGAAACAGGAGAGGGAGGGCTGGTTGAATTACTTTTTTTTTTTTTCCGGCTGCAAGAAGGCATATGACACAATACTTCATGTGAGACTGGGGTAAAAACTTCAGTAGTAGACAGGAATAACAAGGAGCCTACTCCAGTTGATCAAAAAGTACCTAAGAGGAAGGAGACAAAGAATGATTGTCCAGGAAGAGATGCTAGAATGGGGGAGTATAACATGCAGAGTTCCACAAGGATTGGTATTAAGATTGGTACTGTGTTTCTGGTTATGTGAATATTCCAGATGGGATTGAGTCAGATGCATTTCTGTTTGCTAATGATGCAGAACTGATTAGAAGAATCAAAACAGACTAGGACAGGAAAAGGCTGCAAATAAATCTGGACAAACAGCAGGATTGGTCAGATAAGTGGTTGCTTGACTTAAACTTTGGTAAATGCAAGGTCATGAAGATTGGGGAAGAGGACAGAAAATTGACAAGGTGTATCATCTTGGGGGACAGAGTTACAGACCTCACTCAAAGAGAAAGACCGAGGGGTGAGCCATAGTACATAACATTTAGCCAGAGGTTTACGTCATCTGAATAACCTCTACAGATAGTGCTTTCCTAGCAAATCTTAGTGTGGACTTGGGAATTTTAAGGAAGAGTCTTTTTGAGCACTATACAACATTTGTCAGGCCCATCATGAAGTATGCAAGTAGTTAAGTGACATGAACTATGAGGAGAGATTATTGGAATTGAATCTAAGAACATTGAGGGATAGAAGAACCAAGGGAGATACAACATCATCATTCAAAATACTCAGGGGACCTGTTAAGGTAGACAGAGATAGGCTGTTATAGAAGCAAGAAACAGGAACTCAGGGGCACAGCTGGAAGTTAGACACTGAGCCACAGGGATTTCAGGAAGCATTTATTCAGTCTCAGTGTGATCAGAAAGTGGAATGGTTTCAGTGAAGAAATGATGGGAACAGGCTTCATACATAACTTTAAGAGCAGGTACAATAGGGCCTACAAGGCTAGGAGAGAGTGAATCTGGCAAGTAGCAAGTTAAGAGGTGTAACCAGGAGTTAAAACTTGACCCTTGCAGTATGATACATTTTTATTTAGTAGTCATAGTTATGGTATTAGTGATTTGCTATTTGTAATGACCTCAAGGTATATATATAATCCACACAAATATCAAGATCCCACTGTATAACACAGTAAAGAAGTTTGCCAAAACAGAAATGAATCAGAAGAAATCAGATAAACTTTTGATTGACATCACCTTAGTCCACCACTCTCAATTAGTCCTTCGACCTGTGTCAGAATGGATGCTTCTTTGTAGATCTTGTAAGTTTTTTCCATCATCCATTCTCTCTCTCTCTCCTAGTAAAGTAACCCTCCACTACATGAAACATCATGAATCCTTAAAAAGAAAAATTGTCTCTTGTATCATAATTTTTCTTTTGTATGTAAAACCATTATTTGACTTTGGTGTAATAGATGTAAGGAGTGCCTCTTGTGATGCAATCACACTATTTTATTGGTCCGAAAATAAATTGTCATTGGTCATTATTGTCTAACAAAATGAAATATTTTTTGTATTTCTAGTATATGTGTGTTAATACTGTTTCTTGTATTATTGTTTGCTTTCTACATATAATTGCCACATTTTATGACCCAAAAATTCTAATTTTCTTCTTAGTAATCTATGTAATTACCAAATCATATTTTTCAGGCTGCACATGTTATTATTACAACACCTGAGAAATGGGATGGAATTTCACGATCTTGGCAAACAAGAAATTATGTTACAAAAGTTTCACTGATTATCATAGATGAAATCCATTTGCTTGGTAAGATATCTTGTCTGTTATTTTCTTTGTGTAGATAGTCATAATCATATTCTGCAGTGTGCTCTGTCAGAACTTGCAATCTTTTCTGATACTTTTGTTGACATTACTGCTAGGTTGTGCTCACCCTTTCATGACATGCAGTAATTGAGCTTAGAATCTTGATCTCCATCTTTTCTTGGTCAGTCCATTATACATATCTTTAACCATTAAATTTGTAGTGACATGTATACAGTACATCCCCAACTTGTGATGTATGCAGTGATTAAATGATGTTTAATACTATTTGTAGGCAAAAATGAAGAGTACTTAATTTAAAATTTTACGTACATTTTCTTAGATTAACCCTTAAATGGTCCAAACGTATATATACGTTTTTTCAACATCTGAAAGTATGTAAAAAATGTAGATCTTTTTTTTTTTGGTTTTACATTTGAAAACGTGTAAAAAAACTTTTATCTAAATTTTTTTTTTGTTACATTTGAAAATATGTAAAAAAAGTAGATCTACTTTTGTAGCACTACGAATTTGAACGCCGATTTGTTTGGACCGTTTAAGGGTTAAAAAAACAAAAGAAGTTAGATACAAAATATTATGGCTCAAGAAAGAATCTCAGGTTGTAATATGGGCATCTTGGCAAAATAGCTGTTGAGTTCCAAACAGTTTATTTATTAACAATTTTCGATAATCGTTAACATTGTAAGTGAGGGACCTACTGTATGCATCTTACTAGATCTGAAGAATATATGTGCAAAATCTCATTGCACACTTAAATTCCCTTTGAGGTGCCATTTTGTCCCTTGTGACCTTGTTCCTCACAAAGCATTTAGGGCCCATGCAGTGCATCATGGGTAACATTACTTAATTTTTTTTTTTTAACAAACCAGCCATCTCAAACCAAAGCAGGGTGACCCAAAAAAGAAATACTTTCACCATCATTCAACACTTTCACCATCATTCACACACAATTACTGTCTTTGGAGAGGTTCCCAGATATGACAGCTTAGATGTTACTCCAAACAGCCAGTATCCCAAACCCCTCCTTTAAAGTGCACGCATTTCACTTCCCACCTCCAGGACTCGAGTCCAGCTAAACCGGTTTACCTGAATCCCTTCATAAAATATTACCCTGTTCACACTCCAACAGCTCGTCAGATACCAAAAACCATTCATCTCCACTCCTATCTAACATTCTCACACATGCCTGCTGCATGTCCAGGCCCCTTGCACACTAAACCTCTTTTACCCCACTTTCCTCCATCCTTTCCTAGGATGATTTCTACCCCTTCTCCCCTCCACTACAGATATACAGTGGACCCTCAACCAACGATATTAATCCATTCCAGAGAGCTTGTCGTTAGTTGAATTTATTGTTAGTCGAATTATTTTCCCCCTAAGAAATAATGGAAATGCATTTAATCCGTTCCAGACACCCAAAAGTATGAAAAAAAAAAAAATTCACATGAAATATACATTTTCCTACACAGAAAAAGGATACATGTACAATAAATACACATACTGTACTAAATGAAGAATAAGTGACACTTACCTTTATTGAAGATGTAGTGATGAGTGATGAGATGGAAGGAAGAGAGATGGAAGTGTATTATGTTTTGGATGGGGAATCCCCTTCCATAAGGATTTTAGGTAGCATGTCCTTTTCCGGGCTTACTTCCCTTCTTCTTTTAATGCCACTGGGAACAACTTGAGAGTCACTGGACCTCTGTCACACCAAAAATCTTAACATAGAGCTCTGTACCTTGCGTTCCTCTAAGATTTTCCTTAAATGGGCCACAACATTGTCATTGTAAAAGTCACCAGCACAGCTTGTAATAGCTGTGTCAGGATGATTTTCATCCATAAAGGTTTGCACGTCAATCCACTTTGCACAAATTTCCTTATTCTTTGAAAAAGGCAACTTCCTCCATTTCTCTCTCCCCTTCTCTGAAACAGTTTCCTCAGTTGTGTCCTCTTGCTGTTGCAGATGCTCTTGCACTTCAGTGGTTAGTTCTTCATCATCGTCCTCCACTAACTCTTCCACATCCTCCCCACTAACCTCCAACCCCAGGAACTTCCCTAATGCCACAATAGATTCTACAACTTCTCAAGGTTAGCCCCAAACCTTCAAAATCCCTCTTTTCTACACATTCTGGCCACAATTTCCTCCAAGCAGAGTTCAAGGTCCTGTTAGTCACTCCCCTCCAAGTATTACCTATGAGGTTTGTGCAATTGAGGATACTAAAGTAATCTTTTTCAAAAGTCTTTTGGGGTCATTTGAGTGTCTGAGGTCACATCAAAGCACTTATGAAACATTGCTTTGGTGTACAGTTTTTTGAAAATTGAAATGACCTGCTGGTCCATGGGTTGGAGGAGAGGAGTGGTATTAGGAGGCAAAAACTTCAGAGTTATGAAACTCAAGTCCCCCAAAATTCGCTCTGGCAACTCTGAAGGATGAGCAGGAGCATTGTCTAATACCAGGAGGCACTTCAGGTCCAATTTATTTTCCAGGAGGTAATTTTTCACAGTAGGGCCAAACACATGATAAAACCAGTCATAGAAAATGTCCCTAGTGACCCATGCCTTACTGTTTGCCCTCCACATCACACACAAATTAACCTTGACGACATTGTTTTTCTTGAAAACACTGCGAGTTTCAGAGTGATACACGAGTAGAGGTTTCACTTTGCAATCCCCACTAGCATTACTACACAACACTAAAGTAACCCTGTCCTTCATAGGCTTGTTTCCTGGGAGTGCTTTTTCCTCCTGTGTAATGTAGGCCCTGTTTGGCATTTTCTTCCAAAACGAGCCTGTTTCGTCACAATTAAACACTTGCTGGCGGTTTTAATCCTTCAGCCTATATGTACTTGAATTCCTGCACATATTTTTCAGCCGCTTTTTGGTCTGAACTGGCAGTCTCACCATGCCTTACCACACTGTGTATGCCACTACGATTCTTAACCCTTTCAGGGTCCAAGGCCAAAATCTGAAGTGGTGCCCCAGTGTCCAAGAAATTTTGAAAAAAAAAAAAAAAAAAAAAAAGTTTCTTACAGAATTAACCCTTTGACTGTTTCAGGCCCCTCTCTGAAACTGTCATTCTATGTCGCTCAATTTTTGAAAAAAAAAAAAATTTCTTATGAATGATAGAGAATCTTTTCCCGATGGTAATGACACCAAAAGTTCGAAATTTGGTAGAAAACTCATGGAATTATGCTCCCGCGAAGTTAGCGGTCTCGGCAACATATGCGTATCGGCGATTTCGCCGACTTTGAGTCCTATTTTCAGCCAATTCCATTGTTCCAGTTGACCAAACTCATAGCTATTTCTTTAGAACTCCATTTTGTCTATCAGCTGAGTACAAGAAACCTCCCATTTACTAATTTGGACTACCCAATATGGTGGTCCGAAATTGGCAATTTGGCCAATTTCACGCAAACTAAAAAAGATGCCAATTTCAAAATAGGGTCCAGAATAAACAAGGTAGACATTCCTGGCACTAAAATAACATATGCTCTGCTCATTTGAGCATACATATAGAGGTACAAAAAAAATACAGATAAGAGCAGCATGCTAAAGCCACTTATACTATGCATAGCATTTCAGGCTGGCTTAAAATTAACTAAGCAATGATGAAATCAGTGATAATACATTATTGTAAACAGATAACTATAAGCACAAATGAGTATTACAAAGACAGGTCATATGGTTGCATGCATTGTTGTACATTCAGTCGTATGGAGTATTTTGTTAGGTAGTGTATTTAAAAAATAATAAAGTTAGATTGGGTTTTAGGTTTAACATTCATGTGATATAATTGTGAGAAACATTTAAGATATACAATTTATAAGGTTCAGTTATTCAGTATTTATTTGGTTTTGGGTGAGTAAGTGATCTTTGAGAAGAGACTTGAATTTATAAACAGGTAGTGTTTCTTTTATATTTACAGGTAATGAATTCCAGATTTTAGGGCCTTTTATGTGCATTGAGTTTTTGCATAGCGTGAGATGGACACGAGGAACATCAAAGAGTGATCTGTGCCTTGTGTTATGGTCATGTGTTCTGTTGAGGTTGGCAAGGAGATGTTTGAGGGGAGGGTTAATATCAGAGTTAAGTGTTCTATGTATGTAATAGGTGCAGTAATAAGTATGGATGTTTTGTATGGTGAGTAGGTTTAGTGTATTGAATATTGGAGTGTGCTGTCTGTAGTGAGAATTTGTTATCATTCTAACTGCAGCCTTTTGTTGGGTAATTAGTGGTCTGAGATGGTTAATTGTGTTGTAGGGTAGTGGTCTGTGGTATTATCTGTAATTATGCCTGATTTTAAAGGGGATATGGTGTTGGTCCAGATGTGGTCAAGTAGGGAAACACTAGTCTCTGTAACTCTTGTAGGTTTTGTTACTGTTGGTAGCAACATGCAGTTACTCATTGTGTTTGTGAATTCAGTAACGTGTGGGTCCTGGTCTTGCAGGAGATTTATACTGAAGTCACCTGAGAGTAGTAAGTGATCTTTGTTCATGCGTGCATCAGTTATCATACTTCCTAGGTTTTGACTAAATGGCTAATGTTTGATTGTGGACTCTGTAGATGTTTATCACTGTGAGAGGTTTTTGTAGGCATTTGGATTTGAATTTGGCTATTTATATTTCCCATGTTCATCCCTTGTGAAAGTATTAGTGATACATTCTAGTTGGTCTGAGTTAGTATTGGCTGTGCCACCCCTTGTTGGTTGGCCTACAGTTGTGTATGGCTGTGAAACCCAGGAATGGCATAGACATCTGTACTATCAGGCTTTAGCCAGGTTTCAGTTGTGTAATGATGGATATTGGCATGTAAGGAATTTGTAATGCTATGAGGTCATCGTAATGCTTGCTTAAAGATCTGATATTTTTAGTTAAAGATAGTTATGTTGTTGTTGGCTCTGAGAAAGTGCCTTTGATTGTTCTGCAGTGTAGTAATTACAGTAACTGTTTGATTCATTTAAGTCATTAAATAAGGGGTTTGGGTATCAGGATTCAATGTTTGTAATCATAAAAAAAAATTTGTAGTGAATCTATAATGTAAAATAATTGAGCTAAGGTAGTTTTTTTTTTTTTAATTTAAAAAATTAAAGGGGGACAATATAAAAGGGACTAATACAAATAAATTTGATGATCAAATAATGGAGTTTGGGGGAATATGATAGTAGATAGTACTTAAAGGAAATTTTTTTTAAAGTTAGAATTATTGTATAAAATTATAATATAAAAGGGACAAATATAGGTTGTGGTGAAACAATAAAGTGGTAATAAAAATAAATGAGCTTTGGAATATAATGGCAAAATTGTAAACTTTTCTACTTTGCACCTGAGAATAGCACCTTGATTTTTTTTAACTTGTGAATATGTAAACTAGGGTAGTTATATAAAGCTAAAAAAAAGGAGAAAATTTATAAGGGACTAAAATTAAGTAATGGTAAACAAATTTTAAATGGACAGATGGTAGGAATTAAAAAATA
Organism: Cherax quadricarinatus; assembly: GCF_026875155.1. Classification (NCBI taxonomy): domain Eukaryota; kingdom Metazoa; phylum Arthropoda; class Malacostraca; order Decapoda; family Parastacidae; genus Cherax; species Cherax quadricarinatus. The sequence continues at coordinate 63,005,157 of NC_069400.1, read as the reverse complement.
AACTTAAAATTTAAAAAAATACAATTTGAAATGGTACTTGCAAATTCCCATTTAGTCGGGTTTATGGTTGTTGACAAGATCAAGATTTAACTAGATTTAATTGACAAAAAAAAAATTCACAATTAAAGTACCAAAAGAACTGGTTTTTAAAAAAAAATTTTTTGTAAGTAAAAATGATTACAAAAAAGTGAAAAAGTAATGTTTATTTCATTAATATTCCCTTGGTAGTTATACTTGGTTATATGGCAGTCAAAAGTTTTAAGAGTAAATTGAAATTTTAGTGAAAATGATAATTATTAATTTTAGTAAGCAATATCAATTGATAGTATTTAAAAAAATATGAGGTAGTAATATGGACAGAGAAAGTATCAATTCAGCTAATGTTTAAGCGAAAAATTTAGAAAATAACAAAATCACATAAGATGACTTATGCTTATTTGTAAAATCACAAAATGAGGTAGTTGATTATTTAATTACTAAGAGATTGCACAATGAAATTTGAACAAAAATGGAGCAAAACATTACACTACACTACTTTGGTTTTAAGTTGGACATTGTTTAGTTATTCTCTTTTAAGTTTTGTACCCCTGAGAAATCGTGTTTAGATCATTCTTGTTCGTGATTGTGTACAGTTGAACCTACATTTGTTTTCCTAACAAGAATTTTCCCATCCCATGTGAAGCATTGGTGTATTGTGTCGTTTTTTCTCCCGCTTAAGTTTTCTGACTTATACAGGAGGTTCTGACGTTTTTTGGTAAGACACTCGTTTATGTATACCTTTTCTTTACTTTAATAGATGAAATAATTGGGTCTTTTTCCTGTCATGTGAGTGGAATCTAAGCATAACACTTTTTCTACCATGGGTTCCTAGTAACCTGGCTTTTTTTTTTTCAGACTCTGGTACAATAACACTTGTTTGGCCCTTTATGATCTCCCAGAGTAAATTTCTTTACTGTTTGTTTGGTTCATATCACTGGGAAAAAGTGGATTTTAAACTATTACTGCGTCCGTTAGTTTATCTTGTTCAGTTTTATTTTCTTGGAGAGCAAAGTAGTCACTGACTGGTTATCTAAGTTGTTTTTCCCGTCTTTTACTGCTTCTTAAACCTTTGTTTTAAAGAGATATTATTTGTTGGGTATGGCTATCTATGACTGGATGGTCTTGTCACAGTTAGTCATTCCTGGTGTTGATAACTTTTGTTCAAGATTGTGGATTTTGTTCTCGAGTTGTGTCATCCTGGTGTCTTGTTTTGTTACCCGTCTCTCGAAAGATTCATATTTTCCAATAGCTAAGTTGGAGATGTATGTTTTTTAGGGTATCTGGATCGTTGGTCATACCTGAGAGACTACTTGGTAGGTTGAATCCGGGGAAGAGAGGGGAGGATGGGTGGTGGCAGCCATGTTTGTTGTTATTGTTGTGGTGGGGCCTTGAGTGGTGGTGAGTGGGGTGGTTGCTGAGCCGGCTTTCCCCCTGGCTACACTTGTTGAATAGTTGATTTTTCGGTGTTTTCTTGCTGGCCTTGGTGCTGTTTCCTCTTAGATTGCGCCTCATAATACTACAGGAATTTTTTGTAGTTAAGAAGAAGTTTTTAGTATAAAAAGTTAGGGTTTACGTTGTTCGGCTGGCAGGGGGTGTTTGCTTTTGGTTTGTGTGCGTCTTCCTTTGATCTCTATTATTTTCGATTTGTAGGTTTCATGTTGGTAATCTTTGGTCATTCTGGGTGTTTTACGTTGGGTAGTGCAGTTTTGTTTGTAACTAGGTCATCATAGGGGCATTGGTAGCTCTGGTAGTTGGAGAAAAGTACGGAGCTTGGAAGTCGCTGCTGTCGCTATTTTGATTTTTTATTCATACGAAAAAATACAAAATTACTGTTATGCAGACTACTGCATTATTGTAAAAATGGTATAAATAATATCAGTGCACTAGTGAAAAAATTTACTAGACTCCCCAGTTGATGTGTATTGGCGCGTGGTGTGATTTATTTACTCCTGAACATTGGTAAAAATCGAACATTTCCACTACTTCGAGCTCAGTTTCAAGGTCGTTTTCATCGTCAAAGTAATGAAAAATTTATCTCTATTTCTGTAATATGTTTTCCCTTTTATCACCTGAGACCATGAAAACGCGAATACAACGATAAATACTATACGAAATACACCTCAAAGTCGGTGTTTTATTCCAAAAAAAAACGATCAGTTTTTTTTTCTCATTACGCAATGTGTGCTGCAGGATTTTTTTTATGTGGTGCACATGACCACACAGACCCATTCTCTCACATGTGGGCCTACCAGCTTTCTCCCGCATGTTTGAAGCCGCTAGAATTATTGAGTTTTTATACGTCAGAAAACATTGGCTCGTAAGACGTTTTTTATACATCGAAACAGTCAAAGGGTTAAAGATAATATTTTTGTGAAGGTAAATAAAACAAAAAAAAATTTTTTGGTCAATAGTTACCGAGATACAGGGAGCGGGGAAGTTGACACAAAAATGACCGGGTGGCGGCAACATCAGTGACTTCCGCAAAATCCCGTTTTTTATTTTACGTTTTTTTTACTTTTTTCTTTTCTAATTTTTTTCTTTTTTAGTAACATTTGTGGCCTGTGAGGACCAAAATAATGTATATTGTGTAAGTGTACACTCATTGTATTCAACCCCAATAACTCACTAATTTGTTTATCATTATATTGCTTACAAAACTTGTTTACAAGTTTATTGTAAACAAAACGATTTAAAATATTAGTGCGGTTATTGTGTTGAATATAACGGTCCATATGTTTCCTATGGTACCCAAAGGTGCAAAAGGGTGCAAAGGTACCCCATGATACAATGGTACATATGGTACAATATGGATGTATGAGCTTCTGCTCATTACATCCAAACATTTTGCTTATTTCCATTGTAGTTTGTGTAATTTTTTGCAGTGCAACTGTGAAATAAGTAACCATGGCTCCAAAGAAGGTTCTTCTGGTAAAGAAGTGAGAAACACCATGGATTTAAGCGTGAAGTGATAGAAAAGCTGGTGAGTGGTATGAGGGTGGTGGAACTTGCCAGGATGTACAGCAAGAATAAATCAACAATTACATCCTCCCGGCAAAAAAAGAATAAATCAAGGATGCTAATGTTTGAAAAGGAGTAACTTTTCTAACTAAACAAAGGCCACCAATAATGGAAGAGATGGAAAAGTTATTTTATTGTGCATTAAGGAAAAGGAATTTGTGGGAGACAGTGTTGTGGAATCGATTATTTGTGAGAAGGTAAGGCAGTTGCATGAGGATCTTGCAAAGAAAATGCCTGGAACAAGTGCTGCAGTTTGTGAATTTAGGGCCAGCAAAGGATGGTTTTATTAGATTTAAGAAGCATAGTGGGCATACTCAGTTTTGTGAGGCTGCAAGTTCTGACAAATGTGCGGCTGAAAAATTCATGAGGAATTCAGGGGTACATAAAGGTGAAGGGATTTTAACCCCAACAAGTGTTCGATGTGATTTAAACAACCTGTTTTGGAAGAAAATGCCAACAGGACCTACATTACCCAGGAGGAAAAGGCGGCCCACCAGGACACAAGCCTATGAAAGACCCGGCTTACTCTTTTGTTGTGTGGGGTTTAAAGCTAGTGGGGATTTCAAAGTGAACCCTTTACTCGTGTATATCTCAGAAAATCCCAGAATGTTCGAGAAAAACAATGTCATGAAGAAAAAGATTGTTTGTGATGGGCGAAAGTAATCATAAGGCATGTGTCACAAGGGATTTCAAAGAGTGGGTTAAAGATGTGTTTGGCCAAAGTGTCAAAAAATACCTACCGGAAAGAATTGCCGCTCAAGTGTTTCTTGTTACTGGACCCAATTTATCTGCACATCCTCCAAACTTGGAAGACCAAGCATTTAGGGACTTCAATTTTATAATAGTGAAGTTCTTGCCTCCTAAACCACTCCTCTCCTCCAGCCCATGGACAAGCAGTTTATTTACTTAAAAAAAAAATACACAAAAGCAGTGTTTCAAAAATGCTTTGAAGTGACCTCAGACACTCACTTGACCCTAAGAGAATTCTGGAGGGAAACACTTCACTATCATCCATTGCATAAGCCTTATAGGTAAGGCTTGAGAGGGAGTGGGCTTACAGGACTTTGAACACTGTTGGAGAAAACTGTGGCCAGATTGTGCCAAGAGAGGGATTTTGAAGAGTTTGAGGCTGACCCTGACAATGCGACCCTGGGGACACACTTGTGGCACTGGGGAAGTCCCTGGGGTTGGAGGTGAGTGGCGAGGATGTGGGAAAAGTTAGTGGAGGACCACAGGAAGGCTAACCATGAAGAGCTGCAAGAGCTTCAACTTGAACAGCAACAGACTGCAGTGAGGAACTTGTTTCAGAGAAGGGGAAGAGGGAGTGAAGGAGGTGCCTTCTTCATTGATTAAGAACATTTGTGCAAAGTGGAATGATGTGCAAAATTTTTGTCGAGAAATACCAAACCCCGGACAAAGCCGAAACAAGTCATATCTGCAACATGTTTAGCGACCAAAAACTCTGTCCCACTTCAGGGAAATCTTAAAGAGACGCCAGATACAGAGCACTCTGGACAGTTATTTTGTGAGACAGGGGTCCAGTGACTCTCAAGCTGGTCCCAGTGGCATTTTAAAAGACAAAGAAGGGAAGTACAGTGGGGCCCCCGCATTTCCGTACGCATCGCATACCGTTCAATCCGCATACCCCTCGCTTTTATCGCAAAAATTTTGCCTCCCCATACCCCCCAAAAACCCGCTCACCGCTCTTCGTCCGAGACGCGTCCAATGTGCGCCCTTAGCCAGCCTCACGTGCTGCCGGTGGCATTGTTTACCAGCCAGCCTCCACGGTAACATCCAAGCATACAATCAGAACATTGTTATTATTACAGTGTTTTTGGTGATTTTATCTGCCCAAAAAAAGTGACCCTGGGCCCCAAGAAAACTTCTAGTGCCAACCCTACAGCAATAAGGGTGAGAATTACTATAGAGTGAAGAAAAAGATCATTGATAAGTATGAAAGTGGAGTGCGTGTCTCCGAGCTGGCCAGGTTGTATAATAAAACCCCAATCAACCATCACTACTATTGTGGTCAGTTGGCTTTAGCACGTCAGCTGCTGCTGCTGTGTAGCACCGTCAGCTGCTGCTTTCTGCTGTTTGCACCCTCAGCTGCTGCTGATGCTGTAGCACCCTAGCTGCTGCTGAGCTGTACCACCGTCAGGTGCTGCTGCTGCTGTAGTACCATCTGCTGCTGCTGTGCATGTCTGCTGCTGCTGGTAGCATGTCAGCTGTGCTGCTGTTGTACCCCCGTCAGCTGCTGTGCTGCTTGTAGTACCGTTGCTGCTGCTGCTTGCTGTTTGTACCGTTGCTGCTGCGTAGCATATGTGCTGTTAGCATCGTTTGCTGCTGCTGTAGCACTGTCAGCTGCTGCTGTAGCACTGTCAGCTGCTGCTGCTGTTTGTACCACCGTCAGCTGCTGCTGCTGTGCTGTAGTACCGTCTGCTTTCTGGCCTGTAGTACCGTCTGCTGCTGCTGTAGCACCGTTGTTGGTGTGGCTTATTGAGAATACCAAGAAACAATTAACCCCAGAGGATTTGCCACCCAGGATAACCCAAAAAAGTCAGTGTCATTGAAGACTGTCTAACTTATTCCCATTGGGGTCCTTAATCTTGTCTCCCAGGATGCAACCCACACCAGTCGACTAACACCCAGGTGAACAGGGAAAAATGCCTGGAACTAGTGCTCATATTGGTGAATTTAAAGCCAGCAAAGGTTGGTTTGCAAGTTTTAAGAATCGTAGTGGCATACACAGTGTGATAAGGCCTGTTCTGGAAGAAAATGCCAAACAGGACCTACAGTACTCAGGAGGAAAAGGCACTCCCAGGACACAGTGTCTCATCAGTCATTGCTGCATCTTCAATAAAGGTAAGTGTCATTTATTCTTCATTTAGTAGAGTAGTACATGCACAATATATATTGTGCATGTACTACTCTACTATTGTGCATGTATCCTTCTCTTTGTGTGTAGGAAAATGTATATTTCATGTGGTAAAATTTTTTTTTTCATACTTTTGGGTGTCTTGCACGAATTAATTTGATTTCCATTATTTCTTATGGGGAAAATTCATTCGCATACCGATCATTTCGCATAACAATCAGCCCTCTTGCATGGATTAAAGTCGCTATGCAGGGGTCCACTGTAATCCCAGAGAAGGCTTTGCTACCTAAAGTCTTTATGGAGGGGGATTCCCCTTCCAAATACTAACTCCTCCCTCTTTCCTATCTTCCTGAAGCCAGCATTAGCCTTCAACAAAGGTATGTAATATTTATATTGTTAACCCTTTCAGGGTCCAAGGCCAGAATCTGAAGGGGTGCCCCAGTGTCCAAGAAATTTTGAAAAAAAAAAAAAATATTTTTTATTACAGAATTAAAGACAATATTTTTGTGAAGGTAATAAAACAAAAAAAAAAAATTCTGATCAGTACTTACCGAGATACAGTGGCGGGAAGTTGACCCAAAATGACCGGGTGGCGGCAGCATCAGTGACTTCTGCAAAATCGCATTTTTTTATTTTACATTTTTTATACTTTTTCTTTTTCTGGTAACATTTGTGGCCTGTGAGCCCAGTATATTGTATATTGTATAAGTGTACACTCATTGTATTCAACACAATAACTGCACTAATTTGTTTATTGTTATATTGCTTACAAAACTTGTTTACAAGTTTATTGTAAACAAAATGATGAAAATAGTGCGGTTATTGTGTTGAATACAATGGTACCATATAGTACCTTATGGTACAGTGGTGCCATAGGGTGCAATGGTACCATATAGTACAATTGTACCATATGGTACAGTGGTACCATATGGTACAGTATGGTATGGCTCATGATACAATTGTACCATATACTGTGGTACCATATGGTAGAATATGGTACAATGGCACCATTTGGTACAATGGTACCATATGATACAATGGTACCATATAGTGCAATGGTACCTTATGGTACCACATGGTGCTATGGTACCATATGGTGCTATGGTACCATATGGTGCAATGGTACCATATGGTAGCATATGGTGCAGTGGTGCCATATGGTAGCATATGGTGCAATGGTACCATATGGTACATTGTACCATATAGTACAATGATATATGGTTCATTGTACCATATGGTACTGTTATATTCAACACAAACACACTTACATTTTCATTATTATTTTGTTTACAATAATTGTTTACAACAAAAATATGCAAATATGTTGTATATTAGCAATGATCTATTATATATTTACAAATGTACAGGAACTCGACATGTTCCTTGAGGTGGATGACAAAGTGCTTTGTCTTGGAAACTGCTGAGTCAGTAGCTAGCTTGTGTTGCCACTCACTCAGTCTTGGCCGGTGTCTCGTGCCACCAACAACTATTATTGACCATAGGGTACACTGTATCATATGCTACAGGGTACCATATGGTACATTGTACTATATGGTATAGGGTACCATACAGTACAGGATACCATATGGTGCAGAGTACCATAATATGCAGGGTACCATGTGGCACACAGTACCATATGGTACAGGGTACCATACAGTACAGGGTACCATACAGTACAGGACACCATATGGTACAGATACAAGGATCCCAATGGAAATAAGTCACCCTGACTTTTTTGGGTTATCCTAGGATTTTATACATATGCTATGTATAATAATCCACATAATTGTATTTCTGTACACCTGAATAAACTTACTCAATCGCATGTGGCATCGTAAGTTTATTTAGGTATACACAAATAAAGTTACATAGAATATCATACTTAGCAGCATTTGTTTGGAGAACCTAGGATAACCCAAAAAAGTCAGACAGACTTATTTGCATTAGGGTCCCTGTACCCTGTACTATATGGTACAATGTACCATATTGTACAGTGTACCATATGGCACATTGTACCATATGATACCATTGTATGACATGGCACCAATGTACCATATGGTACCATTGTACCATATGGTGCAATGGTACCATATGGTTCAGAACCATAGAATTCCTCTTCAGCTCCACTTCCATCAGTCTTAGAACTGTAAGTTGTGAATAGGAGAGTCAGAATTCACCTGGAGAGTGAGTGGGGAGTGAGAGCTTCCTTGCTGCCAGGCATGATGAACAAAGCTACTTTGGCGGCGTTCCCACAATGCCATGCGGGCGTCCAGATTTTTTCTATAGTGTGCACACTGACCACCCAGACCCATTCTCTCAGATGTAGGCCTACCAGCCTTCTCGCGCTAAATTTGACGCTGCTAAAATTTTGGCGTAGATCTACGGTTTGGTCCCTGAACATAAAGCCGTAGATCTACGGGATGGGCCCTGAAAGAGTTAAAAAAAAAAAAATTTGTGAGTATTTTTGTCTGGTACGGATTGATTGTATTTACATTAATTCTTATGGGAAATATTATTTTGGTTTTCGGCCATTTCGGTTTTTGGCCGATCTTCTAGAAGGGATTACGGCTGATAACGGGGTCCACTGTATTTCAGTGAAGACTGCTTTCACAAAAATTAAGAATTATTTAAGAACCGAGGCGAAAATTCAAAAAAGGCTCTTTATCACAATATACAGTATTACTATCCTCCCAACCTTATGCACTAGCAAACCTCATCCTCTACTGAAGAAATGGATTAATTATTATCATGTTAATTATATTAACTCTAATGGTGATGAATGGAAATTAAGACAACTTAGGAATATTGAGTGTCAGATCTTGATACAGTAGTAATATATTTCTTGGGAATATTTGTATGTGTGACTCAGGCATATTAAACACTTTATGACTATTCTTGGTAAAGTGAAGAAAATTATCCACAGTGTTATTTTTGCAGTAACATGACAGTGCTTCCTTAACCACTGTCCAGGTGGCAGTGTGGATCGTTGTATTTAAGTAGTGAAGATAATATTAATTTGTAGAACATGAGTGATAATGCAGTGACATGATGATTAAGAAATGGAGTTAATATTATAATTCAGTACTGTTAAAGTAGTATGGATGTGGTTTAACTCTTTGACTGTCGCAAGACCCTTTCTGAAAATGTCATTCTATTTCGAAAAATTTTTGGAAAAAAAAAATTATTTTTTCTTACGAAATGATGAAGAATCTTTTCCCGATGGTAATAAGACCAAAAGTACGAAATTTGGTTGAAAACTCACGGAATTACACTCCCGCGAAATTAGTGGTCCTTGTGACATATACGCATCGGCGATTTTGCCGAATTTGAGCCCTGTTTTTGGCCAATTCCATTCCAGTTGACCAAACTCATAGCTATTTCTTTAGAACTCCATTTTTCTATCAATTGAGTAAAAGAAACCTCCCATTTAGCGATTTGAGCTACCCAATACAGTGATCAGAAATTGGCAATTTGGCCAATTTCAAGCAAATTAAAAAAGATGCCAGTTTCAAAATAGGGTCCAGAATAAACAATGTAGACATTCTTGGCACTAAAATAACATATCCTCGGTTCATTAGTCACATCTCTAGGCCTCTCTTATATTACTATTGCTTTCTATTTTGATTTTTTGTTCATACAAAATTTACTGTTATGCAGACTACTGCGTTATTGTAAAAATGGTATAAATAATATCAGTGAACGTGTATTGGACGTGTGGTGTGATTTGCTTACTCCTGAACATTGGTAAAAATTGAACATTTCCGCTACTTTGAGCTCAATTTTAAGGTCATTTTCATCGTGAAACTAATCAAAATCAACTCTATTTCTGTAATGTTTTCCATTTTATCACGTGAGACCATGGAAATGAGAATACAACAATAAATACTATATGAAAATACATCTCAAAGTCGGCGTTTTAATCCAAAAAAAGTCAGTTTTTTTTTTCTCATTATGCACTGCGTGCTGCAGGATTTTTTTTATGTGGTGCACACTGACCACACAGACTCATTCTCTTAAATGTGGGCCTACCAGTTTTCTCCTGCTTGATTTTAAGCCGCTAGAGTTATTGAGTATATATACGTCCAAAACACTGGCTCGTAAGACATATATACGACCAAAACAGTCAAAGAGTTAACCCTTTGACTGTCGAAAGGCCCAATCCTAAAGTGTCTCCTGGTGTCGCAAAATATTCGAAAAAAGAAAAATTATTTTTTCTTATGAAAATGTTAAGATTATTTTTCTGATTGTTTTAGTCCCCCAAAAAAATGTTTTCCCATCAGTACTTACCCAGATATAGAGACATGAAGTTTGCAGAAAATGAGCTGCATATGGCAACAGCGGCGACTGCCGCTCACCCGGTAAACTTTGGTTTACTTATATTTGAAGTTTTTTTTTTTTTTTTTTCACTATTTTATTTTTTCACCTAACTTATGTGGTCTGTGAGACCAAAGTAAGGTGCAATGTACATATATACACTCGTTGTATACAACACAATAAGCACACAAACATAATTATCAATATATTGTTTACAAAACTTGTTTACAAAAACAAACAATACAAAAAATTGTTTATTACTATTGTTCTATAATATATATACCAATGTACAGTCACTGAATATACTCTAGAAGTTCTGCAGCTTGTGGAACTCTTTGAAACATGTTTTCATACACAATGGTGTTTTACACTCCTCACACATAAAACCAGTGTGTGTGTGCATTTTTGTGGACTTTTTTTTTTATGTGCAAAGACAAAATACCTCATCTGAGCAGTTTTTCTTCAAAGTATTAGCAGGCAGTTGTGTTATGTAGTTATCCTAGGTAAATGGCCGTGTGTCATCATTCCTTCCTTCCTAATTTCCTTCATTCTTTTCCTACCTGGAGGCTACCTGGAGGGCATTCCACCTCTCTTCCTACATTCCTTCATCTGTCCTTTCCTACCTCTCTTCCTACATTCCTTCATCTGTCCTTCCTTACTTTTTTCCTTCCTTTCATCTAGTCCTTCATTCCTGCCTTCTCTTCTTGCTTCTGGTTTCTATAATATATATATACATATATAGTCACTAGATACTTTCATAAAATTGCTATTATCATCATTCAGCAAGCTTGTCTTGGGTGCAAGTGTGTGGCTTATAATTGTTTTGAGTCGGGAGTCGGCAGCTGTCAAAATGACATAAAATGACATATTGTCTCATTACTCACTCCCCCTACCGCCTGTCAAAACAATGGGGTCAGATGCTGCTTCCCCTCCATTCTATCTAATTATCTTTCTCCCTCATTCTATCTCTTTCAATCTGTCTCTCTCTTTCTCTCTGTCTGTCTATCTCTGTCTCACAGGTACACATCAATACAAGTATACATAGACAGTGCTATACTCTGCTTGAAGATGTGAGTAAACCTGATGACAGTCTTGTGGCTCTCTCTGAGACAGAGCTAGATGGATAGACAGGGAGCTTGGCAGACAGACAAATAGACAGACAGACAAATGTTTGTGTACCAGCAAAAACAAAGGGAGGGGGATGGTCATCTAATTTCCTTATCAGCTGCCCCCTCTCTCCATCCTCGTTTACGCTCATCAAACGTCAGCTCTTATCAGATGTTATCTCCCCTTATCTTGTCACTGTCATGGGGTGAACTGTTTTCATGCCTCAAGGGAACATATTATTACATATTATTATGTGGTTGTCATCTTCTTCTTCTTTTTCTCCTTCTCCTTCTTCTTCTTCTTCTTCTTCTACTCCTTCTTCTTCTTCTCCTTCTCTTTCTTCTTCTCTTTCTTCTTCTCCTTCTCCTTCTTCTTCTTCTCCTCCTCCTCCTTGCTCTGAGACAGAGAGCTAGACGGACAGACAGCTGAACCTCCCTCCACCCTCGTTTACGCTCATCAAAGGTCAGCTCTTATCAGATGTTATCTCCCCTTTTCTTGTCACTGTCATGGGGTGAACTGTTTTCATGCCTCAAGGGAACATATTATTACATATTATTATTATTAGGTTATTATTATTATTACTTTCCTTCTCTCTTCTTCCTCTTCTTCCTCTTCTTCCTCTTCTTCCTCTTTCTTCCTCTTCTCTTCCTCTTCTCTCCTTTCTCTTCTCTTCTCTTCCTCTTCTCTTCCTCTTCTCTTCCTCTTCTTCCTTTCTTCTCTTCTTCTTCCTCTTCTTCTTCCTCTTCTTCTTCCTCTTCTTCTTCTCTTCTTCTTCCTCTTCTTCTTCTTCTTCCTCTTCTTCCTCTTCTTCTTCCTCTTCTTCTTCCTTCTCTTCTCTTCTTCTTCTTCTTCTTCTTCTTCTTCTTCTTCTTCTTTCTTTCTTCTTCTTCTTCTTCTTCTTCTTCTTTCTTCTTCTTCTTCTTCTTCTTCTTCTTCTTCTTCTTCTTCTTCTTCTTCTTCTTCTTCTTTTCTTCTTCTTCTTCTTCTTCTTCTTCTTCTTCTTCTTCTTTCTTCTTCTCTTCCTTCCTTCCTTCCTTCCTTCCTTCCTTCCTTCCTTCCTTCCTTCCTTCCTTCCTTCCTTCCTTCCTTCCTTCCTTCCTCTTCCTCCTTCCTCTTCCTCCTTCCTTCCTTCCTCTCCCTCTTCCTCCTTTTCCTCCTCCTCCATTGCTTTTGGTCTCAAACTCCTCGAAATCATGAAATTGATCTTCACTGACACTTCCATCTGTGTTAGAGCATCACTTGCGAAGAGAAGAGTCCCAGATTTGCTGGGGAGTCACATATTTCTTACCGCTAGACATGCTGAAAAAGGACGACTGAAATGGCATTCCCACAATGCACCACTGGCTCCCCGATTTTTTTTATATGGTGCACACTGACCATGGAGACCCATTCTCTCACATGTGGGCCTACCAGCTTTCTCCTGCTTGATTTGAAGCCGCTAGAATTTATGCGTATAGATACGTCAAACACAGTATCTCCTATGACGTATATATACGACCGCGACAGTCAAGGGGTTAAGTAGTGATCGGCAATCTATTACACAGGACTGTCTGTATATGATAGATATATCACTGGGTAAGCTTCATGTCTTGTAACAATTACATATTTTCATCTAAAACTTAAAATATATTTTTTTAAGGTGAGGATCGTGGCCCTGTCCTGGAAGTGATTGTATCGAGGACAAACTTCATTTCGAGTCACACCAACAAAGGCTTGAGGGTTATTGGTCTATCCACAGCCTTAGCCAATGCAAAAGATCTAGCAAATTGGCTGGGTATTGGTCAGGTATGTTTCTTTATGTTGGTGATTTAACCCTTAAAAAAGCTTAAATGGTCCAAATGTATATATACGTTTTTTCAACATCTGAAAGTATATAAAAAAATGTAGATCTTCTTTTTTGTTTTACACTTGAAAACATGTAAAAAAACTTTTATCTACATTTTTGTTTTGTTATATGTATTTGAAAATATGTAAAAAAAAGTAGGTCCACTTTTTTAGCACTACGAATTTGAACGTCGATGTCTTTGGACCGTTTAAGGGTTAATGCAGTTCAGTTGTACATGGAAGCATTTGTTTCTCTTCAATAACAAATCAGAATGGTGTGCACAGTGAATAATAAAATAATTTTTGCAAATATGCTCACATATTTACCCATTTAACCCTTAAACTGTTCAAACATAAACCTACGTTCACAAAAGTAGATCTACGTTTTTTTACATATTTTCAAATAAAAAAAAGTAAATCAAAGTTTTTTTACACACTTTCAAATGTAAAAAAAAAAAAAAAAGATTACTTTTTTTTACGTACTTTTCAAATGTTGAAAAAACGTAGATCTACGTTTGGACAGTTAAAGGGTTAAAGACAAGGGATACATCGAGTTTCATGTATTCTATTTGGTATGTGAAACACAGTACAAATAGTTTATTAATGTTATAAATAAAATGAGTCTTCATGGTGAAGTGAGGAAGAATTCTTCCTCCATAAGCCATTCATGTCATGAAAGGCAACAAAAATACCAGGAGCAAGGGGCTAGTAACCCCTTCTTCTGTATAAATTATTAAATATAGGAGATGGCCATTGTGTTAAAAAACAAATAGTGATGAGAGTATTGAAAAATCTTAGTAGTGTAAGATTGAATATCAGATTGGAGGAAGTTAATATGTTCAGATATTTGGGAGTGGACGTGTTGCTAGTTCTGAGAGATGAGGTGAACCATAGAATTGACAAAGGGGTAAAAAAGATGGGTAGTGCATTGAGTCATTTTAGGGAAACAGAGTGCAGGAGGGCCCCACTTGCATATCAGTTAGGTTCCGGGCTACTGCTGTACAGCAAAAATCACTGTAAAGTGAAACAGCCCTTTTTTTCACTTACAAATGCATATAAAAGCCTGTTAACATGTTTACACTATCATATATTAAGTGAGCAGTAAAGCTAGGCCTTAAAAATACACATACTTTACCACTTACCTAAAATATTTTTGTATTGAGTTTATAGGAGGGTGAATATTTTTTTATTGTAGGAAGCTGAATAAATGAAGAATAGGACATTGAAAACCACTGTATTAGGAAATTTTTTTAAGCGATTGCTGAGTGGGGCCCTCTTGTATTAGTGGTACCAACCGTATATTGGTGTGAATCAGGGTTTCAAATGTTGCACTGGAACTGTTTTTAAGGACATGACCTGGTGAATATTATCAAAGATTTCATGTTGGAGTTGGAGTGTGGAGTTCCAAAAAAATATTCAAAGGGCTGGCTGATGACGAACTTCCTAAATTTTTCCCGTGAGTCTCTGTCTTAACCCTTTCAGGTCCAAGGCCAAAATCTGAAGTGGTTTCCAGTGTCCAAGAAATTTTTGAAAAAAAAAAAATTTTTTTTTACGAATTAAAGAGTATATTTTTGTGAAGGTAATAAACAAAAAAAAGGTTTTTTCTGATCTACTTACCGAGAACAGCGGTGGGAAGTTGACCCAAAATGCCGGTGGCGGCAACATCAGTGACTTCCGCAAAATCCCATTTTTGTTATTTAATTTTTTTTATACTTTTTTCTTCTTTTTCTAATTTTTTTTTTTCTTTTTTAATAACATTGGTGCCTGGGGAACCAAGTAAAAGGTATATTGTGTAAGTGTCACTCATTGATTAACACAAAACGCACAAATTTTTATCATTATATTGCTTACAAAACTTGTTACAATTTTTGTAAACAAATGATGAAATTTTAGTGCATTATTGTGTTAATACAATGGTACCATATGGTACAAGGGTGCCATAGGTCAGTGGCACATGATAAAATGGTACCATATGATACAATGGTACCAATGGTAGAATGGACCATTTGGTACAATGGTACCATATAGTACCATATGGTACAATTGTGCCATATGGGTGCAATGGTACCATGGGGTTTGCAATGGTACCATAGGACAATAGCATCAATGATACAATGGTACCATATGATACAATGGTACTATTGGTAGCAAGGTACCTTATGGACCATATGGTGTAATGGTACCATAGAGCAAGGTACCTATTGAACATTGTACTACAGTACATGACCTATGTTTTTTCCATATGGTACTGTTGTATCAACAATAATATTTATTTTTATTTTGGTTACAAAGTTTGAGTCCTGGAAATGGGAAGTACAATGCCTGCACTTTAAGGAGGTTTGGATATTGGCAGTTTGGAGGAATATGTTGTGTTCTTTATATGTGTATGCTTCTAGACGTTGTATTCTGAGCACCTCTGCAAAAACAGTGATAATGTGCGAGTGTGGTGAAAGTGTTGAATGATGATGAAAGTATTTTTCTTTTGGGATTTTCTTTCTTTTTTTTTTTGGTCACCCTCCCTCGGTGGGAGACGGCCGCCCTTGTTGAAAAAAAAAAAAAAAAAAAAAAAAAGTTGTTTACAACAAAAATTTTGCAAAAAGTTGTATATTAGTAATCTATTAATATTTACAAGTGTACAGGAACTTTACGTGTTCCTTGAGGTGGATGACAAAGCACTTTGGTCTCGGAAACTGCGGAGTCAGTAGCAGTTTGCGTCGCCACTCAGTCTTGGCGGGTTGTCTCATCCCACCAACACCTATTGACCATATGGTACATGGTATATGGTTACGGGGCCCAAATATGGTAACATTGTACAATATGGTAAAGGGAAAACCAGTACAGGTAACATATGGTGCAGGGTACCATATGGTGCAGGGTACCATATGGTGCAGGGTACCATATGGTACAGGGTACCAATGGTCAGGGTCCCATTGGGCAGGTAAAATTATGGTGCAGTGTCCCATATGGTGCAGGGTACCAATATGGTACAGGGTACCATATGGTACAGGGTACCAATGTACAGGGTACCATATGGTACAGATACAGGGATAACTATAGAAATAAGTCACCCTGACTTTGCGTTATCCTAGGATTTATACATATGCAACTATGTATGATAATCTATGTATTGTATTTCTGTACACCTGAATGAATTTACTAAAGTGCATGTGGCATCATAAGTAAGTTTTTTTTTAGTTATACACAAATAAGTTACT
The DNA here is from genome assembly GCF_026875155.1 of Cherax quadricarinatus. Taxonomy (NCBI): domain Eukaryota; kingdom Metazoa; phylum Arthropoda; class Malacostraca; order Decapoda; family Parastacidae; genus Cherax; species Cherax quadricarinatus. Next base: position 62,988,765 of record NC_069400.1, on the reverse strand, counting down.
AAAATCATACTTAGCAGCATATGTTTGGAAAACCCTAGGATAACCCAAAAAAAAGTCAGACAGTTTTATTTCCATTAGGGTCCTGTACCCTGTACCATATGGTACAATGTACTATATGGTACAATGTACTATATGTCATTGTACCATAGGTACAATTGTCCCATATACCATTGTACCATGATACCATTGATGGGCTGGCACCATTGTACCATATGGTACCATTGTACCATATGGCACAATGGTACCATATGGTTCAAAACCATAGAATTCGTCTTCAGCTCCACTTCCATCAGTCTTAGAACTGTAAGTTGTGAAGAGGAGAGTCAGAATTCGCCTGGAGAGTGAGTGGGAAGTGAGAGCATCTTGCCGCCAGGAACTATGAACAAAGCTACTTTGCCGGCGTTCCCACAATGCCATGTGGGCGTCCAGATTTTTTCTATGGTGTGCACACTGACCACCCAGACCCATTCTCTTAGATGTAGGCCTACCAGCCTTCTCATGCTAAATTTGATGGCGCTAGTATTTTGGCATAGATCTACGGGATGGACCCTGAAAGGGTTAACTTTCAGCTGTACCTGTGAGAAGCTTTTTCTACCTTCCCTGACAGCCTGTCCCTGTCTGCCCAGTCAATTCCTATGAGTATTGTTGTAGGTGTTCTTTAAGTAGCTTCGATATTTAGAGAGGATGGAGAAGAATGAGATGACTAGGAGGGCGTACAAACCTCAGGTGGAGAGAGGAATGGGATGGAAAATGTGGCGGCCAGGTGGGGGGGGGAGGTTAAAGGAGGTTTCGGGTGCTAGGGGGTTGGACAGTTAACAAGCTTGTGCTAGCATATTAGATAGGAGTGAGGGGGGACTGTTGGCATGAGTTAATGTGTTGCTGAAGTGTAAGGTTACATGAATGGATTCAGGGAAACTAGTTATCCGGACTTGAGTTCTGGAGGTTGCAAGTGCAGTACCTGCACTCTTTAAGATAGCCATTGAATGGATGATAGTGTTTTTTTCTGTTGGGTCTCCTGCCTCAGTGGGCAATGGCTGGTGCATAAAATAAAAAATGTTGGTTTGATGGGAAAGTTATAGATTTTAGAAAATTCAAGTTCCTGGTCAGGAACTAGATAACTGATTGTGATTAATGTAACAAATCTGAATCCAACACTAATAACCCATCAGTGAACTAATAGAAGTAAATAATACTTTCTTGAGCCTATGCTTTAAACAGAGACTAGAAAGTATCTTTTACTCAGGTATTCTCCAATACTGAGCTTGTTTTTGCTTTCCTAAAATGTGGCATTTTAGTGTGCAAATGTGGCATTAGTGTTCAAAAACATATGTACATGTACTTTGATCATTAACCCTTTCAGGGTTTGTGCCATAGTTCTATGGCTTTGAGTTGAGGGTCCAAACCGTAGATCTACGCCATGAGCTCAGCTCACTCTGATAAGCTGTGAGTGGTAAATTTAGGCCTAGGTATGAGAGAATACATCTGTGTGATATGTGTGCACCACATAAAACAAATCCTACAGCACACAGTGCATAATGAGAGAAAAAAAACTGAGACAATAATTTTTTATTAAAACAGCGACTTTGCATTGTTTTTTTCGTATGTTTTTTATAGTTGTATTTGCAATTTCTTGCTCTCATTTGATAGAATGGAACATATATTACAGAAATAGAGATGATTATGATTGGTTTTAGTACTGAAAATGGCTTGAAACTGAACTCAAAGTAGAGGAAATGTTAAATTTTTGCCGATGTTCAAGAGTAAACACATGACCTGACACGTCTAATATGCACCAGCCAGTGGGTCTAATATACGTTCACAAATGTGGTGATGTTATTTATACAATCATTACAATATTGCATAACAGTAAATCTTCTATTTTTTTATTTGAATTAAAATTCATTATGTGAATAAAAAATCAAAATGGAATTCATTTGTAACGCCTGAAAACATAACTAATGAATAGAGGAGGAAATGTTAGTTTAGTGCCAGAAATGCCTACATTGTTTATTGTGGACCCTGTTTTGAAATTGGAATATTTTAACTTTGCTTAAAATGCCAAATTACAATTTTCAATCACTTTATATGGTAGTGAAAGTTGACTTGCCCATTTCTTGTGCTCAATCAATAGAAGAAATATAGGAAATAGCTAAATTTGTCACCCGAATATGTAATTGCCTAAAATGGGAGTCAAAGTCGGCAAAATCGCCAATGCTAATATGCCTGACACATCAAAATTCATGAGAGCATAATTCGTCAATTTACATCAAAATTTCTACTTTTTGTTTTTTACCTTTGGAAAAGAAATTCTCTACCATTTCAAAAACAAAATAAAAATTTTTTTGTTTTTAAATTCTTGGACCCTGGTCACAATTTGAAATTTGCCTCTGGCCCTGAAAGCATTTAAAGTCATGCATCATTTTCATTATTTTTATTATAATTTATAAGCACACGGGTCATCTCCCACCAAGGCAGGGTGGCCCAAAATAGAAAAACTTTCATCATCGTTCACTCCATTACTGTCTTGCCGGAGGTGCACTTACACTACAGTTATGAAACTGCAATGTTAACTCCTCTCCTTCAGAGTGCAGTTGCTGTACTTCCCATATCCAGGACTCTAATCCGGCCTGCTGGTCTCCCTGAATCCCTTCATAAATGTTTCCTTGCTCACACTCCAACAGCACGTCAAGTCCTAAAAACAATTTGTCTCCATTCGCTCCTATCTAACACACTCTTGCATGCTTGTTGGAAGTCTAAGCCCCTCGCACACAAAACCTCCTTTACCCAATCCCTCCAACTTTACCTAGCCCGACCCTTACCCTGCCTTCCCTCCACTACAGATTTATACACTCTGGAAATCATTCTATTTTGTTCTGCCCTCTCTACATGTCCAAACCACCTCAACAACCCCTCCTCAGCCCTCTGGATAATAGTTTTGGTAATCCCACACCTCCTCCTATTTTCCAAACTACGAATTCTCTGCTTTATATTCACGCCACACATTGCTCTCCGATATGACATCTCCACTGCCTCCACCCTTCTCCTTGTTGCTACATTCACCACTCATGTAAGAGAGTTGGTGTAACTATACTCTCATACATTCCTATCTTTGCTTCCATGGACAAAGTTCTTTCTCTCCACAGACTCCTAAGTGCACCACTCGCCTTTTTCCCCTCATAATTCTATGATTCACCTCATCTTTCATAGACCCATCTGCTGACAGGTCCACTCCTAAATATCTGAATACATTCACCTCCTCCATACTCTCTCCCTGCATGTCTGCTACACTCCCTGCATGCCTGCTACACTCCGTGCATGCATGCTACACTCCCTGCATGCCTGCTACACTCCCTGCATGCCTGCTACACTCCCTGCATGCATGCTACACTCCCTGCATGCCTGCTACACTCCCTGCATGCCTGCTACACTCCCTGCATGCCTGCTACACTCCCTGCATGCCTGCTACACTCCCTGCATGCCTGCTACACTCCCTGCATGCCTGCTACACTCCCTGCATGCCTGCTACACTCTCTGCATGCTTGTTACACTCCCTGCATGCATGCTTGCTACACTCCCTGCATGCCTGCTACACTCCCTGCATGCTTGCTATACTCCCTGCATGCCTGCTACACTCCCTGTGTGCCTGCTACACTCCCTGCATGCTTGCTACTCTCCCTGCATGCCTGCTACACTCCCTGCATGCCTGCTATACTCTGCATAATTGCTACACTCTCTGCATGTCTGCTACACTTTCTGCATGCCTGCTACTCTCCCTGCATGCCCTCTACACTCCCTGCATGCCTGCTACACACACTGCATGCTTGCTACACACACTGCATGCTTGCTACACTCCATGCATGTCTGCTACTCTCCCTGCATGCCTGCTACACTCCATGCCTGCTACACTTTCTGCATGCTTGCTACACTCTCTGCATGCTTGCTACACTCTCTGCATGCCTGCTACGCTTTCTGCATGCCTGCTACACTCTCTGCATGCCTGCTACACTCTCTGCATGCTTGCTACACTCTCTGCATGCTTGCTACACTCTCTGCATGCCTGCTACTCTCTGCATGCCTGCTACACTCTCTGCATGCCTGCTACACTCTCTGCATGCCTGCCACACACTGCATGCTTGCTGCACTCCCTGCATGCTTGCTTCACACTCTGCATGCCTGCTGCACTCCCTGCATGCCTGCTGCACTCCCTGCATGCCTGCTACACTCTCTGCATGCTTTCTACACTCCCTGCATGCCTGCTACACTCCCTGCATGCCTGCTACACTCCCTGGATGCCTGTTACACTCCCTGCATGCTTGCTACACTCCCTGCATGTCTGCTACACTCCCTGCATGCCTGGTACACTCCCTGCATGCCTGCTACACTCTCTGCATGCCTGCTACACTCCCTGCATGCCTGCTACACTCTCTGCATGCCTGATACACTCCCTGCATGCCTGCTACACTCTCTGCATGCTTGCTACACTCCCTGTATGCTTGCTACACTCTCTGCATGCCTGCTGCACTCCCTGCATGCTTGCTAAACACACTGCATGCCTGCTACACACTGCATGCTTGCTATACTCCCTGCATGCTTGCTCCACTCTATGCATGCTTGCTCCACTCTCTGTATGCCTGCTACACTCTGCATGCCTGCTACACTCTCTGCATGCCTGCTACACTCCCTGCATGCCTGCTACACTCTCTGCATGCTTGCTACACTATCTGCATGCCTGCTACACTCCCTGTATGCTTGCTACACTCTCTGCATGCCTGCTACTCTCCCTGCATGCCTACTACTCTCCCTGCATGCCTGCTACTCTCCCTGCATGCTTGCTACACTCTCTGCATGCCTGCTATACTCCCTGCATGTCTGCTACTCTCCCTGCATGCCTGCTACACTCCCTGCATGCCTGCTACACTCTCTGCATGCTTGCTACACTCTCTGCATGCCTGCTACACTCCCTGCATGCCTGCTACTCTGCATGCCTGCTACACTCCCTGCATGCTTGCTGCACTCCCTGCATGCTTGCTACACTCTCTGCATGCCTGCTACACTCCCTGCATGCCTGCTACACTCCCTGCATGCTTGCTACACTCCCTGCATGCTTGCTACACTCTGCATGCCTGCTACACACTCTGCATGCTTGCTACACTCCCTGCATGTCTGCTACACTCCCTGCATGTCTGCTACACTTTCTGCATGCCTGCTACTCTCCCTGCATGCCTGCTACACTCTTTGCATGCTTGCTACACTCTCTGCATGCCTGCTACATTCCCTGCATGCCTGCTACACTTCCTGCATGCCTGCTACACTCCATGCATGCCTGCTACACTCCCTGCATGCCTGCTACACTCCCTGCATGCCTGTTACACTCCCTACATATCTGCTACACCCCTTGCCTGCCTGCTACACTTCCTGCATGCTTTCTACATTCCCTGCATGCCTGCTACACTCCCTGCATGCCTGCTACACTCCCTGCATGCCTGTTACACTCCCTGTATGTCTGCTACACTCCCTGCATGCTTGCTACACTCCCTGCATGCCTGCTACGCTTCACGCTTAAATTCCATGGTGTTTCTCACTTTCTTTACCACCGGAACTTTACTAAGAACTCTTTTTGGAGTCATGGTTACTTATTTCGCTGTTGCACTGCAAAAAAACTCAAAAAACATTGGAAAATAAGCGAAATGTTTGGATGTATGGGCAGAAGCTTCCTCATACCAAAAAACACAGTCAAACTGAGGCGCAAGTTGCCCCAGCTGGTGGACAGATGTGTCTGAAATGGCTGATCACCAGGAGTCCCAAAAAACGGCTGATCACCGAGTTGGCCGATAACAGGAACGGCCGATAACCGAGGGTCCACTGTAGTTGTATCTTACCATTTCCTGAGCTTTGAATTCTCTGAAACATTTGCATATTCAAGTGTGTACTTATTTCAGTAACAATAAGATTTATGTGTATGGTCAGAATTTAATTAGAGGCAGCCCTTTAACCCTTTCACTGTCCAGACCCCTGAAATGACACTCACTCTCAGTGTGCTCAACTGAGCACAAGCAACCCCCTATTCAAGTATTTCAACTACCCAACACTGTACAGTGATAAAAAATCAGAAATTTAACCAATTTCACACAAAATTAAAAAAATACCAATTTAAAAATAGGTCATAATAAAAAATATAGACATTACTAGCAATAAAAGACCATTTCCTTTTTTCATTAGTCACATCCCCAGACCTCTTCTGTATACACTTGCTTTCTGTTTTGAATTCTTATTCACACAAAAATAGAAGATTTACTCTTTTTCTCAGATAAAATATAACCAGGAAATATTGGTCATAGTTTACATCATCCCAATAATTGAACCAGATGTATTAAAAACCCATTAAACAGACTGGAGTTTGTAGGGTGCCTTGCCCATCCTCTGGAATATTAGCAAAAATCAAATATTTTCACTAATTTGAGCGAAATTTCAAGCTACTTTGTCCTGAAACCTATCAAAATCATCTCTTTTACAGTAACATGTCTTCCATTCTGTCAAGTGATACTATAAAACAGCCAACAAAACAATAGAAACCATCCGAGAAAACATCACAGAGTCACTATTTATAACCATTCACATGGTCACAGTTTTATTTTTCCCATCATCCACCATGTGGGGCAGGATTTTTATTATACAGGGTGTCCACAAAAACACTCCCTGATTTCAAACAGGTATAACATGTAACTTTATTGCAATAAGTCTTTCACAGTTAGTAGCTTCAGATGCAGGGTTTCATTCAGTTTCATGTGGTATATGGTAGCATTAAAGGCACTCAATGTGCACCCCTCTGGTTGCTTGGCAAACATCGATGTGATAGTCAAGTTCGGTCTAGACGCTCTGCAGCACATCTGGAGTTATCACGCGAACTGCTTCAGTGATTGAAATATTCAGCTCCTCCTGGGTTGCAGGTAGTGGTGGTATGTAAACTGTGCTCTTCATGCACCTGCAAAGAAAGAAGTCAGAAACAGGTCCGGTGACCTCGGAGGCCACTTGTAGAGGTCACTGGACCTAGCTGTTTGTGACTTCTTTCTTTGGGGGTACATGAGGAGCACAGTTTACGTACCACATTTATTACAATAAAGTTACCTACCACATTTATTACAATAAAGTTACGTGTTATACCTGTTTGAAATCAGGGAGTGTTTTTGTGGACACCCAATATGTGGTGCACACTCATTGCACAGACTCACTCACTCTCATATCTAGGCCAGAATTTGGTACTCAGCTTATCTGAGTGATCTGAGCTCATGATATAGAGATGTCAAGGATCCTGGCCTCAGGATATAGTTCTGTGTGACCAACAGTGAAAGGTTTAAAGCTTATTAATTATTTTTTTTCCTTAACCTTTTCAGGGTCAGAACCCCTGATCTGAGAATTGTTCTCAAGGTTGAAGAATTTAAAAAAAAAAATCGTAGAGAATTAAAGAGTATATTTTTGTGGATGTAATAAAACAAAAACAAATTTCCCATCAGTATTTTCCGAGATATAGAGGCGTGAAGCTGACATCACATGACTGGCTGGCAGTAACATCGGCAGTTGCCGTACGCTCTGTATTAGTTTTCTTATATTTTTGTATGTTTTTCTTTGCTTTTCTAATATTTTATTTTTTCTAGTAACTTTTGTGACTTATGAAACCAGCATAATGCACAATGTATGTATATCCACTCGTTGTTTGCAACACAAACAACAAGTGGATATACAACACTAATACTGTCATCATTATATTGTTTACAAAACATGTTTACACAAACAAGCAGGTAAAAATGTTCCTTATTAATAATGTTTTAATAATAATAATAGGTAGTAGGTTGGTAGACAGCAGCCGCCCAGGGAGATACTACCGTCCTGCCAAGTGGGTGTAAAGCGAAAGCCTGTACAGTGGTCCCTCGTTTTTCGTAATTAATCCGTTCCTGGAATTGTGACTGTTACCGAAATTTATGATTTTTGAATTAATTTTCCCCATAAGAAATAATGTAAATGCAGTTAATCCGTTCCTGACACCCAGAAGTACTAAAACAAAAAAAATTTTTACATAAAATATAGATGTAGTACATAAACAATACAATGGGACATGATTTATTTATTTATTTAGAAATTTTAGCATACAAACAGAGGTACAAAAAAATACAGGTAAGAGCAGCATGCCAAAGCCACTTATATGCATAGCATTACGGGCTGGCTTAACATTAACTTAAGATTAACTAAGCAATGATGAAATCAGTGATAAGACATTATTGTAAACAGATAACTATAAAATACAAATGAGTATTACAAAGACAGGTCCTATGGTTGCTTGCATTGCTGTACATTCAGTAGAATGGAGTATTCTGTTAGGTAGTGTATTTAAAAAAAAATAACAAAGTTAGGTTTAACATTTGTGTGATATAATTGTGAGTAACATTTAGGATATACAATTTATATGGTTCAGTTATTCAGTATTTATTTGGTTTTGAGTGAGTAAGCGAATTTTGAGAAGAGACTTGAATTTATAAACAGGTAGTGTTTCTTTTATATTTAAAGGTAATGAATTCCAGATTTTAGGGCCTTTTATGTGCATTGAGTTTTTGCATAGCGTGAGATGGACACGAGGAACATCGAAGAGTGATCTGTGCCTTGTATTATGGCCATGTGTTCTGCTGAGGTTGGCAAGGAGATGTTTGAGGGGAGGGTTAATATCAGAGTTAAGTGTTCTATGTATGTAATAAGTGCAATAATAAGTATGGATGTTTTGTATGGTGAGTAGGTTGAGTGTTTTGAATATTGGTGGAGTGTGCTGCCTGTAGTGAGAATTTGTTATTCTAACTGCAGCCTTTTGTTGGGTAATTAGTGGTCTGAGATGGTTAGTTATTGTTGAGCCCCATGCATAAATTCCATAGGTGAGATAGAGGTAAATAAGAGAGTGATGAATGAAACATTAACAGCATAACACTTACCTTTATTAGTGATTCTTCTTAGTGCATGGAAGACTGGAGGAGGAGAGAGATTGAATTACTGTTTGGAAGGGGAATCCCCTTCCATCAACACCTCAGGTACTAAGTGCTTTTTAGGGGTTACTTCTCTGTTTTTTAATGCCACTAGGACCAGCTTGAGAGCCACTGGAGTCCTGTCTAGCAAAATAACTGTCCAGAGAGCTCTGTTCTGGCGTCTCTTTAACACCTCCCCAAAATGGGCCAAGACTTTGTCACTGTACATGTTGCCAACATGGCTTGCAACAGCCTTGTCAGGGTGATGTTTCTCCATAAATCTTTCCATCTTACCCCACATTTCGAAAATCTCCTTAATTTCTGAAGAAGGCAACTTCTTCCATCTCTCTTCCTCCTCCTCTGCAGCAAGATTCTGAGTTGCGATCTGTTCCTGTTCCTGCTGAAGCTCTTGCAGCTCCTCGGTGGTGAGCTCTTCTTTGTGGTCTTCCACCAACTCTTCCACATCCTCCAAACTCGCATCCAACCCATGGAACTCCCCAGTGCCACAATAGATTTAACAACTGACATAGGCTCATCAGGGTCAGCCCCAAACCCTTAAAAATCCCTCTTGTGGACACAATCTGGCCACAGTTTTCTCCAAGCAGAGTTCTAAGTCCTGGTAGTCACTCCCTCCTAAGCCATACATATAAGGCTTATGCAATGGAGGATGCTGAAGTGTTCTTTCCAAAAATCTCTTAGGGTCAAGTGAGTGTCTGAGGTCACATTAAAGCACCTTTGAAACATTGCTTTGGTGTAAAGTTTTTTAAAGTTTGCCTCTTCAAGGGGGGCTCCTTGGCGTGGTGAAGAGGCTCTTGGTCTGAGGAATTAGACCTGTCGGTCTCCTTCCTCAGACCGAACCTAATTACCCCCCAATCCCCCGTTCCCTATCCCATCCTCCCCTTTTTCCTTTCCTCCTCCTCCTCCCCTCCCCTCCCTTTTGGCCTTTGGTTTTTTTTTTTTTTCTCACAGGCACGCTAGTTCCTAGGTAGGGGAAAGGGTACCAGGGTCCATCCCATTCCGTTGAGGTTCTTGGCGGTGGCGTAGTTTGCCGTGGAATCTGGATTGCCTGGGGATGTCCCAATCCCTCTCCGGTATCCCGGAGGGTGGCTTTGGGTGTCTCTCGGGCGACGGGTGTATCTCTGGAAGCCACCTTTCGGATTCCGGGGGTGGTGGCCGAAGGAGGTATGCTTTGTGGCGGATTTCTGGCCGCCCTCTCTTTTGTCCACCGAGGTAGCTCAGCAGATGTGAGGTTGCTATCCCGGATTGCCGGTTTACTGGCATGATGGGTAGGGTATGGCACGGGTTCCATGCTGCATCTGCGCTACTTGCGGTGCTGAGGTCCCCTTGGGCGTGGAGGGAGATTTCTGGCCCTTTCATTCCTCCTAGGAACTATCCCTCCCCGGTCCCCCCTTTTTTTATTCTTTTTTTTATATTTATTTTCTTGTCTTTCTTTTTTTTTCTTAAAAACAAAAAGAAAGAAGTAACCTAACCATGGCAGCCCTAGTCCATGAACCTGCTACCCCCGGGCCCCTTCTTGATACCGCACCCCGTTCTGACCCCGCCTCGTCTTTGGACTACTCTTCGGACACTCCTCATGCCTCTGTACCTCTTGACCATGCTGTTTCCTCACCTGCTTCAGGTACTGAGGCCTCGACTGACTCCTTCGATTTATCTGACCTTTGCTCTCCTTTGACTATGCTTCCGGCCTCTCCCTCTATGGTGCGGCAATTTTCGAATCGCCGACCCGTTCCATGTCGGACCAACTCTGGTCCCATGCCTAAATGCGAACGACAATTACCTGCTGATGATACTTCTCCACCTTCTCATTCTTCTCAGAAAAGATCGACACGTCCTTCACTGCCTTTCCACGCTCAGTTTCAGACTGCACAATGGACTAAATTCTTCACTTTACGACCGACTTCCTCTACTGCCTATCTTTCTGACCACAGTATTAGCAAGGCATTCCTACGCTATGTTGGTAAAGATATTTCTTTTCATGCTCTTAAGAGCGGTACGCGCATCATCACCGTACAGAATGCTACCCAGGCTCATGAGCTTTCTCGTCTTTCCCATATCGATACTGTTCCTGTCACTATTGAAAAACATCATTCCCTCAATTCTTGTAGTGGTACCGTCATTCTGTCATTCTGCCCCATACCATAGTTCAACAAAATTTCCAGACATGTGGCACTGACATTCTTGAACAGCTGGAACTCCAAGATCTCCCAATCCTCAAGGTAGACACTTACGTTCTTCCTGCCCGTGGGCGGAGACGATACCCTAGCAATGTGGCTCGTTTAACTTTTGACAGCCGTGAACTCCCATCCTCAGTTTATGTAGCAGGACATCGGTTACAAGTTCGAAAGGTGATCCCTACACCGCAACAGTGTAGAAATTGCTGGTGATTTGGCCATCCAGCGAAATATTGCAGATCTCTCGCCGAATGCCCAGTCTGTGGTGCCGATGACCATTCTAATACGTCTTGCAATCGACCTCCCTCTTGCCTTAATTGTCATGAGGCTCACCTTCGTACTCTCGCCGTTTTTCAAGTCTACTTAAACGAGCAGGAAATCCATTACCTCAAAGAGGCAGAAGGTCTCCCTTATGCCATGGCAGTTTCTCATCTCCGCCTCCAAGGGAGACTACCTCGTGTTTCTTATTCCCGTGTTTCAAAACGTCCTCCCACTTCTGGTATCCCATCTTCTGCACCCACCTCTGTGGTTACCTCTCCCATAGTCACTCCTGTATCTAATTCTTTTGCTGTCCTCGGCTCAGACGTCCCTACTTCAACGCCTCAGTCTGATCTCGCTTCTTCGTGTTCTCTCTCACAAGCCTCGGTAGTGACGAGATCTCGTATGACACCTCCTCCCAATCGTCCCTCTACTTCTCAAAAGTCAAAAAAAGGTCTGTTAACACCTCCTACCCATCTTCCACCTCCTCATTTTACCTTCCCTGTCTCTGTACCTGGTTCTCTCCCTCTCACTGGCTCTGTTACAAGTGTAGAGGTTCACCCTCCTCCTCGTACTGTACCTTCCTCCCCTGTTCCCTCCCAAGTTTCTTCCTCTTCTGCCACCTCCCAGGTTTCTGCCTCTTCTGTCCCCTTCCACGCTTCTCCAGTTCCCTCCACCCTTTCGCCCCCCCTTACCTTGGTAGAGTCCAATACAGTTCGAATCTTTACTCATCCTCCCCCTACCATTTCCAATATTGTCTCCCATATGACGTCTCTGAATTCTGAAACACTTGAAGCAATCTCTGAATATATTGCAGAGACCAAACCATCAATGGACACTGATCCACCCTCCGCTCCTTCTCTCTCCTCTGCTCCATCTGCGCAACTCCTTTCTTCACAGCGCACCGTTCCTTCACTGCTTGAACGTTTTCCACTGCCTCCGCATGTGGACTTTTCTAACCCCTCTAGTCCGTAGGAACCCTTACCAGCGGATTTCAGGTATCTTTATCATTGCCAATCATGGCCTATTTACAGTGGAATATACGCGGCCTCAGGGGTAATCGGGGTGAGCTTCAGATGTTACCCCCCAGTTTTCCCTTTTGGTGTTTGCTTACAGGAACCAAAATTACACTCTGCTGTTATCTCTCCCATCTCAGGCTATAATTTATTGTATTCTTCAGATCCTTTTCCTGATGGGACCTTTAATGAAAGTGCCCTTCTTCTACGCACTGATATTCCGTACCATCAGCTATTTGTTCGTACTTCGCTGCATTACACAGCAGCCCGTATCCACTTGCATAGGTGGTATACGCTCTGTTCTTTATATCTCTCTCCTTCTCGGGCATTATCTATTCCGGATACAGGAAGGCCCCACTTATACGGCTGGTTAGGTTCCAGGCTACCGCCGTAAAGCGGAAACCGCCGTGAAGTGGAACCCCCCTTTTTTTTTCCACTTACAAATGCATACAAACACTAGATAAAAAGTTTTACACTAACATATATTAAGTTAGCAATAGAACCAGGCATCAAAAAACAATAAAAAAGTACAATACACACATAGTGCACTCATTACTTACCTTAGAATGATAACAAATTCCACTACAGGCAGCACACTCCACCAATATTCAATACACTTTAACCTACTCACCATAACAAAACATCCCCTACTTATTACTGCACCTATTACATACAAAAGAACACTCAACTCTGATATTAACCCTCCCTCAAACATCTCCTTGCCAACCTCAACAGAACACAGACCATAACACAAGGCACAGATCACTCTTGATAAATTTCCCCGTGTCCATCTCACGCTATGCAAAAACTCAAAAGCACATAAAAGGGCCCCAAAATCTGGAATTCATTACCTGTAAAAAATAAAAGAAAAAACTACCTGTTTATAAATTTAAGTCTCTTCTCAAAGATCACTTACTCACCCAAAACCAATAAATACTGAATAACTGAACCTTATAAATTGTATATCTTAAATGTTTCTCACAATTATATCACATAAATGTTAAACCTAAAACCAATCTAACTTTAAATTTTTTTTTAATTCACTACCAACAGAATACTCCATTTCTACTGAATTTACAACAATGCATGCAACCATAAAGACCTGTCTTTGTAAATACTCACTTGTGCTTTATAGTAATCAGTTTACATTAATGTTTTCACTGATTTCATCATTTCTTAGTTAATCTTAAGTTAATTTTAAGCCAGCCCGTAATGCTATGCTAGTATAAGTGGCTTTGGCATGCTGCTTTTATCTGTATTTTTTTTTTTTGTACCTCGTAAGTTTTGCTCAAATTATAAATAAATAAAAATAAATTTAAATAGTCTTAATCTAGGGTGAGACAAGTAGTATTTATTGTAAGAAATCAAGTGTGGTATGTATGGTAGTCAGCCAGGCTACCATACCAGGCCACCCCACCCACACATACAATTCTATGATATTTAAGCATCCCAGAGCGATAAAATGTATATACAGTTCACTCATTACTTACCTTAAAATATAGGGTGAGATGAGTAGTATTTATTGTAAAAAATCAAGTGTGGTATGTATGGTAGTCAGCCGGGCTACCATACCAGGCCAACCCACCTACACATAATATTCTATTACATTCAAGCATCCCAGAGCGATAAAATGTGTATACAGTTCACTCATTACTTACCTTAAAATATTTGTAGTCTTAATGTAGAGTCAGGAGTAAGTAAATGAGATAAAACGAATAAATGAGAGAGAGAAAGAATGAGTGCATGAGAGAGGACAGGCGCAGAGTTATGTAAACAAACCAGGCGAAGGTAAGTTTTGTAAACGAAGTGTACACGTCTGGTTTGTGTACAAGTTACATTGTGTACAGGTTGTCTCTACATTGATACGGTAGAATAAATAAAGAAGAACACTCCCATTCTCATGTAACATCATTTTGAGAAGAAATGATGCTCTGAGTGAAGGCAATGGAAATAAGTCACTCTGACTTTTTTGGGTTATCCTAGGTTCTCTACACGTATGTTTTTATGTATGATAATCTATGTAACTGTATTTGTGTATACCTGAATAAACTTACATACATACGAAAGGAATAATTTTCTACAGTTACCCCCAGTAACACATTTTCTCTTATGTTAGATTAGAGAAAATGTTATTCTTGGCATCACTTGTACAAGTTATCTGGCTACCACATCTCATATTTATGTTTATTTATTCTATTGTAGGGTGTATTTATCATCTTTTTATGTTATGTATCATGTTTATTATATAATTTTGAAAAAATATCATGGATGGATTAATGAAAATGTGTATATTAACGTAATATACAACATTTAATAAGACTCGGTGATTATTATTATTATTATTAGCTTTTCTAATATGGCGTCACTTGTGCAAGTCGTCTGCTACCACATCTCGTATTTATGTTTATTTATTCTATTGTGGGGTGTATTTATCATCTTTTTATGTTATGTATCGTGTTTATTATATAATTTTGAAAAAATATCATAGATGGATTAATGAAAATGTGTATTTAATGTAATATACGACATTTAAATGAGACGATGATTATTATTATCATTACTAATATGACGTCTGGAGACATAAGACACTCTTACTGATTTTAATGTGTACCTGCATGCCAACACAGTATGTAAGTTTATTTAAGTACAGGTATACATAAGTATAATTATCAGAGTATATATAAAATATGAAATAACTTTTAAAAACATTTGAAATTTTGGAGTTTCCAGACAAAATGGAGAGACTTAGTGCTTACTGAGCTCACGAGGAATGTAAACAAACAAGGTGGGGCGCAGTGACCGTATTAGAAAGTCAGGTGGGGGGAGCCATATAGCGAGTTTTGGTCATAATTTGAAATGACCGTATTAGCGGAACGCCGTAAAGTGAAATGCCGTAAAGCGGGGCCTTCCTGTATTGCCTTTCTTGTTTCGTCATTACCGCCACCGATTCTGTTACTTGGTGATTTTAATGCCCACCATTTCCTCTGGGGGGGGGGTCTCACTGTGATTCCCGTGGCATTCAGTTAGAGGCTTTTCTTGCCACCCACCCCCTCCATGTTTTAAATACAGGTACTCACACCCATTTTGATCCTCGGACTCGCAATCTCTCTTGCATCGATCTCTCAGTCTGCTCTTCCTCCGCCGCATTAGACTTCACTTGGTCTGTTCTCCCGGACTTACATGACAGCGATCATTTCCCAATCATTCTTACTTCCCTTCATTTTCACCACCTCTTCGCATCCCACGCTGGCATTTTATCGGGAAAAAATTGGAACCTTTACTCACCCCAACTTTTTTTAGAGGTTCCTTCCCCCGCCCCATCGATGAGCTTTTACACCTTTTCTACCCCCCTTTTTAACCGCAGCTTCTTTTCTTCCCCCAAACTTCGGGCAGGCTTCTCAGAAATGCGTCCCTTGTGGTCTCCTGCTTGTGTTCGTGCAGTACATTTCAAACGCCTGCATGGGGGGCATCCGGGAAAAAGAACCACAGAGAGACTTTGGATTTTAAGGAAGCGTGCGATCGCTCGCGGTTCACCCTCGTAACCACTTTCTGGCGAGTTATGTCTCCCCCACACCTTGCCCCCTTGTGAATGCATCGGGAAAAAAACAAAACTGAGTGGAAAATTTTCTCCTGACCCCTCCTGTTCTGCGGTTGCCGGTTTTGTATAGCAAACCCACAGATTTTCCCAATAAAATTTTCCCAAATCTTTGGGTCTGTTTTTTCTCAGGACCCATCATGCCCCTCATTCTTTCCCAAAGTCTGCCAGAGGTTAGCCCCCTTTGGGGACTTTTTTCTCTCAGAGAAAACAGTTTAATGTGCCTTTAAACATTCAAAAAGGGAGGCAAAACTCTCACTTGCCGACATCGGCGCGGGGCGCGACGACTTAAATTTTTGTTGCTACAACATTACATCATCGTCCTTGCAGCCCCTATTACCCTTTACAATTTTTTTTGGTCACAAGGATTTTCTTCCACAGCTGTGGAAATCCGCCTTGTTTCCTTTCCGCAAACGGGCACTAGGGGACATAAACCCCCCCCCCACTTCTACATTGCTCACCAGTGCAGTTTGCAAATGATGGAACGCCTAAAAATAGACTTTAGTGTGGAACTAAGAACAAGGAAAAGGGAGGAAACTGCAGGAGGCCTGTTGGCCCAAACGGGCAGGTCCTTTAAAATTCATCCCACTAAAAAAACTTTTTCCCCAACCCAATTTTCATCTCCCCAAGAAATAAGCTTGATGTGAAAGCCCACTCAAATCCAACCCCCCCCCCTCTGTACTTATCCAACCTATATTTGAAACTACCAAAGTCCCAGCCCCAATAAACCCAATAGGTAGACTGTTCCACTCATCAACTACCCCATTTCCAAACCAAAACTTTCCTATGTCCTTTCTAAATCTAAAATTATCTAATTTAAATCCATTTTCTCGGGTTTTTCTCTTGGAGAGACATCCCCAAAACAATATTTAAAATCCCCTTTATTATACCTTCTTTCCCCTCATACACTTCAATCATTCCCTCATTCTTCGTCTAACAAATGAAAGATGTAACTTTAAAAGGGCTTCAATCTTTTTCTAAGGAAGATTTTTTAAAGTATGTATTAATTTTGTCATCCTAGCTGAATGTTTTTCTAACGAATTTTTTCCATTCTGTAATATGGAACCAAACTGAGCTGATAATCTAGGTAGGGCCTTCTAAGATGTATAAAAACGCAGTTACCTCTGGACTTTGTTTTTTAACTTTTTATTAAATCCCCGTAATCTATTTGCCTTATACGACCTTTGGGATTTCGCTAGGTTTAAGGTTGTCCTCACCATAACCCCCAAGTCCACTCCCCTCAATATGGCTTTTGTAGGGCCGTTCTACCAAGACCCCTTTCTACGCTTGGGGTGTATGTTTTGAATGCCTTTGCGAAAAACCACCATTATTGCCAAATTTTTTGACCTTGAAAAGGGTATGAAACAACTTGGAGGGAAATATTTTAAACCCAATCCCCACTCCTTTGGCCTACGAGGCAAATTTCCATCCTCTTAAGAACTTTTTAATGACAGGCATTTCCGTGTTCGTGTTAATAATGTGCCCCTCCCCTGACTTTATCCAACGAAGGGGGCCCCCCGGGGTGTGTTCTTGGGGCAACACTTTTTTTTCCTTGTATTTGTTTTTGGCCTTATCTTCCCTCAAATATTTGGGGCTCACATTTTATGACTTCGCTTTGCCTGTGCAGGCCTGCTGCACCCATTCAGTTTCTCTCCGCTTTCGTCGACCGTGTTTTCCCAATTTTGGCCCCCACAGTGGGTTTAAATTTTTTCCCGCACTAAAACCCCCCCAAATTACTTTCAATTGCCTGTCTTCCCATATCCTTTTTACCCTGTGGCTCCCGTATCCCCAACATGATCAGTCAAGTTTTTTAGGGCCCCCCTCTTTGATAAGGTTATCCTGGAAACCTCACATTACCTCTCTGAAGGCAACTTGTCACAGCCGGCTGAACCTTCTTAAAACCCTTGCTCATCTTTCATGGGGAGCTGATCGTCGAACCCTCCTTTGCCTACATTCCACCCTTATTTTATCGAAACTTGATTATGGTGACCAGATCTATTCAGCGGCATCTCCTGCTACTCTCTCTAGCCTTAACCCCATTCATCACCAAGGATTACGTTTATGCCTTGGTGCTTTTTGCTCTTTCCCTGTCAAGAGCCTCTATGCAGAAGCGAACATTCCATCCTTATCCGATCGCCGTGATACCCATTGCCTTCACTACTATGTACGCTCTCATGATCTCCGCAATCCTTCCATTTATAGAATGGTCACTGATATTAGTAGACATTCTTTATTTGTTTGCCGCCCCTGTTTACTCCGTCCCTTCTCTCTTCGCCTTCATTCGCTCTTGTCTTCTCTTCAATTACCACCTTTCTATGTTCATTTAGCATCTCACTTTTCCCTACCCCCCTGGGAAGTTCCAGCTGTTCGAGTCTGTTCTCTCTCCCTTGCTCGAAAGCCCAACTGTCTACGGTCGCTTCTCACTCTCTTTTTCTTGACCACTTTCACTCTCATTCTCATGCCATTGCTGTGTACACAGGTGGCTCTAAGTCTTCTGACGGCGTAGGATTCGCAGCAGTGTTTCCGGACAGCGTCGTACGAGGGCATTTACTATCTTCGGCTAGTATTTTTACTGCTGAATTGTATGCCATCCTTGCAGCACTTATCCGTATTGCATCTATGCCTGTGTCATCATTTGTGGTTGTCTCAGACTCCCTTAGTGCTTTACAGGCTATACAGAAATTTGATACACCTCACCCCTTAGTCCTCCATATTCAACTTTGGCTACACCGCATCTTTACCAAGCACAAAGATATTGTTTTTTGTTGGGTCCCTGGTCATGTTGACGTACAGGGCAATGAACAGGCAGACACTGCTGCGCAGTCAGCAGTACATGACCTACCAGTTTCATATAGAGGTATTCCATTTACGGACTATTTTGCTGCAATATCTTCCCACCTTCACACCCGTTGGCAACACCGTTGGTCTACTATGCTCAGCAACAAACTTCAATCTATTAAACCAAGTATAGGTTACTGGCCGTCTTCTTATCACCAGTGTCGAGGTTGGGAGACTACTCTCTCCCGTCTTCGCATTGGCCATACTCGTCTTACTGATGGATATCTCATGGAGAGGCACTCTGCTCCTCTCTGTGAGAATTGCCAAGCTCCATTATCAGTCAGCCACATTCTGTTGGACTGCCCACTTTATCAACGAGCACGCAGAATTTACCTCCGTCGTCGTCTTCGCTCCGCTGCTCTCTCTTTACCTTCCCTTCTTGCTGATGGACCCACCTTTCATCCGGACTCTCTCATTGACTTTTTGACAACAACTGACTGACTTCACAAATTCTGATACCTTCAGCCCTTTCTACTTCAATCTCTTGCTACCCTCTACCCCCGTACTATCCCCTGCCCCGCTGTTTTCTGTAACCTACTGATCATCCCTCCTCCCTTCTGCCATCCAATACCCTCGCTTCCTTCCCTACCCTGCAGCGCTGTATAGCCCTAGTGGCTTAGCGCTTCTTTTTTATTATAATAATAATTTTAAAGTTTGCAGTGACCTGCTGGTCCATAGGTTGGAGGAGAGGAGTGGTATTCGGGGGCAAGAACTTTACTGTGATGAACCCAAACTCCTCCAAAATTTGGTCATCCAAGTTTGGAGGATGAGCAGGTGCATTGTCCATTACTAGGAGGCACTTGAGATCCAATTTCTTTTCCAGGAGGTAATTCTTCACACTAGGGCCAAACACTTCATTGAACCACTCGACGAAAAATTCTCTCATGACCCATGGCTTACTACATACATGTATTAGATTTCCAAAACACACACAATTTACTATTCATAACATTGTTTTTCCTGAACACTCTGGGATTTTCAGAATGGTACACTAGTAACGGCTTCACTCTGAAATCCCCACTAGCATTAGCACAGAACATGAGCGTCAGCCTGTCTTTCATAGGCTTGTGTCCTGGCAGTCCCTTTTCCTCCTGAGTAATTAAGGTCCTCTTTGGCATTTTCTTCCAAAAGAGGCCTGTTTCATCGCAATTGAACACTTGTTCAAGTTTCAGTCCTTCAGCCTCTATGTACTCCTTGAATTCACTTACGAATTTTGTAGCTCCAATTTTGTCTGAACTGGCAGCCTCACCATGCCTTACAACACTGGGTATGCCACTACAGTTCTTAAATCTCTCAAACCAACCTTTGCTGGCCTTAAATTCATAAATATCAGTACTCATTGCAGGCAATTTCTTTACCAGATCGTCGTGCAACTGCCTAGCCTTTTCACAAATAATCGACGTCATAAGACTACCTCCTGCTAATTGTTTCTCATTTATCCACACCAATAATAACTTCTCAACATCTTCTAGTACCGGTGATCTCATTTTTGTCAGCATATTTACCCCCTTTGCAGCAACAGCTTCCTTGATTTCCTTTTTCTTGGCCACAATGGAAGCTATGGTTGTATGGGGTTTGTTGTACATTCTGGCCAGTTCGGCCACACGTATGCCACTTTCATATTGTTCAGTCATGTTTTTCTTAAATTCATCCATATTTCTCACCTTCTTTACCAAAGGCTTGGCACTAGGAGCTTTCTTTGTAGCCATGGTAGCTTATTTAGTAGTTGTAAGCACTAAAATGAATTGAATATTATGAAATATTTCGTATGAGCACGTGAGGGAACCGTCGCTCACTGGTAAACAATGGCACACTGGCTGGGAATGGCTCAGAGTCATGCGTACGCGTCCCAGACGAATGGCTATTCGCGAGTCAAACTACGATTAGCGAGCTAATGTTTTGGCAAAAATAGCGTTACGATTTTCGAAAATTACGACTATCGAGCCTTAGGATTATCGAGCGCTCGCTGTGTTTAGATAAAGGTAGGGAAGTTTTTATTGCATTTATGGATTTAGAAAAGGCATATGATAGAGTGGATAGAGGAGCAATGTGGCAGATGTTGCAAGTACAGTAGGGCCCCACTTAAACGGCAGGTTAGGTTCCAGGCTACCGCCGTAAAGCGGAAATCTCCGTAAAGTGGAACACCCTTTTTTTTTTCCTTATAAATGCATACAAATAATAGGTAACAAGTTTACACTAACATATATGTATTAAGTTAGCAATAGAACTAAGCATCAAAAAAACAATAAAAAAGTACAATACACACAGTGCACTCATTACCTTAAAATATTTATAGTTTTAATCTAGGGTGAGATGAGTAGTATTTATCGTAAGAAATCAAGTGTGGTATGTATGGTAGTCAGCCGGGCTACCATACCAGGCCACCCCATGCACACATAATATTCTATTACATTTAAGCATCCCAGAGTGATAAAATGCATAAACAGTTTACTCATTACTTACCTTAAAATATTTGTAGTCTTAACGTAGGGTGAGATGAGTAGTATTTATTGTAAGAAATCAAGTGTGGTAAGTATTGTAGTCAGCCGGGCTGCCATACCAGGCCATTCCACCCACACATATATTCTATGATATTTAAGCATCTCAGAGCAATAAAATGCATATACAGTTCACTCATTACTTACCTTAAAATATTTGTAGTCTTAATGTATGGTCAGGAGTGAGTAAACGAGATAAAATTAATAAATGAGAGAGAGAGAGAATGAGTACATGAGAGAGGACAGGCGCAGAGTTATGTAAACAAACCAGGCGAATGTAAGTTTTGTAAACAAAGAAAGTGTACACATCTGGTTTGTGTACAAGTTACATTGTGTACAAGTTGTGTCTACATTGATACGGTAGAATAAATAAAGAACACTTCCACTCTCACGTAACACCATTTTTAGAAGAAATGACACTCTGAGTGAAGGCAATGGAAATAAGTCACTCTGTCTGACTATTTTGGGTTATCCTAGGTTCTCTACACATATGCTGCTATGTATTATAATCTCTGTAACTGTATTTGTGTATACCTGAATAAACTTACTTACATACATACGAAAGGAATAATTTTCTACGGTTACCCCCAGCAACACATTTTCTCTTATGTTAGACTAGAGAAAGTGTTATTCTTGCTGTCACTTGTACAAGTTATCTGGCTACAACATCTCATATTTGTTTATTTATTCTATTGTGGGGTGCATTTATCATCTTCATATGTTATGTATTGTGTTCATTATATAATTTTCAAAAAATATCATGGATGGATTAATGAAAATGTGTATATTAATGTAGTACAGTGGACCCTCGCATACCGTTGGCATCACATAACGTTAAATCTGCATACCGATACATTTTATCACTAAAATTTTGCCTCGCATACCGCTAAAAAACTCGCTCAATGCTATTCGTCCGAGACGCTTCTAATGTGCTGCCTGTGCCAGCTTCACATGTTCCGCCAGTGGCATTGTTTACAAGCCAGCCTCCGCGGTAACATCCAAGCATACAATCGGAACATTTCGTATTATTACAGCCTTTATGGTGATTTCATCTGCAAAATAAGTGACCATGGGCCCCAAGAAAGCCTCTAGTGCTAACCCAGTGGTAAAAAGGGTGAGAAATACTATCATACCACAATCAGCTGCTGCTGCACCATGGTCAGCTGTTGCTTGACCAGTCAGCTGTTGCTGGATCAGTCAGCTGCTGTTGCACCTCGATCAGCTGTTGCTGGATCAGTCAGCTGCTTCTGCACCACGATCAGCTGTTGTTGGACCAGTCAGCTGTTGCTGAATCAGTCAGCTGCTGCTGCACCACGATCAGCTGTTGCTGGACCAGTCAGCTGTTGCTGGATCAGTTAGCTGCTGCTGCACCACGATCAGCTGTTGCTGGACCAGTCAGCTGTTGCTGGACCAGTCAGCTGTTGCTGGACCAGTCAGCTGTTGCTGGACCAGTCAGCTGTTGCTGGACCAGTCAGCTGTTGCTGGACCAGTCAGCTGTTGCTGGACCAGTCAGCTGTTGCTGGACCAGTCAGCTGTTGCTGGACCATCACTGTGCTGGACCAGTCAGCTGTTGCTGGATCAGTCAACTGTTGCTGGACCAGTCAGCTGTTGCTGGATCAGTCAGCTGTTGCTGGATCAGTCAGCTGTTGCTGGATCAGTCACCTGTTACTGGATCAGTCACCTGTTGCTGGACCAGTCACCTGTTGCTGGATCAGTCAGCTGCTGTTGCACCTCGATCAGCTGTTGCTGGATCAGTCAGCTGCTTCTGCACCACGATCAGCTTTGTTGGACCATCAGCTGTTGCTGAATCAGTCAGCTGCTGCTGCACCACGATCAGCTGTTGCTGGACCAGTCAGCTGTTGCTGGATCAGTTAGCTGCTGCTGCACCACGATCAGCTGTTGCTGGACCAGTCAGCTGTTGCTGGACCAGTCAGCTGTTGCTGACCAGTCAGCTGTTGCTGGACCAGTCAGCTGTTGCTAGACCAGTCAGCTGTTGCTGGACCAGTCAGCTGTTGCTGGACCAGTCAGCTGTTGCTGGACCAGTCAGCTGTTGCTGGACCAGTCAGCGTTGCTGGACCATCAGCTGTTGCTGGACCAGTCAGCTGTTGCTGGATCAGTCAACTGTTGCTGGACCAGTCAGCTGTTGCTGGATCAGTCAGCTGTTGCTGGATCAGTCAGCTGTTGCTGGATCAGTCACCTGTTGCTGGATCAGTCACCTGTTGCTGGACCAGTCAGCTGTTGCTGGATCAGTCAGCTGCTGTTGCACCTCGATCAGCTGTTGCTGGATCAGTCAGCTGCTTCTGCACCACGATCAGCTGTTGTTGGACCAGTCAGCTGTTGCTGAATCAGTCAGCTGCTGCTGCACCACGATCAGCTGTTGCTGGACCAGTCAGCTGTTGCTGGATCAGTTAGCTGCTGCTGCACCACGATCAGCTGTTGCTGGATCAGTCAGCTGTTGCTGGACCAGTCAGCTGTTGCTGGACCAGTCAGCTGTTGCTGGACCAGTCAGCTGTTGCTGGACCAGTCAGCTGTTGCTGGACCATCAGCTGTTGCTGGACCAGTCAGCTGTTGCTGGACCAGTCAGCTGTTGCTGGACCAGTCAGCTGTTGCTGGATCAGTCAGCTGTTGCTGGATCAGTCAGCTGTTGCTGGATCAGTCAGCTGTTGCTGGACCAGTCAGCTGTTGCTGGACCAGTCAGCTGTTGCTGGACCAGTCAGCTGTTGCTGGACCAGTCAGCTGTTGCTGGACCAGTCAGCTGTTGCTGGACCAGTCAGCTGTTGCTGGACCAGTCAGCTGTTGCTGGACCAGTCAGCTGTTGCTGGATCAGTCACCTGTTGCTGGATCAGTCAGCTGCTGCTGGATCAGTCAGTTGCTGCTGCACCATGGTCAGCTGCTGTTGCACCATCAGCTGTTTCTGAACATGACTCGTTTTGAACCTGTCCCGAACCTGTCCGTCGAGCCTGAGCGCCCTGCCTTGCCGTCATTGTTTACAAGCCGGGGTGGCCGGTTGCATGCATACATTCGATACATTTTGTATTATTCCATTATTTATAGTGCTTGTAACTGCTAAATAAGCCACCATGGGCCCAAAGAAAGCTTTTAGTGCCAACCCTGTGGTAAAAAGGGTGATAAATACTGTCGTACCACAGTCAGCTGCTGCTGCACCATGGTCAGCTGATAAATTGGACCAGTCAGCTGTTGCTGCACCACAGCTGCACTATGGTCAGCTGTTGCTGCACCACAGCTGCTGCTGCACCATGGTCAGCTGCACCACAGCTGTTGTTGTTGCTGCACCACCATCAGCTGTATTACTCGAAGATGTGGAGAGAGTGTTGTTGGTGTGGCTTAACGTGAAACAGTTACCGAGAAACAATTAACCCCGGAGGGTTAGCCACCCAGGATAACCCAAGAAAGTCAGTGCATCATTGAGGACTCTCTAACTTATTTCCATTGGAGTCCTTAATCTTGTCTCCCAGGATGCAACCCACACCAGTCGACTAACACCCAGGTGAACAGGGAAAAACGCCTGGAACTAGTGCTCATATTGGTGAATTTAAAGCCAGCAAAGGTTGGTATGAGAGATTTAGGAATCGTAGTGGCATACACAGTGTGATAAGGCCTGTTCTGGAAGAAAATGCCAAACAGGACCTACAGTACTCAGGACGAAAAGGCACTCCCAGGACACAGTGTCTCATCAGTAAGTGTCATTTATTCTTCATTTAGTAGAGTAGTACATGCACAATATATACTGTGCATGTACTACTCTACTATTGTGCATGTATTCTTCTCTTTGTGTGTAGGAAAATGTATATTTCATGTGGTAAAATTTTTTTTTTCATACTTTTGGGTGTCTTGAACGGATTAATTTGATTTCCATTATTTCTTATGGGGAAAATTCATTCGCATAACGATAATTTCTCATAACAATGAGCTCTCATGAACGGATTAATATCGTTATGCGGGGGTCCACTGTATACAACATTTAATGAGACTCATTGATTATTACACCTATCATCCGACTTACGACCGAGTTCGGTTCCGAGAAACCGGTCGTAAGTCGAAATGGTCGTAAGTCGAACTTTACCACTGAATATGAAAAAAACATTTTTGTAATGACTTTATTTTATTGTTTTATTTTGGTATTTCATGTTTTACTTTACTTTTTATGTTGTTAGTACTGTATTTTATACTGTAAAGTTTAGGATAAACACTGTACAACACAAATAGTTGTTTATTTATGAGAAATTTGGCATAAAAAAACACGGTCAAAGTCGAGTGGCCGAACGAGCAGGTATAAGTCGGATGGGGGGTGTTTTATGATTTCTAAAATGGCGCATTTTTGCAATTTGTCTGCTCCCCCAATCTCATTTTTAGTTTATTTATTTACTTTTTTTATCATTTTTATATGTTTGCCCCCTCTTAAAGGGGGGGCCCCTTTGGGCGTGGGAAGGGGCTCTTGGTCTGGGGAATTAGACCTATGGGTTTCTTCCTCAACCGAACCAATTACCCCCCAATCTCCCCTCCCCTTCCCATCCCCCCAACCCCCTTTTTTTCCTCCTCCTCCCCCACACCCCCCTTTTCCCTTTTTCCTCTTTTGCCTTTGGGATTTCCCCCCGGCACGCAGTTCCTGGGTAGAGAAAGGATACGGGTCCATCCCTTCCGTTGGGGTTCTTAGCGGTGGGAGTTTGCCGGAATCTGGATCCCCTGGGGATTCCCAACCCCTCTCGGTATCCCGGAGTAGTTTTGGGGGTGTCTTTCGGGTGACGAGGTACTCTTAAGCCACCTTTGGATTCCGGGGGGGTGGCCAAAGGAGTATGTTTTGTGGCGGGTTCCGGCCGCCCCTCCTTTTGTCCACCGGGGTAGCTCGGCAGATGTGAGGTTGCTACCCGGATTGTTGTTTACTGCATGATGGGTAGGGTAGGCACGGGTTCCATGCTGCATCTGGCTTTTGCGGGCGAGCCCCTCTTGGGCGGGAGGGAGTTTCGGCCCTTTTTCCCTTCCTCCTAGGCCTATCCCTCCCCGGGTCCCCCCTTTTTTTTTCTTTTTTTTTATTTTTTTTTTCTTTTCTTTTTTTTTTCTTAAAAACAAAAAAAAAGAAGAAACCCTAACCAGGAGCCTAGTCCATGAACCTGTACCCCCCGGGCCCCTTCTTGAAACCGCCCCCCTTCGCCCCCCCGCCTCGTTTTTGGGCCACTCTTTCGGGAATTCCTATGCCTCGTCCCTATTCCCGGTGCTGTTTCCTCACCCCTTGGGTACTGAGGCCTCGACTGCTCCTTCATTTATCGGCCCTTCGCTCCCTCTGCTAGTTCCGGGCTCTCCCTCAGGTGCGGCAATTTAAAACGCCGACCTTTTCCACGTCGGACCAATTTGGGTCCCACGCCTAACGCCAACGACAATTACTGCTGATGATACTTTTCCCCTTTCGTTCTTCTCAGAAACACGACACGTCCTTCCTATTTTTCCCACGTCATTTTTCGATGAACAGGGGGACTAAATTCTTCATTTACAACCAATTTCCCTCTACTGCCTATTTTCCCCACCATAGTTTTGGGCAAGGCACTCCTACGCCATGTTGGAAAAATATTCTTTTCTCTCTTAAGAGCGGTAGGCATCATTCCCGTCAGAATGCTACCCAGGCTCATGATCTCTGTTTCCCCATATCGATATGCCTATCCCCTTAAAAAAACATCTTCCCCTAAATTTCTTGTAGTGGTACCCCCTTCTGTCATTCTCCCCCTACCATATTTTCAAAAAAAATTTCCGCATGTGGCACTGACATTCAGAAACGCGGGAACCCCCCCAAGCTCCCATCCTAAAGAGACACTTACGTTCTTCCTGCCCTGGGGGAGACGATACCCTAAAAATTTGGGGCTCGTTTAATTTTTTTGACCCCAAACTCCCACCCAGTTTTATTAGCGGGGAAAACGGTTACAATTCAAAAGGTGATCCCTAACCACAACAGTGTAGAAATTCTGGCTTTTGGGCCCATCACAAAAATTTTGAGCACCCCCGAATGCCCAGCTTGGTGCCGTGACCATTCTAATAGTTTTGGGCAATCGACTCCCTCTTCCTTAACTGCATGAGGCCCCCCTTCGTACCCTCGCCGTTGTCAGGTCTATTTAACGGCGGGAAATCGTTATCTCAAAGAGACAAAAGGTCCCCCTTATCCATGGCGTTTCCTCCCGCCTCCAAGGGAGACCCACTGTTTCTTTTTCCCTTTTTCAAACCCCCCCCCACTTCTAGTATCCCATCTCACACCCCCTGGGGTTTACCTCTCCCATAATCACTCCTGTATTAATCCTTTTGCTGCCCCTAGGCTCAGACTTCCCTCTTCAACCCTCAGTCTAATCCGCTTCTTCGATTTCTCTCTCACAACCTCAGTATCGACGAGACCTCTACGACACCTCCTCCCAAACTCCCTTCTTCTCAAATAAAAAAAAGGTCCGTAACACCCCCTACCCATCCCCCACCTCCTCATTTTACCCCCCCTTTCTCGCCCTAGTTTTCCCCTTCCATGGCTCAGTTACAAGTGCAAGGTTCACCCTCCCCCCTCGTATGTACCTTCCCCCCCTGTTCCCTCCAAGTTTTTCCTTTTCTTCTGCCACCTCCCGGGTTTCCCTCCCTTTCTGCCCCCTGCCACGCTTCTCCTTCCCTCCACCCTTTCCCCCCCCCCTACCTTGGAAGTCCAATACATTTCCAATCTTTACTCCCCTCCCCCTACCATTCCCAATTTTTGTCCCCCATACGACATCTCTGAATTCCAAAAACAGAAGCAATCTCTGAATTATTGCAGAGACCAAACCGTAAAGGACATGACCCCTTCCGCTTTTTCCTCTCCTCTGCTCCACTGCGCAACTCCTTTTTTTTCACAGCGCACCGTTCCTTCGTGTTTGAACTTTTCCACTGCCTCGCAGTGGACTTTTCAAACCCCTTCTGTCCTAGGAAACCCTTACCTGCGGTTTAAGTATCTTTATCTTGCCAAATCAGGTATTTAAGTGGAATATAGCGGGCCCCAGGGGGAATCGGGGGGAGTTCAGATTTCTTCCCCCGTTTTCCCCTGTTGGGTTTTTTTACAGGAACCAAAAAAACACTCGCTGTTATTTTTCCCCATCTCAGGCTATAATTTATTGATTCTTCAACCTTTCCTGATGGGGCCCTTTTAAAGAAAGTGCCTTCTTTTCCGCACGATATTTCCCTCCCTCAGCTATTTGTTCGACTTCGCGCAATTTTCACAGCAGCCCTTCCACTTTCTAGGTGGTATCGCTCTGTTCTTTATATCTCTCCCTTCTGGGGATTATCATTTCCCGGGTTTTTCCTTTCCTTGTTTCGTCATTACCGCCACCCTTCTGTTATTGGGGATTTTAATGCCCCCCATTTTCCTCTGGGGGGGGTTTAGTGATTCCCCTGGAATTTTAGTTTGAGGTTTTCTTGCCACCCACCCCCCCCCATGTTTTTAAAAAAGTACTACACCCATTTTTATCTCGGGCCATACTTCCTTGCATCGACTCTCATTTGCTCTTTTCCCCGCCGCTTAGACTTTACTTGGTCTGTTCTCCTAATTCATGCGGGGATCTTTCCCCTCATTTTTACTTCCCCCCTTTTTACGCCCCCCTCTTCGCACCCCACCTGGCAATTTTTAATCGGGCAAAATTTGGAAACCTTTTCTCACACCTAACCCGTTTTAAAGAGGTTCCTTCTTTTCCTCCATCGATGATTTTTACACCTCTTCTCGTCCTCCCTTTTTTTACTGAGCTTCTCCTTACCCCAAAATTCGGGCAGGCATTCTCCCCGAAATGCGTGCCTTGGTGGTCCCTCTTGGCTCGTGCATACGTTTGAAAACCCCTGCAGGGCAGGTACCCGGGACAATAGAACCCCAGAGCGCTCCTTTTATTTTTAAAAAGAAAAGGGGCATGCTCGCCGTTCATCCGTGCGCTAAAACCCCTTGCGGCGAGAATTTTTTCCACCCTCCCCCCTTGCTTCCTCTATGAGTGCATTGGAAAAAATACGAAACTGAGTGGTAAATATTTTCCCGACCCGGCCCTGTTCGCGGGTTGCCGGTGTTTATATACAAACCCCCAAAATTTGCCAATGAAATTGGCAATCTCTGGCCGTATTTTTCAGGGACTCCTCGTGCCCTATTTCTTTCCTCAAAGTCTGCCAGAGGTTAGCACCCTTGGTTTTCTTCTTCAAGAAGAAAAGATAATGTGCCTTTTAACTTTAAAAACTGGAGCAACACTTCGCTTTTCGATCATCGGCAGTGGGCCCGACAATTCATTCTTTGCTACAACATTACATCAGTCACCTTGCAGTCCCATTCGCCTTTACAATCTTATTTGGTCACAAAAGGGGTTTTTTCCACAGCGTGGAAAACCCCATTGTTCTCCCTTTTTCCCCAAACCAGGCCTAAGGACATGAAAACCCCCACATTCCCCATTGCTCTTACCCGGCAGTTTTTAAAAAAATGGAACCCTAGTAAATTTGACTTTTTGTGGTATTTGAGACACACAAAAATCCCTCCACTCGTCAATATGGGGTTTCGTAAAGGGGGGTTCAAACCCTAGACCCCTTTTACCTTGATACGTATGTTTTAAGCCTTTGCGAATAAAAACTCATTTTGCATTTTTTGACCCTTTAGAAGGCATATGAACAATTTTGGGGGTTAATATTTAGCCCAAGCCCACCCCCCCCCTTTGGCTTGAGGCTTAAACCCTCCTTTCCCTTTAAAAACTTTTTAATGCAGGATTTCCGTGTTCGGTTTTAAAAATTGGGGTCTCCCCGGGCTTTACCAAGCTGAAGGTGTCCCCCGGGGTGTTTTGAGCACAAAAACTTTTTCTCCTGCTAATTTGGGGTTTTGGCCTCAATTTTCCATCAAAATTTGGCATCACTCTATCTTTAGACTTGCTATTGTCTGTGCAGGCCGATGTCACCTCCCTTTGTTTCTTCCTCCAACATGCAACGACCCTTTTTTTCCAAATTGGGGCCACCACACGGGTTTAAATTTTTCCCGCACAAAACCCCCCAAATCACTTTTACTAGACGCTCTGGGCATCTCCGATCATCCTTTGTACCCCTATGGCCCCGTATCCCCGAACTACACAGTCAAGTTTCGGGCCCCCTTTTATCGTAGGGTTTTCCGGAACCACATTCCTTCTGAAGGCACTTTTCACAGCCCGGGTGAACCCTTTTTAAAACCTTGCCCTCTTTTGGGGGGAGCTGATCGTCGAACCCCCTTCCCTACATTCCACCCTTATTTTATTTAAACTTTATGGGACCCGACTATTTAGCGGGGACTCCGCAATCTCTCTACCTTAACCCCCTTTACACCAAGGATTAGTTTATGCCTTGGTGCTTTCCGCTCTTCCCCTGTCGAGAGCCTCTATGCAGAAGCGAACGTTCCATCCTTATCCGATCGCCGTGATGCCCATTGCCTGCGCTACTATGTACGCTCTCATGATCTCCGCAATCCTTCCATTTATAGAATGGTCACTGATATTAGTAGACATTCTTTATTTGTTTGCCGCCCCTGTTTACTCCGTCCCTTCTCTCTTCGCCTTCATTCGCTCTTGTCTTCTCTTCAACTACCACCTTTCTATGTACATGTAGCATCTCACTTTTCCCTACCCCCCTGGGAAGTTCCAGCTGTTCGAGTCTGTTCTTTCTCCCTCCCTTGCTCGAAAGCCCAACTGTCTACGGTCGCTTCCCGCTCTCTTTTTCTTGACCACTTTTACTCTCATTCTCATGCCATTGCTGTGTACACAGATGGCTCTAAGTCTTCTGACGGCGTAGGATTCGCAGCAGTGTTTCCGGACAGCGTCGTACAAGGGCATTTACTATCTTCGGCTAGTATTTTTACTGCTGAATTATATGCCATCCTTACAGCACTTATCCGTATTGCATCTACGCCTGTGTCATCATTTGTGGTTGTCTCAGACTCCCTTAGTGCTTTACAGGCTATACAGAAATTTGATACACCTCACCCCTTAGTCCTCCATATCCAACTTTGGCTACGCCGCATCTTTACCAAGCATAAAGATATTGTTTTTTGTTGGGTCCCTGGTCATGTTGACGTACAGGGCAATGAACAGGCAGACACTGCTGCGCGGTCAGCAGTACATGACCTACCAGTTTCTTATAGAGGTATTCCATTTACGGACTATTTTGCTGCAATATCTTCCCACCTTCACACCCGTTGGCAACAACGTTGGTCTACTATGCTCGGAAACAAACTTCAGTCTATTAAACCGAGTATAGGTTACTGGCCGTCTTCTTATCACCAGTGTCGAGGTTGGGAGACTACTCTCTCCCGTCTTCGCATTGGCCATACTCGTCTTACTCATTGATATCTCATGGAGAGGCGTCTTGCTCCTCTCTGTGAGAATTGCCAAGCTCCATTATCAGTCAGCCACATTCTGTTGGACTGCCCACTTTATCAACGAGCACGCAGAATTTACCTCTGTCGTCGTATTCGCTCCGCTGCTCTCTCTTTACCTTCCCTTCTCGCTGATGGACCCACCTTTCATCCGGACTCTCTCATTGACTTTTTGACAACGACTGACTTACTTCACAAATTCTGATACCTTCAGCCCTTTCTACTTCAATCTCTTGCTACCCTCTACCCCCGTACTATCCCCTGCCCCGCTGTTTTCTGTAACCTGCTGATCATCCCCCCTCCCTTCTGCCATCCAATTCCCTTGCTTCCTTCCCTACCCTGCAGCGCTGTATAGCCCTTGTGGCTTAGCGCTTCTTTTTGATTATAATAATAATAATAATAATAAATGTTATGCATCGTGTTTATTATATAATTTTGAAAAAATATCATAGATGGATTAATGAAAATATGTATATTAACGTAATAGTATTTGACATTTAATGAGACTCGATTATTATCATCATTACTAACATGACGTCTCGAGACTTAAGACACTCTCACTGATTTTAATGTGTACCTGCACGCAGCACAGTATGTAAGTTTATTTAGGTACAGATATACATAAATATAATTGTCAGAGTATATATAAAATATGAAATAAGTTTTAAAAACACCAGACATAATGGAGAGGCTTAGTGCTTGGATCTCACAGAGAATGTAAACAAACCGGGTGGGGCGCGGTGACCATATTAGAAAGTCAGGTGGGGGGGAGCCGTATAACGAGTTTTGGTCATAATTTGAAATGACCGTATTAGCAGAACGCCGTAAAGCGGGGCCCTACTGTATATGGAATGGGTGGTAAGTTACTAAATGCTGTAAAGAGTTTTGATGAGGATAGTGAGGCTCAAGTTAGGGTGTGTAGAAGAGAGGGAGACTACTTCCCTGTAAATGTAGTCTTAGACAGGGATGTGTAATGTCACCATGGTTGTTTAATATATTTATAGGTGCAGTTGTAAAAGAAGTAAATGCTAGGGTGTTCAGGAGAGGGGTGGGATTAAATTATGGGGAATCAAATACAAAATGGTAATTGACCCAGTTACTTTTTGCTGATGATGCTGTGCTTATGGGAGATTCTAAAGAAAAATTGCAAATGTTAGTGGATGCATTTGAGAGTGTGTAAAGGTAGAAAGTTGAAAGTGAATATAGAAAAGAGTAAGGTGATGAGGGTATCAAATGATTTAGATAAAGAAAAATTGGATATCAAATTGGGGAGGAGTATGGAAGAAGTGAATGTTTCGGATTTTTGGGAATCGACGTGTCAGCAGTTGGATTTACAAAGGATGAGGTTAATCATAGAATTGATGAAGAAAAAAGGTGAGTGGTGCGTTGAGGTATATGTGGAGACAAAAAAGTTATCTATGGAGGCAGAGAAGGGAATGTATGAAAGTATAGTAGTACCAACACTTTTATATGGGGCATGAAGCTTGGGTTGTAAATGCTGCAGCGAAGAGGCGGTTGGAGGCAGTGGAGATGTCCTGTCTAAGGGCAATGTGTGGTGTAAATATTATGCAGAAAATTCGGCGTGCGGAAATTAGTAGAAGGTGTGGAGTTCATAAAAGTATTAGTCAGAGGGCTGAAGAGGGGTTGTTGAGGTGGTTTGGTCATTTAGAGAGAATGGATCAAAGTAGAATGACATGGAGAGCATATAATTCTGTAGGGGAAGGGAGGTGGGGTAGGGGCCATCCTTGAAAAGGTTGGAAGGAGGGGATAAAGGAGGTTTTGTGGGCAAGGGGCTTGGACTTCCAGCAAGCGTGCATGAGCATGTTAGATAGGAGTGAATGGAGAAGAATGGTATTTGGGACCTGACAATCTGTTGGAGTGTGAGCAGGGTAATATTTAGTGAAGGGATTCGGGGAAACCGGTTTTTTTATATAGCCGGACTTGAGCCCTGGAAATGGGAAGTACAATGCCTGCACTTTAAAGGAGGGGTTTGGAATATTGGCAGTTTGGAGGGATATGTTGTGTTTATTTATACGTATATGATTCTAAACTGTTGTATTCTGAGCACCTGTGCAAAAACAGTGATTATGTATGAGTGAGATGAAACTGTTGAATGATGAAAGTATTTTCTTGTTGGGGATTTTCTTTCTCTTTTGGGTCACCCTACCTCGGTGGGAGATGGCCAACTTGTTAAAAAATACATATAAAATATGAAATAACTTTTAAAAACACTTGAAATTTTGGAGTTTCCAGACATAATGGAGAGACTTAGCATTTACTGATCTCATGGAGAATTTAAACAAACCAGGTGGGGCACGGTGACCATATTAGAAAGTCAGGTGGGGGAAGCCGTATAGAGTCTTGGTCATAATTTGAAATGACTGTATTAGTGGAATGCCGTAAAGTGGGGACCTACTGTATAATTATTATATTTTACATATTATTATTATTATTATTATTTAAAGGACCCAAAAGAAAATAAGTCACTCTGATTTTTTTGGGTTATCCTAGGTTCTCTACACATACACTGCTATGTATGATAATCTATATAACTATTTGTGTATACCTGAATAAACTTAATTATGTATTATTATTAGTAGGTAATCTCCAGGTAGTATGTATGTATTCTTATAATACTCTTGCTTACCATTTGGAATTTGTATTCACATGAAAAATAGAAGATTTACTGTTATGCAGACTACTGCATTATTGTCATAATTGTATAAATAATGTCAACCCATTTGTGACTGCGTATTGGAGCAGCCATTCGGACAGGTATTGGACGGTGATGTCATTTGTTTACTCTTGAACATCTGCAAAAATCAATCATTTCCGCCACTTTGAGCTCAGTTTCAAGATACTTTTCGTTGTGAAAGCAATCAAAATCATATCTATTTCTGTAATATATCTTCCATTCTATCAAATGAGTCCAAAAAAAAAATGAGAATACAAACATAAAAACCATACTGCTAAGGGCTTACAAGTGAACTCCGTTACTTACAGTCAAATTTCTTTCCATTTTGGTGTACATTAAGAAGCCTCTTTCCATCATACATTGCTCAAGTTTCAATAAGATAGTCCAACAAACAAATGAGATCCAATTCCCTAGATCAAGAGCAAGAACCCCTCACCAGCCCCTCACCCTCGAGGCCCGCTCGCATCTGGAAATTTCGCTCACATATAGAAGCAAAAAATCGACAGTGGCTGGTCGTTTCTGGAAAAACTCGCACGTGGATGGTCTCGTTAGTGGAGGTTCCACTGTATACTGGTGCAAGGGTGACATTTAACCCTTAAACTGTCCAAGCAGATCTACGTTCACATGCGTAGTGCTCCAAAAGTAGATCTATGTTTTTTTTTACATATTTTCAAATACATGTATAACAAAAAAAAAAACGTAGATCAAAGTTTTTTTTTTTACACTTTTTCAAATGTAAAAAAAGAAAAGAAGTTCTACTTTTTTTACATACTTTCAAATGTTGAAAAAACATAGGTCTACGTTTGGACAGTTTAAGGGTTAAACAATATCAAAGATGGTTGACAAACAAACTGCCATTATCACATGTTCTTCTTTTAGTGACGAGTTCATTTATTGCCCACTTTGAGCCCTATTCTCAGTCAATTCCATTATTCTAGTCAACCAAACTCATAGTTATTTCACTAGAATTCCATTTGTTTTATTGAGTACAAGAAACCGCCCGTTTACCGATTTCAACTTACCAATAAAGTGGTCAGAAATTGGTAATTTGGCCAATTTCATGCAAATTTCAAAAGAAGTCAATTTCAAAATAGGGTCCAGAATGAACAATGCAGACATTCCTGACCCTAAAATAACATTTTCTCTGTTCATTAGTCACATCTCTAGGCACCTCTTATATTACTCTTGATTTCCATTTTGAATTTTTATTCACACAAAAGAAAGAAGATTTACTGTTATGCAGACTACAGCATTATTCTAATAATTGTATAAATAATGTCAACCCATTCGTGACTGCATATTAGACTGGCCAGTTGGACTTGTATTGGACAATGGTGTCATTTGTTTACTCTTGAACATCAGCAAAAATTTAACATTTCTGGTACTTTGAGCTCAATTTCAAGGTATTTTTCATTGTGAAACTAATCAAAATCATCTCTATTTCTTTATCTTCCAATCTATCAATGACACCCTGTCAACTAATAATACGAATACCACCTGGTGGCTCACACTTACACTCACTCACCCATTTGACCATAAACAGAAATATCAATCTCAATCTCCAAATAATGAATCTTAACTAGTCATAAGTTGGCCTGTGATACTCCAATACTGAAACTATGTATAGTGCCAAAACAAAAGCATTCACATTGCTAAACTCACAACTAGTATTTAGTCACTTAGCCATAATACCAACTTACCTCATAATTTTGTAATATTTTAAACTTAAGATTTAATATAAGTCTGCCCGAAATGCCTAGTAATGCTAGGTGTCCTAGTGGTACACTCTGTACTTATTATTTTACTACATGTAAACCACACAATAACCAAATTCTGTAAACTCAGCATTGTAATCCTTATAGAGAATAAACTTTGAATTTGAAAAAGAAAATGAGAATACAACTACAGTGGAACCTCAAAAATCGAACGTATCACATATCGAATGTTTCGAAAATAGGACCATTTTTTTCAGACAAACTGTGTCCCTATTATCGAACGCGCCCCTATTTTCAGACCGCCAGGTATGGGACCTGTCTGCCGCCCGCTCTGTCGGCATCCCCGCGCAGGCGCCGTGAGCAGTCTAGCTTAGTTTATGCTTGAGTGAACACTAACCTGCGCTCTCATTCACGCATTTTACGATTATTTCGTTGTGTTTTGTGCTTGTGGGACTGTGAAATAAGCTGCCATGGGCCCAAAGAAACTTGCTAGTGGTACCCCTGTGGTAAAGTGAGTGAGAAACACCATAGATATGAAGAAGGAAATAATACAGAAGTATGAGAGTGGTGTGAGACTTGTTGAGCTTGCCAGGATGTATGGGAAAAACAAGTCGACCATCGGTTCTATCCTGTCAAAGAAAGAACAAATCAAGGAAGCTGATGTTGCGAAAAATGTTAATATAGGAGTGGATGAGGTGCCTTCTTCAAAGATAAAGGGGATTTGTGCCAAGTGGAATGATGTCCAAATGTTTGTGCAGAAGTACCACCCTGAGCAAGCTGAAACAAGCCATCTTTGCTACAAGTTCAGTGACAGAGCCATGTCCCATTTTAGGGAAATGTTAAAGGGGCGCCAGAAACAGAGGACTGTTTACCTGGAGAGAGTTCCGGGGGTCAACGCCCCCGTGGCCCGGTCTGTGACCAGGCCTCCTGGTGGATCAGAGCCTGATCAACCAGGCTGTTGCTGCTGGCTGCATGCAAACCAACGTACGAGCCACAGCCCGGCTGATCAGGAACTGACTTTAGGTGCTTGTCCAGTGCCAGCTTGAAGACTGCCAGGGGTCTGTTGGTAATCCCCCTTATGTGTGCTGGGAGACAGTTGAACAGTCTCGGGCCCCTGACACTTATTGTATGGTCTCTTAACGTGCTAGTGACACCCCTGCTTTTCATTGGGGGGATGGTGCATCGTCTGCCAAGTCTTTTGCTTTCGTAGTGAGTGATTTTCATGTGCAAGTTCGGTACTAGTCCCTCTAGGATTTTCCAGGTGTGGACAGTTATTTTGTGAGACATGGGTCCTGTGACTCTCAAGCTGGTCCTAGTGGCATTAAAAGACAGAGAAGGGAAGTAACCCCAGAGAGGGCTTTACCTGAAGTCCTCATGGAGCGGGATTCTCCTTCCAAACACTAACCCCAACTCCCTCTCTCTTCCTCCCTATCTTCCAGATGCCATCACCAATCTTCAATAAAGGTAAGTAAAAATGTTATTTTATATGTATTACTATACATAATTAAAAACTATAGTATTTGTTGTATGTAAAACTGTAATTAATCTCTATAAAATGTATTTTTTGTGTGAATATTTTTGTGTTTCTGGAACGGATTAATTGTTTTTCCATTATTTCTTATGGGAAATATTGCTTCGAATTTCAGACTTGTCGAATTTAGAACTAGCTCCTGGAATGGATTAAGTTCGATTTTTGAGGTTCCACTCTGCAGTGGACCCCTGCCTTATGAACGCATCGCGTTACGTTAAATCCGCCATACGAAGCATTTGAACGCAAAAATTTTGCCTCGTCTCACGATAAAAAACTCGCCTTACGTGATTCGTCCTGGACGTGTCCCACGTGTGACCTCAGCGCCAGTGTTTACAAGCCAGCCAGTGCGGTCACATCTACATATACATTCGGTACATTTCACATTATCCCAGTGTTTTTAGTGCTTGTAACTGCAAAATAAGTCGCCATGGACCCCAAGAAAGCTTCTAGTGCCATCCCTGTGGTAAAAACGGCGAGAATTAGTATGGAATTGAAAAAAGAGATTAAGGAAATGTGTGCAAAGTGGGTTGAACTGCAAACCTTTATGGATGACAATCACCCTGACACAGCTACTGCAAGCCGTGTTGGCAACCTGTACAGTGACAATGTTATGGCCCATTTTTGGAAAGTCTTAAAGGAATGGGAGGTATAGAGCTCTATGGACAGATTTGTTGTGCGACAGAGGCCCAGTGACTCTCAAGCTGGTCCTAGTGGCATTAACCCTTTGAGGGTTTTGGTCGTACTTGTACGTCTTAGGCGTAGGGGTTTTTGACGTACTAGTACGCATAAATTCTAGCGGCCTCAAATCTAGTGGGAGAAAGCTGGTAGGCCTTCATATGAAAGAATGGGTCTATGTGGTCATTGTGCACAGTCTAAAAAAAATCCTGCAGCACACAGTGCATAATGAGAAAAAAAAAACTTTGACCATTTTTTTGGAATAAATCAGCGACTTTGCAGTGTATTTTCGTATGGTATTTATTGTTGTATTCTAGTTTCCTTGGTCTCATTTTATAGAATGGAAGACATGTTACAGAAATTGAGATGATTTTGACTGGTTTTACAATGAAAGGTGCCTTGAAA
Source organism: Cherax quadricarinatus (assembly GCF_026875155.1). Classification (NCBI taxonomy): domain Eukaryota; kingdom Metazoa; phylum Arthropoda; class Malacostraca; order Decapoda; family Parastacidae; genus Cherax; species Cherax quadricarinatus. Next base: position 62,949,976 of record NC_069400.1, on the reverse strand, counting down.
TTGAGCTCAAAGTAGCAGAAATGTTCGATTTTTACCAAACTTCAAAAGTAAACAAATCGTGCCAAGCGTGCAATACACGTCAACTGGTGAGTCTAATATTCTTTCACAAGTGCACCAATAATATTTATACCATTTTTTACACTAATGCAGTAGTCTGCATAACAGTAAATCTTACATTTTTTGTGAGAATAAAAATTCAAAGTGGAAAGCAAAAGAATATAAGAGGGGCCTTGAGACGTGACTAATGACTAGAGGAAATGTCATTTTAGTGCCAGGAATGTCTTTCTTGTTTATTCTGGACCCTATTTCCGAAATTGGCATCTTTTGAAATTTGTGTGAAATTGGCAAAATTGCTAAATTCTGACCACTGTACTGGATAGTTGAGTTTCATAAATGGGTGGTTTCTTGCACCCATTCGATAGAAAAAATGGAGTTCTAGTGAAATATTCATGTTTTTTGTCGACTAGTACAGTGAAATTGGCCGAAAATGGGGCTCAAAGTGGGCAAAATCGCCGATGCGTAAATATCGCCGAGACCGCTAACTTTGCGAGAGCATAATTCCGTAAGTTTTCTATCAAATTTCAAACTTTTGATGTCTTTATGATCGGGAAAAGATGCTCTATCTTTTCATAAGAGAAAATCATTTTTTTTTTTTTTTAAATTTGGCCGACCCTGAGATCGAGTTTCGGAGAGGGCCTGTCGACCCTCAAAGGGTTAACCCTTTCAGGGTCCAAGGCCCAAATCTGGAGTCACGCACCAGTGTCCAAGAATTTTCAAAAAAAAAATTTGTTATTTTTTCTTATGAAATCGTAGAGAATCTTTTTGTGAAGGTAATAAAACAAAAAGTACGAAATTTGGTGGAAAATTGACAAAATTATGCTCTCGCGAATTTTGATGTGTCAGCGACATTTACGAATCAGCGATTTTGCCGACTTTGACTCCCATTTTAGGCCAATTACATTATTCCAATCAACCAAATTCTTAGCTATTTCACTAGTATTACTTCTATTCTATCGATTGAGCACAAGAAATCGCCAAGTCAACTGTTTCAACTACAAAATAGTGATCGGAAATTGTTAATTTGGCCAATTTAACACAAAGTTCAAAATATTCCAATTTCAAAATAGGGTCCAGAATAAACAATGTAGGCATTCCTGGCACTAAACTAACGTTTCCTCTGTTCATTAGTTATGTTTTGAGGCTTTACAAATAAATTCCATTTTGATTTTTTATTCACATAATGAATTTTTATTCACACCAAAAAATAGAAGATTTACTGTTATGCAATACTGTAATAATTGTATAAATATCATCACCATATTTGTGAATGTATATTAGACCCACCAGCTGACGTGTATTAGACGTGTGAGGTCGTTTGTTTACTCTTGAATATCGGCAAAAATTTAACATTTCCGCTACTTTGAGCTCAGTTTCAAGCCATTTCCAGTGCTAAAACCAATCAAAATCATCTCTATTTCTGTAATATGTCTTCCATTCTATCAAATGAGACCAAGAAATTGCAAGTACAACTATAAAAAACATACGAAAAAACACTGCAAAGTTGCTGTTTTAATCGAAAAATCATGATTTAAGTTTTTTTCTCTCATTATACACAGTGTGCTGCAGGATCTGTTTTATGTGGTGCACACATACCACATAGATGTATTCTCTCATATCTAGGCCCAAATGTACCACTCACAGTTTATCAGAGTGAGCTGAGCTCATGGCGTAGATCTACGGTTTGGACCCTGAACGTAAAGCCGTAGATCTACGGGACGGACCCTGAAAGGGTTAAAAGAAGAAGGGAAGTAACCCCGAAAAAGGCCTTGCTACCTAAAGTCCTAATGGAAGGGGATTCCCCTTATAAACAATAACTTCCACATTCTCCCCTCCTCCCATCCCATCAATCATCACCAGATCTTCAATAAAGGTAAGTGTCATGTATTTTATTCTTAGTAGAGTAGTAATTGTGCATGTCTTCTTCAGTTTGTGTGTATTAAAATTATTATTTCATGTCGTAAAAAAATTTTTTTTCATTCTTTGGGGTGTCAGGAACGGATTAATTTGATTTCCATTATTTCTTATGGGGAAAATTAATTCTGCTAACGATAATTTCGGCTTACGATGAGCTCTCAGGAACAGATTAATATCGTAGGTAGGGGTCCACAGTATTATAATATTACAATTTTGGTAATCAAGCTTTCTAGGGGAATCAAAACCAATTGGCCTCTTCTATAATTTAAGAAATTAGCCCATTCCCAAAACTGCAGTATGAATATAGTCCAGGAGTACAAAACTCATACAGTAGTTTTTAATTTTTACTAGTACAATTACTTTAACATAAGAGTATATTATTTTGTTTACAAAGAAACATCCTAAATATGAGTATATTCTTTGGCATTATTATCACATATTAAAATAACAATGTAGTCATGACCCTAAATACCCCATGTCACAAGACACTACGTTTTCCCTAAGTCTCATGACACGTCTACTACTGTGTCATAAGACACTCTTGTCTTTGTGTTACGACGCTCCTCTCTTTTTCACATGACACCCTTTTCTCTGTCACGACGCTCCTCTCTTTATCACATGACACCCTTTTCTCTGTCACGACACACCTTCTCTCCGTGTCACACGACATCCTTTTCTCTGCCTCATAACATGCCTTCTCTCTGTCATACAACACCCTTTTCTCTGTCATGATACTCCTCTGTATCACAAGGTTACATGACACCTTGCTAATGGCATATGATTTGTGTTACACCCTTCACCTGTGTTCTTACCGACACAAACTCACACACGACACTGCTACACTACCTTGCCTGTGTCTCTCACACTAATTTGAGTGTCTCACACGACACTACCTTGCCTGGGTCTCACACAACACTACCTTGCCTGTGTCTCACACGACACTAGCTCACCTGTGTCTCACAGGACACTACCTCGCCTGTGTCTCACACAACACTACCTCACTTGTGTCTCACACAACACTACCTCGCCTGTGTCTCACACAACACTACCTCACCTGTGTCTCACAGCGTTGTGGAATAGCCAGCAGGAAACCAAGTCCAGCCGGTGTTGTCAAGCTAGTGGGAAACTAAGTCCAGCTGGTATCAGGTGAACAACAGAGGTGAACACACATTGTGGTGAATACACTGTCTCTCTGCCTGAGGCCATCAGGTGAACTCAGTGGACTCTCAAGCAGTGATGACCACACTCAGTGGTGAATACACTCTGTCTGAGGCCAGCTGAGCAGACCCCCAACATTGGGGTTGCTGATGTCATGCAGGGTGCTGCTGGAAAGTAACAATAGATTAGCAGCTACCAAGTGGTCAGCCAACCACCTTTGCTTTTGTCTCTTTCTGGGTTCACAACACCCCCACCACAAGATAACGGTTAGCATAGTGAAGATGTATCTATTATGTCAACAAGAGACAAATATCCTGGACAAATACTCTTAGACAAAATACTCTCGGACAAACTCATCCCGGACAATGATCCTTCTGGACCATTCTCCTGGACGGGCCCCTATATACAGTGGACCCACGTTTTTTGTAAATATTCTGTTCCAGAGAGTGTGACTGTTATCGAAATTGATGATTTGCAAACCCATTTCCCCATAAGAAATACTAATGTAAATCCAATTAATTCGTTCCAGACACCCAGAAGTATCAACAAAAAAAAATTTTTTACCTTTAAGATAAATTTATATGAACAAAAGAATGAACATTCAACATGACAGTTACCTTTATTGAAGGCTGTTGTTGTTGCATAGATGACAGGGAGGAGGAGAGAGGGAAGAGAGGTTATTGTTTGGAAGGGGAATCCCCCCCCATAATGACTCTAGGTCACTTCAGGGGTCACTTCCCTAGCTTAACCCTTTGACTGATTCGGTCGTATATATACATCTTACGCACCACTGTTTCGGACGTAATTATATGCGTAAATTCTAGCGGCTTCAAATCAAGCAGGAGAAAGCTGGTAGGCCTACATGAGAGAAAATGGGTCCGAGTGGTGGGTGTGCACCCTGTGAAAAAAATCTGGACTCAGTGGTGCATTGTGGGAACGCCATCTTGGTAGTCCATTTTCACCATGCCTCACGGTAAGAAGTACCTCACTCCTCAGCAGATTGGAGGTCTTTTGTTCCCAAGTGATAGCTCTAACAGAGATGGAAGTGTCAGTAAAAGTGAATTCCATGGTATTCAATCAGGTGTGCCCGAAAACAGTGCCCAGGATAACGTAATTAGTGATGAAAACCCAGATGACCCACGACCTTCCACCTCTGGTGCTGGGCCGGCTCGTTCACATTCATCCGTGCCAGGACAAAAGAGGAAACTATTTGCTCGTGTACAAGACTCAGATGTGAGCAGTGAATGTGATAGTAATAGTGATTTCAAAGCTATTGAAAGCAGTTCTAGTTGTGACAGTGGGTGAATATTCCCCAGTGAAGCGGCAGTATATACGACCTAGCATGTGGTCTGATAGTGTGTCACATGCTGTTCCAAGGGGAAGGAGTAAATCTTGGAGCATATCGCGTGGCCCTACACCACGACCTGGTAGTGAAGATGATATTGTTACAATGGGTATGAATGATGTGAGTGTGGCAGCAGGTGGTGGTGCTGATAGTGATGGTGGCATGAGTCATGTGGCACCAGCAGCGGGCCACGCTACTACCGACGCTGCTGACTCTGCACAGCTACAACCAGTCTCACCCAACCCTACACTATCACAACAACCACAACCATGTTTCAGTATCCAGAACCCACCAGCAGACCGCATCTGGGATTGGCAGTAAGGTGATGAGTTTGTTCCCAGTCCCCATGACTGATGAAACACGAAGTGGAATATGGCCATCGTGTACACTTGGGAACAATGCTACTGAATTGGAATGCTTTCAGTTATTCTTCAATGAACCCCTGATGGACATTATTGTCAGGGAAACCAACACATACTATGAGTACACCATGGCAAATACAATTCTTTCACCATGATCATGGCTACACGAGTGGAAGGACACAACTGTGGCAGAGATGTACCTGTTCTTTGCCACAATAATGCTTATGCCACATGTGTATAAGGACACTGTCACCACATACTGGTCAAGAGAACGCCTGATTTCAACCCCAGGTTTTAGTGACAATATAGGAGTAAATCAATTTATGATACTGGTATGTATGTTACACTTTTCAGACAGAACAAAGCCTGACAGAAACTACAGGTTATGTAAGATCAGAAATGTGTTTATGTACCTGAAAAAAGTGTTGCATGTATTTTTATCCCTTCAGGAAGCTTGTTATTGATGAATCTCTGATTTTGTTCAAAGGAAGACTCTCTTGCAAGCAGTACATACCAAAAAGAGGAAACGCTTTGGTATAAAGTTATTTGTACTGTGTGATTGCAAAAGTGGTCTCGTTTTGGATATCTTTGTGTACACTGGCAGTAATACATTGAGAGATACCAGGAAGTTATTGGGTATCACTGGTGATGTGGTTCAAGCAATGATGGGACCATATCTTGGTAAGGGGCATATATTATATACTGATAACTGATACACAAGCCCCATACTCAGTGGTTTCTTGTGAGTGAACATGACAGACGTGTGTGGCACAGTGCGTGGTAATCGTAAGCATATGCCAAGGTTCGACGTTGGCACTCGCAGAGGTGAGGTGCAGACCTTTGCTACCTATGACATCATGGCATTTCGGTGGCATGATAAACGTGATGTCACATTGTTGACATCAATTCACTGAAATGAAATGGCACACACTGGCAGGCACAATAGAGAGACCAATGAACCCATTCTAAAACCTGCAGCTGTCCTGGACTATAACCTCAATATGCGCTTAGTGGACAAATGTGACATGCAGATTGGGTTTGCTGATTGTGTATGCAAGAATTGTAAGTGGTATATAAAACTTTTTTCCATCTTCTTGATATTTCCATGCTAAATGCTTATAACATATACAAGTTCAGGACCAACAACAAACCAAAATATGGTGAATTTTGTTTGTCAGTCATCAGACAAATAATCGTCATGTACCAAGGAGCAACACCTGCAATAGACCAGCGCCCACGAAATTACCAACACATGCCATCTCGTTTGAGGCCTGGTGATCACTACCCAATGCAGCTGCCTCCTACTGCTTTCAAGAAAAGTGCTCAGAAGAGGTGTTTTGTATGGGGACATACCACAAAACGCCCACAAACATCCATAGACACTCGTTTTATGTGTGAGGAGTGTCAAGTACCACTCTGCATATACCCATGTTTCAAAGAGTTCCACAAGCTGCAGCAGTTCTAGGAAAGTGTTCAGTAACTGTACATATGTATATATATTATGGAACAATAGTAATAAACAATGTTTTCTATATTTTGTTTGTGTAAACAAGTTTTATACACAATCTAATAGTGATAATGTTTGTTCAGTTATTGTGTTGTAAACATTGAGTGTATATTTGAACAATGCACTATACTTTCATCTCGTAGGCCACATAAGTTACTTAGTAAAGAAAAATATTGGAAAATACAAGAAACCTTCAAATTGGAGTAAATAAAAGAATACAGGGTGGGCAGCATTCACTGCTGTTGCCATACACCGCTCATTTTCTGCCAACTTTGTGCCTCTATATCTCGGTAAGTACTGATGGCAAAAAATTCTTTTTAGGCTTAAGACACTTGGTAAAATAATCCTAACATTTCGGTGAGAAAAAAACAATTTTTTTTTTCGAATACTGTGGACCCCGCCTTATGAACGCATCGCATTACGTTAAATCCGCCACATGAAGCATTTGAATGCAAAAATTTTGCCTCGTCTCACGATAAAAAACTCGCCTTACTTGATTCGTCTGGGACGCATCCCACGTATAGCCTGAACGCCCGTGTTGACAAGCCAGCCAGTGCTGCCACATCTATGCATACATTTGGTACATTTCACATTATCCCAGTGTTTTTAGTGCTTGTAACTGCAAAGTAAGTTACCATGGACCCCAAGAAAGCTTCTAGTGCCATCCCTGTGGTAAAAAGGGCGAGAATTAGTATGGAATTGAAAAAAGAGATTAAGGAAATGTGTGCAAAGTGGATTGAACTGCAAACCTTTATGAATGAAAACCACCCTGTCACAGCTACTGCAAGCCGTGTTGGCATCCTGTACAATGACAATGTTATGGCCCATTTTAGGAAACTCTTAAAGCAACAGGAGGTACAGAGCTCTGGACAGATTTGTTGTGCAACAGAGGTCCAGTGACTCTCAAGCTTGTCTTAGTGGCATTAAAAGAAGAAGAAAAGTAACCCCGTAAAAGGACTTACTACTTCAAGTCCTAATGGAAGGGGATTCCCCTTCTACATAATAACTTCCATACACTCCCCTCCTCCCATCCCATCAGTCATCACCAGATCTTCAAGTAAAGGTAAGTGTCATGTATTCTATTCTTAGTAGAGTAGTAATTGTGCATGTCTTCTTCAGTTTGTGTGTATTAAAATTAATATTTCATATGGTAAAAAAAAAAATTCATACTTTGGGGTGTCAGGAACGTATTAATTTGATTTCCATTATTTCTTATGGGGAAAATTAATTTGGCTAACAATAATTTTGGCTTACAATGAGCTCTCAGTAACAGATTAATATCGTAAGGCGGGGGTCCACTGTATTTTGCGACATAGAATGACAGTTTCAGAAACGGGCCTGCAACAGTTAGAGGGTTAAATATAGATTTACATGCAGAAAAGAATGCCAAATAAATGTCAAGCACTAATAAAATGTATAAACGAACATTTAACATCACACTTACCTTTATTGAAGACTCTTGTTGGTGTATGGCAGACCAGGCAGAGGGAGGGGAGGTGAGTTTATTGTTGGAGAATATGACACTAATATCAACTCTACGGGTTACTTATCTATCACAAGTCAACTGAGAAGAACATAATAAACAATATTAATAACATAGAATGAATAAAATAAGTCATTATTTATGTCACAAGAGGTGTTCTGTTGGTGTTGTTGGGTGTATAAGGGCTACTGAGAGCATAAACCATCCATAATGGTGGTGAAGCAGCAGCTGAGGCACCGGTATTTTCTGTAGCTCTATGTTACTCCAACAACATTGGAGGAGTAGTAGAATCGCTGAATCACTGAAGGCACTCTCTATCACCATCACTACCACCCTCTACTACCATCACTACCACCCTCTACTACCATCACTACCACCCTCTACTATGATCACTACCACCCTCTACCACAAACTTTTTCTTACACTATGTGTATTTCTCACATTCTTTACCAAAGTGCTGGCACTAGAAGCTTTCTTTGGAGCCATGGTGACTTATTTAGCAGTTGTAAGCACTAAAACGAATGGAATATTATGAAATGTATCATATGAGCTCGTGGGACCATTCTCACTCACTGATAAGCAATGGCACCCTGGCTGGGAATGAAGTGTGATGCTGCTCGGGGCTGTGTGTACATGTCCCAGACGAATGACTATTTGCGAGTCAAACAACGATTCATGAGTCAATGTTTTGATGAAAAAAAGTTAAGATTTTCGAAAATTACGACTTTCGAGCCTTACAAAAAATGAGGGTCCACTGTATTACAGTATTACAATTTTGGTAATCAAGCTTTCTAGGGGAATCAAAACCAGTCAGCCTCTTCTATAATTTAAGAAATTAGCACATTACCAAAACTGCAGTATGAATATAGTCCGGGAGTAAAATACACATACAGCAGGGCCCCGCTTTATGGCGTTTCACTTTATGGCATTCCGCTAATACGGTCATTTCAAATTATGACCAAAACTCGCTATACGGCTCCCCCCACCTGACTTTCTAATACGGTCACCGCGCCCCACCTTGTTTGTTTACATTCTTCGTGAGCTCAGTAAGCACTAAGTCTCTCCATTTTGTCTGGAAACTCCAAAATTTCAAATGTTTTTAAAAGTTATTTCATATTTTATATATACAGTGGACCCCCGCATACCGTCGGCATCACATAACGTTTAATCCGCATACCGATCGCTTTTATCGCAAAAATTTTGCCTCGCATACCGCTCAAAAATCCGCTCACTGCTGTTTGTCCAAGACGCGTCCAATGTGCGCCCTTAGCCAGCCTCACATGTGCCGCTGGTGGCATTGTTTACCAGCCAGCCTCCTCGGTAACATCCAAGCATACAATCGGAACATTTCGTATTATTACAGTGTTTTTGGTGATTTTATCTGCAAAATAAGTGACCATGGGCCCCAAGGAAGCTTCTAGTGCCAACCCTACAGCAATAAGGGTGAGAATTACTATAGAGATGAAGAAAAAGATCATTGATAAGTATGAAAGTGGAGTGCGTGTCTCCGAGCTGGCCAGGTTGTATAATAAACCCCAATCAACCATCGCTACTATTGGTGGTACAGCTGCTGCTGCTGCTGTACCACTGTCAGCTGCTGCTGCTGTACCACCGTCAGCTGCTGCTGTAGTACCGTCTGCTGCTGCTGTAGCACTGTCAGCTGCTGCTGCTGCTGCTGCTGCTGCTGTAGCACCGTTGTTGGTGTGGCTTATTGAGAATACCAAGAAACAACCCCAGAGGATTTGCCACCCAGGATAATCCAAAAAAGTCAGTGTCATCGAAGACTGTCTAACTTATTTCCATTGGGGTCCTTAATCTTGTCTCCCAGGATGCAACCCACACCAGTCGACTAACACCCAGGTGAACAGGGAAAAATGCCTGGAACTAGTGCTCATATTGGTGAATTTAAAGCCAGCAAAGGTTGGTTTGAGAGATTTAAGAATCGTAGTGGCATACACAGTGTGATAAGGCCTGTTCTGGAAGAAAATGCCAAACAGGACCTACAGTACTCAGGAGGAAAAGGCACTCCCAGGACACAGTGTCTCATCAGTCATTGCTGCATCTTCAATGAAGGTAAGTGTCATTTATTCTTCATTTAGTAGAGTAGTACATGCACAATATATATTGTGCATGTACTACTCTACTATTGTGCATGTATCCTTCTCTTTGTGTGTAGGAAAATGTATATTTCATGTGGTAAAATTTTTTTTTTCATACTTTTGGGTGTCTTGCACGGATTAATTTGATTTCCATTATTTCTTATGGGGAAAATTCATTCGCATACCAATCATTTCGCATAACAATGAGCCCTCTTGCACGGATTAAAGTCGCTATGCGGGGGTCCACTGTACTCTGATAATTATACTTATGTATACCTGTACTTAAATAAACTTACATACTGTGCTTGCATGCAGGTACACATTAAAATTAGTAAGAGTGTCTTATGTCTCCAGACGTCATATTAGTAATGATAATAATAATCATCGAGTCATTTAAATGTCGTATATTACGTTAAATACACATTTTTATTAATCCATCTATGATATTTTTTCAAAATTATATAATAAACACGATACATAACATAAAAAGATGATAAATACACCCCACAATAGAATAAATAAACATAAATATGAGATGTGGTAGCAGACGACTTGCACAAGTGACGCCATATTAGAAATGCTATTAATAATAATCACCGAGTCTCATTAAATGTTGTATATTACGTTAATATACACATTTTCATTAATCCATCCATGATATTTTTTTCAAAATTATATAATAAACACGATACATAACATAAAAAGATGATAAATACACCCTACAATAGAATAAATAAACATAAATATGAGATGTGGTAGCCAGATAACTTGTACAAGTGATGCCAAGAATAACATTTTCTCTAATCTAACATAAGAGAAAATGTGTTACTGGGGGTAACTGTAGAAAATTATTCCTTTCGTATGTATGTAAGTAAGTTTATTCAGGTATACACAAATACAGTTACATAGATTATCATACATAAAAACATATGTGTAGAGAACCTAGGATAACCCAAAAAAGTCAGAGTGACTTATTTCCATTGCCTTCACTCAGAGCATCATTTCTTCTCAAAATGATGTTACATGAGAATGGGAGTGTTCTTCTTTATTTATTCTACCGTATCAATGTAGAGACAACCTGTACACAATGTAACTTGTACACAAACCAGACGTGTACACTTCGTTTACAAAACTTACCTTCGCCTGGTTTGTTTACATAACTCTGCACCTGTCCTCTCTCATACACTCATTCTTTCTCTCTCTCATTTATTCGTTTTATCTCATTTACTTACTCCTGACCCTACATTAAGACTACAAATATTTTAAGGTAAGTAATGAGTGAACTGTATATACATTTTATCGCTCTGGGATGCTTGAATGTAATAGAATATTATGTGTAGGTTGGCCTGGTATGGTAGCCCGGCTGACTACCATACATACCACACTTGATTTTTTACAATAAATACTACTCATCTCACCCTATATTTTAAGGTAAGTAATGAGTGAACTGTATATACATTTTATCACTCTGGGTTACTTAAGTATCATAGAATTGTATGTGTGGGTGGGGTGGCCTGGTATGGTAGCCTGGCTGACTACCATACACTTGATTTCTTACAATAAATACTACTTGTCTCACCCTAGATTAAGACTATAAATATTTTAAGGTAAGTAATGAGTGCACTATGTGTGTATTGTACTTTTTTATTGTTTTTGATGCCTGGTTCTATTGCTAACTTAATGTATGTTAGTGTAAACTTGTTGTCTAGTGTTTGTATGCATTTGTAAGTGGAAAAAAAGGGTGTTCCACTTTATGGCGGTTTCCGCTTTACGGCGGTAGCCTGGAACCTAACCAGCCGTATAATTGGGGCCCTCCTGTACAGTACTTTTTAAATTTTACTAGTAAAATTATTTTAACATAAAAGAGTATATTCTTTTGTTTACGAAGAAGCATAATAAAATAAGAGTATATTCTTTGGCATTATTATCACATATTACAATAACAATGTAGTCATGACCCTAAATACCCCATGTCACAAGTCACTACCTTTCCCTAAGTCTCATGACACACCTACTACTAAGTGTCATAAGACACCCTTGTCTTTGTGTTACAATGCTCCTCCTCTCCTTGTCACACGACACCCTTTTCTCTGTCGCACGACATCCTTTTCTCTGCTTCATAACACGCCTTCTCTGTGTCTCAAGACACTACCTTTTGTACAGGGTTACATGACATCTTGTTAATGGCATATGATTTGTGTAACACCCTTCACCTGTGTTCTTACCGACACAAACTCACACAAGACACCGTTACACGACCTTGCCCCTCTCTCACACACAACACTACTTCGATTGTCTCACACGACGCTACCTCGCCTGTGTCTCACACGACACTACCTCACCTGTGGCTCACACGACACTACCTCGCATGTGTCTCACACGACACTACCTCGCCTGTGTCTCACAATGTCGTGGGATAGCCTGCAGGATAGCCAGTCGGTGGGGATCAAGCCAGCAGGAAACTAAGTCCATCTGGTATCAGGTGAGCAACAGAGGTGAACACACACTGTGGTCAATACTCTCTCTCTCTCTGCCTGAGGGTGTTCGATGAATTCAGTGGACTCTCAAGTATTGATGAACTTTCTCTGTGATGAATTCAATGTCTCTCTGCCTGAGGCCATCAGGTGAACTCAGGACTTTCAAGCAATGGTGACCATGCGCAGTGGTGAATACACTCTGTCTGAGGCCGGCTGAGCAGCCCTCAACATGGGTGAACTGATGTTACACAGGGTGCTGCCAGCCGATAACAACCAATTAGCAGCACCCAAGTGGTTGGCCAACCACCTTTGCTTTTGTCTCTTTCTAGGTTCACAACAGCAACCCTAAATACCACATGAAAATACTCCTCAAAGTTGGCGTTTTAACCCAAAAACACTGTGGGAGCTTTTTTCTCTCATGCACTGCGTGCTGCAGTATTTTTTTTATCTGTGCACACTGACCATACAAACCTATTCTCTCACATGTAGGTCTACCAGCTTTCTCCCGCTAGATTTGAAGCCGTTAGAATTTTGGTGTATCAGTACAGTACCAACACTGGCCTGTAAGCTGTAATAATATGAGACCGACAGTGAAAGTGTTAAAGGAGAGGTTTGGGATATTGGCTGTTTGGAGTGACATTTAAACTATCCTATCTGAGCACCTCAACAAAGACAGTGATTGTGTATGAATGGTGAAAGCATTGAATTATGAAAGTTTTTTTATTCTTTCTTATTTGGTTTTTCTTTCTTTTTTGGTCACCCTGCCTTGGTGGGAAACTGTTGACATGTTAAAAAAAAGAATGGATATGTTTCTAGAACTGTTGCAGTCTCTGGAACTCTTTGAAAGATAGTGTCATGCACAATAGTGTTTTACACCCCTCTCACATAAAACTAGTGTCTGCATTTTTATGGGCATTTTGTTGTATGCGCACATACATTACTTCTTAGTAGGAGAAAGTGTTACTAAGAAGTGATCACCATGCTTCAAATGAGAGGGTATTTGGTGATGAGATTGTGGGTGGTTTTGTATTGCAGGTGTTGTGACCTGGTACTTGAATATTATTTGCCTGATGACAAACAAACAAATTTCAGCCAACAGTGGTCTGTTGCTGGTCTTCATCCCATACATATTATATGCATTTAGCATGGTAATGTCCTTGAGATGGAAAAAAGTTTCATGTACCACTTACAAATCTTGCAGAAACAATCGGCAAACCCAATTTGCATGTCACATTTGTCCACTAAATGCATATTGAGGGTGTATTCAGTCATAGTTGCAGGTTTTACAATGGATTCATTGGTTTTGCTATTCTCCCTGCTGGTCTCTGTCATTTCATTTTGGTGAATTGATGTCATGCCACCATAATGCCATGATGTCACTGGCAGCAAACGCCTGCACCTCACTACTACGAGTGCCTGCTTTGAACCTGTACCACATATGCCTGTCGTGTTCACTTGGAAGAAATCACAGAGTAAGGGTCTTGTGTTAATTATCAGTATATAATGTATGCCCCCTACCGAGATATGGTTCCATCAGTGTTCTAACCTCTTCACCCGAGATACGCAATAACTTCCTGGTATCCTTCAATGTGTTACTTCCCATGTACAGAATTATGTCTAATATGAGATCACTTTCACAGTCAGTCACAAAGCACAAACATCTTGATACCAAAGTATTTCCTCTTGCTTGGTATATACTGCTTGAACAACAGTCTACCTTTGAAGAGAATCAAAGACTCATCAGTAACGAGGTTCCTGAAAAGATAAAAATACATACTGAACTTCTGTTGGAGATGCATGAACACATTCCTAATCTTGTATAACCTGTTGTTTGTTAGACCTTGTTTTGTAGGATAAGTCTTTTCACTGGAATACTGTCACTAAAGGCTGGGGTTAAAATTAGGCAGTCTGTCTACCAGTATGATTTGATACTGTGCTTGTACACATGAGGCATAAGCATTATTGTGTCAATGAACAGATATATCTCAGCCACAGTTGTCTCCTTCCGTTGGTGTAGTTGTGATTTTAGTGAAACATTTGTTTGCCATGGTATAATCGAAGTATCTGTTACTTTCCCTGATATTAATTTCCATCAGCGGTTGATCATAAAATAGTTCAAAACATTCCAGTTTATTGGCATTGTTCCCAATAGTACAAGATGGCTGGATTCCACTTTGAGTGTCATCAAATTGATAGGGATTGGGAATAAAATTGGCACCCTGCTGCCAATCCCAGATTCAGTCTGCTGGTGGGTACTGGATATTTATAGCTGCTTGTGGTTGTGCAGGTTTGTTTGGTGTGGGGGTGGTTGAGGCTGGCCTGGCTCATGAACTTGAGTCAGCAGTGTGGCTCCCAGCCTGGGCTGCTGCTGGTGCTGCACCCTCCGTGGCACCACCACCACCACCACCACCACCTACTGCCTCATGTGGTATATTATCCATCCCAATTGTAGCAATTTTATCGTTACTTTCACTGTCTGTTATTGGTGTAGGGCCACAAGATGTACTCTGTCCCCTTGGAATAGCATATGGCACACTTACAGACCTCATGTGACATTGTATAAATCGACACTTCACTGGTTGATATACTTCATTGTTGCTACTCAGATAGCAGTCAGTATCACTATCATCATTATAGCCCACATCTGAGCTCTGGCCCTGGGGAAAATATGAACTTGCACTTGTTTCCTTTTAAAACTGTACATGAACCAGACAGATCAACCCCAGAGGTGGATGGTCGAGGATTTTCAGCACTATTTATGTCATCCTGAGTGTTGCTTTCAGTCACTAATTGTTCAGAACCATAGAATTCATCTTCCCTTCCACCTCCATCCGTGTTAGAACTATTGCTTGGGAAGAGAAGATTCCCAGTTCGCCGGGGAGTGAGGTTTTTCTTAACATGAGGCATGGTGACAAAGGATACTGAGATGGCATTCCCACAATACAATGTGGGTCCCCCAATTTTTTATATACAGTGGAACCTCAAAAATCGAACTCAATCCGTTCCAGGAGCTAGTTCTAAATTCGAAAAGTCTGAAATTCGAAGCAATATTTCCCATAAGAAATAATGGGAATACAATTAATCCGTTCCAGGAACCCAAAAATATTCACACAAAAAAATACATTTTATAGAGATTAATTACAGTTTTACATACAACAAATACTATAGTTTTTAATTATGTATAGTAATACATATAAAATAACATTTTTACTTACCTTTATTGAAGATTGGTGATGGCATCTGGAAGGTAGGGAGGAGGAGAGAGGGAGTTGGGGTTAGTGTTTGGAAGGAGAATCCCCCTCCATGAGGACTTCAGGTAAAGCCCTCTCTGGGGTTACTTCCCTTCTCTGTCTTTTAACCCTTTCAGGGTCCGTCCCGTAGATCTACGGCTTTACGTTCAGGGTCCAAACCGTAGATCTACGCCATGAGCTCAGCTCACTCTGATAAACTGTGAGTGGTACATTTGGGCCTAGATATGAGAGAATACATCTATGTGGTATGTGTGCACCACATAAAACAGATCCTGCAGCACACTGTGTATAATGAGAGAAAAAAACTTAAATCATGATTTTTCGATTAAAACAGCAACTTTGCAGTGTTTTTTCGTATGTTTTTTATAGTTGTATTTGCGATTTCTTGGTCTCATTTGATAGAATGGAAGACATATTACAGAAATAGAGATGATTTTGATTGGTTTTAGCACTGGAAATGGAAATGGCATAAATAAATAATGTATGTTAGAGCTGATTTCCTCTATTCTGTTTATTACAATATACAGTATACTACTGTATAAACATTTAAAAATATTCCAGAAATGTTATAAATGGTGCAAAGGTGACATTAAAACAATATCAAAGATGGTTGACACAAACCCACTACCATTATAGTATGCTCCTCACTTAGTGATGAATTTGTTTACTGACGTGGTCTTAGGAATGGAACTCCATCGTTAAGTGAGGAGAAGCTGTCCAATATTTCTGGGAGCTTCTAGTGCTGTAGAGTGTCTTGTAGGTTTATTTCCCACTGACATTCCTGAGGCCTCCCACTGATCAACAAGACTTTTGCTTCAGAAGATAAAGATAATTATTTAATCACTGAGATTCTAAATATTTTGGTTAATTTATTTAAAAAGAAATGTATATATTTTTCTTACTCTTTCAGATGGGTTTGTACAATTTCCGTCCCTCAGTGCGGCCTGTGCCTTTAGAAGTACACATATCAGGGTTCCCTGGTAAACATTATTGTCCTCGTATGGCTACTATGAACAAACCTACTTTCCAGGGTAAATATCACGTTACTTATTTTTGCATAATTCTCCTACTTGCTTGCGTATTTTTTAACTGAGGCAGTATGCTTCCTCACCTACTTTTGATTTACTTATTTAGAAGATTTTTATCATTTCTTTTATAATCTGGTTATTTAACCCTTTCAGGGTCCAGAGGCCAAATTTCAAAGTGTGCACCAGGGTTCAAGAATTTTCAAAAAATAATTTTGTTATTTTTTCTTATAAAATTGTAGAGAATCTTTTTCTGAAAGTAATAAAACAAAAAGTACGAAATTTGATGTAAAATTGACGAAATTATGCTCTCATGAATTTTGATGTGTCAGCGATATATATGCATTGGTGATTTTGCCAACTTTGACTCCCATTTTACGCCAATTACATTATTCCAGTCGACCAAATTCTTAGCTATTTCACTAGTATTACTTCTATTCTATCGATTGAGCACAAGAAATTGCCAACTCAACTTTTTCAACTACAAATAACGTGATTGGAAATTGATAATTTGGCCAATTTAATGCTAAGTTCAAAATTTTCTAATTTCAAAATAGGGTCCAGAGTAAACAGTGTAGGTATTCCTGGCACTAAAATAACATTTCCTCTGTTCATTAGTTACGTTTTCAGGCTTTACAAATGAATTCCATTTTAATTTTTTATTCTCATAATGAATTTTTATTCAAACCAAAAAATAGAAGATTTACTGTTATGCAATATTGTAATAATTGTATAAATAATATCACCACATTTGTGAATGTATATTAGACCCACCAGCTGGCGTGTGAAATCATTTGTTTACTCATGAACATCAGCAAAAATTGAACGTTTCTGCTATTTTGAGCTCAGTTTCAAGCCATTTCCATTACTAAAACCTATCAAAATCATCTCTATTTCTGTAACATATCTTCCATTCTATCAAATGAGACCAAGAAATCGCAAATACAACTATAAAAAACGTATGAAAAACACTGCAAAGTCGGTTTTAATAAAAAATTACGGTCTCAGTTTTTTCTCTCATTATGCATTGTGTGCTGCAGGATTTGTTTTATGTGGTGCACACATACCATATAGATGTATTCTCTCATATCTAGGCCCAAATTTACTGCTTACAGCTTATCAGAGTGAGCTGAGCTCATGGCATAGATCTATGGTTTGGACTCTCAACGTATAACCATAGATCTACGGCACGGACCCTGAAAGAGTTAAAAAGTTATTCATTTAATTTTTAAATTGCCCTAGCTCAATTTGTTTTGTTTGTCAATTTGTTTATATAATTTATTCAGTATCTGTGACCAAGCTGTTACTATTGCCAGATGGATTTTTTAATTAGTCTTCTGGAACTGTAATTTCGGCTGGCTAGCTGGCTGGCCACCTGGCTGGCCAGTGGCTGGTTGGCCACCTGGATGGCCAGTGGCTGGCTGGCCACCTGGCTGGCTGATTGGCTGTCTCTATCTCCATCTGTCTGTCTGTATCTCTGTCTATCTCTTTGTCTCTGTCTTTATCTCACAGGAACACATGAGTAAACACAATTATACATAGTGTAAATTACCTAGGATCACAGGAACACATGAGTAAACACAATTATACATAGTGTAAATTACCTAGGATCACCCCAAAAAATCCAGACAAATTGTTATACTGTGCTTGCAGATAGTGATTGTAATACCAGTTGGTTCATGAGCAACTCTCTGAGACAAGAGAGACAAGCAGACAGAAACACACAGGCAGACAGACACACACACACAGACAGACACACAGACAGAGCTAGACAGAGCAATAGACAGATACATAGAGCTAGACAGACAGAGCTGGACAGATAGACTGAGCTAGACAGACAGATAGACAGACATGTTTATATGAAACAGTGATAACAAATAAAGGGAAGGCTCATGAAATGTTACCACTGTCATTAGCGGGGTGATGAGACCCCGCTCATCAAATGTCACCATTATCGGCAGTGGAGTGATAAGACGAGTGACACACTCTTGCATGGTGCTTCAAAGGAACTTATTATTATTATATTAATATTATTAATTTTTTTTTTTTTTTTTTTTTTTTTTTTTTTTTCAACAAGTCGGCCGTCTCCCACCGAGGCAGGGTGACCCAAAAAAAAAGAAAGAAAATCCCCAAAAAGAAAATACTTTCATCATCATTCAACACTTTCACCACACTCACACATTATCACTGCTTTTGCAGAGGTGCTCAGAATACAACAGTTTAGAAGCATATATGTATAGAGATACACAACATATCCCTCCAAACTGCCAATATCCCAAACCCCTCCTTTAAAGTGCAGGCATTGTACTTCCCATTTCCAGGACTCAAGTCCGACTATATGAAAATAACCGTTTCCCTGAATCCCTTCACTAAATATTACCCTGCTCACACTCCAACAGATCGTCAGGTCCCAAGTATCATTCGTCTCCATTCACTCCTATCTAACACGCTCACGCACGCTTGCTGGAAGTCCAAGCCCCTCACCCACAAAACCTCCTTTACCCCCTCTTTCCAACCCTTTCGAGGACGACCCCTACCCCTCTTTCCTTCCCCTATAGATTTATATGCTTTCCTGTCATTCTACTTTGATCCATGCTCTCTAAATGACCAAACCACCTCAACAACCCCTCTTCTGCCCTCTGACTAATGCTTTTATTAACTCCACACCTTCTCCTAATTTCCACACTCCGAATTTTCTGCATAATATTTACACCACACATTGCCCTTAGACAGGACATCTCCACTGCCTCCAACCGTCTCCTCGCTGCTGCATTTACCACCCAAGCTTCACATCCATATAAGAGTGTTGGTACTACTATACTTTCATACATTCCCTTCTTTGCCTCCATAGATAACGTTTTTTTGACTCCACATATACCTCAACGCACCACTCACCTTTTTTCCCTCATCAATTCTATGATTAACCTCATCCTTCATAAATCCATCCGCCGACACGTCAACTCCCAAGTATCTGAAAACATTCACTTCTTCCATACTCCTCCTCCCCAATTTGATATCCAATTTTTCTTTATCTAAATCATTTGATACCCTCATCACCTTACTCTTTTCTATGTTCACTTTCAACTTTCTACCTTTACACACATTCTCAAACTCATCCACTAACCTTTGTAATTTTTCTTTAGAATCTCCCATAAGCACAGTATCATCAGCAAAAAGTAACTGTGTCAATTCCCATTTTGAATTTGATTCCCCATAATTTAATCCCACCCCTCTCCGAACACCCTAGCATTTACTTCTTTTACAACCCCATCTATAAATATATTAAACAACCATGGTGACATTACACATCCCTGTCTAAGACCTACTTTTACCGGGAAGTTATTCTCCCTCTCTTCTACACACCCTAACCTGAGCCTCACTATCCTCATAAAAGCTCTTTACAGCATTTAGTAACTTACCACCTATTCCATATACTTGCAACATCTGCCACATTGCTCCTCTATCCACTCTATCATATGCCTTTTCTAAATCCATAAATGCAATAAAAACTTCCCTACCTTTATCTAAATACTGTTCACATATATGTTTCAATGTAAACACTTGATCTACACATCCCCTACCCACTCTGAAGCCTCCTTGCTCGTCCGCAATTCTACATTCTGTCTTACCTCTAATTCTTTCAATTATAACCCTACCGTATACTTTTCCTGGTATACTCAGTAAACTTATTCCTCTATAATTTTTACAATCTCTTTTGTCCCCTTTCCCTTTATATAAAGGGACTATACATGCTCTCCGCCAATCCCTAGTACCTTCCCCTCTTTCATACATTTATTAAACAAAAGTACCAACCACTCCAACACTATATCCCCCCCTGCTTTTAACATTTCTGTCATGATCCCATCAGTTCCAGCTGCTTTACCCCCTTTCATTCTACGTAATGCCTCACGTACCTCCACCACACTTACATTCTGCTCTTCTTCACTCCTAAAAGATGGTATACCTCCCTGGCCAGTGCATGAAATTACTGCCTCCCTTTCTTCCTTAACATTTAAAAGTTCCTCAAAATATTTCTCGCCATCTACCTAATACCTCCCTCTCCCCATCTACTAACTCCCTACTCTGTTTTTAACTGACAAATCCATACTTTCCCTAGGCTTTCTTAACTTGTTTAACTCACTCCAAAATTTTTTCTTATTTTCATAAAAATTTCTTGACAGTGCCTCTCCCACTCTTTCATCTGTTCTCCTTTTGCACTCTCTCACCACTCTCTTCACCTTTCTTTTACTCTCCATATACTCTGCTCTTCTTATAACACTTCTGCTTTGTAAAAACCTCTCGTAAGCTACCTTTTTCTCTTTTATCACACCCTTTACTTCATCATTCCACCAATCACTCCTCTTTCCTCCTGCCCCCACCCTCCTATAACCACAAACTTCTGCCCCACATTCTAATACTGCATTTTTAAAACTATTCCAACCCTCTTCAACCCCCCACACTCATCTTTGCACTAGCCCACCTTTCTGCCAATAGTCGCTTATATCTCGCCCGAACACCTCCTCCCTTGTTTATACACTTTCACCTCCCTCTTACTTGTTGTTGCCACCTTCCTCTTTTCCCATCTACCTCTTACTCTAACTGTAGCTACAACTAAATAATGATCCGATATATCAGTTGCCCCTCTATAAACATGTACATCCTGGAGCCTACCCATCAACCTTTTATCCACTAATACATAATCTAACAAACTACTTTCATTACGTGCTACATCATACCTTGTATATTTATTAATCCTCTTTTTCATAAAATATGTATTACTTATTACCAAATTTCTTTCTACACATAGCTCAATTAAAGGCTCCCTATTTACATTTACCCCTGGCACCCCAAAATTACCTACTACTCCCTCCATAACATTTTTACCCACTTTAGCATTGAAATCCCCAACCACCATTACTCTCACACTTGATTCAAAACTCCCCACGCATTCACTCAACATTTCCCAGAATCTCTCTCTCTCCTCTACACTTCTCTCTTCTCCAGGTGCATACACGCTTACTATAACCCACTTTTCACATCCAATCTTTATTTTACTCCACATAATCCTTGAATTTATACATTTGTAGTCCCTCTTTTCCTGCCATAGCTCATCATTATTATCATTATTATTATTATATATGTACTCCCGTATCCAAAACATTGCTGGGACCTATAAATACAGTGAGCCCCCGCCTTACGAATGCATCGCATTACGTTAAATCCGCCATATGAAGCATTTGAATGCAAAATTTTTGCCTCGCCTAATGATAAAAAACTCGCCTTACATGATTCGTCTGGGACGCATCCCACGTGTAGCCTCAGTGCCAGTGTTTACAAGCCAGCCAGTGCAGTCGCATCTACACATACATTCGGTACATTTCACATTATCCCAGTATTTTTAGTGCTTGTAACTGCAAAATAAGTCACCATGGACCCCAAGAAAGCTTCTAGTGCCATCCCTGTGGTAAAAAGGGCGAGAATTAGTATGGAATTGAAAAAAGAGATTAAGGAAATGTGTGCGAAGTGGGTTGAACTGCAAACCTTTACGGATGAAAATCACCCTGACACAGCTACTGCAAGCCGTGTTGGCAACCTGTACAATGACAATGTTATGGCCCATTTTAGGAAAGTCTTAAAGGAATGGGAGGTACAGAACTCTATGGACAGATTTGTTGTGCGACAGAGGTCCAGTGACTCTCAGGCTGGTCCTAGTGGCATTAACCCTTTCAGGGTTTCGGTCGTACTAGTACGGCTTACGCACCAGGGTCCACGATGTACTAGTACTCGTAAATTCTAGCGCCTTCAAATCTAGTGAGAGAAAGCTGGTAGGCCTACATATGAAAGAATGGGTCTATGTGGTCAGTGTGCGCAGTATAAAAAAAATCCTGCAGCACACACTGCATAATGAGAAAAAAAAACTTTGACCGTGTTTCTGGATTAAAACAGTGACTTTGCACTATATTTTCATATGGTATTTATTGTTGTATTCTAGTTTTCCTGGTCTCAATGTATAGAATGGAAGACATATTACAGAAATTGAGATGATTTTTATTGGTTTTACAATGAAAAGTACCTTGAAATTGAGCTAATATTAGCAGAAATGTTCGATTTTTACCTAAGTTCAAAAGTAAACAAATCATGCTAAGCTTCCAATGCACGTGAACTGGTGAGTCTAATATTCTTTCACAAGTGCGCCGATATTATTTATACCATTTCTACACTAATGCAGTAGTCTGCATAACAGTAAATCTTCTATTTTTTGTGAGAATAAAAATTCAAAGTGGAAAGCAAAAGAAATGTAAGAGGGGCCTGGGGACGTGACTAATGAACAGAGGAAATGTTATTTTAGTGCCAAGAATGTCTTTCTTGTTTATTCTGGACTCTATTTGGAAATTGGCATCTTTTGAAATTTGTGTAAAATTGGCAAAATTTGAAAATTCTGACCATTGTATTGGATAGTTGAAATCGGTAAATTGGTGGTTTCTTGTACTCATTTGATAGACAAAATGGAGTTCTAGCGAAATAGTTATGATTTTTGTCGACTAGTACATTGCAATTGGCTGAAAATAGGGCTCAAAGTGGGCAAAATCACCAATGGGTAAACATCGTCGAGACCGCTAACTTCGCGAGAGCATAACTGCGTAAGTTTTCCATCAAATTTCATACTTTTGGTGTCATTATGATCAGGAAAAGATTCTCTATCTTTTCATAAGAATTTTTTTGTGGGCCCTGAAAGGGTTAAAAGAAGGGAAGTAACCTCGGAAGAGGACTTGCTACCTCGAGTTCTAATGGAAGGGGATTTCCCTTCTAAACAACAACTTCCACACACTCCCCTCCTCCCATCCCATCAATCATCGCCAGATCTTCAATAAAGGTAAGTGTCATGTATTCTATTCTTAGCAGAGTCGTAATTGTGCATATCTTCTTCAGTTTGTGTGCATTAAAATTAATATTTCATGTGGTAAAAAAAAAATTTTCATACTTTGGGGTGTCAGGAACGGATTAATTTGATTTCCATTATTTCTTATGGGGAAAATTAATTCGGCTAACGATAATTTCGGCTTACGATGAGCTCTCAGGAACAGATTAATATTGTAAGGTGGGGGTCCACTGTACTATGTATGTATTTCTAGACAATAGTATGTGAGTAAGGTATGTGAAAATGTTAACCTGTCACTGTGTTTGTGACTATTTGAGTACTATTTCAGTATCTAATATTAGTGTCAGAACAATGATTGGCTATCAGATCACAAGAACTACTGTAAATAGTAATTACCAAAACATAAATTATATAAAATAATATGAAAATGAGAAAAATGGATATGTTGGCAACATTTCTGCAAGTGGCAGGACTCCACATTGCTATCAGATGAGCATCTTTGCAGGCTCATATCTAGGCAAGTACTGACCCTAAAATTTTTTTTATCCTATGTCATGTAGAAAAGTGCGATTTTTTTTCAAAATATTCAGAGTGCTGGGCGAGAGAATGTAGATCTACGTTTGGACAGTTAACGGGTTAGACCAAAAACATGGTTGCAGTTTTTCCCCATTATGCACTGCTTGCTGCAGGATTTTTTTTTATATAGTGCACAATTACTGCGCAGACCCATTCTCTCATATCTATGCTCAAATGTACCACTCACAGCTTGTCTAAACTACAGGATCAACCCTGAAAGGGTTTAAGCATGTGGAAGGTGAAAGAGGTGAAAGGAGAAGCACCAGGAGAGAGGCATTTCTTAAGTTATCCTCTCACTTAACTATGACATCATATGATTCCATTCTTTCATATATTGATCAGACATTCTATTCTTTCTTTCTTTCAATGTACCGGCCATATCCCACAGAAGAAGAGTGGCCCAAAAAGAAAAACAAAAGTTTCTTTCTTTAACTTCAGTAATGTATACTGGAGAAGAGTTACTACCCCTTGCTCCCAGCATTTTAGTCGCCTCTTACAACATGTATGCATGGCTTACAGAGGAAGAATTCTGCCCCACTTCCCCATGGAGATAAGTGGAAATAAACAAGAACTAGCAAGAAAATAGAAGAAAACCCTGAGGGGTGTGTGTGTGTGTATATATATGCTTGTACATGCATGTGTAATGTGCCCTGAGTGTAAGTAGAAGTAGCAAGGTGTACCTGAAATCTTGCATGTTTATGAGACAGAAAAAAGACACCAGCAATCCTACTATCATGTAAAACAATTACATGTTTCCGTTTTACACTCGCTTGGCAGGATGGTAGCACCTCCCTGGGCAGTTGCTGTTGACCAACCTACTAACTATGCAGACTTTATTGATTAAATATATAAAAAATAATCTTGCTTCATTTAAAATTGAAAATATTTTTATGGGGTATTTAAATGATTAAAGGACTGTAGACATTCTTGGGTGTCATCAGCTGAGGGATGCAGACATTCAGATTTATAACTGGGTTGTACATAGCAGCACCTACCAGACTGAAGTTTTGTATCTTGGTCTTGGAGATGTTGAAGCACGATATGATGCTCAGTATGTATTTTTTGAAAGCCAAAGTGGAGCTGCTTTGCCTGTGGTAAGATAGAAACATGTCTCAGTTTGTTATTGCAACCTGTATGATGAAAAAATTGAATGAATCATATGCCATAGGAGACCTGAAAAATAACCAATACAGACTGTGAAGGTACTGTGCTATACTTAAGGGTGTTTACAGGTACAATCTGGTGAAGTGAGTAAAGTACAGTAGAGCCCTGCTTTACGGCGTTTCGCCTTACAGTGTTCCACTAATACGGCGATGTCAAATTATGACCAAAATTTGCTATACGGCAAGCCATCTTTCAAATATGGCACGCCCCACCTGGTTTCTTTACATTCTCCGTGACCACATCTATTATGTCAAGAAACTTTCCAAAATTTCAGAACTTTTGAAGTTACTGCGTATTTTATATGTGCTCTGATAATTATACTTATGTGTACCTGTACCTAAATATACTTACACACTGTGCTGGTGTGTAGGTACACATGAAAATCGCTATGAGTCTCTCTTTTCATGATGCCAATACAGTGGACCCTCGCCTAACGCTCAACGTTAGGGGAAATTATCGTTAGGCGAATTAATTTTCCCCCATAAGAAATAATGGAAATCAAATTAATCCGTGCAAGACACCCAAAAGTATGAAAAAAAAAAATTTACCACATGAAATATTAATTTTAATACACACAAACTGAAGAAGACATGCACAGTTACATGACACTTACCTTTATTGAAGATCTGGTGATGATTGATGGGATGGGAGGAGGGGAGTGTGTGTATGGTCTTAGTGTTTAGAAGGGGAATCCCCTTCCATTACGACTTGAGGTAGCAAGTCCTTTTCCGGGGTTACTTCCCTTCTTCTTTTAATGCCACTAGGACCAGCTTGAGAGTCACTGGACTTCTGTCGCACAACATATCTGTCCATAGAGGCCTGTACCTCTCGTTCCTTTATGACTTTCCTAAAGTGTTTCACAACATTGTCAGTGTAATAGTCACCAGAACGGCTAGCAATAGCTGTGTGAGGGTGATTTTCATCCATAAAGGTTTGCACTTCAAGCCACTTTGCACATATTTTCTTAATCTTTGAAGTAGGCAACTTCTTCAATTTCTCTATCCCCTCCTCCAAAGCAGTTTCCTCAGGTGTGGCCTCTTGCTGTTGAAGATGATCTAGCAGCTCATCAGTGGTTAGTTCTTCATTGTCCTCCTCCACCAACTCTTCCACATCCTCCCCACTAACCTCCAACACCATGGACTTCCCCAATGCCACAATTGATTCCTCAACTGGCATACGCTTCTCAGGCTTAGCCTCAAATCCTTCAAAATCCCTTTCGTCTACACATTCTGGCCACAGTTTCTTCCAAGCAGAGTTCAAGGTCCTCTTAGTCAGTCCCTCCCAAGCCTTTCCTATAATGTTTACACAATTGAGGATGCTAAAGTGATCTCTCCAAAACTCTTAGAGTCAATTGAGTTTCTGAGGTCACTACAAAGCTTTTGTGTACAGTTTTTTGAAGTTTGCAATGACCTGCTGGTCCATGGGCTGCAGGAGAGGAGTGGTATTAGGAGGCAAAAACTTGATCTTAATGAAGCTCATGTCTGCAGAAAGTTGCTCTGCCACGTCTGAAGGATGACCAGGAGCATTGTCTAATACCAGGAGGCACTTAAGGTCAAATTTATTTTCCAGGAGGTAATTTTTCACAGTGGGGAAAATGCATGGTGTAACCAGTCATAGAAAAAGTCCCTAGTGACCCATGCCTTACTGTTTGCCCTCCACAGCACACACAAATTAGCCTTGAGGATATTCTTTTGCCTGAACACTCGGGGAGTTTCAGAGTGATACACCAATAAAGGCTTCACTTTGCAATCACCACTAGCATTGGCACACATCAACAGAGTAAGCCTGTCTTTCATAGGCTGTCCTGGGAGTGCCTTTTCCTCCTGAGTAATGTAGGTCCTGCTTGGCATTTTCTTCCAAAACAGGCCTGTTTCGTCACAATTAAACACTTGTTCAGGTTTCAGTCCTTCACTGTCTATGTACTCCTTGAATTCCTGCACATATTTTTCAGCTGCTTTGTGGTCCGAACTGGCAGCCTCACCATGCCTTATCACACTATGTATGCCACTACGATTCTTAAATCTCTCAAACCAACGTTTGCTGGCCTTAAATTCACTCGCATCACCACTAGTTGCAGACATTTTTCTAATTAAATCCTCATGCAACTTCCTAGCCTTTTCACATATGATTGCTTGAGAGATGCTATCTCCTGCTATCTGTTTTTCATTTATCCACACCAATAACAGTCCCTCAACATCTTCTATCATTTGTGATCTCTATTTCGAAAACAAAGTTGCACCTTTGGCAAGAACAGCTTCCTTGATTGCTGTTTTCTTGGCCACAATAGTAGCGATGGTTGATTATGGTTTACTATACAACCTGGCCAGCTCGGAGACACGCACTCCACTTTCATACTTAGCAATGATCTCTTTCTTCATATCCATAGTAATTCTTACCCTTATTCCTGTAGGGTTGGCACTAGAAGCTTTCTTGGGGCCCATGGTCACTTATTTTGCAGGTGAAATCACTAAAAACGCTGTGATAATACGAAATGTTCCGATTTTATGCTTGGATGTGACCGCGGAGGCTGGCTTGTAAACACTGCCACCCACGGAACAAGTGAGGCTGGCTCAGGCCACATGTGGACACGTCTCAGACGAATCGCGTTGAGCGAGTTTTTTTAGCGCTAGGCGAGGCAAAATTTTTGTGTTAAAATGTATCTCTAGGCGGATTTAACGTTATGCGATGCCATCGTTAGGCGAGGGTCCACTGTACTATGTAATAATAATCACTCTTGGGCACACTAAACGTCTTATTTTACATTAATATAGGCATTTTCATTAATCCATCTATGATATTTTCCTCAAATTATATATCAAACCCAATACATAGCATATAAACATGATACATACACTCACAGAATAAAAATTGACGTAAATATGAGATTTGTTTACAAAGCGGCTGTTGAGGTAGTGTCGGAAGAATTACGTTTTCTCTAGTCATACTGAGGGATAACAGTAGAAAAATATTCTTTTCATCTGCCGTCACTCTATATATAGCAATTCACGACCCTTGTGGGTTTAGTGCTTTTTATTATGATGATGATAATAGTAGTAATAATAATAATAAGAATAATATCTTCATTCACTCTAAAAATGGTGTGTTGCTGTTTGTTTATTCCGTATTAACTTGTACAACTTGAACATAATGTAAGAGTATTGTATTGTGAGGTAATTATTATTATAATAAAAGTAATGTTGAAGTAAATGTTTTACAAACTCTTACAAACGTACTTGACTGAACTAAAAGTAGACACATATTAATACGTATTTATTTCGCCTAACCAAGTGATCGTCCACTACCTGTTCAGTTTGTGTTCTTACATTGTCTCAACTCTGTATTTCGTTCTCTCTCTCGTTTACTCTTTCGTTAACTAGTTGGCTCTCATTGACGATGGCGTCTAAGGTTAGCTGTGATAAAAAGGAGTCGTAAGCCTCTTGCTTTAAGTGCCAAGTTAGAGGATGATGGTGTGCCATTCTGATTTTATTCAATAAACACCCTGCCACTCACCTCTCACACATTAATATTAATATTTTAAGGTAAGTAATAAGTGTACTCTGTGTGTATCTTACCTTTTATTGTGTTTTTAATGCCTATTTCTATTGCTAACTTAATATAAGTTAGTGTAAACTTGTTGTCTGGCATTTATTGCGTATTTTATATGCTGTGATAATACTTGTGGAGCTGTGTGGTAGCCGGGTGGAGGGATAACATTACGTTTTCTCTGCTCAGCTATCAGAGAAAATGTGTATGAATCTGCGTTTGGCCCAGCCACTCCCCCACTCCGCTTTTGTTTACAATTTTCGGCATGAATTATTCATTACTTCTACCTTCGTTTATGATGGCATCTAAATTTAGTTGTTAGAAACAATTAAATTAAGTGAACAAAGTATGCCGATGTTAATAATATGGCTCTGGGCCACAGTGTAGGTAGCCGGTAGGTGTAGCCCAGGCGGGCTACACCTACCGGATACCTACAGTGACTTCCTACAAATAAATGCTCTTCGCCTCTCTTCCTATATTAAGACTACACATATTTTAAGGTAAATAATGAGTGTACTGTATGTGTATTTTAAAGCACTGGGATGTTTTAAATATCGTATATTAAGTATGAGACAGGGAGCCAGGGCTACCTACACCTGGGCTACCTGCACCTGACTTCCTAAAAATAAGTACAGTGGTCCCTCGCTTTCGTAGTTCCCAGCAATCGTAAATTTCGCCAATCATAGGGTTATTTTCGTATAAACATGGACTCGCTTTTCATAAGTTGACTCGCGAGTCGTAATTCATCCCGGACGCGTACCCACGGCGCGAGCCGTGGCGGCAGCCAGTCTGGCATTGTTTACCAGTGAGTGAAGGTCCCCTCACGTGCTCCAGCGAAATATTTCATAATATTCCATTTATTTTAGTGCTTGCAAGTACTAAATAAGCTACCATGGCTCCAAAGAAAGCTCCTAGTGCCAAGCCTGTGTAAAGGGGTGGAAATACGTTGAATTTAAAAAAAACCATCATTGAACAATATGAAAGGATACAAGTGTGGCTGAACTGTCCAGGATTTTAAAAGAAACCCTACACAACCTTATTTCCCATAGTGGCCAAGAAAAATGAAATAAAAGGATGTGTTTTTTGCAAAGGGAGAACTATGCTGACAAAAAGAGACACCATACTCGAAGGGGTTTGAGAAGTTATTATTGGGTGGAAAATTGAGAAACAATTACGGGAGTATTTTATGACTTTGATTATTTGTGAAAAGGCTAGGCAGTTGCATGAAGATTTGGTAATGAAATTGCTTGCAAATAGTGGTGATGTGAGTGAATTTAAGGCCAGCAAAGGCTGGTTTGAGAGATTTAAGAACCGTACTGGCATACACAGTGTGGTAAGGCATGGTGAGGCTGCCAGTTCAGGCCACAAGGCGGCTGAAAAATATGTGCATGAATTCCAGGAGTACATAGAGGCTGAAGGACTGAAACCTGAACAAGTGTTCAGTTGTGACAAAACAGGCCTCTTTTGGAAGAAAATGCCAAAGAGGACCTTCATTACACAAGAGGAAAAGGCAATGCCAGGACACAAGCCTATGAAAGACAGGCTGATGCTAATGTTCTGTGCTAATGCTAGTGGGGATTTCAAAGTGAAGCCATTACTAGTGTACCATTCTGAAAATCCCAGAGTGTTCGGGAAAAACAATGTTATGAAGAATAAATTGTGTGTGTTTTGGAAATCTAATAGTAAGGCATGGGTCACGAGGGAAATTTTTGTCGAGTGGTTCAATGAAGTGTTTGACCCTAGTGTGAAGGAGTATCTCCTGGAAAAGAAATTGGATCTCAAGTGCCTGCTAGTAATGGACAATGCACCTGCTCATCCTCCAAACTTGGATGACCTAATTTTTGAGGAGTTTGGGTTCATCACAGTAAAGTTCTTGCCCCCGAATACCACTCCTCTCCTCCAGCCCATGGACCAGCAGGTCATTGCAAACTTTAAAAAAACTCTACACAAAAGCAATGTTTCACAGGTGCTTGACTGTGACCACAGACACTCACTTGACCCTAAGGGAATTTTGGAGAGAACACTTCAGCATCCTCCATTGCATAACCCTTATAGGTATGGCACTGGGGAGTTCCATGGGGTTGGATGTGAGTTTGGAGGATGTGGAAGAATTGGTGGAAGACCACAACGAAGAGCTCACCACTGAGGAGCTGCAAAAGCTTCAGCAGGAAGAGCAACACATCGCAGCTCAGAATCTTGCTGCAGAGGAGGAGGAAGAGAGATGGAAGAAGGTGCCTTCTTCAGAAATTAAAGAGATTTTTACTATGTGGGGTAAGATGGAAAGCTTTATGGAGAAACATCACCCTAACAAGGTTGTTGCAAGCCATATTGGCAACATGTGCAGTGACAAAGTCTTGGGCCATTTTAGGGAAGTGTTAAAGAGACGCCAGAAACAGAGCTCTCTCCACAGTTATTTTGCGAGGCAGGACTCCAGTGACTCTCAAGGTGGTCCTAGTGGCATTAAGAAACAGAGAAGACAAGCAACCCCAGAAAAGCAATTGGTACCTGAGGTGTTGCTGGAAGGGGATTTCCCTTCCAGACTATAAACAATCCACTCTCTCTCCTCCTCCTCCAGTCTCCCATACACTAAGAAGAATCTCCAATAAAGGTAAGTGTTATGCTGTTAATGTTTCATTCATCATTTCCCATTGTATTGTTTATGTACTACATGTATATTTCATGTAAAAAATTTTTTTGTTCTAATACTTCTGTGTGTCAGGAACGGATTAATTGTATTTACATTATTTCTTATGGGGAAAATTGATTCGCAGATCGTAAATTTCGTTTACAGTAACGGCTCCAGGAACGGATTAATTACGAAAAATGAGGGACCACTGTACTACTCGCCTCTTTCCCTACATTAAGATGTAGTGTTAGGCTTGCCGACACTAACAATGCTCTTTCCTGTCACGTCAGAGATCATAGCCATCCTATTGACTGGTCTTCTGCTAAAACTGTCTTCCCTACTTCCAACTCGAACAGTCGTCGTCTAGTTGAATCCTCTCTAATACACAACTTTCCTTGTATGAATCGTAGCCCTGGCTTCGTCTCTGTAGATGCCTTCCTCTCTCACTACATTGTAAAATGCTCCAAACTTCAGAACACC
>NC_069400.1:62826988-62917526 GCF_026875155.1 Cherax quadricarinatus | reverse complement strand
CTCCTTAAATTTCTTTCAATTTTTAATCTACCTACACTTTACCAGTACACTACAGACTTATCCCCCTATAATTTTTGCACTCTCTTTTATCCCCTTTGCCTTTAACAAAGGAACTATGCATGCTCTCTGCCAATCCCTAGGTACCTTACCCTCTTCCATACATTTATTAAATAATTGCACCAACCACTCCAAAACTATATCCCCACCTGCTTTTAACATTTCTATCTTTATCCCATCAATCCCGGCTGCCTTACCCCCTTTCATTTTACCTACTGCCTCACGAACTTCCCCCACATTCACAACTGGCTCTTCCTCACTCCTACAAGATGTTATTCCTCCTTGCCCTATACACGAAATCACAGCTTCCCTATCTTCATCAACATTTAACAATTCCTCAAAATATTCCTTCCATCTTCCCAATACCTCTAACTCTCCTGCACTCTGAAGGAGGGGTGTTAATGTTGCAGTTTAAAAACTGTAGTGTAAAGCACCCTTCTGGCAAGACAGTGATGGAGTGAATGATGGTGAAAGTTTTTCTTTTTCGGGCCACCCTGCCTTGGTGGGAATCGGCCGGTGTGATAATAAAAAAAAAAAATATAATATATATATATGTCTTAGAAGCCACCATTTTTGACGTATATATGCTCATAAATTCTAGTGGCTTCAAATCAAGCAGGAGAAAGCTGGTAGGCCCACATGTGTGGTTAGTGTGCACCATATAAAAAAAAAATCCTGCAGCACACAGTGCATAATGAGGAAAAAAAAATCTGACCTTTTTTTTTTTTTTTTTTTTTTTTTTTTTTTTTAAATGCCAACTTGTGGTCTATTTTCGTATAGTATTTATGATTGTATTCTCGTTTTCTTCGTCTCATTTGATAGAATTGAAAACATATTATAGAAATAGAGGTGATTTTGATTGGTTTTACTATGAAAAGAACCTTGAAATGGAGTTCAAAGTAGGGGAAATGTTTGATTTTTGCCGATGTTCAAAAGTAAACAAATGATGTCATTTTCCAATAAATGTCCAACTAGCCATTCTAATATGCAGTCATGAATGGGTTGACATTATTTATACAATTATTACAATATTGCAGGAGTCTGCATAACAGTAAATCTTCTATTTTTTGTTTGAACAAAAATTCAAAATAGAAAGCAAGAGTAATATCAGAGAGGCCTGGAGACATGACTCATGAACAAAAAAAATGTTATTTTAGAGCCAGGAATGTCTGCATTGTTCATTATGGACACTATTTTGAAATTGTCATTTTTTTTAATTTTCGTGAAATTGGCCATGGCCAAATTGCAAATTTCTGATCACGTTATTGGGTAGTTGAAATCGGTAAATGGGCAGTTTCTTGTACTCAATCGATAGAAAAAATGGAGTTCTAAAGAAATAGCTATGAGTTTGGTCGACTGCAACAATGGAATTAGCCGAAAATAGGGCTCAAAGTGGGTGAAATTGCAGATTCGTAAATATCACTGAGGCCGCTAACTTCGCAAGAGCGTAATTCTGTCAGTTTTCCATCAAATTTCATTCTTTTGGTGTCATTACAATCGGGAAAAGATTCTCTATCATTTCATAAGGAAATTTTTTTTAAATTTTGCGACACCAGGAGACACCTCAGGATTTGGGGTTGCAACAGTCAAGGGGTTAAAGGAGGGGTTTGGGATATTGGCTGTTTGGAGTGTGACATCTAAACTGTCATATCTGAGCGCCTCTGCAAAGACCGTGATTGTGTCAATGATGGTGAAAGTTTTTTTTCTTTTTGCCACCCTGCCTTGGTGAGGAGACTGCCAACATGTTGGGAAAAAAAAAAATGTGTTGTGTGACAGTAAAATGTGATCTTTTGGTCAAGTATTTTTTGCAGTGTCATAAACTTTCAGTCTGGAATAAACGCCTAATTCTGTCAGTATAAATTGTTCATCTTTCTCAGCCAGTTAGAGAATGCTCAGAGCCTCTCTCACCCCTCTCATCTATCATCTTTCTAGTCATCAAGCCTCTAGCTCATTGGTCTTGCCACTTCACATATATTAGAGATTTTGTAGCACAGGATACTGGAAATGCCTCCCTCAGTTTTCCTTTTATGATTTAATCCTATCTAATTGTTTAATTTTGTATTAATATTGTTTTGGCAGATTCTCATCACAACAGCCACCCTTGCTTGGGGAGTGAACTTCCCAGCACATCTGGTAGTGATTAAAGGAACAGAGTACTATGATGGAAAAACTAAGAGATATGTAGATTTCCCAATTACTGGTAAGATGTTTGTGTATGTATCCTTGTATATTACTTGACTTCACTCTATAAAGTGGCATAGAGATAATTGTCTTCATTCTTTTAGCAAGTGTTTGTATCAGGTTACATGAAGTTGTATCTTAAGTATCTTTGAGGGTGCTACATATCTATAGTTAAGATTGAGAAGATATAAGATTAAATTTATTTTTTTTAACACATTGGCTGTTTCCCACTGAGGTAGGGTGACCCAAAAAGAAAGAAAAAAATTTCATCATTCGACACTTTCACCATCACTCATGCAGAAGCGTTCAGATATGACAGCTTAGACGTCCCTCCAAACTGCCAATATCCCTAACCCCTACTTTAAAGGGCAGGCATTGTACTTCCTATTTCCAGGACTCGAATCCGGCTATATAAAAATAACCGGTTTCCCGGAATCCCGTCACTAAATATTACCCTGCTCACACTCCAACAGCTCGTCAGGCCCCAAATAACATTTGTCTCTGTTCACTCCTATCTAACATGCTCACACATGCTTGCTGGAAGTCCAAGCCCTTCACCCACAAAACCTCCTTTACCCTCTCCCTCCAACCTTTTCGAGGACGACCCCTACCCCGCCTTCCTTCCCCTACAGATTTATGTGCTCTCCATGTTACTCTACTTCGATCCATTCTCTAAATGACCAAACCACCTTAACAACCCCTCTTCAGCCCTCTGACTAATACTTTTATTAACTCCACACCTTCTCCTAATTTCCACACTGATTTTTCTGCATAATATTCACACCACACAGTGCCCTTAGACAGGACATCTCCACTGCCTCCAACTGCCTCCTTACTGCAGCATTTACAACCCATGCTTCACACCCATATAAGTGTTGGTACCCCTATACAGTGGAACTTCTACTTACAAGTGCCCCAACATGTGAGTTTTTAAAGATATGAGCAATAGCTCAGTCGATGTTTTGCTTCAAAATGCGAGCCAAATTTTAAGATGCAAGTG
This sequence comes from Cherax quadricarinatus, assembly GCF_026875155.1. Lineage (NCBI taxonomy): Eukaryota > Metazoa > Arthropoda > Malacostraca > Decapoda > Parastacidae > Cherax > Cherax quadricarinatus. The sequence continues at coordinate 62,914,288 of NC_069400.1, read as the reverse complement.
GGCCTCAAGGGAGGTTCTTAGATGCTGGTGAGGGGCTCTTGCTCTTGTTCTAGGGAATTGGATCTCAGTTGTTTGTTGGACTATCGTATTGAAACTTGGCCAATGTTTGATTGAGAGATGCTCCTTATCATACACCAAAATTCAAAGAAATCGGACCATAAATAATGGAGTTCACTTCTCAGCCATTAGCTGCCCCTTAGTGGTATTTTTTCATATGGTTTTTATGGTTGTATTCTCGTTTTTATGGTCTCATTGATAGAATAGAAGATATTACAGGAACAGATATGATTTTGATTGGTTTCATGATGAAAAGTGCCTTGAAATTGAGCTCAAAGTAGCAGAAATGTTCAGTTCTTTGGGAGTGTTCAAGAGTAAACCAATACCTGTCCAAGTGGCCATTCAAATACGCGGTCATGAATGGGTTGACATTATTTATACAATTACATATTACAATAATGCAGTAGTCTGCATAACAATAAATTTTCTATTTTGTGTGTGAATAAAAATTTCAAATGGTAATAAATAATAATAATAATTATTAATAACAATCACTCTGGAGTGGTTTAAATTTCAGCTACCAAACCTGTTGAAGGGTGGCTGCCCAACACCCACCCTTCAATACTTCATATAATTTTTTTTTTTTTTCAATAAGTCGGCCATCTCCCACCGAGGCAGGGTGACCCAAAAAAAGAAAGAAAATCCCCAAAAAGAAAATACAATGGACCCCCGGTTTACGATCACCTCCCAATGCGAGCAATTGTGTAAGTGTATTTATATAGGTGCGTTTGTTCGTGTATGTTTGGGGGTCTGAAATGGACTAATCTAATTCACAATATTCCTTATGGGAGCAGATTCGTTCAGTACTGGCACCTGAACATACTTCTGGAATGAAATATCGTAAACCGAGGGTCTACTGTACTCTCATCATCATTATTCAACACTTTCACCTCAATCACACATAATCACTGTTTTTGCAGAGATCAAATTCAAATTCAAAGTTTATTCTCTATAAAGATTACAATGTTGAATTTACAGAATTTGGTTGTTGTGTGGTTTACATGTAGTTAAATAATGATTACAGAGTGTACCACTAGAACGCCTAGCATGGCTAGGCATTTCGGGCAGACTTAGTTTAATTCTTTATTTTAAAATATTACAAATTATGAGGTAAGTTGGTATTATGGCTGACTAAATGCTAGTTTGTGAGTTTAGCAATGTGAATGCTTTTGTTTTGGCACAGTACATAGTTTCAGTATTGGAGTATCATAGGATTCATTATTTTAAGATTGAGATTAATATTTCTGTTTATGGTCAAATGGGTGAGTGAAAGTGTGAACCACCAGGTGGTATTCGTGTAGTTAGTTGATGGGGTGTATCAGGGAGCTAAGATGTTTTCTAATGGTAGTTTTGAAGGTGATGAATGTGTCTGCAGTTCTAGAGTTCTCAGGTACGGTGTTCCAGATTTTAGGGCCTTTGACATACATTGAATTTTTGTAAAGGTTTAGTCGGACACGGGGAATGTCGTAGAGATGTTTGTGTCTGGTGTTATGCCTGTGGGTTCTGTCACAACTATCAAGAAAACGTTTTAGGTCAAGGTTGATATTGGAGTTTAAGGTCCTGTAGATGTAGATTGCACAGTAGTAAGTGTGGATGTACTGAACAGGGAGTAAATTTAGATCTATGAAGAGTGGGGGGGTGTGTTGCCAGGGATGGGATTTAGTGATTATTCTTACTGCAGCTTTTTGTTGGGTTATTATTGGCTTTAGGTGTGTTGCTGCAGTTCATCCCCAAGCACAAATAGCATAGGTGAGGTATGGATAAATAAGTGAGTGGTATAGTGTGCCAAGGGCATTTTGCGGCACGTAGTATCGTATCTTGGAGAGGATCCCAACTGTTTTGGATACTTTTTGGTTATGTGTTGGATATGGGTGCTGAAATTCAGGTTGTTGTCAAGGTATAGGCCTAGGAATTTGCCCTCATTATGTCTGGTAATTAGAGTGTTGTCGATCTTAATGTTAATTTGTGCATCTCCTGCTCTGCTACCAAACATAATACAGTAGGTTTTGTCAGTGTTAAGCGTAAGTTTATTGGCTGTCATCCAAGTCGATATTTTGATCAGCTCCTCATTAACAATGGTGTTGAGGGTGGCAAGATTAGGGTGAGAGATGACATAAGTCGTGTCGTCAGCAAAGAGAATGGGTTTCAGGTGTTGGGATACGTTTGGAAGATCATTGATGTATACGAGGAAGAGCAGGGGACCAAGGACACTTCCCTGCGGAACTCCAGTATCAAGTGGCCGTGTTGTTGATGCTGTGTCTTTAATGGTAACATACTGATACCTATTAGTAAGGTAAGATTTGAAATAAGCAAGCGCATGGCCTCTTATACCGTAATGGTCAAGTTTGTGGAGTAGGATGTCGTGGTCTACTGTGTCAAAAGCTTTTCTTAGGTCAATAAAAATTCCTAGTGAATATTCCTTATTTTCCAATGCTGTGTAAAGCAGATCTAGCATTTTTATGATTGCATCATTAGTGCTTTTATTTTTCTTAAATCCAAATTGGCAGGGGTTGAGTATGTTTTGTGCTGTTATAAATGAATATAGTCTCCTGTGCACGAGTTTCTCAAAGATTTTGGATAGCAATGGTATGTTTGATATTGGCCTATAGTTGTTTAAGTCTGTAGGGTCACCACCTGTATGTATTGGTGTAACCCTTGCCATCTTGAGTAGTTTCGGGAAGGTGCTAGTTTCTAGTGATTTGTTAAAAAGTAATGAAATAGCATGTGAAAGGATGTGGGCTGCTCGCTTGTACAGTAATGGTGGGACATTAGACAGATTCCTTGAGTTGTTTTTAAGTGATTTTATAATCTCAGTGACTTCCGAGGGCTCAGTTGGTGCAAGATAGAAGGAATTTGGGAAATTCCCATCTAGGTAGTCCCCGGCATGGGCACTGGTATGTGGGATTTTATTGGCGAGATTAGATCCTATGGTTGAGAAGAAGTCGTTTATCTTGTTAGCTGTGTCATTGGGATGTAGTGGTGTTTCATTAGGTTTAGTTAGGACAATATTCTTGGTTTTTTTCAGTTTGTGGGTCCCTAGAATCTGAGAGAGTGTTTTCCAGGTCTTTTTTATATCTCCTCTTGTGTCTGTGAATCTACTGGAGTAGTATAGTTGTTTGGCTTTCTTTATTACTTTGGTGAGAACTGATGAATAGTGTTTAAGAATATCTTCGTGTATTAAACCCTGTCTATATTGCTTTTCATTTTGGTGTTTCTTGTCAATGGATTTCAGAATGGTGCTGGTTAGCCATGGGCAACCAAGCCGTTTGTTTGTGATCTGTTTCGTTTTTATAGGACAATGTTTGTTGTATAGTCTATTTGTTAAGAAAAATGTCTGTCCAGTCATCAATACCATTGGCCTTGGAGAATTCTGTAGGCCAGTCAACAATCTCTAGGTCAGCTGTGAACTTCCTTATTGAGGCCTCGTCATGGAGTCTAAATGAGACTTTGTTGTATTCAAGTGGTGGTTTACTAATGTTTGTCAGGAGGAAGGTAGGGTAGTGGTCTGTAGTGCTATCTGTGATTATCCCTGATTTAAGGGGGGCTAGTATATTGGTCCATATGTGGTCTATTATGGTTGCACTTGTCTCAGTGAGCCTGTTGGTTTAGTTATTGTTGGTATGAGAAGTGTGTTGTTCATATTGTTGATGAAATCAGTTACAGGCTGATCATCTAGTAAGCCAAGGTTGATGTTGAAGTCTCCGGCTAAGAGAAGGTGGTGCTTATTCATTTGTCTGTTTGTTATTAGTGACTTTAATTTCTCACTGAAATTTGGGATGTTTGTGTGAGGTATCCGGTAAATGGCACCGATTGTTATAGGTGTCTTAAGGTTTTTTACAGTAAAATTAGCAAAAATGTATTCCCCATATTCATCACTAAAGCAAGTGGTACTAATACAAGATAATTGGTTAGAGTAATAGATTACAATACCACCCCCAACTTGGTTTGGTCTGCAGTTGTGAATTGCTGTGTATCCTGGTAGAGGGTAGATATCTATTGTGTCCTGCTTAAGCCAGGCCTCAGTAAGAATAATGCAGGAGAAGGGTGTCTTTAGTGATTCAAGGAGTGCCAGGAGGTCATCATAGTGTTTGCTTAAGGACCTGATGTTGTAGTTAAGTACTGATAGACTTTTAGCATTGTTTAGGATAGTGCTGGCATGTGATGCTGTGTAATAAAGGCAGTTACTTTCCAATAGGTTTTGATTGGGTGTCAGATTATGGAGGTTTAGATCAGGGTCAACGTGATCAATCATCTTGTAGGTTTAAATTATGGTTATTTATATCCTGAGTTATGTGTTGAGTTCTACTACTGATATCTGTAGTGGTGGGAAGTTTGGACAAGTATATAGCTAGAGTATTTTGGTCATATATAGTATAGTCACTACTACACATAATGAAGTTGATGTTGTCTATGTGTTGTGCTGGAATGAACTAAAGTACAACTAGGTATAAACTAGTAATATAAAAATACAAATTTAAAATAGAACAAGACTCTCACTTGTAATTGCACTAAGGTCTAATATAATGACTTTTGTGGAGTCATTATGTTTTGAGCTAGAGTGAGCTATAGTACAACTAGATTAATCTAATAATATAAATTACAAATTAACAATAGCACCAGTCTCTCACTAGTTTAATTTTTGTCAATATGTACTAATATCAATCAATTTGGTATTGACTAGAGTACAACTGAGTTTAATCAAAAAAAAAAGGCCACAGACTCTCAATTGTAATTGCGCTAAGGTCTTATATAAAAATGTTTACAAGAATTAGAGATAACTAGATTTAAATGAGCAGATACATACACAAGTTAAGGAAGCAAAGATAATAAAAAAAAAAAATAATGAAAATCAAAATGGCAATGACTTGGTTATAACTGCACTAGTAAGACGTAGACAGGATGTATAAAAGTTGTAGTTGAAAATACTAGTTAAAAAGTATAGAATAAAACGTCAATAACAAAGTTTAACAATAATTTGATTAACTTCCTTTAAAGCAAAACCTGGCAATAATAGGATTTGAAATATAGGGCAATTGAGTAATCTATCATTCAAGTGATGCAGAATTATTTGAGGCAAGTCATGGCTACTTTAATAAAAAATTGGAACAGTATGGTAATCGTCTAAAAATCAGATAGAATTTCTGTAGATATTAAACAAATTAAGACTTGAGTAGATGGCCCTTGAATACAACAATGACAATCCAAGTATTGGCATTGAATTTTAGGGGCACACAATTAGACAATTAACACTATGTTGAACTTGTGGGATATCTTGCACTTTACTCTGAATGTCATGTTTTGCTCCAGCCTCACTAGGAATGTTTAAGTCATGTTCCGTAGAATGAATCTACTTTCCCATGGGCATTTTCTAACTGCGATTTTTGCCATCCCTCACTAAGCACTGGAATATTTTTGGCATAGCGTAATTTCCTCAGCCGATAAAGAAGGTTTTTCTATTTTTGTAAGACTCGTTGACTAAACATCATTTTTCCTAGAATTAATTTAATTTTTAGTAGGTTGTTTCTTTCTAAGTATTTGAATTTTGAACAGCACTGTTTTTTACCTCTTGGTAGCCCATCAGTTTGCAATCCTTTAGTCAATCACTACGTATGTTAAGGCGAAGGTTGGTTTTAACCCTGTAGTGAGTCTCCATTTAGCGTCTCTTGGGGACTGTGGCTGGGAGATGTATCTGTTAACACAACAGCGTCAGATAGCTGCTGTTGGTCATTATGGTCTTGGAAAATTTGTTATGTTACATTGGTAACTTGTTGGTCCACTCCTTGTCAAACCTCTGTAATGTTGTAGTAAGCTAGGGTACTATAGTCTTTTAGAGATTGACGTGTCTAGGACCGCGTGTCAGCTGTCTTTGTTGTTCCAATGTCTAGTTTATGTTCAACGCTAGCTTCTGTGAGGTATACTGCATTGCTTCCTTTTAGATCTCCTGCATTTCTTGAGTACTTTGTGATGCCTCTTGTTGATCATAGGTTCCTATTTCTGGTCCGGTGATCTTCTGACATCAAATACTGGAAGGAGTTATCTTAGACTGTGGCAGCGCCAGTTTGCCTTATTTTCCGTCTGTCGTTTTGATCCTTGCCGTGGGTATGAGGTATGTGTCCTGGCTGGCAGTACCACAAGTTTTCCTCTGTTATTCTGCTCTCACCTTTGATAATAGACCTTAGCTGTACTGGATCTCCTTTTATTGCTTTACCCATTTCCATTTGCTGTGGCTCCCGGGTCGAATCATATGCGATGGTTGATCTGTGGAGTATCCACTACAGTGGCAGCGGTAGAGTGGTAGTATGAGTCCATTATTAGTAATTTGTGAACTTTTGGTGACTATCCATTTGATTTATATCATTCTATTATAACATTACATCTAAGTTTCTTGGGTCTTGATTAGGTCATCACTGGGCTGCTGGGAACCGGATTTCTGGAATCCCTTCACTAAATATTACCCTGCTTACACTTCAACAGCTTGTCAGGTCCCAAATACCATTCGTCTCCATTCACTCCTATCTAACACGCTCACGCACGCTTGCTGGAAGTCCAAGTCCTTCACCCACAAAACCTCCTTTATCCCCTCCCTCCAACCTTTTCGAGGACGACCTCTACCCCGCCTTCCTTCCCCTACAGATTTATATGCTCTCCATGTAATTCTACTTAGATCCATTCTCTCTAAATGACCAAACCACCTTAACAACCCCTCTTCAGCCCTCTGACTAATACTTTTATTAACTCCACACCTCCTAATTTCCACACTCCGAATTTTCTGCATAATTTTCACACCACACATTACCCTTAGACAGGACATATCCACTGCCTCCAACCACCTCCTTGCTGCAGCATTTACAACCCAAGCTTCACTCCCATATAAGTGTCTTGGTACTACTATACTTTCATACATTCCCTTCTTTGCCTCCATAGATAACACTTTTTGTCTCCACATATACCTCAACACACCACTCGCCTGTTTTCCTTCATCAATTTTATGATTAACCTCGTCCTTCATGAATCCATCCGCTGACACGTCAACTCCCAAGTATCTGAAAACATTCACTTCTTCCCTACTCCTCCTCCCCAATTTGATATCCAATTTTTCTTTATCTAAATCATCACCTTACTCTTTTCTATGTTCACTTTCAACTTTCTACATTTACACACATTCCCAAACTCATCCACTAACCTTTGCCACTTTTCTTTAGAATCTCCCATAAGCACAGTGTCATCAGCAAAAAGTAACTGTGTCAGTTCCCATTTTGAATTTGATTCCCCAAAATTTAATCCCACCCCTCTCCTGAACACCCTAGCATTTACTTCCTTTACAACCCCATCTATAAATATATTAAACAACCATGGTGACATTACACATCCCTGTCTAAGACCTACTTTTACTGGGAAGTAGTCTCCCTCTCTTCTACACACCCTAACCTGAGCCTCACTATCCTCATAAAAACTCTTTACAGCATTTAATAACTTATCACCTATTCCATATGCTTGCAACATATGCTACATTGCTCCTCTATCCACTCTATCATATGCCTTTTCTAAATCCATAAATGCAATAAAAACTTCCCTACCTATATCTAAATACTGTTCACATATATGCTTCAATGTAAACACTTGATCTACACATCCCCTACCCACTCTGAAACCTCCTTGCTCATCCGCAATCCTACATTCTGTCTTACCTCTAATTCTTTCAATTATAACCATACCGTACACTTTTCCTGGTATACTCAGTAAACTTATTCCTCTATAATTTTTACAATCTCTTTTGTCCCCTTTCCCTTTATATAAAGGGACTATACATGCTCTCTGCCAATCCCTAGGTACCTTCCCCTCTTTCATACATTTATTAAACGAAAGTACCAACCACTCCAACACTATATCCCACCTTGCTTTTAACATTTCTGTCATGATCCCATCAGTTCCAGCTGCTTTACCCCCTTTCATTCTATGTAATGCCTCATGCACCTCCCCCACACTTACATTCTGCTCTTCTTCACTCCTAAAAGATGGTATACCTCCCTGACCAGTGCATGAAATTACCGCCTCTCTTCCTCAACATTTAAAAGTTCCTCAAAATATTCTCGCCATCTACCTAATACCTCCATCTCCCCATCTACTAACTCCCCTACTCTGTTTTTTAACATGACAAATCCATACTTTCCCTAGGCCTTTCTTACTTGTTTAACTCACTACCAATTTTTTTTCTTATTTTCATTAAAATTTCTTGACAATGTCTCTCCCACTCTATCATCTGCTCTCATTTTGCACTCTCTCACCACTCTCTTCACCTTTCTTTTACTCTCCAATATTACTCTGCCCTTCTTATAACACTTCTGCTTTGTAAAAACCTCTCATAAGCTACCTTTTTCTCTTTATCACACCCTTTACTTCATCATTCCACCAATCACTCCTCTTTCCTCCTGCCCCCACCCTCCTATAACCACAAACTTCTGCCCCACATTCTAATACTGCATTTGTAAAACTATTCCAACCCTCTTCAACCCCCCCACTACTCATCTTTGCACTAGCCCACCTTTCTGCCAATAGTCGCTTATAGCTCACCCGAACTTCCTCCTCCCTTAGTTTATACACTTTCACCTCCCTTTTACTTGTTGTTGCCACCTTCCTCTTTTCCCATCTACCTCTTACTCTAACTGTAGCTGCAACTAAATAATGATCCGATATATCAGTTGCTCCTCTATAAACATGTACATCCTGGAGCCTACCCATCAACCTTTTATCCACCAATACATAATCTAATAAACTACTTTCATTATGTGCTACATCATACCTTGTATATTTATTTATCCTCTTTTTCATAAAATATGTATTACTTATTACCAAATCTCTTTCTACACATAGCTCAATTAAAGGCTCCCCATTTACATTTACCCCTGGCACCCCAAATTTACCTACTACTCCCTCCATAACATTTTTACCCACTTTAGCATTGAAATCCCCAACCACCATTACTCTCACACTTGATTCAAAACTCCCTACGCATTCACTCAGCATTTCCCAAAATCTCTCTCTCTCCTCTATGCTTCTCTCTTCTCCAGGTGCATACACGCTTATTATAACCCACTTTTCACATCCAATCTTTATTTTGCTCCACATAATCCTTGAATTAATACATTTATGTTCCCTCTTTTCCTGCCATAGCTTATCCTTCAATATTGTTGCTACTCCTTCTTTAGCTCTAACTCTATTTGAAACCCCTGACCTAATCCCATTTATTCCTCTCCATTGAAACTCTCCCACCCCCTTCAGCTTTGTTTCACTTAAAGCCAGGACATCCAGCTTCTTCTCATTCATAGCATCCACAATCATCTCTTTCTTATCATTTGCACAACATCCACGTACATTCAGACTTCCCACTTTGACAATTTTCTTCTTCTTATTCTTTTTAGTAATCTTTACAGGAAAAGGGGTTACTAGCCCATTGTTCCCGGCATTTTAGTCGACTTTTACAACACGCATGGCTTACGGAGGAAAGATTCTTATTCCACTTCCCCATGGATATAAAAGGAAAAGTAATAATATTATTTATATTGTAATAATAATAATATACAGAATAATAATAGTATAATGATGTAAGTAGGTAGTAGGTTGGTAGACAGCAGCCATTCGGGGAGGTACTACCGTCCTACTAAATGAGGGTAAAAAGGGAGCCTATATTTGTTTTACATGATGGTAGGATTGCTGGTGTCTTTTTCTGTCTCGTAAACATGCAGGATTCCAGGTACATCTTGCAACTTCTACTTACACTTAGGTCACACTACACATACATGTACACATTTATTATATACACACTCGTCTAATTTTTCTTAGATTTTATCTTAATAGTTGTTGTTCTTATTGCTTTTCCTTTCAAATCCATGGGGAAGTGGAATAAGAATCTTTCCTCCATAAGCCATGCGTGTTGTAAAAGTCAACTAAAATGCTGGGAACAATGGGCTAGTAACCCCTTTTCCCGTATAGCCTACTAAAAAGAAAAAGAAGACAACAGTCAGAGTGGGAGGTTTGAATGTGTGTGGATGTTGTGCAAATGATAAGAAAGAGATGATTGTGGATTTTATGAATGACAAGAAGCTGGATGTCCAGGCTTTAAGTGAAACAAAGCTGAAGGGGGTGGGAGAGTTTCAGTGGTTAGAAATAAGTGGGATTATGTCAGGGGTTTCTAATAGAGTTCGACCTAAGGAAGGAGTAGCAATAATGATGGATAAGTTAAGGCAGGAAAAGAGAGAATATAGTTTATAAATTCAAGGGCTATGTGGAGTAAAATAAGGGTTGGATGTGAAAAGTGGGTTATAGTAAGTGTATATGCACCTGGAGAAGAGAGAAATGTAGAGGAGATAGAGAGATTTTGGGAAATGTTGAGCGAGTGCATGGGGAATTTTGAACCAAGTGAGAGAGTACTTGTGGTTGGGGACCTCAATGCTAAAGTGGGTAAAAATGATGTGAAGGGAGTAGTACGTAAATGAAAATGGGAAGCCTTTAATTGAGCTATGTGTAGAAAGATGTTTGGTAATAAGTAATACATATTTATGAAAAAAAGAGAATAAAAAAGTATACAAGGTGTGATATAGCACGTAATGAAAGTACTGTAGTTTGTTAGATTATGTACTGATGGATAAAAGGTTGATGGGTAGGCTTCAGGATGTACACGTTTATAGAGGGCAACTGTTATATCGGATCATTATTTAGTTGTAGCTACATTTAAAGTAAGAGGTAGATGGGATAAAAGGAAAATGGCAACAGCAAGTAAGAGAGAGGTGAAAGTGTATAAACTGAGGAAGAAGTTAGGGTGAGATATAAACAACTATTGGCAGAGAGGTGGGATAGTGCAAGTATGAGTAGTGGTGGGGATGAGGGGGTTAAAGAGGGTTGGAATAGTTTTAAAAATGCAGTATTAGTTTGTGGCTATAGGAGGGTGGGTGCAGGAGGAAAGAGGAGTGATTGGTGGAATGGTGAAGTAAAGGGTGTGATAAAAAGAGAAAAAGGTAGCTTATGAGAAGTTTTTACAATGCAGAAGTGTTAAAAGAAGTGCAGAGTACATGGAGAGTTAAAGAAAGGTGAAGAGAGTGATGAGAGAGTGCAAAACGAGAGCAGATGATAGAGTGGGAGAGGTGCTGTCAAAAAATTTTGCAGAAAATAAGAAAAAAATTTGGAGTGAGATAAACAAGTTAAGAAAGCCTAGGGAAAGAATGGATTTGTCAGTTAAAAACAGAGTAGGGGAGTTAGTTGATCGGGAGTTGGAGGTATTGGGTAGATGGCGGTAATATTTCGAGGAACTTTCTAATGTGGATGAAGAAAGGGAGGCAGTAATTTCATGCAATGGTCAGGGAGGTATAACATCTTTTAGGAGTGAAGAAGAGCAGGATGTGAGTGTGCAGGAGGTGCGTGAGGCATTACATAGAATGAAAGGGGGTAAAGCAGATGGAACTGATGGGATCATGACAAATGGTAAATGCAGGGGGAGATATAGTGTTGGAGTGGTTGGAATTTTTGTTTAATAAATGTATGAAAGCCTAGGTAGTAGGTTGGTAGACAGCAACCGCCCAGGGAGGTACTACTGTCCTGCCAAGCGAGTGTAAAACGAAAGCCTGTAATTATTTTACATGATGGTAGGATTGCTTTTGTCCTTTTTTCTGTCTCATAAACTTGCAAGATTTCAGGTACGTCTTGCTATTTCTACTTACACTTAGGTCACACTACACATACATGTACAAGCATATATATACACACCCCTCTGGGTTTTCTGCTATTTTCTTTCTAGTTCATGTTTATTTCCTCTTATCTCCATGGGGAAGTGGAACAGAATTCTTTCTCCGTAAGCCATGCGTGTTGTAAGAGGTGACTAAAATGCCGGGAGCAAGGGGCTAGTAACCCCTTCTCCTGTATAGATTACTAAATTTGAAAAGAGAAACTTTTGTTTTTCTTTTTGGGCCACCATGCTTTGGTGGGATATGGCCGGTTTGTTGGAAAAAAAAAAATGTATGAAAGAGGGGAGGGTACCTTGGGATTGGTAGAGAGCATGTATAGTTCCTTTTTATAAGGGGAAGGGGGACAAAAGAGATTGTAAAAATTATAGGGGAATAAGTTTACTGAGTATACCTGGAAAAGTGTATGGTAGGGTTATTATTGAATGAATTAAAGGTAAGACAGAATGTAGGGTTGCAGACGAGCAAGGAGGCTTTCGAGTGGGTAAGGGATGTGTAGATCAAGTGTTTACATTGAAGCATATATGAAGTTATAGGTAATACATATTTTAAGAAAAAGAGGATAAATAAGTATACAAGGTATGATGTAGGGCGAAATGACAGTAGTTTGTTGGATTATGTATTAGTAGATAAAAGACTGTTGAGTAGACTTCAGGATGTACATGTTTATAGAGGGGCCACAGATATATCAGATCACTTTCTAGTTGTAGCTACACTGAGAGTAAAAGGTAGATGGGATACAAGGAGAATAGAAGCATCAGGGAAGAGAGAGGTGAAGGTTTATAAACTAAAAGAGGAGGCAGTAGGGTAAGATAAAAAACAGCTATTGGAGGATAGATGGGCTAATGAGAGCATAGGCAATGGGGTCGAAGAGGTATGGGGTAGGTTTAAAAATGTAGTGTTAAAGAGTGTTCAGCAAAGTTTGTGGTTACAGGAAAGTGGGTGCGGGAGGGAAGAGGAGCGTTTTGGTGGAATGATGATGTAAAGAGAGTAGTAAGGGAGAAAAAGTTAGCATATGAGAAGTTTTTACAAAGTAGAAAGTGATGTAAGGAGGGAAGAGTATATGGAGAAAAAGAGAGAGGTTAAGAGAGTGGTGAAGCAATGTAAAAAGAGAGCAAATGAGAGAGTGGGCGAGAAAGTTATCAACAAATTTTGTGAAAAATAAGAAAAAGTTTTGGAGTGAGATTTAAAAAGTTAAGAAAGCCTAGAGAACAAATGGATTTGTCAGTTAAAATGGAGAGGAGAGTTATTAAATGGAGAGTTAGAGGTATTGGGAAGGATGGAGGGAATATTTTTAGGAATTGTTAAATGTTGATGAAGATAGGGAAGCTGTGATTTCGTGTATAGGACAAGGAGGAATAACATCTTGTAGGAGTGAGGAAGAGCCCGTTGTGAGTGTGGGGAAGTTCGTGAGGCAGTAGGTAAAATGAAAAATGGGTAAGGCAGCCGGGATTGATGGGATAAAGATTTGAAATGTTAAAAGCAGGTGGGGATATAGTTTTGGAGTGGGTTTGGGGGCAATTATTTAATAAATGTATGGAAGAGGGTAAGGTACCTAGGGATTGGCAGAGAGCATGCATAGTTCCTTTGTATAAAGGCAAAAGGGGATAAAAGAGAGTGCAAAAATTATAGGGGGGGAAGTCTGCTGAGTAACTGGTAAAATGTATGGGAGAATTATTATTGAAAAATTAAGAGTAAGACGGAGAATAGGATAGCAGATGAACAAGGAGGCTTTAGGAAAGGTAGGGGGTGTGTGGACCAGGTGTTTACAGTGAAACATATAAGTGAACAGTATTTAGTAAGGCTAAAAAGGTCTTTGTGGCATTTATGGATTTTGGAAAAAGGGGTATGACAGGGTGGATAGGGGGGCCAATGTGGCAGATGTTGCAAGTGAAAGGTTTGTGGGAGGTGGGGGTTTGTGCAGTAAAGGGTTTTTTTTAACGAGGAAAAGTGGGGCCCTTCAAGTTAAAAGTATGAAAGGAAAAGAGGGAAAATTTTATTTCCCGTAAAGTACCCCCTTAGACGGTTGTGTGATTTTCCCCGTGGTTGTTTTTTTATTTTTATAGAGGGGGTTTTGTATGAGAAGTAAATGCGAGGGTCTTGACAGGAGGGTGGAGTTAAATAAAAAAAATTTTAAACCCCAAAGTGGGGGGTTGTCACAGCTGCTCTTTTGGTTTGGATGACATTGGGGCTTCCCTTGGGGAGATTCTAAAGAGAAGTTTGGGAAAAGAGGGGTGGTGGATAAATTTGGTAGGGTGTGTCAAAAGAAAATTTTTAAAGGTGGAATACAGGAAAGAGTAAAGGTTTAAAATGGCCAAAAAATTAAAAATAAATTTAGGTGTTAAAAGGTTAAAAATAAGATTGGGAGGGGGGGAGAAAAAACCTGGTTTCCTGGAAAATTTTTCCCCGGGGGGGGCCCCCCAACGCCCCCGCCCCCCCGTCCGGGTGAACCAAAGGCCCCCCTGGGTGGATCAGCGCCAAAAAAAAACCCCCCCCCCCCCCCAACCCCCCCCCCAGGCCCCTTTGGTTCGCGGGGCGGGCCCTGCACGCATAACCAAGTACGGGCCCCCCACCCCCCGGAAAAAATGTTTCACGGAACCTTGACTTTAGTTGCCTTGCCCCAGTTTCCCACCCCGGAAGCCCCCCTTGCCCAGGGGTCTGTTGGAAAACCCACCCTTTTTGTGTGCTGGGAGGAAGTTAAACCCCGTCCTGGGGCCCCCCCTTAAAACCCCGGGTTTGTTTGGTCCCCCTTAACGTGAGGGACCCCCCCCCCCCCTTTTAAAATTGGGGGGGTGGGTTCCCCCCCCCCCGTTTTGGCCCAAAAGTCTTTTGCTTTGTTAAGGTGAGTGTTTTTTCCCCCGTGGGCAATTTCCCCCCGGAAACCGGGTCCCCTCTCGGATTTTAACCGGGGGTTATATTACCCCTTTTGTTTTTCCTCCCCCCCCCCTTCCCCCGTTTCCAGGGAATACCCCCTTGGTTTTTGAAACCCAAAAAAACCCGCTCCAAAGAAATTGAGGTTTTTTTTATCCCCCGTTTGCGGGGCCGGGGAAAAGATCTCTGTCCCTTTTCTTGGTGGGCCCCAATTTTCCCCAACCTCCCCCCCTTGAAAGGTGTTTTTAAGTGCAGCAATTTTCCACCCCCTAGATAAAAACCCCCGTGACCTAAAAGAGTGTAACCCAGGGGTTGGCCCCCCCTAGTGAATGTTTTCCCCGATTTTTGGGGAAAGGGGGCCCTTTTGTCAGCGGAGGGGGGCCCTATGAAAGATGAGGTGAACCCATAGAATTAAAATTGGGGGAAAAAAAGGGGTTGAGTGGGCCCCTTAGGGTCTGTGGAGCAAAGCCCCTTTGTCCTTGGAGGCAAAGGGGGGGAAGGGATGGGGGTTATATTTTTTCCCAAAACGCTCTTTATGGGGGTGAAGCATGGGTGAAAATTGTTCCGGGTGAGGAGAAGGCTGGAGGCAGGGGGAGATGTCATGTTTTGGGGGCCCTTTTGTGGTGTAAATTTTAAGAAAGGAATTCGTAGTTTGGAAGTTAGGAGGAGGTGCGGGATTACCAAAACTGTTGTCCAGAGGGCTGAGAAGGGGTTGTTGAGGTGGTTCGGACATGTGGAGAGAATGGAGCGAAACGGAATAACTTCAAGAGTGTATCAGTCTGTAGCGGAAGGAAGGCGGGGTAGGGGTCGGCCTAGGAAAGGTTGGAGGGAGGGGGTAAAGGAGGTTTTGTGTGCGAGGGGCTTGGACTTCCAGCAGGCATGCGTGAGCTTGTTTGATAGGAGTGAATGGAGACAAATGGTTTTTAATACTTGACGTGCTGTTGGAGTGTGAGCAAAGTAACATTTATGAAGGGGTTCAGGGAAACCGGCAGGCCGGACTTGAGTCCTGGAGATGGGAAGGACAGTGCCTGCACTCTGAAGGAGGGGTGTTAATGTTGCAGTTTAACTGTAGTGTAAAGCACCCTTCTGGCAAGACAGTGATGGAGTGAATGATGGTGAAAGTTTTTCTTTTTTGGGCCACCCTGCCTTGGTGGGAATCGGCCAGTGTGATAATAAAAAAAAATAAAAAAAATATTTAGATAAAGGTAGGGAAGTTTTTATTGCATTTATGGATTTAGAAAAGGCATATGATAGTGGATAGAGGAACAATATGGCAGATGTTGCAAGTATGTGGAATAAGTATTAAGTTACTAAATGCTGTAAAGAGTTTTTATGAGGATAGTGAGGCTGAGGTTAGGGTGTATAGGAGAGAGGGAGATTACTTCCCGGTAAAAGTAGGTCTTAGACAGTGATGTGTAATGTCACCATGGTGGTTTAATATATTTATAGATGGGGTTGTAAAAAAAGTAAATGCTGGGGTGTTGGGGAGAGGGATGGGATTAAATTATGGGGAATCAAATACAGAATGGGAGTTGACATGGTTACTTTTTGTTGATGATACTGCTTATGAGAGATTTTAAAGAAAAGTTGCAAAGGTTAGTGGACGAGTTTGGGAGGGTGTGTAAAGGTAGAAAGTTGAAAGTGAACATAAATAAGAGTAATGTGATGAGGATATCAAATAATTTAGATAAGATAAGCTGGGTATCATATTGGAGAGGAGGAGTATAGAAGTGAATGTTTTCATATACTGTATGGGAGTTAACTTGTCAGCAGATGGGTTTATGAAGGATGAGGATAACCATAGAATTGATGAAGGAAAAAGGTGAGTGGTGCATTAAGGCATTTGTGGAGACAAAAAAAGTTATCCATAGAGGCAAAGAATGTAATGTACAAATGTATAGTGGTACCTTCACTCTTATATGGGTGTGAAGCTTGGGTTGCAAATGCTTCAGCGAGGATGCAGCTGAAGACAGTGAGATGTGCTGTCTAAGAGCAATGTGTGGTGTAAATATTATGCAGAGAATTAGGAGGTGTGGAGTTACTAAAAGTATCAGTCAGAGGAGTTGTTGAGGTGGTTTGGTCATTTAGAGTGAATGGATCAAAGTAGAATGACTTGGAGAGCATATAAATCTGTAGGGGAAGGAAGGCGGGGTAGGGGTTGTCCTTGATAAGGTTGGAGGGAGGGGGGTGAAGGTGGTTTTGTGGGTGAGGGGCTTAGATTTCCAGGAAGCATGTGTGAGCGTGTTAGATAGGAGTGAATGGAGACAAATGGTTTTTGGGACCTGATGAGCTGTTGGAGTGCAAGCAGGGTAATATTTAGTGAAGGAATTCAGGGAAACCGGTTATTTTCATATAGCCGGACTTGAATCTTGGAAATGGGATGTACAATGCCTGCACTTTAGAGGAGGGGTTTTGGATATTGGCAGTTTGGAGGGGTATGTTATATATGCTTCTAAACTGTTGTATCTGGGTGCCTCTACAAAGATAGTGATTATGTGTGAGTGAGATGAAATTTTCGAATGATGACGAAAGTATTTTATTTTGGGGGAATTTTCTTCGTTTGTGGGTCACCCTGCCTTGGTGGGAGACAGCTGACATGTTGAAAAACAAACAAAAAAAAAAAGAAAATAATGTAACATAATAATAATATTTTATATATATAATAATAATACATGTGTAATAATATTGTACTATAGTAATAATTATAATAGACGGCTTCGAAAGGCCGTCACTAGATGACAGTGAATACCACAACAATGCGGGAGCACTCATGGCTGCCTCCACTTGTCACATAATGACATATTTTATTCATTCTAGAGTACATGTATATATCAGGTTTCTATGTTATTTATATTGTTTATTATGTCATATTGGATGAATTGTGTTAGATAAATAAGTTGTAGAGTTGATATTAGGGAAATATTGAAATATTTTGTTGTGCTTGGAATTCCCCTTGAACGGATTATTTCTATTTCAATTAATTTAACCCTTTCAGGGTTTCAGCCGTACTAGTATGGCTTACGCACCAGGGTTTTCGACGTACTAGTACGCCTAAATTCTAGCGCCCTCGAATCTAGTGAGAGAAAGCTGGTAATCCTACATATGAAAGAATGGGTCTATGTGGTCAGTGTGTGCAGTATAAAAAAAAATCCTGCAGCACACAGTGCGTAATGAGAAAAAAAAAAAGCTTTGACCGTGTTTTTGGATTAAAACAGCAACTTTGCACTGTATTTTCGTATGATATTTATTGTTGTGTTTTAGTTTTCCTGGTCTCATTCTATAGAATGGCAGACATATTAAAGAAATAGAGATGATTTTGACTGATTTTACAATGTAAATTGAGCTCAAAGTAGCAGAAATGTTCGATTTTTACCAAAGTTCAAAAGTAAACAAATCATGCTAAGCGTCCAATACACATCAACTGGTGAGTCTAATATTCTTTCACAAGTGCGCCGATATCATTTACACCATTTTTTACACTAATGCAGTAGTCTGCATAACAGTAAATCTTCTATTTTTTGTGAGAATAAAAATTCAAAGTGGAAAGCAAAAGAATGTAAGAGGGGTGTTGGGACGTGACTAATGAACAGAGGAAATGTCATTTTAGTGCCAGGAATGTCTTTCTTGCTTATTCTGGACCCTATTTAGAAATTGGCATCTTTTGAAATTTGTGTGAAATTGGCAAAATTGCTAAATTCTGACCACCGTATTGGATAGTTGAAATTGGTAAATGGGTGGTTTCTTGAACTCATTCTATAGAAAAAATGGAGTTCTAGCGAAATATTCATGATTTTTGTCGACTAGTACAGTGGAATTGGCCGAAAATAGGCTCAAAGTGGGCAAAATCGCTGATGCGTAAACATCGTTGAGAACGCTAACTTCACAAGAACATAATTCCTTAAGTTTTCCATCAAATTTCATACTTTTGGTGTCATTATGATCGGGAAAAGATTCTCTATATTTTCATAAGATTTTTTTTTTTTCTTTTTTTTTTTTAATTTGGGTGACCCTGAGAAAAAGTCTCTGAGAGGGCCTGTCGACCCTGAAAGGGTTAAATGAGGAAAATTGACTCAACAAATGAGCAAATCGTGATGCAAGCAAGGTGAATATTAAAATGGTATAAAATACCGACAGGGTTGTTAGGTAAGACACATATGCAACAGTTAGGTATTTTTATTTCGAAACGTTTTGCCTACACAGTAGGCTTCTTCAGTCGAGCACAGAAAAGTTGATAGAAGCAGAAGAGACGTGAAGACTATGTAATCAGTCCATCACCCTTGAAGTTTTGAGGTGGTCAATCCCTCAGTCTGGAGAAGAGTACAGGTCTCCCTCAACATTCGCGAGGGTTAGGGAATCAAGAGCCTCGCGAATGTTGAAAAACCGTGAATGTTTGGTGCCCCAATATATTGTAGGGAACTATAATACAATACTGCTTCCTTAACTTGTTGAACCGTGAACAACCATAAAATACATGAAAATGTCATAAACTGTACTAAAAATATACATGTTATGCTTTAATAACATGTATGTTATTAAATACCACAGACTCCGCCATTGCCTCCACCAATGCCTCCACCACTTCCTCAACCACTGCGAGTCCCTATTACCCTCCTCCGACCCCCGCAACTGGCAGCCAGCCCTCCCACCACCCCGTGTGGTGAGTTTTTTGTTTTTTTCTTTATTTCTATTAAACACAGTATAAAAATTGCAAACCCATTCATGACTGAATTGGGAATGGCTATTGGACAAATTTTAGAGGGTGACATCATGTTTTACCCCTTGAAACAGCAAAAAAACGCAATTTCGGGGCCAAACTGCAAATTTAATAACAATTAGTAAAAATAATAAAAATTAATATAATAATAATATTGAAAAAGGGAAAATTTAAAAGAATACGGGGGAAAGTGGTTTGACAATCGTCCTGTGGGCCCTTTGTTTATTTTTGGGAGTGAGCTTTTTAGTCTCCGTGCTTTTCCCAAAATTTAACAAAAATTTTGCATTTTAGGAAAGGGTATTTAATAACATATATGTTATAAAAAAATAATAGTATTTATTATTAAAAAAAAGTTAAGTTAGTAATTAATAAACATGTATGTTTTTAAACCCTTTGGGGGTTTCCCCCCCGTACTAGTAGTCAAAACCAAAAGGGGTTTTTTTGACGTACTAGTAAGCATAAATTCAAAGCGCCGTCAAATCTCTGGGGAAAAAGGCGGGTTTAGGCCTCCTTATGAAAAAATGGGCCCCAAATGGGGTTTCATTTTTCATGGTATAAAAAACCCCCAGCACAAAAAGGCATAAGGGAAAAAAAAAAAAACCTTTGCCCCTTTTTTTTTGGCTAAAACAGCAATTTGCATGTATTTTCTTTTTTGGTTTTTAAATTTTTAAAATTTTGGTTTTTTGGTTTCTTTAAAATAGAAGGGAAAAGCATATAACAGAATTGGATCCCCTTTTACTTTTTAAAATTTAAAAGTCCCTTTTGAAATTGAGCTAAAACGTAGCGGAAATGTTCGATTTTTACCAAAGTTCAAAAGTAAAGAAACTTTCCCAACGCCCAAAAACACCAACTGGTGAGTTAACTTTTTTTTTGAAAGGGGGCCGCCAATATGTTTTATAAACCTTTTTTTAAACATAATCCCGAAATCTGGCAAAACCAGTAAATTTTAAATTTTCGTGAGAAAAAAAATTTAAAAAAGTGGAAAGCAAAAAATGTAAAAAGGGGGGGCCCTTGGGAGACGTAAATAATGAACAGGGAAATTCATTTTATTCCCCGGAAAGTATTTTTTAAATTTGTTCTGGCCCTTTTTAAAATTTGGGCATTTTTTGAAATTTTTTTGAAATTAAAAAAATTGCTAAATTTTTTGACCATTTTAATTGGATATTTAAAAAAGGAAAAGGGGGTTTTGGTTTTTTTGCACCATTAAAAATAGAAAAAATATAGTTCTAGCGAAATTTTTCATTTTTTTTGTCGACTAGTACAGGGGAAATTGGCCAAAAATGGGGTAAAATTGGGAAAAAAAATCGCCGTTGCAAAAAACATGCCGGACGGCAAACTTCGCGGAGCAAAATTCCATAAGTTTTTCCCTAAAATTTCCTTAATTTTGGGTTTCCCTTTTTGGATCGGGAAAAAAACCCCCTCTATTTTTCATAAAAAAAAATATTTTTTTTTTTTTTTAAAATTTTGGGCCGACCCTGAGAAGAGTTTCTGGGGGGCCCCGGGGTCACCCTCAAAGGGGTTTTTAAATTTCCACTGCCTCAATCGCTCCCTTCAACACTGCCTAAAACCCTTTCCCCCAATAATCGCTGCCCATCGCTGCCTTCAACAGCTCCCTCAACAGCTGCCCCCAATAAAAGCTGCCTCAACAGCGCCTCCACTTTGCCTCAAAAGCGGGTTTAAAACACTGCCTCAATTGCTCCCTCAATTGCTGCCTCAACAGCCCCTAAACCCACTCCCCAAAATCGTGCTAAAACACCCTCCCTTAAACCCAAAACTGCCTTTGTTTGGGCTTCCTCAACAGCTGCCCCCCCACTGCCTCAATCGCTGCCTACCCAGGGCCTAAACCGCTGCCTAACCACTGCCTAAAATCGCTGCCAAACAGCTCCCTCCCCCACTGCCCCCAATCGCTGCCTCAACAGCTGTCTACCCACTCCCTCAATCGTGCCTAAACAGCTCCCCTCTTTTGCCCCCTTCAACAGCTCCCTCACCACTGCCCAATCGCGCCTCAAACAGCGCCTCACCCACTGCCCCCCAACTCGTGACTCCCCCGCCTGCCCCCCCAACCCCCCCCGCCCAATGTTTGCAACAGCTGCCTCCCCCCACTCCCTAAAACCTCCCTTTCAACAGCTGCCCTCACCCCCCGCCTAAACCCGCTCCCCTAAAACGGGCTGCCTAATCCCCCTTGCCTCAAAGTTTGCCCCCACCCCCCTGCCTAAATTTTCCCTGCCCAACAGCTGCCCCCCACTCCCTTTCAATTGCGGCCTCAACAGCTGCCTCACCCATCCCCTAAAATTTGCTGTTTTTCAACAGCTGCCTCAACCATTTCCTCAATCGCTGCCCCCAACAGCGGGCCTCACCCCCCTGCCCCCAATCGCTCCCTCCAAATCGCTGTTTTCAACAGCTCCCTAAAACCACTGCCTAAATTGCTGCCTCAACAGTTTCCCTCAACCACTCCCCTCAATCACGGGCCCAAACGGGCACCCCTTCACCCACTGCCTCAACCCGCTGCCTCAAACCCCTCACCCAATTCCTAAATTCGCTGCCTCAAAAAGCGCCTAAAACCCCCTCCCTTTCAATCGCTGCCTAAAAACCCTGCCCCAATCGCTGCCTCAACAGCCCCCTCAACCACCCCCTTCGCACTAAAACTACAAGCCCCCAAAAAAATGAATTATTGTAAAAATTTTTTGGAAGACCCACGGGAACAAAATGCCACCCCAGCATAAACAAACCCCACACTGACGATGTGTAAACCACCCCCTTGTATTTTTGTAAAAACTTCCTTAAATTATATCTTATTTATTATTATTTTTATTATTTTTATTTTTTTTATTTTTATTACTATTGTTATTTTAGCAAAGAAAGGAAATTTTTTGATTCTTTGCTGTTTTTTAAAAGAGAAAAACACATGATGTCACCGCCCCTTAATCCTGTCCAATAGCCATTCCAATATGAGTCAAAAAAGGGTTTACATTATTTTTACTGAAATTTTTAAAAGCAAATAATGAACAAAAAAAAACATACCACACTGAGTGGTGGGAGGGCGGGCTCCCATTTAGCGGGGGTGGGGGTTTTGGGGAGGGTAGTAGGGACCCCGCAGGTGGGGAAATTTGAATATGATTTGGGGGCGGGGAAATTTTGGGTTTGGTTTGGGAATTTGGGGGGTTTGGGGAAATTTCCCACGAATGTTTTAAAGCCCCGGAAAGCAAAAACTTTGAATGTTGGGGGAGCCCTGAAATTGTTCCATAGTTGAAACAATATGGAGTTGAAGGGGACAGGATGGACCTTTAAAATACCGCCAGGAGGGGAGAGTGGGCCCAATGGGTTAGGGTTAAGAATGAAAGTCATTGGGGGCAAATAAACTTTTGACTCTTCTGTTCTATCCCCCTTTTTCTGTACTTGACTGAAGAACCCTACTGTGTAGGCGAAACTTTTTAAAAATAAAAAATTTTACCTAACTTTTTGCGTATGTATTTCCCCCCCCTTAACATTTGGAAAGGGTCAGGGAAAAAAAATTTGTTAAGTAGAGGTTCCAAATTTGCCCCCATGGATAATTTTTCTTTTGCTCCACAAAAACCCTCAATAAAACCATCCCCTTTTTTTTCCTTT
Source organism: Cherax quadricarinatus (assembly GCF_026875155.1). NCBI lineage: Eukaryota > Metazoa > Arthropoda > Malacostraca > Decapoda > Parastacidae > Cherax > Cherax quadricarinatus. Next base: position 62,891,308 of record NC_069400.1, on the reverse strand, counting down.
ATCAATTCTGGGGGAAAACCTCGTCCTTTTTTAAAACCTTTTTTGCTGACAAGGTCAACTCCCAAATATTTAAAAATTTCATTCTTCCATGCCTCCCCCCAAAGTATACCCATTTTTTCTTTATCTAAATCATTTGATAGCTTCGTCACCTTTTTCTTTTTACGTATGTTTCCTTTTCAACTTTCTACCTTTTTCAAAACCCTCCCCAAATCATTTCCCCTAACCTTTTCCCCTTCTCTTTAGAATCTCCCAAAAACACAGTATCCTCACAAAATGTAACTGTGTCAATCCCATTTTGTATTAGATTTTCCCCCTAATTTTAAACCCACCCCCCCTCCCCAAACCCCTAAACTTTTTTTTCTTTTACAACCATCTAAAATTTTTAAAAAAAAACCATGGTGGCATTTCATTTCCCTGTCTAAGACCCAAATTTTTTCCTTTAGAAGTAATCCCCCTCTTTTCCTAAAAACCCTAACCGGTCACTATCCCCTTTAAAAACTTTACAGCATTTATAAATTGATATGGTTGTTTTTCACCCCGTAGTTCCCCATTAAACTTGAATTGGGTTTTAAAAAAAAATTTTATCAGGTAGATTTTTGCCCAAAAGGATCTTTATCATGAAAACCCTTAAAATTTCCCTTTCAGTGAAAAAATTTTGGGAAAACACGTTACAGTGGTTTTTAAAAAAAGAAAAGTTGCTGTTTTAGTTTTCCTGGGGTTTGTTTTTCCCCGTTTCCCGGTAAAAACTTTTAAAAATTAGTGATACGAGATTACCAACATGAAGAGTTTTTTTTTTACCCCCGGGAGGGAGCAAAAAACCCCCTTGACTGCTTTGGGAAGGGCCCCAAACCTTTGATTTTTAACCCCTTCTTTTTACCTAATTACTTGCACACAAATAGGGGGTTTAGTAGGGGGTTAATTATATTTTTTTTTTTCTCCAGTTTTTACTGCTGGTATTTTTTTTCCCTTTTTATAAATCCCCCAAAGTTCTTTTTAAAAATGTGCATTTCAGAAACCCATTTCATTTTGGTTTTTTTTATTTATCTTAGTAAAGTTTGTGGGAAAAGTATTTGAAAAATTTTGGAGGCAAGGAAAAAAGCCCTTTGCTATAGTACAATAAGTAAAAGTGCAAATTTTATTGAATCTTTCCCAAAAAGATTTTTACTGCAGATGATGGGGCGAGTGGACGGCCCCCGTTTTTAAGATCAAGGAGTTAAACAGTGGGTTTTTGTCCAAAGACCAAAAGAAAAAATTTCTACAAAAAAATTCCCTTTTTGAGGGCCCTTTTTCCCGTAGGGAAACCAAAGGGAAACCAGACATGGGAAAATTTTTTTTACATTTTTTCATATTTAAATTTTGAATCCCTTTTTTTAGTTTTTGTAAAAAATTTGATCGTTTTTTGTGTTTTAAAACCCCTTTAAATGGTTTATTTCTAACTCTTTCATTTCCCAACATGTGTATTTTTCCCCAAGGATAAAAAAAAATGCTCATTAGTACAGTATGAGGTTTTGCATTTTTTTTATAAAAAAGAGATCAAAAAGTTCCTTTATTTTTTTTTTTTTAAAAATCGGCCACCCCCACCAAGGGAGGGGTGCCCAAATTTTAATTTATACAAGAAAAGGTTTTTCTAGCCCTTTTGGGCCCGGTTTTAGTCACCTTAATGGGTGGGGATTGGCTTATTAAGGAAGGATTCCATGGGGTTTCTATTACGATACATTTCCCAAAAGATCAAAAAATGGAAACTTTACCCCCTTGGTAGTGGGCCATAGCCAACAGCCCCTTGGAGATACACCCCCCTCAAATGGGTAAAACAAGCCTGTAATTCTTTTCATGAGGTAGGTTTGGGGTGCCTTTTTTCTTTTCCCACAAACAGCAAGTTTTCGGTACAGCTTGCTACTTCTACTTAAACTTGGGGTCACACTACACAGCGTGTACAGTGGACCCCGCAAACAAAGGCATCGTTAGTGATAAATTTGCCCAACAAAGCGTTTGAGCGAAAAAATTTTGGCCCATACTATCCAATGGGGCCTAGCGTCCCTTAGCTCCCCCTTGTGTGCCGGTTTACAGCCAGCCATGGGGTTGCATCCACGCAAAATTTCGGTACATTTTAAATTACCCGTTTTTTTTAGTCTTGAACTTCAAAATAAGTCAGCGCGGACCCCAAGAAAGTCGTGCAAACCCTTGGTTAAATAGGGTGGAATTGTATGGAATTGAAAAAAGGATAATTGAAAAGTACAAAAGTTGTGCTTGCTTGGAGCTGGCCAGGTTGTTCGAAACCCAAATAAACCTCGTTACTATCTTGCCAACTAAAAGGCAATAAAGGGATGCGTTGTTGCAAAAGGTGCAAGTTTTTTTTTTGAAACAAGATTGAAAATACTCAAAAAATGTTGAGAGATGTTAATTGGGTAAACAAAAAAACAGATGTCAGGAATAGCACCTCAAGCGTCATATGTGAAAAGGAAAACTTGCTTTGCCGATTCAATTAAAAAAATCCCTGCAACGGGTGAGTGGTGAATTTAAGGCCAGCAAAGGGTTTTTTTAGAGATTTAAGAATCGTATGGCTACAAGTGTGATAAGGGATGGAGAGGGTGGGCCCTTTCGACCAAAAAGTGGCTGAAAAATCTGTGCAGGAATTTATGGATATAAAGAGGGTGAAAGGGTTGAAAACGGATAAGGGTTTTAATTTTGACAAAAAGGCCTTTTGGAAGAAAATGCAAGAGGACCTACATTTCGAGGAGGAAAAGCACCCAAGACACAAGCCATAAAAACAGGCAACCACTTTTTTTTTATAAAAGCTAGTGGGGATTGCGAGTGAAGCCCTTTTCTCGTTATCACTCTGAAGTCCCATGTTTTCAGGGTAAACAAGTCCTAAGGCTAATTTGTGGTGATGCCAGGGCAAACAGTAAGCCATGGTCACTAGGAATTTTTTTATGACTGGTTTAACCATGTTTTTGGGCCCCCCACGTGAAAAATTACCTCCGGGAAAAAAAAATTGGACCTTAATGCCTCTTCGTATTAAAACAGTGCCCCCTGGTCAACCCTTTCAACTTTTTTTTTTTTTTTTTTTATCATCACATGGCCGTTTCCCCACCAAGGCGGGGGTGGCCCGAAAAAGAAAAACTTTCCCATCTTCACTCCATCACTGTCTTCCCAAAAGGGGTGTTTACACTACAGTTTTTTAAACTGCACTTTAACACCCCCCCTTCGAGTCAGGCACTGTACTTCCCATCTCCAGGATCAAGTCCGGCCTCCCGGGTTTCCCCTAAATCCCTTCATAAATTTACTTTGCTAAACCCAACAGCACGTAAAGTATTAAAAACCTTTTGTCTCCATTCACTCCTATCAAACACGCTCCGCATGCCTGCTGGAAGCCCAACCCCCCCCCCTTCCACAAAAACCTCCTTTACCCCCTCCCTCCAACCTTTCCTGGGCCGACCCCTACCCCCGCCTTCCTTCCATACAGACTTTTACACCTTTTAAAGCATTGTTTCCTCCATTCTCTCTACATGTCCGAACCACCTCAACAACCATTCCTCAGCCCTCTGGACAAACAGTTTTGGTATCCCGCACCACTCCTAACTTCAAACTAGAATTCTCTGCATTATATTCACACCACACATTGCCCTCCGACATGACATCTACACTGCCTCCAGCCTTCTCTCGCTTGAACATTCATCACCCACGCTTCACACCATTATAAGAGCGTTGGTAAAATATATCTCATACATTCCCTCTTTGCCTCCAGGACAAAGTTCTTTGTCTCACAGACTCCTAAGTGCACACTCACTCTTTTTCCTCTTCAATTTTCTATTAATTCAATGTCTTTCATAGAACATCGCTGACAAGTCCCACTCCCTAATATGTGAATTCGTTCCCCTCCTCCATTACTCTCTCCTCAATCTGTATCCAATCTTCATCACCTTTCTTTTTGATATCCTCATAATTACTCTTTTCTGTATTCACCTTTTTAATTTTCTTCTTTTGGCACACTACAAATTATCACAATCTCTGCAAATTCTCTTCAGAATCTCCCAAGAGCACCGTGTCATCAGCCAAAGAGCAGCTGTGACAACTCCCACTTGTGTGTGATTCTTTATCTTTAACTCCACGCCTCTTGCCAAGACCTCGCATTTAACTTCTCTTACAACCCCATCTATAAATATAGTAAACAACCATGGTGACATTACACATTCCATGTCTAAGGCCTATTTTACTCGGGAAAAAATTCACCTCTTTTACTTACTCTAACTTGAGCCTCACTATCCTCATTAAAATACTCTTCACTGCTTTAGTAACCTACCTCTTAACCCATAACTTGCAACATCTGCCTCATTGCCCCCCAATCACCTGTCATACGCTTTTCCAAAATCAATAAATGCCACAATGGGACTCTTTAGCCTTCTCTAATTATGTTCACTTATATGTTTCACTGTAAACACTGGTCCCACACACCCCCTACCTTTCCTAAGCATCTTGTTATCTATGCTATCCTATTCTCCGTCTTACTCTTAACCTTGAGGTTTTTGGTCGTATAGTACGTCTGCGTAGGGGGTTTTTTGACGATTAAGTACGCATAAATTTAGCGGCCTCAAATCTCAAGGAAAAGGCTGATAAGCTAGATGTGCGAGAATGGGTCTGTGTGGTGGGTTAGTGCGCAAGTAGGAAAAAAAATCTGGGACAGTGGTGCATTGTGGGAATGCATCATTAGTACACATTTCCACCATGCCTGTTGTAAGTAGTTCCTCATCTCGGCGAATTGGGACACTTTGTTCCCCAGTGGACAGTTCTAATACAGATGGGAAGTGACAGTGTGATGATGAGTTGCAAGGTTCTGGTGAGGGTTTTGACCGAAATAATGACATTAATATGGGTAATAGTGAGGAAAACCAGACAACCCAGGCCTTCCACTCTGGTGCTGGGCATCTGTCCACGTTCAGTTATACCAGAATCAAGAGGAAACTCCTATTTCAAAATCCAGACTCAGAGTGAGCATTGGTTGATGATGTAGATATGTGATAATGTACAACAAAGCTCTTCAAAACTTGTTCAAAGAATGGAGGAGGGGAGGAGGCAGAGGAGGAGGAGGCAGAGGAGGAGGAGGCAAGAGGAGGAGGTGGATGGGAGAGGAGGAGGCAAGAGGCGGAGGAGGCAAAGAGGAGGAGGAGGCAGGGAGGAGGAGGAAGAGGAGGAGAGCAAGGAGGGAGGAGGCAGAGGAGGAGGAGGCGGAGGATGAAGAAGAAGAAGAGGAGGAAGAAGAGGAGGGAGGAGGATGAAGAAGATACGTATGATACAATAATTACTAATAATATAATAATAATAATATAATACATAATAATAAATAATACATAATAATAATATACACATAATAATACATAATAATTATAGGTTATAATCATAATAATATTATGTAATAATAAATGTTCCCCTTGACAGTAAAGATAAGGGAGATAACATTGATAAGGTGCTGACGTTTGATGAGGGTAAATGAGGGTGAGCTGATGCCAAAGATGAGTAAAACATCTCCTCCTTTGTTTTTGCTGGTAACTAAATTTCTGTATGTCTATTTGCCTGTCTGTCAAGCTTCTGTCTATCCGTCTAGCTCACTGTCTCAGAGAGCCACCAAGACTGTGTCATCCTTTTACACATCTCAAGCAGAGTATGCACTTTGTCTGGGTTTCTTGGGTTATCCTAGGTAATTTATACTATGTATACTTGTATTTATGTGTACCTGTGAGACAGAGATAAAAAGACAGATAGAATGAGGGAGAAAGATAATTAGATAGAATGGAGGAAGGGAAGCAGCATCCGACCCATTGTTTTGACAGGCGGGAGGGGGGAGTGAGTAATGAGACAATATGTCATTTTGACAGCTGCCGACTCCTGTAATTTACACTATGGAGGAGGAGGAGAAGGAGAAGGAGGAAGAGTAGGGGGAAAGGAAGAAGAGGAGGAGGAGGAGAGGAGGAGGAGGAAGAGGAAGAGTAGGAGGAAGAGGAATAAGAGGAAGAGGAAGGAGGAAGAGGAATAGTAGGAGGAAGATTAGGGGGAAGAGGAAAGAAGAGGAGGAGGAGGAGGAAGAGTAGGAGGAAGAGGAAGAGAAGAGGAGGAAGAGGAGGAGGAGAGGAGAGGAAGAGAGGTAGAGAAGAGGAAGAGGAAGAGTATGAGGAAGAGTAGGGGGAAGAGGGAGGAGAGTAGGGGGAAGAGGAGGAAGAGGAGAAGAGGAGGAGGAGGGTGGAACACTAGTATACTGGTACTGGTACACTAACATTTCTGTCTGTCTATTTGTCTGTCTGTCAAGCTCCCTGTCTATCTGTCTATCTGTCTAGCTCTCTGTCTCAGAGAGCCACAAGACTGTGTCATCACTTTTACTCACATCTTCAAGCAGAGTATAGCACTTTGTCTGGATTTCTTGGGTTATCCTAGGTAATTTATACTATGTATACTTGTATTTATGTGTACCTGTGAGACAGAGATAGACAGACAGATAGAAAGAGAGAGACAGATTGAAAGAGATAGAATGAGGGAGAAAGATAAAACACCATTGTGTATGACACCATTTCAGAGTTCCACAAGCTGCAGAACTAATAGGAATATGTTCAGTGACTGTATATTGGTATATATATTATAGAACAATAATAATAAACAATGTTTGTATTGTTTGTTTTTGTAAACAAGTTTTGTAAACAATATATTGATAATTATGTTTGTGTGCTTATTGTGTTGTATACAACGAGTGTATATATGTACATTGCACCTTACTTTGGTCTCATAGGCCACATAAGTTATGTGAAAAAATAAAATAGTGAAAAAAACAACAAACCTTCAAATACAAGTAAACTAAAGTTTACCGGGTGAGCGGCAGTCGCCGCTGTTGCCATACGCGGCTCATTTTCTGCAAACTTCATGCATCCATATCTCGGTAAGTATTGATGGTAAATTTTTTTTGTTTATCCTATAATGTTTAGAAAAAAAAACTATTTTTTCATAAGAAAAAATAATTTTTTTTTTTTGAAATTTGGCCGACCCTGAGAACGAGTTTCGGAGAGGGCCTGTCGACCCTCAAAGGGTTAATTCTTTCAATTATAACTCTACCATACACTTTACCAGGTATACTCAACAGACTTATCCCCCTATAATTTTTGCACTCTCTTTTATCCCCTTTAATTATCCCCTGTAATTATCAAAACATAAAAGTTATATAAAATAAAAACGAGATAAGGTATATCGGCAACACTTCTGCAAGCGACAGAACTCCCTGTTGCTGTCAGATGAGCATCCAGCACCAACTTCGTGGCCTTACATCCCGGCAAATACTGATCCTAAAAAATTAATTTTGTCTTATTACATAGAAAATTGACCTCTTTAATTAAATAAAACTTTTTTTTTCTAAATATTCAGAGTGCTGGCAGTAAAAACATTAAGCTACATTTGGACAGTTTAAGGGTTAATAGAGGAAAATCCATTGTCTTGCAGTTTGCTGGATGTCCTGCCAGATCATATGAATGCTGAGATTGTGGCTGGAACCATAAGTTCTAAACAAGAGGCATTAGACTACCTCACCTGGACTTACTTCTTCAGGAGACTCGTTCAGGTAAGATATGTATTAATAGTTGAAAAATTTAAAAGTGAATATAGGAAAGAGTAAAGTGAGGAGGAGGATAAAAACATTAGGTAACCGAAAATTGGGCATCAGATTGGAGGGAGAGAGTACAGAGGATGTGAATGTGTTCAGCTATTTGGGAATGGACGTGTCAGCAGATGGGTCTATGAAGGATGAAGTGAATCATAGAATTGATGAGGGAGAAAAGGTGAGTGGTGCACTAAGGAATCTGTCGAGACAAAAAACTTGATCCATAAAAGAAGAGAGAGGAATGTATGAGAGTAAAGTTATACCAATGCTCTTGTATGGGTGTGAAGCATGGGTTGTGAATGTTGCAACAAGGAGAAGGCTGGAGGCAGTGGAGATGTCATGTCTGAGGGCAATGTGTGGTGTGAATATAATGCAGAGTATATGTATTTTGGAGATTAGGAGGAGGTGTGGGATTACCAAAACCATTATCCAGAGAGCTGAGGAAGAGTTATGAGATGGTTAGACACGTAGAGAGGATGGAACGAAATAGAATGATTTCGAAAGTGTATAAATCTGTAGTGGAGGGAAGGTGGGGTAGGGGTCGGCCTAGGAAAGGTTAGAGGGAGGGGGTAAAGGAGGTTTTGTGTGTGAGGGGTTTGGACTTCCAGCAAGCGTGTGTGAGCATGTTAGATAGCGAATAGAGACAAATTGTTTTTAGGACTTGATGTGCTGTTGGAGTGTAAGCAAGGTAACATTTATGAAGGGATTCAGGGAGACCAGCAGACTGGACTTGAGTCCTGGAGATGGGAAATACAGTGTCTGCACTTTGAAAAAGAGATGTTAACCCTTTGGCTGTTTACGTCGTATATATGTCTTACGTGCCACTGTTTCTGACGTACAGTGGACCCTCAGCTAACGATGGCATCAGCTAACGTTAAATCCAGCTAACGATACATTTTAACACAAAAAATTTGCCTCGGCTAACGCTAAAAAACTCACCCAACGCGATCCGTTCGGACTGAGCACGCCTCAGTTGTCCCATGGGTGCCAGTGTTTACAAGCCAGCCAGTGCAGTCGCAACCACGCATACATTCGGAACATTTCGTATTATCACAGCGTGTTTAGTGATTGTACCTGCAAAATAAGTCACCATGGGCCCCAAGAAAGCTTTTAGTGCCAACCGTGTGGTAAAAAAGGTGAAAATTACTATGGAAATGAAGTGGGTAAAGGAAAAACAGCAGGAGATGCCATCTCCCAAGTGATCATATGTAAAAAGGGTGGGAAATACGTACTATCGTACCACGGTCAGCTGCTGCTGCACCACCGTCAGCTGTTGCTGCACCACAGTCAGCTGCTGCTGCACCACGGTCAGCTGCTGCCGCACCACAGTCAGCTGCTGCCGCACCACAGTCAGCTGCTGCTTTCCACAGTCAGCTGCTGCTGTACCACGGTCAGCTGCTGCTGCTGCACCACAGTTAGCTGTTGCTGAACCACGGTCATTTGTTGCTGAACCACGGTCAGCTGCTGCTGAATCACGGTCAGCTGCTGTTGCACCATGGTCAGCTGCTGCTGCACCACAGTCAGCTGCTGCTACACCACAGTCAGCTGTTGCTGCACCACGGTCAGCTGTTGCTGCACCAGTCAGCTGCTGCTGAACCACGGTGAGCTGCTGCTGCACCACGGTGAGCTGCTGCTGCACCACGGTGAGCTGCTGCTGCACCAGTCATCTGCTGCTGCACCACCATCAGCTGTTTCTGACCAACATGACTCATCCCAAACCTGTCCATCCAGCCCTGCCGTCATTGTTTACAAGCCAGGGTGGTCGATTGCATGCATACATTCGATACATTTTGTATTATTCCATTGTTTTTAGTGCTTGTAACTGCTAAATAAGCCACCATGGGCCCAAAGAAAGCTTTAGTGCCAACCTTGTGGTAAAAAGGGTGAGAAATATGTACTCTCGTACCACGATCAGCTGCTGCTGCACCACAGTCGGCTGTTGCTGCACCACAGTCAGCTGCTCCTGCACCACAGTCAGCTGCTGCTACACCACCGTCATCTGTTGCTGCACCAAAGTCAGCTGCTGCTGCACCACGGTCAGCTGGTCCTAGTGGCATTTAAAAGAAGGGAAGTAACCCCGGAAAAGGACATGCTACCTAAAGTCCTAATGGAAGGGGATTCCCCTTCTAAACATTAACAACTTCCATACTCTCCCCTCCTCCCATCCCATCAATCATCACAAGATCTTCAATAAAGGTAAGTGTCAGTTTGTGTATGTTAAAATTAATATTTCATGTGGTAAAAACTTTTTTTGTTCATACTTTGTGGTGTCTTGCACGGATTAATTTGATTTCCATTATTTCTTAGGGGGAAAATTAATTCATCTAACGATGAGCTTTCAGGAACGGATTAATAACGTTAGCTGAGGGTCCACTGTATTTCTTTTCTTTCTTTCAACACATCAGCCGTATCCCACCGAGGCGGGGTGGCCCAAAAGGAAAAACAAAAGTTTCTCCTTTTACATTTAGTAATATATACAGGAGAAGGGGTTACTAGCCCCTTGCTCCCGGCATTTTAGTTGCCTCTTACAACACGCATGGCGTACGGAGGAAGAATTCTGTTCCACTTCCCCATGGAGATAAGAGGAAATAAACAAGAACAAGAACTAGAAAGAAAATAAAAGAAAACCCAGAGGGGTATGTATATATACGCTTGTACATGTATGTGTAGTGTGACCTAAGTGTAAGTAGAAGTAGCAAGATGTACCTGAAATCTTGCATGTTCATGAGACAGAAAAAAGGACACCAGCAATCCTACCATCATGTAAAACAATTACAGGCTTTCGTTTTACACTCACTTGGCAGGACGGTAGTACCTCCCTGGGCGGTTGCTGTCTACCAACCTACTACCATAGTCCACTGTATTTATACGTGCAAATTCTAGTGGCTTCAAATTAAGCAGGAGATAGCTGGTAGGCCCACATGTGAGAGAATGGGTCTGTGTGGTCAGTGTGCACCACATAAAAAAAATCCTGCAGTACGTAATGAGAAAAAAAAAACTGACTTTTTTTTTTTGATTAAAACTCCAACTTTGAGATGTATTTTCTTATAGTATTTATCGTTGTATTCCCGTTTTCATGGTCTCAGGTGATAAAATGGAAAACATTTTATAGAAATAGAGATGATTTTCATTACTTTCATGATGAAAACGACCTTGAAATTGAGCTCAAAGTAGCGTAAATGTTCGATTTATTTCCAATGTTCAGGAGTAAGCAAATTACACCACATGTCCAATACACGTCAACTGGAGAGTCAAATATTCTTTCACTAGTGCACTGATATTATTTATATAATTTTGACAATAATGCATTAGTCTGCATAACAGTAAATTTTGTATTTTTTTGTATGAATAAAAAATCAATATAGAAAGCAATAGTAATATAAGAGTGGCCTAGAGATGTGACTAATGAACAGAGGATATGTTATTTTAGTGCCAAGAATGTCTACATTGTTTAAAAAATTGGCCAAATTGCCAATTTCTGACCACTTTATTGAGTAGTTAAAATCGGTAAATGGGCTGTTTCTTGTACTCTACTGATAAAAAAATGGAGTTCTAAAGAAATAGCTATGAGTTTGGTCAACTGGAACAACGGAATTGGCCAAAAACAGGGCTCAAAGTTGACGAAATTGCCGATGCGTATATGTCGAGGAAACCGCTAAATTCGCAGGAGTGTAATTCCGTGAGTTTACGACCAAATTTCGTACTTTTGGTGTCATTACCATCGGGAAAAGATTCTCTATCATTTCATAAGAAATTTTTTTTTTTTTTTTCCAAAACTTTTGCGACATAGAATGACAGTTTCAGAAAGGGGCTTGCGACAGTAAAAGGGTTAATGCTGCAGTTTTATAACTGTAGTGTAAGCATGGCTCTGGCAAGACAGTGATGGAGTGAATGATGATGTAAGTTTTTCTTTTTCGGGCCACTCTGCCTTGGTGGGAAACGGCCGATGTGTTAATTTTTTTTTTTTTTTTTTTTTTTTGCAGCTTGCTTTCTAACCCTCTCTTCTTCCTTTCTCACTACTGCTACTTCCCTCTTTCTTCCTCCCAACTTCCTTCCTTTCTTATTATTTCATTCCTTTCTTGCTTCCTTCCTCCCTTCTTCATCTCCACTTCCTTCCTCTATATATTTTTCTCCCTCATTCCTCCCTACTTTTCCTCCATGTTTCTACTCTACTTTCCCCCTCTTCTTTCTTATATTTTTCTGTTTTTTTGTCTTTATTTTCTTCCTTTCATCTTTTCTTCATCCCGTCTTTCTTCATCTCGTCTTTCTTATCCCTCTTTCTATCCCTTTCTTCATCCATCTTTCTTCATCCTCTTTCTCATCCGTCTTTCTTCATCCCGTCTTTCTTCATCCCATCTTTCTTCATCTCGTCTTTCTTCATCCCGTCTTTCTTCATCCCGTCTTTCTTCATCCCTTCTTTCTACATACCTTCTTTCTACATCTTTACTCTTTTCCTTCTTTGTCCTTCTTTCTTCATATTTACTTCATATTTACTTTCTTCATATTTACTTTCTTCATAATTACTTTCTTTATATTTACTTTCTTCATATTTACTTCTTCATATTTACTTCTTCATCCTTACCCTCTTTATTTGCTACTTTCTTAATCTCTACTTTTTCCTTCTTTCTACATTTTTCTTGCCTTCATTCTCATTCTGTTTTCACTATTCTCACTCTCTACATTCTCACTCTCTACATTCTCACTCCCTACATTCTCACTCCCTACATTCTCACTCCCTACATTCTCACTCCCTACATTCTCACTCCCTACATTCTCACTCCCTACATTCTCACTCCTACATTTTCACTCCCTACATTCTCACTCCCTACATTCTCACTCCCTACATTCTCACTCCCTACATTCTCACTCCCTACATTCTCACTCCCTACATTCTCACTCCCTACATTCTCACTCCCTACATTCTCACTCCCTACATTCTCACTCCCTACATTCTCACTCCCTACATTCTCACTCCCTACATTCTCACTCCCTACATTCTCACTCCCTACATTCTCACTCCCTACATTCTCACTCCCTACATTCTCACTCCCTGCATTCTCACTCCCTGCATTCTCACTCCCTGCATTCTCACTCCCTGCATTCTCACTCCCTGCATTCTCACTCCCTGCATTCTCACTCCCTGCATTCTCACTCCCTGCATTCTCACCCCTGCATTCTTACTCCCTGCATTCTCACTCCTCATTCTCACTCCCTACATTCTCACTCCCTACATTCTCACTCCCTACATTCTCACTCCCTACATTCTCACTCCCTACATTCTCACTCCCTACATTCTCACTCTCTACATTCTCACTCCCTACATTCTCACTCCCTACATTCTCACTCCCTACATTCTCATCCCTACATTCTCACCCCCTACATTCTCACTCCTACATTCTCACTCACTACATTCTCACTCCCTACATTCTCACTCCCTACATTCTCACTCCCTACATTCTCACTATTCTCACTCCCTACATTCTGACTCCCAACATTCTCACTCCCTTCATTCTCACTCCCTACATTCTCACTCCCTACATTCCCACTCCCTACATTCTCACTCCTTGCATTCTCACTCCTTGCATTCTCACTCCCTACATTCTCACTATTCTCACTCCCTACATTCTCACTCCCTACATTCTCACTCCCTACATTCTCACTCCTACATTCTCACTCCCTACATTCTCACTCCCTACATTCTCACTCCTCATTCTCACTCCCTGCATTCTCACTCCCTACATTCTCACTCCTGCATTCTCACTCCCTGCATTCTCACTCCCTGCATTCTCACTCCCTGCATTCTCACTCCCTACATTCTCACTCCCTGCATTCTCACTCCCTGCATTCTCACTCCCTGCATCTCACTCCCTACATTCTCACTCCTTGCATTCTCACTCTTTACATTCTCACTCCCTACATTCTCACTCATTCTCACCCTCTGCATTCTCACTTCCTACATTCTCACTCTCTACATTCTCACTCTCTGCATTCTCACTCTCTACATTTTCACTCCCTACATTCTCACTCCCTTCATTCTCACTCCCTTCATTCTCCCCTCATTCTCACTCCCTGCATTCTCACTCCCTGCATTCTCACTCCCTGCATTCTCACTCCCTGCATTCTCACTCCCTACATCTCCTCCCTACATCTCACTCCTTGCATTCTCACTCCTACATTCTCACTCCCTACATTCTCACTCCACTTGCATTCTCACTCCTACATTCTCACTCCTACATTCTCACTCCCTGCATTCTCACTCTCTACATTTTCACTCCCATTCTCACTCCCTTCATTCTCACTCCTTCATTCTCCCCTCATTCTCACTCCCTATATTCTCACTCCCTACATTCTCACTCCCTACATTCTCACTCCCTACATTCTCACTCTCTACATTCTCACTCCCTACATTCTCACCATTCTCACTCCCTACATTCTCATTTATTCTCACCCTCTTCATTCTCACTCCCTACATTCTAACTCCTTACATTCTCACTATTCTCACTCCCTACATTCTCACTCCCAACATTCTCACTCCCAACATTCTCACTCCCAACATTCTCACTCCCTTCATTCTTACTCCCTACATTCTCACTCCCTACATTCTCACTCCCAACATTCTCACTCCGTACATTCTCACTCCCAACATTCTCACTCCGTACATTCTCACTCCCAACATTCTCACTCCCAACATTTTCACTCCCGACATTCTCACTCCCTACATTCTCACTCCCTACATTCTCACTCCTTGCATTCTCACTCCTTGCATTCTCACTCCTTGCATTCTCACTTCCTACATTCTCACTCCCTACATTCTCACTCCTTGCATTCTCACTCCGTACATTCTCACTCCCAACATTCTCACTCCCAACATTCTCACTCCCTACATTCTCACTCCTACATTCTCACTCCTTGCATTCTCACTACTTGCATTCTCACTCCTTGCATCTCACTCCTTGCATTCTCACTCCTTGCATTCTCACTACTTGCATTCTCACTCCTTGCATTCTCACTCCTTGCATTCTCACTCCCTACATTCTCATTCTCACCCTACATTCTCATCCCTCATTCTCACTCCTCATTCTCACTCTCTACATTCTCACTCCCTACATTCTCACTATTCTTCCACTCCCTACATTCTCACCTACATTATCACTCCTACATCTCACTCCTACATTATCACTCTCTACATTCTCACTCCCTACATTCTCACTCCCTTCATTCTCTCTCCCTACATTCTCACTCCCTGCATTCTCACTCCCTACATTTTCACTCCCTACATTCTCACTCCCTACATTCTCACTCCCTACATTCTCACTCCCTACATTCTCACTCCTTGCATTCTCACTCTCTACATTCTCACTCCCTACATTCTCACTATTCTCACTCCCTTCATTCTCACCCTCTTCATTCTCACTCCCTACATTCTCACTATTCTCACTCCCTACATTCTCATTCATTCTCACCCTCTTCATTCTGTCAGCATAGTTGCTGATCCCTGTGTTATATAGCATAGCATATTAGTATCATCCATGTGCTTTAGATAGGAGATCCCTTGTAGGCCTGTGACTTTGTGTGACGTCACGGGATGCGCATGTGTAGGCTCGTACCGCTGCCTCCCTCTCACTCGGCGGCAGACCATCCTGGCTAGGACAGGCAGAGGCTGGGCTCCATTCCTCATCATCTCAGTCTGACAATATATGTTACCATCCAACAAGTGTGTCTACCTTCAACCCGCGATATCTCCATTTAAGAACCCCTACGATAATTCTCACTCCCTACATTCTCACTATTCTCACTCCCTACATTCTCACTCCCAACATTCTCACTCCCTACATTCTCACTCCCTACATTCTCACTCCCTCTACCATTCTCACCCCCTACATTCTCACACTCAACTACATTCTCACTCCCTACATTCTCACTATTCTCACTCCCTACATTCTCACTCCCAACATTCTCACTCCCTTCATTCTCACTCCCTACATTCTCACTCCCTACATTCTCACTCCCTACATTCTCACTCCTTGCATTCTCACTCCTTGCATTCTCACTCCTTGCATTCTCACTCCCTACATTCTCACTCCCTGCATTCTCACTCTCTACATTCTCACTCCCTACATTCTCACTATTCTCACTCCCTACATTCTCACTCCTACATTCTCACTCCTACATTCTCTCTCCCTACATTCTCACTCCCTACATTCTCACTCCCTACATTCTCACTCCCTACATTCTCACTCCCTACATTCTCACTCCCTACATTCTCACTCCCTGCATTCTCACTCCCTACATTCTCACTCCCTGCATTCTCACTCCCTACATTCTCACTCCCTATATTCTCACTCCCTACATTCTCACTCCCTACATTCTCACTCCTTGCATTCTCACTCTCTACATTCTCACTCATTCTCACCCTCTGCATTCTCACTTCCTACATTCTCACTCTCTGCATTCTCACTCTCTACATTTTCACTCCCTACATTCTCACTTCCTTCATTCTCACTCCCTTCATTCTCACTCCCTTCATTCTCACTCCCTTCATTCTCACTCCCTTCATTCTCACTCCCTTCATTCTCACTCCCTGCATTCTCACTCCCTGCATTCTCACTCCCTGCATTCTCACTCCCTGCATTCTCACCCCCTACATTCTCACTCCCTACATTCTCACTCTCTACATTCTCACTCCCTATATTCTCACTCCCTACATTCTCACTCCCTACATTCTCACTCCTACATTCTCACTCCTACATTCTCACTCCTGCATTCTCACTCTCTACATTCCACTCCCTACATTCTCACTATTCATTCTCCCTACATTCTCATTCATCTCACCCTCCTCATTCTCACCCCATACATTCTCACTCCCTACATTCTCACTAATTCTCACTCCCTCATTCTCACTCCCACATTCTCACTCCCTCATTCTTACTCCCTACATTCTCACTCCCACATTCTCACTCCCTACATTCTCACTCCCAACATTCTCACTCCGTACATTCTCACTCCCAACATTCTCACTCCCAACATTCTCACTCTCTACATTCTCACTCCCTACATTCTCACTCCCCTCATTCTCACTTCCTACATTCTCACTCCCAACATTCTCACTCCCTGCATTCTCACTCTCTACATTCTCACTCCCTACATTCTCACTATTCTCACTCCCTACATTCTCACTCCCAACTTTCTTCTCACTCCCTACATTCTCTCCACTCCCTACATTCTCACTCTCTACATTCTCACTCCCTACATTCTCACTCCCTACATTCTCACTCCCTACATTCTCACTCCCTACATTTTCACTCCCTACATTCTCACTCCCTACATTTCACTCCCTACATTCTCACTCCCTACATTCTCACTCCCTACATTCTCACTCCCTACATTCTCACTCCCTACATTCTCACTCCTCATTCTCACTATTTTCACTCCCTACATTCTCACTCATTCTCACTTGCATTCTCACTCCCTACATTCTCACTCCTAGCATTCTCACTCTCTACATTTTCACTCCCACATTCTCACTCCTTCATCTCATCCCTTCATTCTCACTCCCTCATTCTCACTCCCTACATTCTCACTCCCTGCATTCTCACTCCCTGCATTCTCACTCCCTCATTCTCACTCCCTACATTCTCACTCCCTACATTCTGACTCTCTACATTCTCACTCCCTACATTCTCACTCCCTACATTCTCACTCCCTACATTCTCACTCCTTGCATTCTCACTCTCTACATTCTCACTCCCTACATTCTCACTATTCTCACTCCCTACATTCTCATTCATTCTCACCCTCTTCATTCTCACTCCCTACATTCTCACTATTCTCACTCCCTACATTTTCATTCATTCTCACCCTCTTCATTCTCACTCCCTACATTCTCACTATTCTCATTCCCTACATTCTCATTCATTCTCACCCTCTTCATTCTCACTCCCTACATTCTCACTGTTCTCACTCCCAACATTCTCACTCCCAACATTCTCACTCCCAACATTCTCACTCCCTACATTCTCACTCCCTACATTCTCACTCCCTACATTCTCACTCCCTACATTCTCACTCCCTACATTCTCACTCCCTACATTCTCACTCCTTGCATTCTCACTCCTTGCATTCTCACTCTCTACATTCTCACTCCCTACATTCTCACTATTCTCACTCCCTACCTGCTCACTCATTCTCACCCTCTTCATTCTCACTCCCTACATTCTCACTGTTCTCACTCCCAACATTCTCACTCCCAACATTCTCACTCCCTACATTCTCACTCCCTACATTCTCACTCCCTACATTCTCACTATTCTCACTCCCTACATTCTCACTCCCTTCATTCTCACTCCCTTCATTCTCACTCCCTTCATTCTCACTCCCTTCATTCTCACTCCCTTCATTCTCACTCCCTTCATTCTCACTCCCTTCATTCTCACTCCCTTCATTCTCACTCCCTTCATTCTCACTCCCTTCATTCTCACTCCTTTCATTCTCACTCCCTTCATTCTCACTCCCTTCATTCTCACTCCCTTCATTCTCACTCCCTACATTCCCACTCCCTACATTCTCTCTCCCTGCATTCTCACTCCCTGCATTCTCACTCCCTACATTCTCACTCCCTACATTCTCACTTTCTACATTCTGACTCCCTGCATTCTCACTCCTTGCATTCTCACTCTCTGCATTCTCACTCCCTACATTCTCACTATTCTCACTCCCTACATTCTCTCACTCTGCATTCTCACTCCTTGCATTCTCACTCCTTGCATTCTCACTCCTTGCATTCTCACTCCTTGCATTCTCACTCCCTACATTTTCACTCCCTACATTTTCACTCCCTACATTTTCACTCCCTACATTTTCACTCCCTACATTCTCACTCCCTACATTCTCACTCCCCTCATTCTCACTCCCTGCATTCTCACTCATTCTCACCCTCTGCATTCTCACTCCCTACATTCTCACTCCCTACATTCTCACTCCCTACATTCTCACTCCCTACATTCTCACTTCCTTCATTCTCACTTCCTACATTCTCACTTCCTACATTCTCACTCACAACATTCTCACTCCCAACATTCTCACATCCTACTTTCTTACCTACTACTATTTTCTTTGCTTACTCTCTTCGTACTTGCCTGCACCGGTATGTATAGTCTGAGAGTGCTGAAAAATTTCATAGTTGGCAACTTCCTTGAAAGGCAGAAATTAGCAAGTAAGGATGTTCATTAGTTTACAACTTCATAATGAGTTGTTTGCTTTCAACACACCACCTGTCTCCCACCAAGGCAGAGTGGCCCAGAAAAGAAAGAAACACTTTCACCATCATTCACACATAATCCGTCTTTGCAGAGGCTGCCGGATATGACAATTTAGACATCACTCCAAACAGCCAATATCCCAAACCCCTCCTTTAAAGTACAAGCATTGTACTTCCCACCTCCAAGACTCAAGTCCGGCTAACCTGTTTCCCTGAATCCCTTCGCAAAATATTACCCTGCTCACACCCCAACAGCTCATCATGCCTCAAAAGCCATTCATCTCCATTCACTCCTATCTAACATGCTCACACATGCCTGCTGCATGACCAGGCCCCTTGCACACAAAACCTCTTTCACCCCCTCCCTCCCTCCCATCCTTTCCTAGGATGACCCCCCTACCCTTCTTCCCCTCCACTACATATTTATACACCTGCCAAGTCATTCTGTTTTGCTCCACACTGTCTAAATGTCCAAACCACCTCAATAACCCCTCTTCCACCCTCTGAATAATACTTTTTATAACTCCACACCTTCTCTTAATTTCCATACTAAGAATTCTTTGCACAATATTTACACCATACATTGCCCCTAGACTCAACATTTCCACTTCCTCCAGCCTCATCTTTGCTGCAGCATTTACAACCAATGCTTCACACCTGTAAGAGTGTTGGTACAACTATACTCTCGTACGAGAGTATAGTGGTACCAATTTTTGCCTCCACTCACCACTCGCCTTTTTTTCCTTCATTAATTCTATGGTTAACCTCATCCTTCATAAACCCATCCGCTGACAAATCTACTCCCAAATATCTGAACACATTCACTTCTTCTATGCTCCCTCCCTCCAATGTGATATCCAGTTTTTCTTTACCTAACTTATTTGATACCCTCACCTTATTCTTACCTATGTTCACTTTCAGCTTTCTTTCCACACCCTACCAAACTCATCCACTAACCTTTGCAACGTCTCTATAGAATCTCCGAAAAGCACAGGACCATCAGCAAAAAGTAACTGTGACAACTGTCATTTTGTATTTAATTCCCCATAATTTAATCTCACCCTTCTCAACACCTTTGCATTTACTTCTTTTACAACTTCATCTATAAATATGTTAAACAACCATGGTGACGTTACACACCCCTGTCTAAGGTGTAATTTTATTGGAAAGTAATCTTCCTCGCTCCTACACACCCTAACCTGAACCTCATTTTTTTTTTTTAAACTCGTCGGCCGTTTCCCACCAAGGCAGGGTGACCCAAAAAGAAAGAAAAAAAAAAGTTTCATAATCGTTCAACACTTTCACCATTATTCATACATAATCACTGTCTTTGCAGAGGTGCTCAGATACAACAGTCTAGATGTCATTCCAAACAGCCAATATCCCAAACCTCTCCTTTATAGTGCAGTCTCTGAGCCTCATTATCCTCATGAAAAACTCTTTACAGCATTTCACAGATCACTCTTTGATGTTCCCCATGTCCATCTCACACTATGTAAAAACTCAATGCACATAAAAGGCCCAAAAATTTGGAATTCATTACCTGTGAATACAAAAGAAAAACTGTCTGTTTATCAATTCAAGACTCTTTTTAAAAACCACTTATTCACCCAAAACTAAATAAATATTGAATAACTGTATTTCATATATGTATAACCCGTGACCTTATCAAACTATGTTTTTAATTGTAATGCTATAAATTTGTACAACTATAATGCTTCATAATTGAAATGTACAAATTTCATTGTTTAAAATACTCAGTTGTACTTCTTATTGTAAATTGTTTACTGTATTTTTACCACTGAATCTGTCATTGCTTAGTTAATTTTAAGCTGCCCATAATGTTCTGCATACAAGGAGCTTTTGGCATGTACACCCAACTACTATAATTCCTTGTACAACTATGTATCATGTCCAAATAAAAATTATTATTATTATTATTACATATATTATTATTATTTAGTAACTTACTAATAATTTCATACACTTTCAACAACATCTGCCATATATAATGCTTTTTATATGTCTAAATTGTTTTATAGTCACTTTAGTACCTTATAAAGTTACAGTGGACCCTCAGTTTTTGTGTTTAATCTGTTCCAGAGCCATCGGCCAAAACTGAAATCGGTCAAAACTGAAATCGGCAAAAACTGAAACCATTTTCCCCATAAGAAATAATGTAAATGGATTTAATTCATTCCAGATACCCAGAAGTATCAAGAATTTTTAACATTACACGTGACACTTACCTTTATTCAAGGCTGTTGTTGATGGATAGAAGACAGGGAGGAGGGGAGAGGGAAGAGAGGTTATTGTTTGGAAGGGGAATCCCCTTCCATAAGGACTCTCGGTACCAGGGGTCACTTCCCTAGCTTAAATATAGATTTACATGCAGAAAAAAATGACAAATAAATATAAAGCACTAATAAAATGTATAAATGAACATTTAACATCACACTTAACTTTATTGAAAAGATTTGTTGATGTATGGCAGACCGGGAGGAGGGAGGCGAGTTTATTGTTGGAGAATATGACACTAATATCAACTCTACAGCTTATTTATCTATCATAATTCAACTAATATGACATAATAAACTATATTAATAACATAGAAACATGATATATACTCTAGAATGAATAAAATAAGTCATTATGTATGTAACGACAGGTGTTCTGTTGTTGTTGGGTGTATAAGGGCTACTGTGAGCATAAGCTGTACATAATGTTGGTGAAGGCTGCAGCTGAGGCGTCAGTGTTTTCTGCAGCCTTATATAACTCCAACAACATTAGAGGAATTAGTAGAATCGCTGAATAACTGAAGAAGGCACCCTCTACCACTATCACAACCACTACTACCCTCTACCACCATCACTACCACCATCACAGCCACCATCACAACCACTACTACCCTCTACCACCATCACTACCACCCTCCACCACCACCACCACTTTCATATTTTTCTACAACCTTTTTCTTGAATTATTTCATGTTTCTCAAATTCTTTACCAAAGGGCTGGCACTAGAAGCTTTCTTTGGGCCCATGGTGGCTTATTTAGCAGTCACACACAATAAACAAGTGGCAAAAACTATGGTTTATTACGAAATGTTTCGTATGACCTGGCAGGATATGTTCACTCACCGAGAAACAACGCTACACTGGCTGAGAAAGCGTGTGGGAGGCAGCTTTGTGCGTTGGGCACTGGACAGGTTCCATACAATCGACGAAAACGGAACCAAATAATTGCCGAAAAAAGTTGGCCCAAACCGAAATAAGCGATAACAGAGATGGACAAAAACGGAGGGTCCACTGTATAAATTACTTTCATCTTTGTGTATATGAGTTACATTAGTGTTGCAGTATATGCTGAACATCAGAAAACTAATATACATACAGTATTTAACTTCAGGATAATTAATAATGAAGTGTCAGTGACTAAATGTATAAGAATGGATATGGACTCAAACTGTGGTCAATACATGTACCAGGTCAAAAGTTGTAACCACACAGCCACAGAGCTTACAATAGGATTATCTTACAATCAACACTTCTGTGATGTGGTTGTAACAGTAGCACCAATTTATATATATTCTCATACTCCTCAAATTTGTAGTGTTGGGCCTGCTATGTGCATGGACCATAGTTTGAGTCTCTATACAGTCTCCTGTTTATTCAGTAAAAATCGTTCAGTATGACTTGAAACTTTATTGCTTTGAATGGTATGACAGTAGATCTGACATGACAGATCTACTGTCATACCATTCAAAGCAATATAGTCCCAAGTAATACTGAACAATTTTTACTGAATAAACAGGAGACTGTATAGAGACTCAAACTATGGTCCATCCACATTGCAGATCTACCGTCATACCACCTGGTGCAGCTAACACAACTATGTCACAGTAGTGTGCGTTGTAGTCATCCTGTACTGGGCCTGCTACAGGCATGGACCATAGTTCCCATCCATTCTTTTGCTTATGCAGTTTTTCTCTGATGTTAACTATGGTAATACAGCAGGACTCGTGTATCTACTGGAGATGGGGAAGAGGGGCTCCAAGGACCTGCCGCAGATACCGAAACCATGGATAATACCGAACCCTATATACAGTAGGGCCCCGCTTCATGGTGTTTTGCCTTACGGCATTCCGTTAATATGGCGATTTCAAATTATGTCCAGAATTTGCTATACGGCAAGCGGTCTTTCAAATAGGGCACACCCCACCCGGTTTGTTTACATTCTCCATGACCACATCTCTTATGTCTGGAAACTTTCCAGAATTTCAAGTGTTTTAAAGTTACTGCATATTTTACATGTACAGTGGTCCCTCGTTTTTCGTAGTTAATCCGTTCCTGGAGTTGCAGCTATTATCGAAATCTACGATTTGCGAATCAATTTTCCCCATAAGAAATAATGTAAATACAATTAATCTGTTCCTGACACCCAGAAGTATTAAAACAAAAATTTTTTTTACATGAAATATAGATGTAGTACATAAACAATACAATGGGAAATGATAAATGAAACATTAACAGCATAACACTTACCTTTATTGGAGATTCTTCTTAGTGTATGGGAGACTGGAGGAGGAGAGAGATTGGATTGTTTACAGTTTGGAAGGGGAATCCCCTTCCATCAACACCTCAGGTACCAATTGCTTTTCTGGGGTTGCTTCTCTTCTGTTTCTTAATGCCACTAGGACCACCTTGAGAGTCACTGGAGTCCTGTCTCGCAAAATAACTGTGGAGAGAGCTCTGTTTCTGGCGTCTAACACTTCCCTAAAATGGCCCAAGACTTTGTCACTGTACATGTTGCCAACATGGCTTGCAACAACCTTATCAGGGTGACGTTTCTCCATTAATCCTTCCATCTTGCCCCACATAGCAAAAATCTCTTTAATTTCTGAAGAAGGCACCTTCTTCCATCTCTCTTCCTCCTCCTCTGCAGCAAGATTCTGAGCTGCGATCTGTTGCTGTTCCTGCTGAAGCTCTTGCAGCTCCTCAGTGGTGAGCTCTTCATTGTGGTCTTCCACCAACTCTTCCACATCCTCCAAACTCACATCCAACCCCATGGAACTCCCCAGTGCCACAATTGTGGCACTGGCGAGTTCCATGGGGTTGGTTCAATGATGTTTTTCTTAAATTCAATCATATTTCTCACCTTCTTTATCACAGGCTTGGCACTAGGAGCTTTCTTTGGAGCCATGGTAGCTTATTTAGTACTTCCAAGCACTAAAATGAGTGGAATATTATGAAATATTTCGTAGGAGCACGTGAGGGGACCTTCACTCACCGGTAAACAATACCATACTGGCTGGGTAGGGAGGCCGCCCCGGCTCACACCGTGCGTACACGTCCCGGACGAACTACTATTCGCGAGTCAACCTATGATTAGCGAGCCCATGTTTATACGAAAATATCCCTATGATTTCCGAAATCTATGATTCCCGAGAACTACGAAAAGCGAGGGACCACTATACGTTGATAATTATGCTTATGCTTATGTACCTAAATACACTACACACTGTGCTGGCATGCAGGTACACGTTAAAATCACTAAAAGTCCCTCTAGTCAAGACGCCATAGTAATACTACGTAATAATTCTCTGTCTTGGAAAAATTAAATGTCTTATTTTATGTTAATATAGACATTTTCATTAATCCATCTATGATACATTCTTCAAAATTATATAAGAAACACATTACATAGCTTAAAAACATTATACATACACCCACAGAATAAAAATTGACATAAATACAGTGGACCCTCGCCTAACAATATTAATCCGTTCCCGAGAGCTCAACGTTAGGTGAAATTATCGTTAGCCGAATTAATTTTCCCCATAAGAAATAATGGAAATCAAATTAATCCGTTCCTGACACCCCAAAGTATGGAAAAAAAAATTACCACATGAAATATTAATTTTAATACACACAAACTGAAGAAGATATGCACAATTACATGACACTTACCTTTATTGAAGATTTGGTGATGATTGATGGGATGGGAGAAGGGGAGTGTGTGGATAGTGTTAATGTTTAGAAGGGGAATACCCTTCCATTAGGACTTGAGGTGGCAAGTTCTTTTCTGGGGTTACTTCCCTTCTTCTTTTAATGCCACTAGGACCAGCTTGAGAGTCACTGGACCTCTGTCGCACAACATATCTGTCCATAGAGGCCTGTACCTCCCGTTCCTTTATGACATTCCTAAAGTGTTTCACAACATTGTCAGTGTAATAGTCACCAGCATGGCTTGCAATAGCTGTGTGAGGGTGATTTTCATCAAAAAGGTTTGCACTTTAAGCCACATTGCACACATTTCCTTAATCTTTGAAGTACGCAACTTCCTCAATTTCTCTAGCCCCTCCTCCGGAGCAGTTTCCTCAGGTGTGGCCTCTTGTTGTTGAAGATGATCTTGCAGCTCATCAGTGGTTAGTTCATCATTGTCCTCCTCCACCAACTCTTCCACATCCTCCCCACTAACCTCCAACCCCAAGGACTTCCCCAATGCCACAGTGGATTCCTCAGCTGGCATAGAATTCCAAGGGTTAGCCTCAAACCTTTCAAAATCCCTTTTGTCTACACATTCTGGCCACAGTTTCTTCCAAGCAGAGTTCAAGGTCCTCTTAGTCACTTCCTCCCAAGCCTTACCTATAAGGTTTACACAATTGAGGATATTAACCCTTTGACTGTCGCAACCCCCAATCCTGAGGTGTCTCCTGGTGTCGCAAAATTTAAAAAAAAAAATTATTTTTTCTTATGAAATGATAGAGAATCTTTTCCCGATTGTAATGACACCAAAACAACGAAATTTGATGGAAAACTGACGGAATTATGCTCTCGCGAAGTTAGCGACCTCGGCGCTGTTTACAAATCGGCGATTTTGCCCTTTTTGAGCCCTATTTTCGGCTAATTCCATTGTTCCAGTCGCCCAAACTGATAGCTATTTCTTTAGAACTCCATTTTTTCTATCGACTGAGTATAAGAAACTGCCCATTTACCAATTTCAACTACCTAATAATGTGGTCAGAAATTTGCAATTTGGCCAATTTCACATAAACTAAAAAATATGACAATTTCAAAATAAGGTCCAGAATGAACAATGCAGACATTCCTGGCTCTAAAACAACATTTTCTTTGTTCATCAGTCATGTCTCCAGGCCCCTCTGATATTACTCTTGCTTTCTATTTTGAATTTTTATTCAAACAAAAAATAGAAGACTTACTATTATGCAGACTACTGCAATACTGAAATAATTGTATAAATAACATCAACCCATTCATGACTGCATATTAGAATGGCTAGTTGGACTTTATTGGACAATGGCATCATTTGTTTACTTTTGAACATTGGCAAAAATCAAACATTTCCCCTACTTTGAGCTCCATTTCTAGGTTCTTTTTGTAGTAAAATCAATCAAAAATCACCTCTATTTCTATAATATGTTTTCCATTCTATCAAATGAGACCAAGAAAACGAGATATACAACCATAAATACTATACGAAAATAGACCACAAAGTCGGCATTTTAATTAAAAAAAACGGTCGGTTTTTTTTTCTCATTATGCGCTGCGTGCTCCAGGATTTTTTTTATAGGGTGCACACTGACCACACAGACCCATTCTCTCACATGTGGGCCTACCAGCTTTCTCCTGCTTGATTTGAAGCTGCTAGAATTTATGAGTATGTATACATCAAACACTGTACCTCGTAAGACGTATATATACGGCCGCGACAGTCAAAGGGTTAAAGTGATCTCTCCAAAACTTTCTTAGAGTCAATTGAGTTTCTGAGGTCACTACAAAGCACCTCTCAAACATAACTTTTTTGTAAGTTTTTTGAAGTTTGCAATGACCTGCTGGTCCATGGGCTGCAGGAGAGGAGTGGTATTAGGAGGCAAAAACTTGACCTTACTGAAGCTCATGTCCACAGAAAGTCGCTCTGCCACATCTAAAGGATGACCAGGAGTATTGTCTAATACCAGGAGGCACTTAAGGTCCAATTTATTTTCCAGGAGGTAATTTTTCACATTGGGGGCAAATGCATGGTGTAACCAGTCATAGAAAAGGTCTCTAGTGACTCATACCTTACTGTTTGCCCTCCACAGCACACACAAATTAGCCTTGAGGACATTGTTTTTCCTGAACACTCTGGGAGTTTCAGAGTGATAAACCAATAAAGGCTTCACTTCGCAATCACCACTAGCATTAGCACACTTCAACAGAGTAAGCCTGTCTTTCATAGGCTTATGTCCTGGGAGTGCCTTTTCTTCCTGAGTAATGTAGGTCCTGCTTGGCATTTTCTTCCAAAACAGGCCTTTTTCGTCACAATTAAATGCTTGTTCAGGTTTCAGTTCTTCACTGTCTATGTACTCCTTGAATTCCTTCACACATTTTTCAGCTGCTTCTTGGTCCGAACTGGCAGCCTCACCATGCCTTATCACACTATGTATGCCACTACGATTCTTAAATCTCTCAAACCAACCTTTGTTTGCCTTAAATTCACTCACATCACCACTAGTTGCATGCATTTTTCTAATTAAATCGTCATGTAACTTCCTAGCCTTTTCACATATGATCCCTTGAGAGATGCTATCTCCTGCTAACTGTTTTTCATTTATCCATACCAATAACAGTCTCTCAACATCATCTATCACTTGCGATCTCTGTTTCAAAAACAAAGTTGCACCTTTGGCAAGAACAGCTTCCTTGATTGCCGTTTTCTTGGCCACAATAGTAGCAATGGTTGATTGGGGTTTTGTGTACAACCTGGCCAGCTCGGAGACACGCACTCCACTTTCATGCTTAGCAGTGATCTCTTTCTTCATATCCATAGTAATTCTCACCCTTTTTCCAGTAGGGTTGGCACTAGAAGCTTTCTTGGGGCCCATGGTGACTTATTTTGCAGGTACAATCACTAAAAGCGCTGTGATAATATGATATGTTCCAATTGTGTGCTTGGATGCGATCGCGGTGGCTGGCTTGTAAACACTGGCACCCACGGAACAAGTGAGGTGGGTTCAGGCCGCACGTGGATGCGTCTCAAACGAATCGCATTGAGCAAGTTTTTTAGCGCTAGCCGAGGCAAAATTTTTGCGTTAAAATGTATCGCTAGGCAGATTTAACGTTATGCGATGCATTCGTTAGGCGAGGGTCCACTGTACATTTCTGCAACAGTCGTCTCTTTCCACCGCTGTAGTCTTCACTGTGGTGATATCATCGTATTTGCTATGGTGTACTCAAAATACTTGTTACTTTCCCTGACAATAGTTTCCATCAAGGGCTGGTCAAAGAATAGTTCAAAAAATTCCAGTTCATTGGCAGTGGTTCCAAGGGGACAAGTAGGTAGAATTCCACTTTGAGAGTCATCAAACTGGTGGGGCTTGGGAACAAAATTGGGATTTTGCAGCCAATCCCAGATACGGTTTGCTGGTGGATACTGGACATCGTAGGCTGGTTGTGCTGGTAGTTGTGGTTGTGGTGGGCTGGTGGCTGACGCTCCACTTTGTCCTTGAACTGAGGAGTCAGCAGCATGGGTCCCAGCCTGGGCTGGTGAGTCATGCATGGCCGTGGCACTACCATCACTACCACCACCTACTGATGCTTCTGGTCTATCCATGCCAAATGTAGCCACATCATCCTCACTTTCACTGTCCATTCCTGGTGTAGGGCCACGGAATGTACTCCGTCCCCTGGGCACTGCATATGGAACACTACCCGAGCGCATGCGGCGGCATATATACCAACGCTTCACTGGTGAATATGTTTCCTCCCTATCACTACTCGAAGGATTGTCAAGAGCAGTAAAATCACAATCCACGTCACTATCATCATCATTACTGAAGTCAGAGGCCTGGCCACGCGAAAATAATAGTTTTCTCTTGCGAGGAGGTACAACTGACTGTGACTGAGGAGTGCCTACACCAGAGGTAGAAGGTTGAGGATCGTCAGGGTTTTCTGCACTATTATCGATATCCTGGTCATTCCTTTCGGTCACTAACTGATCAAAGCCAAAGAATTCATCTTCATTTCCACTTCCATCAGAGTCAGAACTATCAGATAGGAAGAGGAGAGTCCCAATTTTCCGGGGAGTGAGAGCTGTGTTGCAATGAGGCATAGTGAACAAAGATAACTGAGCCGGCGTTCCCACAATGCTATGCGGGCGCCTAAAATTTTTGTTTACGGCACATACCACGCAGACCCGTTCTCTCACATGTAGGCCTACCAGCGTTTTCGTGCTAAATTCGACGCCGCTAGAATTTTGGACCCTGAACGTAAAGCCCTAGATCTACGGGACGGACCCTGAAAGGGTTAAATTTCATAGTTTATTATGAGTAGATGTGGTGGGGTGGCCTGGCTAGCTACCATACCTCCCCACACCTGACTTCCTACCAATAAATACTACTCAACTCTCGCCATACATTCAGACTACAAATATTTTAAGGTAAGTAATGAGTGTACTATATGTTTACTTTACTTTTTTATTGTGTTTTAATACCTAATTCTGTTGCTAACTTAATACGTATATGTTAGTGTAAATTTGTTATCTAGCATTAATATGCATTTATAAGTGGATAAAAAGGGCATTCCACTTAACAGCAATTTCCGCTTTAAGACAGTAGCCTGGAACCTAACCTGCCGTATAAGTGGGGCTCTGCTGTATGTGAAGATGACTATTCTTTATAATAAGCATGTTTTATTGACTTAATTACACTGTTTCAGAATCCATCATACTATGGACTGGACTTGGATGAGGACGAAAAGCCAGAAAAGGCTATAAATTCACTCTTGTCCTCAACCATTGACCGAGCTTTAGGTTGCCTTGAAGCTGCTTACTGTATTGAAGTTTCTGATGTAAGTAATTGTCATTTTTGACATTTAAATGTTCAGTATACATTCTGAATAAAATTACCATGTGTTTGTAACACTATATGGATGTACAGTTTTAGGCCTTTCATTATCATCAGTAATTATCAAAATTCTTTATTGATTATTAAAATATGTTCTTATGGATTCCATGTAATTTGAGTATATAAGTACTTATCTTCAACTTATATTGTTTAGAAAAGGGAAATTAGAATTGATTTATTAAGTTTGAAGATGCTTGATACATAAGTGGATCATGCATATAAACTCAGTGCTGTTATGGACTGACTGGCGACAAAATATGTTAAAATAACTTTCTTCACAATATTATTTTGTTTCTCTCTTCATTTTAATATGAAATTTGAATCGTGTTTAAAAAGGATAATGTGGAAAAAATACTATTGTTCATTTTTTTTATTGCATGATACGTACATGATTACTAAAAAATTGAGTTAAATTTCAATGAAATTTATTAGTTTTTTTATTCAATGAACTGGCTGCATCCCACCATGGCAGGGTGACCAAAAAAAAAATTTTTTTAACCCCTTGACTGTCGCAACCCCAAATCCTGAGGTATGTCCTCGTGTCGCAAAATTTCCGAAAAAAAAAATTATTTTTTCTTACGAAATGATAGAGAATCTTTTCCCAATTGTAATGACACCAAAAGAACGAAATTTGATGGAAAACTGACAGAATTACGCTCTAGTGAAGTTAGCAACCTCGGCGATATTCACGAATCAGCGACTTCACCCACTCTGAGTCCTATTTTCGGCTAATTCTATTGTTCCAGTTGACCAAACTCATAGGAATTTCTTTAGAAATCTATTTTTTCTATCGATTGTGTACAAGAAACTACCCATTTATCAATTTCAACTACCCAATAACCTGGTCAGAAATTTGCAATTTGGCCAATTTCACGAAAATTAAAAAATGTGCCAATTTCAAAATAGGGTTCAGAATGAACAGTGCAGACATTCCTGCCTCTAAAATAACATTTTCTTTGCTCATCAGTCATGTCTCCAGGCCCCTCTGATATTACTCTTGCTTTCTATTTTGAATTTTTATTCAAACAAAAAATAGAAGATTTACTGTTATGCAGACTACTGCAATAATTGTATAAATAATGTCAACCCATTCATGACTGCATATTAGAATGGCTACTTGGACATTTATTGGAAAACGACATCATTTGTTTACTTTTGAACATCGGCAAAAATCAAACATTTCCCCTACTTTGAGCTCCATTTCAAGGTTCTTTTCATAGTAAAACCAATCAAAATCACCTCTATTTCTATAATATGTTTTCCATTCTATTAAATGAGACCAAGAAAACAAGAATAAAACCATAAATACTATTAGAAAATAGACCACAAAGTCGGCATTTTAATTAAAAAAAACGGTTGGTGTTTTTTTTTTTTCTCATTATACACTGCGTGCTGCAGGATTTTTTTTATATGGTGCACACTGACCACACAGACCCATTCTCTCACATGTGGGCCTACCAGTTTTCTCCTGCTTGATTTGAAGCCGCTAGAATTTATGAGTAGTATATATACGTCAAACACGGCGGCTCGTAAGACGTATACAGTGGACCCCCCCCTTACGATGGCATCGCATTACATTAAATCCACCATACGATACATTTTAACGCAAAATTTTTGCCTCGCCTCACACTAAAAAACTCGCCTTACGTGATTCATCCAGGACGCCTCCCATGTGTGGCCTCAGCACCAGTGTTTACAAGCCAGCCAGTGCGGTCGTATCTACGCATACATTGGGAACATTTCACATTATCACAGTGTTTTTAGTGCTTGTAACCGCAAAATAAGTCACCATGGACCCCAAGAAAGCTTCCAGTGCCATCCCTGTGGTAACAAGGGTGAGAATTAGTATGGAATTGAAAAAGAGATTAAGGAAATGTGTGCAAAGTGGATTGAACTGCAAACCTTTATGGATGAAAATCACCCTCACACAGCTATTGCAAACCGTGCTGGTAACTATTACAATGACAATGTTGTGAACCACTTTAGACAAATCATAAAGGAACGAGGGGTACAGAGCTCTATAGACAGATATGTTGTGCGACAGAGGTCCAGTGACTCTCAAGCTGGTCCTAGTGGCATTAAAAGAAGAAGGGAAGTAACCCCGGAAAAGGACTTGATACCTCAAGTTCTACCAGAAGGGGATTCCCCTTCTAAACAATAACAACTTCCACACACTTCCCTCCTCCCATCCCTTCAGTCATCACCAGATCTTCAATAAAGGTAAGTGTCATGTATTCTATTTTTAGTTGAGTATTAACTGTGCATTTCTTCAGTTTGTGTGTATTAAAATTAATATTTCATATGGTAAAAATTTTGATTTTTCCTACTTTATGGTGTCTTGCACAGATTAATTTGATTTCCATTATTTCTTATGGGGAAAATTAATTCGCCTTATGATAATTTCGGCATACGATGAGCTCTCAGGAATGGATTAATATCATAAGGCTGGGGTCCACTGTATATACGACCAAAACATTCAAAGGGTTAAGGTTAATCATGTATACAGGAGAAGGAGAAACTAGATATAATGAGTATTTTCAGTAAATTTAAATACAGTATATTGAAGCAGTAGTGCTAATATGGTGAAACCAATGCAAAACAATAAAAGGCATTTTCTGCAGTATTTAGGCACACAGTGCCTGCCTTAACTTAGTTAAAGTACAGTAAGAACATTTCAATTTTTCAGTTTATCTGTTAAGTTATTTCACATCTTTGTTTCTTAACCCTTTCACTATCCAGACCCCTGTTCTGAAACTTGTTCATAATGTCCAAGAAGTTAAAAAAAAAATTCTTATGAATGGTAGAAAATCTTTTTCTGAAGGTAATAAAACAAAAAGTAAGAAATTTGTTGAAAAATTTATGAAATTATGCTTTCATGAATTTTGCTGTCAGCGACATTTATGCATCAGCGATTTTGCCCACTTTGAGTCTTACTTTAGGCCAGTTACATTGTTCCAATCGACCAAATTCTTAGCTATTTCGCTATTTCAACTGAGCACAAGAAATTGCCCAATCAGTTGTTTCAACTACACTTTAACCCTTTCACTGTCAAGACCCCTACCTGCTACCTGGAGTCTATCTGGGGGGTATTCCGGGGATCAACACCCCCACGGCCTGGTCCACGACCAGGCCTCCCAGTGGATCAGGGCATGGTCAACCAGGCTGTTTCTCCTGGACGCACGTAGTCCAACGTACGAGCCACAGCCTGGCTGATCTGGCACCAGCTTTAACCCTTTGACTGTAGCAAGCCCATTTCTGAAACTGTCATTCTATGCCTAAAAAAAAAAATTTTTGTCATCAGTACTTACCGAGATACAGAGGCGCAAAGTTGGCAGAAAATGAGCCGCGTATGGCAACAACAGCGAATGCCGCTCACCACGTATTCTTTTATTTACTCCAATTCGAAGGTTTCTTGTATTTTCCAATATTTTTCTTTTCCAAGTAACTTATGTGGCCTGTGAGATCAAAGTAAGGTGCATTGTTCAAATATACACTCATTGTTTACAACACAATAACTGCACAAACATTATCACTATTAAATTGTTTATAAAACTTGTTTACACAAACAAACAATACAAAACATTGTTTATTACAATTGTTCTATAATATATATACATATGTACAATCAGGCGTGGAGTTAAAAGATAAAGAATCACACATAAAGTGGGAGCTGTCACAGTTGCTCTTTGCTGATGACACTGTGCTCTTGGGAGATTCTGAAGAGAAGTTGCAGAGATTGGTGGATGAATTTGGTAGGGTGTGCAAAAGAAGAAAATTGAAAGTGAATACAGGAAAGAGTAAGGTTATGAGGATAACAAAAAGATTAGGTGATGAAAGATTGGATATCAGATTGGAGGGAGAGAGTATGGAGGAGGTGAATGTATTCAGATATTTGGGAGTGGACATGTCAGCGGATGGGTCTATGAAAGATGAGGTGAATCATAGAATTGATGAGGGGAAAAGGGTGAGTGGTGCACTTAGGAGTCTGTGGAGACAAAGAACTTTGTCCTTGGAGGCAAAGAGGGGAATGTATGAGAGTATAGTTTTACCAACGCTCTTATATGGGTGTGAAGCATGGGTGATGAATGTTGCAGCGAGGAGAAGGCTGGAGGCAGTGGAGATGTCATGTCTGAGAGCAATGTGTGGTGTGAATATAATGCAGAGAATTCGTAGTTTGGAAGTTAGGAGGAGGTGCGGGATTACCAAAACTGTTGTCCAGAGGGCTGAGGAAGGGTTGTTGAGGTGGTTCGGACATGTAGAGAGAATGGAGCGAAACAGAATAACTTCAAGAGTGTATCAGTCTGTAGTGGAAGGAAGGCGGGGTAGGGGTCGGCCTAGGAAAGGTTGGAGGGAGGGGGTAAAGGAGGTTTTGTGTGCGAGGGGCTTGGACTTCCAGCAGGCATGCGTGAGCGTGTTTGATAGGAGTGAATGGAAACAAATGGTTTTTAATACTTGACGTGCTGTTGGAGTGTGAGCAAAGTAACATTTATGAAGGTGTTCAGGGAAACCGGCAGGCCGGACTTGAGTCCTGGAGATGGGAAGTACAGTGCCTGCACTCTGAAGGAGGGGTGTTAATGTTGCAGTTCAAAAACTGTAGTGTAAAGCACCCTTCTGGCAAGACAGTGATGGAGTGAATGATGGTGAAAGTTTTTCTTTTTCGGGCCACCCTGCCTTGGTGGGAATCGGCCAGTGTGATAATAATAGTAATAATAAATGTACAATCACTGAACACTTTCCTAGAACTGCTGCAGCTTGTGGAAATCTTTGAAACATGGGTATGTGCCGAGTAGTACTTGACACTCCTCACATATAAAACAAGTGTCTCTGCGTTTTAGTGGGCATTTTGTCTTATGTCCACATACAAAACGCCTCTTCTGAGCACTTTTCTTGAAAGCAGTAGGAGGCATTTGTATGGGGTAGTGATCACCAGGCCTCAAACGAGATGGCATGTGTTGGTAATTTTGTGGGCGCTGGTCTATTGCAGGTGTTGCTCCTTGGTACTTGAATATTATTTGTCTGATGACTGGCAAACAAAAATTCACCATATTTTGGTTTGTTGTTGGTCTTCAACTTGTATATGCTATAAGCATTCAGCATGGAAATATCAAGAAGATGGAAAAAAAGTTTTATGTAACACTTATAACTCTTGCGTACACAATCGGCAAACCCAATCTGCATGTCACATTTGTCCACTAAGTGCATATTGAGGTTGTAGTCCATGACAGCTGCAGCTTTTAGAATGGGTTCATTGGTCTCTGTATTCTGCATGCCACTATCTGCCATTTCATTTCAGTGAACTGATGTCAACAATGTAACATCACGTTTGTCATGCCACTGAAATGCCATGATGTCATTGGCAGCAAAGGCCTGCACTTCATCTCTGCTAGTGCCAGTGTCGAACCTTGGCATATGCTTACAATTACCACGCACTGTGCCACACACGACTGTCATGTTCACTTGCAAGAAATTGCTGAGTAAGGGGCTTGTGTACCAGTTATCAGTATATAACATTTTCCCCTTACCAAGATATGGTTCCATCATTGTTCTAACCACATCACCAAAGATACCCAGTAACTTCCTGGTATCTCTGCCAGTGTACACAATTACAGTGGACCCCCGGCATTCGATGGCATCAGTATACGTTACATCCAGTATTCAATACATTTTAGCGCAAAAATTTTGCCTTGCCACTCGTTAAAAAACCCGCCACACGCGATTCGTCCAGGACGTGTCCACGTGAGGCCTGAACTGCCCCGTGCATGCCAGTGTTTACAAGCCAGCCAGTGTGCTCGCATCTAAGCATACATTCAGTACATTCCATATTATCACAGTGTTTGTGGTGCTTGTTTCTGCAAAATAAGTCACCATGGGCCCCAAGAAAGCTTCTAGGGCCAACCCTGTGGTAAAAAGGGTGAGAATTAGTATGGAAATTAAGAAAGATTTTGAAGGGTTTGGGGCTAACCCTGAGAAGCCTATGCCAGTTGTGGAATCCATTGTGCCTACTTCAAAAATTAAGGAAATGTGTGCAAAGTGGGTTGAACTGCAAACCTTTATGGATGAAAATCACCCTAACACAGCTATTGCAATCAGTGCTGGTGACTATTACAATGACAATGTTGTGGCCCATTTTAGACAAATCTTAAAGGAACAGGAGGTACAGAGCTCTATGGACAGATTTGTTGTGTGACAGAGGTCCAGTGACTCTCAAGCTGGTCCTAGTGGTATTAAAAGAAGAAGAGAAGTAACCCCGGAAAAGGACTTGCTACCTCAAGTCCTAATGGAAGGGATTCCCCTTCTAAACATTAACAACTTCGACACTCTCCCCTCCTCCCATCCCATCAATCAACACCAGATCTTCATTAAAGATAAGTGTCATGTATTCTATTGTTAGTAGAGTACTACTAACTGTGCATGCCTTCTTCAGTTTGTGTGCATTAAACTTAATATTTCATGTGGTAAAACTTGTTTTTTTCATAGTACAGTGGTCCCTCGATAATCGTCCGGCCTGAAAGTCGTACATTTCAGAAATAGTCCTGTTATTTCGTCTAAACATTGGCTTGCAAATGGTCCGTTGTCTCGCTAATCGTCCTTCATCCGGGACGCGTACTCATGCTCTGAGCTGCCTGGGTCTGCCTTCCCAGCCAGTGTGCCATTGTTTACCAGTGAGTGACGGTCCCCTCACTTGCTCCTACGAAATATTTCATAATATTCCATTGATTTTAGTGCTTGCAAGTGCTAAATAAGCTACCATGGCTCCAAAGAAAGCTTCTAGTGCCAGCCCTTCGGTAAAGAATGTGAGAAACACATATAATTTATGAAAAAGTTTGTAGAAAAATACAAAGGTTATGGTGGTAGAGTGGAAGCAGTTGTGATAGTGGTTGATGGTGGTAGAGGGTGGTAGTGATGGTGGTAGAAGGTAGTAGTGATGGTGGTAACAGTTGCAATAATGGTAGAAGGTGGTAGTGATGGTGGTAGCAGTTGTAATAGTGGTAGAAGGTGGTAGTGATGGTGGTAGAGGGTGCCTTCTTTAGTGATTCAGCAATTTTACCAATTCCTCCAATGTTGTTGGAGTTATATAGGGCTACAGAAAACACTGCTGCCTCAGCTGCTGCTTCACCACCATTATGGATGGCTTACTCTCAGTGGCCCTTATACACCCAACAACAACACAACACCTCTTGTGACATACGTAATGACTTACTTTATTCATTCTAGAGTATATTCCATGTTTCTATGTTATTAATATTGTTTATTATGTATATTAGTTGAATTGTGATAGATAAATAAGCCGTAGAGTTGATATTAATGTCATATTCTCTAACAATAAACTTGCCATCCCTCCCTCACACAAACGAGTCTTCAATAAGAACATAAGAAAGGAGGAACACTGCAGTAGGCCTGTTGGCCCATACTAGGCAGGTCCTTCACAAATCCAACCCACTAACAGAACAAATGCTACCCAAGCAGTAAGCTCAGGTTCAATTATTTGCCTCAGTGCTGGAGGCAATGATGTAGGCAAGCGTAGAAGTGAGGATTTAGTTAGAAAGTTCAGGACAGCTATAGACATAATTAGGAAGAAGGGGGGGCGCCCTATTATATGTGGCATTTTGCCAAGAAGAGGTGTTGGTAATGAATGGTTGTCCAGAGCAATTGGTATTAATTGTTGGCTGGATAAACACTGTAAGGGTAATGCAGTACCATTCATTGACAACTGGGACAACTTCTATGGCCGAAATGACATGTATGCCAGGGATGGGGTTAACTTATCCAAAGCAGGTGTGGGTTTTCTTGCTAACTCAGTTGAGGGGGTTGTTAGGACTTTAAACTAGGATTAGTTAGAGGTATGGGTTTAGAAATGATAAATAATGAGTATGGATATATTGACTTAAGCTCTGATATTAAGAATCTTAATAGTAATTGTCATGGAGTAACTCTGGGTAATGATAATTTCAGAAATTGTGTAAAAACAAAGATGAATAGGAAAAATGTGCAGAAGAAAAAACATATGATGGTATTTTATGCTAACAGTCGAAGTGCAAGAAATAAAATTAATGAACTACGTTTGGTAGCATGTGCTGGGAACTTTGATGTCATTCCATTAACTGAAACATGGTATGATTTAAAGAGTCGGGATATGACTGCTGAGTGTAATATTCAGGGATTTAAGTTGTTCAATGTGGATAGATCTAATGGGAAGGAGGGGAGGAGTTGCATTATATGTTCGAGAAAATATTAATTGTTGCATAAAAATAGATGGAGCAGTAACAGAATCTGTTTGGGTAGAGTTTGTAGAGGATCAAGAAAAACTAATTCTAGGTGTAATATACCGACCTCCTGGCTTGGATCACGATTGAGGGAGACTTCTTTGGGACGAAATAATAACATAGTCATAGTAGGGGACTTTAACTTTCGTCTAATTGACTGGAATTCTTTGACAGGTAATCTAGAGTCCAGTGACTTTATGGAAACAGTTCAGGACTGTTTTCTGAAGCAGAGTGTAACAGAGCCTACCAGGGATAATAATTTGCTAGACCTAGTCTTGTCAAATAAGGAAACACTCGTGAATAATCTGGAAATCACTGAAGAGCTTGGCGCAAGTGATCACAAATCCATCACTTGTAGCATTAGCCCTTTGACTGTCGCAACCCCCAATCCTAAGGTGTCTCCTGGTGTCGCAAAATTTAAAAAAAAAAAAATAATTTTTTCTTATGAAATGATAGAGAATCTTTTCCCGATTGTAATGACACCAAAAAAGCGAAATTTGATGGAAAACTGACGGAATTATGCTCTCGCGAAGTTAGCGACCTTGGTGCTGTTTACAAATCGGCGATTTCGCCCACTTTGAGCCCTATTTTCGGCTAATTCCATTGTTCCAGTCGCCCAAATTCATAGCTATTTCTTTAGAACTCCATTTTTTCTATCGATTGAGTACAAGAAACTGCCCATTTACCGATTTCAACTACCTAATAATGTGGTCAGAAATTTGCAATTTGGCCAATTTCATGAAAACTAAAAAATATGACAATTTCAAAATAAGGTCCAGAATGAACGATGCAGACATTCCTGGCTCTAAAATAACATTTTCTTTGCTCATCAGTCATGTCTCCAGGCCCCTCTGATATTACTCTTGCTTTCTATTTTGAATTTTTATTCAAACAAAAAATAGAAGACTTACTATTATTCAGAGTACTTCAATACTGTAACAATTGTATAAATCACATCAACCCATTCATGACTGCATATTAGAATGGCTAGTTGGACATTTATTGGACAATGGCATCATTTGTTTATTTTTGAACATTGGCAAAAATCAAACATTTCCCCTACTTTGAGCTCCATTTCTAGGTTCTTTTTATAGTAAAATCAATCAATATCACCTCCATTTCTATAATATGTTTTCCATTCTATCAAATGAGACCAAGAAAACGAGAATACAACCATAAATATTATACGAGTATAGACCACAAAGTTGGCATTTTAATTGAAAAAAAACGGTCGGAGTTTTTTTTCTCATTATGCATTGCGTGCTCCAGGATTTTTTTTTATATGGTGCACACTGACCACACAGACCCATTCTCTCACATATGGGCCTACCAGCTTTCTGCTGCTTAATTTCAAGCCGCTAGAATTTATGAGTGTATATATACGTCAAACACAGTGCCTCGTAAGATGTATATATATGGCCGCAACAGTCAAAGGGTTAACTGGGAATGCAAGAATAATGATACGGTAAAAATCCCTGATTTCCGTTCTGCCGATTATAATGGCCTTAGGGAACATCTGTCTAATCTTGATTGGGGTTTTCTAGCTAATGATTTTATTGGCGATGATCATACTTATGATTATGAAGGGATCTGCTTTTATGATTTTTTCTTAATAATGTACACCATGCCCAGAGTATATACATTCCCCAGAGAGATATTAGGTCTAATAATAACGATCCCAAATGGGTTAACAGTAGGTTAAAGCATCTATTAGTGGAGAAAAGGGGAATTTATAGGCGCATCAGAAGAGGAGAGGTTAACCTTACTGACCAATATGTTCAGCTTAAAAGAGAAGTAAAAAAGGGGATTAGAAAGGCTAAACGTGACTATGAAATTAGAGTTGCTAGTGAATCAAAGACTAATCCAAAGGGGTTCTTTCAAGCGTATTGGACGAAGGTGAAGGAAAAAGTAGGACCTCTGAAAATTGGGAATGGACAGCTGACAGATAACGAACTGGAAATGTGTTCCTTATTTAATGACTATTTTTTGTCAGTTTTTACACAGGAAGATGTAAATGAGATTCCAGTAATTAACAATTATTTAGTTCCTGATGAATTTAAATTAACTAATATTACTGTCACGAGGGACATGGTTATTAAACAGATACAAACTGAAGGAAAATAAGTCCCCGGGACCTGATGAGCTGTTTTCCAGGGTACTTAAGGAATGCAAGATGGAGCTTAGTCAGCCATTAACGAGTGTGTTTAATGCATCCATCCTTACCGGTGTTGTGCCAGAGTTGTGGAAGCTGGCTAATGTGGTTCCTATATTCAAATCAGGGGATAAGTCCGTTTCTTCAAATTACCGTCCAATAAGCCTGACATCTATAGTGGGCAAGTTATTAGAATCAATTGTAGCTGACATTATTAGAAGTCACCTTGAAGAGCATAACTTGATAAATGAATCTCAGCATGGATTTACGAGAGGTCGTTCCTGCCTGACAAACTTGCTGACATTCTTCAATAGAACATTTGAGGCAGTTGACAGTGATAAGGAATATGATATTGTTTATTTGGATTTTAGTAAAGCCTTCGATAGAGTACCTCACAGGAGACTCTTGAAAAAAGTGGCAGCTCATGGTATAGGAGGTAAAGTTCTAGCATGGATAGAGGCATGGCTTACCAATAGAAAGCAGAGAGTTACCATTAATGGAGTGAAATCTGAATGGGGATTAGTCACTAGTGGCATTCCACAAGGATCAGTTTTAGGCCCTCTCTTGTTCATAATTTACATTAATGACCTTGATGAAGGGATTACGAGTGACATGAGTAAGTTTGCTGATGATACAAAGATAGGCTGTATAATTCACTCTGAGGAGGATAGCAATGAACTCCAGGAGGATTTGGACAAATTAATGTCCTGGTCTGAAAAATGGCAGATGAAGTTCAATGTCGATAAGTGTAAGGTACTAGCCCTTGG
The DNA here is from genome assembly GCF_026875155.1 of Cherax quadricarinatus. Taxonomy (NCBI): domain Eukaryota; kingdom Metazoa; phylum Arthropoda; class Malacostraca; order Decapoda; family Parastacidae; genus Cherax; species Cherax quadricarinatus. Next base: position 62,850,332 of record NC_069400.1, on the reverse strand, counting down.
TAATGAAAATAACCCTCGAAGCTATAATCTAGGTGAAGTAGAGCTTGATCATACAGAATGTGAAAAGGACTTGGGAGTCATGGTGACCAGAAATCTAAAGCCAAGACAGCAGTGCCTTAGTGTGTGCAACAAGGCCAACAGATTACTTGGATTTATCTCAAGAAGTATAAATAACAGTAGTCCAAAAGTTATTTTACAGCTCTATACAGTACTAGTGAGGCCTCATTTAGATTATGCTGCTCAGTTTTGGTCCCCTTACTACAGGATGGATATAGTAGACTCATTAGAGAACATACAGAGAAGAATGACTAAAATGATTTACTGTGTAAGGAACCTCCCGTATGAAGATAGACTTAAAGCCTTAAATCTCCACTCTCTGGAGAGGCATAGAATGAGGGGAGATATCATTGAAGTGTATAAGTGGATGACGGGCATAAACAAGGGAGATAATAAAGTACTGAGGGTGTCGAACCAGGTAAGAACCAGAAGTAATGGATTTAAGTTGGATAAATTTAGATTTAGAAAGGACATAGGTAAGTATTGGTTTTCTAACAGAGTTGTAGATGCGTGGAACAGTCTTCCCAGTGGGGTGATAGAGGCTAGGACCTTGGGTAGCTTTAAGAAGAGACTGGACAAATATATGAGTGGGAGGGGCAGGGTTTGAATGGTGTCATTGGGTACAGGAGTTATTTCTTGGGTAGCTTTAGGTAGAGGTCGTTTTGAAAAGGACCTGCCTCGCATGGGCCATTCTGCAGTGTTCCTACATTCTTATGTTCTTAAGTCCGACTCAAATCCAACCCCTCTCACTCGTGTATTTATCCAACCTAAATTTGAAACTACCTAAGCCATAGCTTTTAGAACATAAGAAAGGAGGAACACTGCAATAAGCCTGTTGGCTCATACTAGGCCGGTCCTTCACAAATCCCACCCATTAACAGAACAAATGCTACCCAAGCAATAAGCTCTGGTGCAGGTCCGACTCAAATCCAACCCCTCTCCCTCATGTATTTATCCAACCTAAATTTGAAACTACCCAATGTTTTAGCTTCGATCACCCTACTAGGCAGACCGTTCCACTCATCAACTACCTCTATTACCTATGTTCATTTATACATTTTATTAGTGCTTTACATTTATTTGGCATTCTTTTCTGCATGTAAATCTATATTTATGTAGGGAAGTGACCTAGAGTCCTTATGGAGGGGGATTCCCCTTCCAAACAACAACCTCTCTTCCCTCTCTCCTCCTCCCTGTCTTCCATTCATCAACAACAGCCTTTAATAAAGGTAACTGTCATGTTGAATGTTCATTCTTTTGTGCATGTAAATCTATCTTTTAGGTAAAACAAAGAAATTGTTGTTGATACTTCTGGGTGTCTGGAACGAATTAATTGGATTTACATTATTTCTTATGGGGAAAATTGATATGAAAATCATCTATTTCAATAATAGTCCCACTTCCAGGAACGGATTAAGGACAACAATTGAGGGACCACTGTACTTTTGGGTGTCTTGCTTGGATAAATTGATTTCCATTATTTCTTATGTGAAAAATTAATTTCCTTCTGATGATTTTGGCATACGATGAGCTCTCAGGAACGGATTAATATCGTATACCGGGGGTCCACTGTATATCCAAAACCAGACCACTTTTGCAATCACATAGTACAAATAACTTTATACCAAAGCGTTTCTTCTTCCTTGGTATGTACTGCTTGAATGAGAGAGTTCCTTTGAACAAAATCAGACTCGTCAGTAACAGGCTTCCTGAAGGGATAAAAATACATACAACATTTTTGTTTCAGGTACATAAACACATTTCTGATCTTATATAACCTGTCGCTTTTGTGAGGCCTTGTTTTGTCTGAAAATTGTAACATACGTAACAGTATCAAAAAACGATCGACTCCTACAATATCACTAAAACCTGGGGTTGAAATCAGGCATTCCGTCGACCAGTATGTGGTGACAGTGTTATTATACACATGTGGCATAAGCATTATTGTGGCAAAGAACAGATACATCTCTGCCACAGTTGTGTCCTTCCACTGGTGTAGACATGATCTTGGTGAAAGAAATGTGTTTGCCATGGTGTACTCATAGTATATGTTGCTTTTCCTGACAAAAATGACCATCAGGAGTTCATCAAAGAATAACTGAAAGCATTCTAGTTCAGTGGCATTGTTCCCAAGTGTACACGATGGCCATATTCCAATTTGTGTTTCATCAAAGTCGTGGGGATTGGGAATAAAATCGTCACCTTGCTGCCAATCCCAGATGCGGTCTGCTGGTGGGTTCTGGATATTGAAACGTGGCTGTGGTTGTGCAGGTTGTAGTTGTGGTTGTTGTGGGAGTGTGGGGTTGGGTGAGGCTGGTTGCACTTGTGCAGAGTCAGCAGTGTCTGTAATAGCATGGCCCGCTGCTGGTGCCACATGACTCATGCCACCACCAACATCACCACCACCATCACCTTCTTTCCCATGCACATTACACATCCCCATTGTAACAATATCGTCATCTTCGCTGTCAGGTCATGGTGTAGGGCCACGGGATGTACTCCCAGATTTACTCCTTTGCCTTGGAAGGGCATAAGACACACTTCCAGAATGCTTGCTGCGTCGTACATACTGCCATTTCACTGGCGAATATTCCTCCTCACTGTCGCTACTCGAGCTGCTTTCAATAACTTTAAAATCACTATCATTATCACTTTCACTGCTCAGATCTGAGTCCTGTAAATGGGTTAATAGTTTCCTTTTTCGTCCTGGTACAGGTGAACGTGAATGAGATGTGCCAGCACTAGAGGTGGACGGTTGTGGGTCATCTGGGTTTTCATCACTAATTACATTATCCTGGGCACTGCTTTTGGTCATGCCTTCTCTAAAACCATGAAATTAACTTTCACTGGCACTTCCATCGCTGTTAGAACTATCACTTGAGAACAGTAGACCTCCAATCCTCCGAGGAGTGAGGTACTTCATGCCGCGATGCTTGGTGAAAATGGACTACCAAGATGGCATTCCCACAATGCACCACTGAGTCCCAGATTTTTTTCACAGGGTGCACACCCAGCACTGAGACCCATTCTCTCTCATGTAGGCCTACCAGCTTTCTCCCGCTTGATTTGAAGCCTCTAGAATTTACACGTATAAATATGTCGGAAACACTGGCCCGTAAGACATATATATACGACCGAAACGGTCAAAGGGTTAAGTATCTGTCCAGCTCCCTCGTGAAGGCAGCCTGGGGCCAATTGGTAATACCCCTTATGCATGGTGGGAGGCTGTTGAACAGTCTTGGGCCCTGGACACTTATGGTGTTTTCTCTTAATGTACCAATGGCACCCCTACTTTTCATTGGGGGTATTTTGCACCACCTGCCCAGTCTTTTAGTTTCATAGGGAGTGATTTCTATGTGCAGATTCGGGACCATTCCTTCTAGGATTTTTCGTGTGGATTATGATATACAGTGGAACTTTGGCTTACGAGTTTAATCTGTTCCATGACCTTGCTCATATCCTGATCTGCTTGTATGCTGAGTCAATTTTCCTAATTTAAATTAATTGAAATGCCATTAATCCATTCTAGCGGAATTCCTGCTCTCAGGAGGCAGGACAAAATACTTGAATATGACTCTAATGTCAACTCTATGGCTTATTTATCTACCATAATTCATCTAATATGACATAATAATCAATATAAATAACATAGAAACCTGATATATATTCTAGAATAAATAAAATATGTCATTATGTGACAAGTGAGAATCCTTCCACCATGAGGTACACCGCCATCCCCCGACACTCCCTACACCACCATCCCAGCTTTCAAGAATGTGTTCAGTTCCACTTCTCTCCTACAAACTAGCGGTGTTTGTGAATTGTGTCTTAATGTACTGGCTTGACTGACTTACTGACTTGACTGACTGACTTACTGACTAACTGGCTTACTGACTAACTGACTTACTGAATATTATAATGAGGAAGTGCTATATCTGTAGGATTATACAATGCCTGTAGTGGGGAGAGGATGGAAGGTATTCAGACTTAATTTAGGGAACTGGAGCATAGATAAAATTCCCTAAATCAAGAGCCTCTCACCAGCATCAAGGAACCTCCCTTGAGGGGAAGCTCACATCCTGAATTTTTGCTCGTATCAAGAAACAGCATTATTCCAGCCTAGAGAAAACAAATGATTTGAAAAGGATCATCATTGGCTTGGCATCTTTTGTTTTGAATGTTCTCATTATCCATCCTATCATTTTCTTTGCAGTTGTGATCGTGGCACTGTTGTGATCCTTGAAAGTGAGATCCTCAGACATTACCACTCCCAGGTCCCTCACATTATTTTCCACTCTATTGTATGATCAGAGTTTGTAGCATACTCAGTTCTAGTTATTATCTCCTCCAGTTTTCCATAATGGAGTAGTTGGAATTTGTATTCAATGAACATCATGTTGTTTTCTGTTGTCCATTGGGAAACTTGGTTTATATCTTCTTGGAGGTTACCCACGTTCTCAATAAATGACAGTCTCGTGCGGATCCTAGTATCGTCTGCGAAGGATGACACAGTGCTATGGGTTACACCCCTGTGTATCTGATACAAAGATGAGGAACAGGAGGGAGGTGAGTACTGTACCTTGTGGAACAGAGCTTTTCACTACAGCAGCTTCCAATTTAACTCTGTTGACCGCAACTCTTTGTGTTCGATTGGTTAGAAAATTGAAGATCCATCTCCTCACTTTGCTAGTTATTAAACATGTACAGTGGACCCCCGGTATACGATATTAGTCCGTTCCTGAGAGCTCATCGTATGCCAAAATTATCAGAAGGCAAATTAATTTTCCCCATAAGATATAATGGAACTCAAATTATTCCTGCAAGACACCCAAAAGTACTATGAAAAAAAAAGTTTTACCACATGAAATATTAAGTTTAATGCACACAAACTGAAGAAGACATGCACAGTTTGTAGTACTCTATTAACAATAGAATACATGACACTTACCTTTAATGAAGATCTGGTGATGATTGATGGGATGGGAGGAGGGGAGAGTGTCGAAGTTGTTAATGTTTAGAAGGGGAATCCCCTTCCATTAGGACTTGAGGTAGCAAGTCCTTTTCCGGGGTTACTTCCCTTCTTCTTTTAATGCCACTAGGACCAGCTTGAGAGTCACTGGACCTCTGTCGCACAACAAATCTGTCCATAGAGGTCTGTACCTCCCGTTTCTTTAAGATTTGTCTAAAATGGGCCACAACATTGTCATTGTAATAGTCACCATCACGATTTGCAATAGCTGTGTTAGGGTGATTTTCATCCATAAAGGTTTGCAGTTCAACCCACTTTGCACACATTTCCTTAATTTTTGAAGTAGGCACAATGGATTCCACAACTGGCATAGGCTTCTCAGGGTTAGCTCCAAACCCTTCAAAGTCTTTCTTAATTTCCATACTAATTCTCACCCTTTTTACCACAGGGTTGGCACTAGAAGCTTTCTTGGGGCCCATGGTGACTTATTTTGTAGAAACAAGCACCAAAAACAGTGATAATATGGAATGTACTGAATGTATGCTTAGATGCGAGCACACTGGCTGGCTTGTAAACACTGGCACTCACGTGGACGCGTCCCGGACGAATCGCGTGTGGCGGGTTTTTTAACGAGTGGCGAGGCAAAATTTTTGTGTTAAAATGTATCGAATACCGGATTTAACAGATGCCGATGCCATCGAATGCCGGGGGTCCACTGTATTGTGTTTGCCATGGTGTACTCGTAGTATCTGTTGCTTTCCCTGACAAAAATTTCCATCAGGGGTTCATCAAAGAATAACTCGAAACATTCCAGTTCATTGGCATTGTTCCCCAGTGTACAACATGGCCGTATTCCACCTTGTCTTTAATCAAACTGGTGGGGATTTGGAACAAAATCGACAGCTTCCTGCCAATCCCAGGTGCTGTCTGCTGGTGGGTACTGGACATTGACAGGTGGTTGTGATTTTGGAGGCTGGTGTGGTGGGTGGGTGGGGGATGGTGGCCTTTGTTGTAGATCAGCTGAGGCAGTGGCGTGGGTGGCAGCATGGCTCACTGCTGGTGCCTCACGGCCGGCACCACCATGCACATTTTCCATCCCAATTGCAACACTATCATCGTCATTTTCACTGTCTGTTCCTGTTGTACAGCCACGGGATGTACTCCGAGATGTACTCCTTTCCCTTAGAATAGCATATGGCACACTACCAGAGCGTATATGTCATCGTATATACTGTCTCTTCACTGGAGAATATTCCACTTCACTATCACTACTGGAACTGGTTTCAAGAGCTTGTAGTTCATATTCACTATCACTATCATCCCAAGCTCACACTGAGTCCATGATTTGGGAAAATAGGTTTTTCCCCTTTTTGATTCTGGTACACTGAACGTGAACAAACGGCCCAGAGAAAGGGTGGAAGGCTGGGGGTTGTCGGGTTTTTTTTCCTCACTATTACCGATTTTAAACCCCTTTCTGTCGGGGTCGTATATGTACGTCATGGGAGAACCGTTTTGAGTATCTATACGCATAAATTCTAGGGGCTTCAAATCAACGGGAGAGGGCTGGTAGCCTACAGAGAGAGAATGGGTCCCAGGGTCGGTGTCACCCTGTAAAAAAACGGGGACTCAGGGGTGTTTGGGGGAACGCCATTTTGGGGTAATCCATTTTCACCAGCCTCGGGAAAGAAGCCTCACTCCTGGGCAGTTTGGGAGTCTTTTGTTCCCAATGATACTCAAACAGGGGATGATAGTGCCCATAAAAGGAATTCCCTGGTTTTGAAGGGGGTGTGACCGGGAAAAATTACCCAGGTAAAAAAATTAGTGATAAAAACCCAATACCCACAACCATCCACCCTGGTGCTAGGCCGGCCGTTCATATTCACCGTCCCCGGACAAAGAGGAAACTATTTGCCCGTGTAAAAGACTCAGATGTGAGCAGTGCAAGTGAAGTATAGTGATTTCAAGGTTATTGAAAGCATTTCTAGTTGTGACAGTGGGGTGAATATTCCCCATGAAAGGGCAGTATAATGACGTCGCATGCGGCTGGTAGTGTGCCATATGCTCTTCCAAGAGGAAGGAGTACACTCGGAGCACATCCCTGGCCCTACCCACGTCCTGATAGGAAAAAGAGAATGTTACTTGGTAAAATGAGTGAGTGGGGGCAGCAGGGGTGGTGGTGAAGTGAGGGGTGCCTAGTCATGGACACCAGCAGGGGGCCACGCAGTGCCCGCGCGCTGACTCTGCACAACTACAACCTGTTCGGCCGACCCCAACTCTCACAACCACAACCAAAACCTGCACAACCACAACACAATTAAAATACCCAAACGCACCAGCTACCGCATCGGGGATTGGCATCAAGATGACGATTTGTTCCCAACCCCCAGACTTTGATGGAGGAAAAAGGGGAATAGGGCCATCATGTACATTTGGGAACAACCCCACAAAACTGGAATGTTTTCAGTTGTTCTTCGATAACCCCCTGATGGACATTATTGTCGGGGAAAGAATACATACTAGAGTACCCGGGGCAAACCTATGCTTTCCCCAAAAACCGCCTACCCCAGTGGAAGGACACAACTGGGGCAGAGATGATCTGTTCTTGCCACAATAAGCTTATGCACTGTGTATAAGCATATGTCAGCACAACGGGCGAAGACCGCCGTTTTTCAACCCCTGCTTTTCAGTGACATTAACCAGTGAATAGATTTGTTTTACTGTTACTATTTTACCTTTTCAACAAAACCAGGCCTGACAGAAGCGACGGGTTAAAAGATCAACGTGTGTTTATGTACCTGAAACAAAGGCTGTATGTATTTTACCCCTTCGGGAAGCTTTTTATTGACATTTTTGATTTTGTTCAAAGGAAGACTCCATTCAACATATATACCAAGCAAGGGGAAACGCTTGGTATAAAGTTATTTTTCTGTGTGATTGAAAAACGGGTCTGGTTTTGGAAAATAATTGGTACACTGGGTAAAAAAATGGAAGATCCCGGGAATTACTGGTACTCGGGTGTTTGGGGTTTTAGAACAATGAGGGGGGCCATATTTTGGGAAAGGGCAAATTTTATATACTGACAACTGGTACAAAACCCAACACTCAGTGATTTTTTGCGAGTGAACATGCAGAGTGTGTGGCACAGGGGTAGAAATCGTAAACATATCCCTTTTTTCGAAGGGGGGCAGTCGTAGAGGTGAGTGCAGGTTTTTGCTGCCAATGACACAGGCTTTTCGGTGGCATGACAAACGTGAGTCCACTGCGAATCAGTTCACCACAAAATGGTAGGACTGGCAAGCAGAATAAAGCCCCAATAAACCCAATTGAAAAACCCTGCAGCTGTGATGGATTACAACCTCAATATGCCTTAGGGACAAATTGACATGCAGTTTGGGTTTTTGTTTCTGTGTTCGAAAGTTATAAGGGGACTAAAACGTTTTTCCATCTTCTTGACATTTCCATGCGAATGCTTATAATATTTAATTGAAGACCAAAACAAACCCAAATATGGTGAATTTTGTTTGTCAGTCATCAGCAAATAATATCAAGTACCAAAAAAACACTTGCAATAGACCAGCGCCCAAAAGAAATTACAACACATTCCTCTGTCGGGCCTGGTGCACTACCCCATACCACTGCCTGCTACTACTGCCCAAAAAAAAGCTCAAAAGGTGTTTTTCTGTGGACATACCACAAACCACACAAAAAAGCAGAGACACCTTTTTTGTGTGAGAGTGTAAGGGCCCATTGTGCTTATACCCATTTTCAAAAATTCCACAAGCTGCAGCACTTCTAAAAAGTGTCCATGATTGTACAATTATAATTTTTTATAAAGAATCGTAATAAACTTTGTTTACATTTTTTTTTGTGTAAACAAGTTTTAGCAACATTATAATGATACAGGTTTTTTTTCTATAATTGGTTACATTTCAACAGTTATATTAACATTCACAATAATTTGGTCCACAGGGCCCCAAAAGTATGTGAAAAAATAAAAAAATGAAAAAAAAAGAAACCATCGAATACAATAAAAAAAAATTTACCGGGTGAGGCAGTCGCCCTGTGCCGCCAGCAATCAATTTCAGCAAAAATTCAGGGCTCTAATCCGGGAATACTGATTGGGGAAAAAAATTTTTTTGGGACAAAACAATCAGAAAAAATAACAACATTTTCATAAGAAAAAAAAAATTTTTTTTTTTTTTTGAATATTTGCGACACCGGACAACCAGGGTTGGGGGCCCCTTTGACAGTCAAAGGGTTTAAGGGCACTATTTTTGGCACAACCCCACCAAAAACCTTTAAAATCTCTTCACTGGCACTTCTACTGTATTAGAACTGTCACTGGGAACAAAAGTGGCCCAAATTTAACCGAGGGTGAGGAGCTTACCGCAAGGGATGGGAACAAGGTCTACTAAAATGGGTTTTCCCCCAACGCCAGTGGGTCCCAGATTTTTTTCTACCGGCAAAAAAAACTGACCCCACACACCCCTTTTTCTCACATCTAGGCCACCCCCTTTTCCTGCTAGATTTGAAGTGCTAGAATTTATTGTAATACACAAAAAACCCCGGCGTGTAAGCTGTACTTAAGGCTAAAACCCTGAAGGGTTAATCTCAAACCCTTTAAAATCTCTGTATTTTTTGTAATATATTTTCCATTCTATCAAATGAGACCAAAAAAAACAAATACAACCATAAAGCCCTTACAAAAATACACCCAAATTCTCTGTTTTTTAACCCTTTCAGGTCCATAGGGCCTATTTTTAAAGCGTGCACCATGTCCCAAAAAATTTTTAAAAAATAATTTTGTTATTTTTTTTATGAATGGTAAGAAAATTTTTTTTTGAAGGAATAAAACAAAAATTGCAAATTTGTGGAAAATTTACAAAATTATGTGCTCGCAATTTGATGTGTGATGATATTTACACATCAACATTTTTGCCGACTTTTACTCCCATTTTAGGCCAATTACCTTGTTCCATCGACCAAATTCTTTCTATTTTTATAGTTTTAAATTCTATTCTAGAATGAGCACAAAAAATCACCAAATCAACTGTTTTAAAATACAAAATAAAATGATTGGAAATTTTGGGAATTTGGCCAATTAGTGCAAAGTTCAAAATATTTCAAAATTTTAAAATAAGGGCCAAAAAAAACAATGCAAACATTCCTGGCACTAAGCTAGCATTTCCTCTGTTTATTAGTTACATTTTCAGGCTTTACAAAAATTCCATTTTGATTTTTAATTCACAAATGATTTTTTATTCAAACCAAAAAAAAAAGATTTACTTTATGCAATATTGTAATAATTTAAAATAATATCAGCACATTTGTGAAAAATATCAAACCCACCATTTGGGGTGATTAACATTGAGGTCATTTTTTTACTCTTAACATCGGGAAAAATTAAAATTTTCCCTTACTTGAGCTCGTTTCAACCATTTTTTAGTACAAAACCATCAAAAAACACTTATTTCATAAAAATCTTCCATTCTATCAAATGAGACCCAAAAAATCTCAAAAATAACTATAAAAAAAAATAGAAAAAAACCCCGCAAAGTTCTGTTTTAATCGAAAAAATTTCTGTCTCAGTTTTTTTTTCTTATTAAAGCACTGTGTGCTGCAGGGTTTGTTTTATGGGTGCACAATACCACAAAAGTATCTCTCAACTAGGCACAAATTTACCGCTCACAGCTAATCAGAGTGACTGAGCTCATGACTAATCTACGGTTTGGGCACTCAACGTAAAGCCATAGACTACAGCACGGACCCTGAAAAGGGAAAAAAAAAAAGCAGTCGCAGTTTTTTTCTCATTATGCCTGTGGGGCGCAGGATTCTTTTATACTGTGCACACTGACCACCAGACCCATTCTCTCATAGAGGTCTAACAGCTATCTTCCCCAAGATTGGGAGCCACTAGAATTTGAAAGTATTGCGGACCAACACGGGTTCAAAGCCAAATTTATGGACCAACACGATGAAAATTGGTAATTTGGCAGTTTTTTACATAAAATTTTAAAATAGGGGTTTTGTTTTAAATAAACAATGCAGGGATTCCTGGCACTAAAAACATTTACTCGTTTCATTTGTTATTTTCCCCGGCTTTTCACATAAAATTTATTTTGATTTTTTATTTACAAAAAGTTTTTTTCACACACACAAAAAAAGAAATTTACTGTTATGAAATATTGTAATAAATATATAAATAATATCAGCACATTTGTAAATGCACGTTAGACCCACCAGTTGATGTGTATTGGACGCGGGACATAATTTATTTACTCTTGAGCATTCACAAAAATTGAACATTTGCACTACTTTGAGTGCAATTTCATGCTATTTTCAGTCCTGAAACCAATGAAAATCATCTCTATTTCTGTAATATATCTTCCATTCTATCAAATGAGACCAAGAAACCAAGAATACAACCATAAAAGCCATAAGAAGGTACACTACAAAGTCGCTGTTTTAAACCAAAAACAAGGTCATGGTTTTTTCTCATGCATTGCGTGCTACAGGATTATTTTTTATATGGTGCACCCTTACCACATAGACCCATTGTCTCATATCTAGGCCCAAATTTACCACTCACAGCTTATCTGAGTGAGTAGCACTCATGGCAAAGTACTACAGCACTGACAATGACCTCACAGCCATAATATTACGGCACAGTCAAATTTGCATGGAATTTCTGTAGACATTGAGTCAGACATGAGGGTATGTCAGAGAGTTGTATGTTTCTGGTGTGGTCCCTGTGTGTTCTGTTACAATTTCCTAGGAATTTCTTTTGTTCAGTATCAGCAATACAGTACGTACATTGTTTTGAGCATGTTGATTGAACAGTAGTATGTATGAATTGCATTTATGTTTAGTAGATTTAGGGATTTAATTAAGTGGTTAGTGTGTTGAGTGTTGTTAGTGTTGATTGTTATGAGAGCTGCCTTCTTGGTTTGATGTGAGTTGCAAAAGTGAATTCCTTTACTGAGTGTAAACTTTATCATAAGTTTCACAAGATGAAAAATAGTAATAGATGCAGGAACTGAACTCTCCAACTTATCAGTAGGAATATCTATGCTGTTTCTTTTACTAGGTGTATATTGCTCATCATAAGATGCACTAACAAAATATCGCTGGCAGCTTTTTCTTTTTCTACAGGATCCTCGCCGTTATCAAAATACAGTGGAACCTCCACTTACGAGCGCATCCACGTGTGACTTTTTCCAAATAAAAGCAGTCACTCGGTCGATTTTTTGCTTCCATACACGAGTGAAATTTCCACAAGTGAGTGGGCCTCAAGGGAGGTTCCGTGATGCTGGTGAGGGGCTCTTGCTCTTGATCTAGGGAAGTGGATCTCATTTGTTTGTTGGACTGTCTTATTGAAACTTGCCCAATGTATGGTGGAAAGAAGCTTCTTAATTTACACCAAAAATGAAAGAAATCGGACCATAAATAATGGAGTTCACTTCTTAGCCATTAGCCACCCCTTAGCGTTTTTTTCGTATGGTTTTTATGGTTGTATTCTCCTTTTTTGGTCTCATTTGATAGAATGGAAGATATATTACGGAAATAGATATGATTTTGATTGGTTTCATGATGAAAAGTACCTTGAAATTGAGCTCAAAGTAGCAGAAATGTTCAATTCTTTGGCAATGTTCAAGAGTAAACAGATGATGTCACTGTCCATTCCAGTGGGTTGACATTATTTGTACAATTATTACAATAAGGCAGTAGTCTGCATAACAAGAAATCTATTTTTTGTGTGAATAAAAATTACAAATTATTTATATTGTAATAATAATAATAATAATAATAATAATAGTATAACAATATACGTAATAATAATACATATAATAATAATACATGTATGATTTATGAAGGATGAGGTTAATCATAGAATTGATGAGGGAAAAAAGGTGAGTGGTGCGTTGAGGTATATGTGGAGTCAAAAAACGTTATCTATGGAGGCAAAGAAGGGAATGTATGAAAGTATAGTAGTACCAACACTCTTATATAGATGTGAAGCTTGGGTGGTAAATGCAGCAGCGAGGAGACGGTTGGAGGCAGTGGAGATGTCCTGTTTAAGGGCAATGTGTGGTGTAAATATTATGCAGAAAATTCGGAGTGTGGAAATTAGGAGAAGGTGTGGAGTTAATAAAAGCATTAGTCAGAGGGCAGAAGAGGGGTTGTTGAGGTGGTTTGGTCATTTAGAGAGAATGGATCAAGTAGAATGACATGGAAAGCATATAAATCTATAGGGGAAGGAAAGAGGGGTAGGGGTCGTCCTCGAAAGGGTTGGAAAGAGGGGGTAAAGGAGGTTTTGTGGGCGAGGGGCTTGGACTTCCAGCGGGCGGGCGTGGGCGTGTTAGATAGGAGTGAATGGAGACGAATGATACTTGGGACCTGACGATCTGTTGGAGTGTGAGCAGGGTAATATTTAGTGAAGGGATTCAGGGAAACCGGTTATTTTCATATAGTCGGACTTGAGTCCTGGAAATGGGAAGTACAATGCCTGCACTTTAAAGGAGGGGTTTGGGATATTGGCAGTTTGGAGGGATATGTTGTGTATCTTTATACGTATATGCTTCTAAACTGTTGTATTCTGAGCACCTCTGCAAAAGCAGTGATAATGTGTGAGTGTGGTGAAAGTGTTGAATGATGATGAAAGTATTTTCTTTTTGGGGATTTTCTTTCTTTTTTTTGGGTCACCCTGCCTCGGTGGGAGACGGCCGACTTGTTAAAAAAAAAAAAAAAAAAAGTATGTTTTATTTTATTAACACACTGGCCGATTCCCACCAAGGCAGGGTGGCCCGAAAAAGAAAAACTTTCACCATCATTCACTCCATCACTGTCTTGCCAGAAGGGTGCTTTACACTACAGTTTTTAAACTGCAACATTAACACCCCTCCTTCAGAGTACAGGCACTGTACTTCCCATCTCCAGGACTCAAGTCCGGCCTGCCAGTTTCCCTGAATCCCTTCATAAATGTTACTTTGCTCACACTCCAACAGCACGTCAAGTATTAAAAACCATTTGTCTCCATTCACTCCTATCAAACACACTCACGCATGCCTGCTGGAAGTCCAAGCCCCTTGCACACGAAACCTCCTTTACCCCCTCCCTCCAACCTTTCCTAGGCCATCCCCTACCCCGCCTTATTTCCACTACAGACTGATACACTCTTGAAGTCATTCTGTTTCGCTCCATTCTCTCTACATGTTCTTACCACCTCAACAACCCTTCCTCAGCCCTCTGGACGACAGTTTTGGTAATCCTGCACCTCCTCCTAACTTCCAAACTACGATATCTCTGCATTATATTCACTCCACATATTGCCCTCAGACATGACATCTCCACTGCCTCCAGCCTTCTCCTCGCTGCAACATTCATCACCCATGCTTCACACCCATATAACAGCGTTGGTAAAACTATACTCTCATACATTCCCCTCTTTGCCTCCAAGGACAAAGTTCTTTGTCTTCACAGACTCCAAAGTGCACCACTCACCCTTTTCCCCTCATTAATTCTATGATTCACCTCATCTTTCATAGACCCATCCGCTGATACGTCCACTCCCAAATATCTGAATACATTCATCTCCTCCATACTCTCTCCCTCCAATCTGATATCCAATCTTTCATCATCTAATCTTTTTGTTATCCTCATAACCTTACTCTTTCCTGTATTCACTTTTAATTTTCTTCTTTTGCATACCCTACCAAATTCATCCACCAACCTCTGCAACTTCTCTTCAGAATCTCCCAAGAGCACAGTGTCATCAGCAAAGAGCAGCTGTGACAACTCCCACTTTATGTGTGATTCTTTATCTTTTAACTCCACGCTTTTTGCCAAGACCCTCGCATTTACTTCTCTTACAACCCCATCTATAAATATATTAAACAAATAACAAAAAAAGGCACAATACCATGACTGGAACGATACACAAATAACCCGCACATAAAAGAGAGAAGCTTACGATGACGTTTCAGTCCGACTTGGACCATTTACAAAGTGTGACTTTGTAAATGGTCCAAGTCGGACCGAAACGTCGTCGTAAGCTTCTCTCTTTTATGTGTGGGTTATTTGTGTATTGTGTATATTAAACAACCACGGTGACATCACACATCCTTGTCTAAGGCCTACTTTTTCTGGGAAATAATCTCCCTCTTTTCTACATACTCTAACTTGAGCCTCACTATCCTCGTAAAAACTCTTCACTGCTTTCAGTAACCTACCTCGTACACCATACACCTGCAACATCTGCCACATTGCCCCCCTATCCACCCTGTCATATGCCTTTTCCAAATCCATAAATGCCACAAAAACCTCTTTAGCCTTATCTAAATACTGTTCACTTATATGTTTCACTGTAAACACCTGGTCCACACACCCCCTACCTTTTCTAAAGCCTCCTTGTTCATCTGCTATCCTATTATCCGTTTTACCCTTAATTCTTTCAATAATAACTCTACCATACACTTTACCAGGTATACTCAACAGACTTATGCCCCTATAATTTTTGCACTCTCTTTTGTCCCCTTTGCCTTTATACAAAGGAACTTCTGCATCTCTCTGCCAATCCCTAGGTACCTTACCCTCTTCCATACATTTATTAAATAATTGCACCAACCACTCCAAAACTATATCCCCACCTGCTTGTAACATTTCTATCTTTATCCCATTAATCCCGGCTGCCTTACCCCCTTTCATTTTACCTACTGCCTCACGAACTTCCCCCACACTCACAACTGGCTCTTCCTCACTCCTACAAGATCTTATTCCTCCTTACCCTATACACAAATCACAGCTTCCCTATCTTCATCAACATTTAACAATTCCTCAATATATTCCCTCCATCTTGCCAATACCTCTAACTCTCCATTTAATAACTCTCCTCTCCTATTTTTAACTGACATTCGCAGTTTTGAAAGCCTTTGCAGCTCTTGACATCCAAAAAAGGACAGATCTGCATTGTTCTGAAATTCAGTGTGTGCTTCATTGTTGGAGCAAAGTTCAAAAAGTGCCTCTGCTAATCCTTCAGGCTCTTCTGGCACATCAGCAATTTCACACTTAGAGGAATTCACAACTTAACTTGTCGGTTTTCTAAACCATTCATCACAACTTACAGTATGTGAATCAAGATATGGAAAGTAATCAGAGAACTGCTTTGTGAGTTTGGTAATATGCCCTGTAACTAAATCCTTGATGTCTCCAAAAGAAAGATCTTCACACTCTACTGAAAACACAGCTAACTTCAGAAAGGCAGCTGTATTGTTCTGTTCTAATTTCTGGTTCTATTACAAAAGCTTTGATCCAAACACTGAAATCCTTTCTCTGGCCGTAATAACATTGATGTTTTTCCATTGCAATTCTTTGTTCAATTCATTCACATACCCAAAGATGTCAGCTAAAAATGTGAGATGTGCAGCCCAAGAGAAGTTTGTTAACTTACCTGCAAGGACATGCTTTTGATCAACCAGAAAAATTTCAAGTTCAGTTTTGAGAGCCCAAACTTGATTCAGAACATGTCCACATGAAAGCCACCTACTTCTGTGTGATAAAGTAGGTCTGAATATTCAGCCTCATCATCCTTACATAAGTCATGAAATAGCCGCATGTTTAGTGACAGTATTGACAATCTTGATAACATCATTCATGACAGCTTCCAGTGCAGGTTCCAAATGCTTCACAACCAGTGTCTGGCGATGGATCATATGGTGGGTAAGTTCAATTTTTGGATTCTCCTCTCTGGCCAAAGCCAAAAAGCCACTAGTATGACCCAACTTGACTGGAGCTCCAGCAACAAACACAGCAATGCACTCTTCCCACTTTAAATTAATGTTTGGTGTTTTGAAGTGTTCATTAACCTTATTGAAGACAGTGCCTCGAGCCGTCAGCTCGAGAGGAGAACAAAACAAGATTTCCTCTTCAACTCCGTTGGAACCTTTGTAGAGAATGTACACCATCAGCTGCGAATTGCTAGTGACATCTGTAGTCTCATCAAGCTAAATAGCAAAATGTTTGCCCTCTTTTATTGAAAAAATCACGTGTTCCTTCACATTTTCTCCTAAGATGGAAATTCGCTCTTTTACAACTTGTGCAAACAATGGCACTGAATTCAGTTGCATGGCTTTCTTTCTGAGCACACATGATCTCTGCCATTTTCACAGCTACAGGTTTAACCTTCTCCTGACCAATAGTATGTTGTTTCTTGTTTTGGGCATTTTCACAGCTACAGGTTTAACCATCTCCTGACCAATAGTATGTTGTTTCTTGTTTTGGGCAATCAACCAGGCCACTTCAAGTGTTTCTTCAGTTGACTCCTTTAAAAAGACTCTGCAGTCAGTACTTTCAAATAGACAACACACTGTGGTTTTATTTCTTCTTTGTTTTCTGTTTTTGTGAAGCCATAACTGAGGAACTCTTCCTGGTATGTTCTTTTCCTATTTGATGTCAGCTGAAGGGTAAATGTGAAAATGATAGAAAAACAAATGAATAATATAATTTTAGCATGTTATATAACTTTTCTCTAACAAAAAAGGAATCACAAAAAATAAAATAGAGTATAAGATTAATACAAAACCACCAAACATTTATATTAGTATGCGAGCACTTTCAGATATCTATAATTGGAATCGTAGATTCTAAAAAAAATAAAATATAAATAAATATTACATAGTATACTCCTAATTGTTATGACAAAGTCGTAAACCTACTTACATAACATTGCACTTACATTGATTGTAAGCAGAGATAATTATCGATAGCGAGATAGGACAATAGGCAAAAAGTTAGGTGATGGTGGTGTCGACAGTGAGACATGCATTTGTTATGCCGACACACGTTGTTGCCAGCTGCTGGAATCCTTACCGTTTTACATTATTGCCAACTTAAGAAATAGTCCCTACAAATTAGATTTTTAATTTTATCAAGAAACTAAAGAAAAGTTATTTGTTTAAAAAAATAACTTTTGTAAGTTGCTTCGCTAATACAGGTCCTCCATCACAAATACGGCATCATTGGGACCTGTAGTGTGCCGGATTACTGAATTTCCCGAATTACAGAGTGGTTAAGTTAGAATACACTTAATAAAATTAACCAACTTGACTTACACAGTTCATTGAACATAGGCAAAAATCGAACATTTCTGCTACTTTGAGCTCAATTTCAAGGTACTTTTCGTCATGAAAGCAATCAAAATCATCTCTATTTCTGTAATATATCTTCCATTCTATCAAATGAGTCCAAAAAATGAGAATACAACCATAAAAACCATACGAAAATATACTGCAAAGAGGTGGCTAATGGCTGAGAAGTTAACTCCCTTATTTATCGTTCGTCTTTTTTATTTTTGTTGTACGTTAAGAAGCATCTTTCCATCATACATTGCCCAACTTTGAATGAGATAGCCCAACAAACAACCGAGAAAAAAAAAATATTTACCAAAAATCAAATATGGCAAGCCCAAGCCAGGTACTGGAAATAAGTCCCTTTGTCTAACTTTTCTGGGTTATCCTAGGTTCTCTATACATACACTGCTATGTATAATAATCTATGTAACTGTATTTGTGTATACCTGAATAAACTTACTTACTTCTAGTCTGTCAACTGAGTACAAGAAACCGCCCATTCACTTATTTCAACTACCCAATAAAGTGGTCAGAAATTGGCAATTTGGCCGATTTCACACAAATTTTAACAGATGCCAATTTCAAAATAGGGTCCAGAATAAACAATGCAGACATTCCTGGAACTAAAATAACATTTTCTCTTCATTAGTCACGGCTACAGGCCCCTCTTATATTACTCTTGCTTATCATTTGGAATTTTTATTCACAAAAAAAAAAATAGAAGATTTACTGTCATGCAGACTGCTGCATTATTGTAATAATTGTATAAATAATGTCAATCCATTCTTGACTCCGTACTGGAATTTAGACTGGCAGGCAGACAGGTATTGGACGGTGACGTCATTTGTTTACTCTTGAGCTTCGCTAAAGAATAGAACATTTTCGCTACTGTGAGTGCAATTTCAAGGTACGTTTCGTCATGAAAGCAATCAAAATCATATCTAGTTCTGTAATATATCTTTCATTCTATCCAATGAGACCGAAAAAATGAGAATATAACCATAACAACCATACAAAAATATACCGCTAAGCGGCTGCTAATGGCTGAGAAGTGAACTCTGCTATTTATGGTCTGATTTCTTTCATTTTTGGTGTACGTGAAGAAGTATCTTTCCATCATACATTGCCCAAGTTTGAATAAGATAACCCAACAAACAACTGAGAAAATATAATAATAATAATAATATCTTTATTTACTACACGTACATGTACAAGGTATACAGGCCTAGCTGACATCAGTGACATACTACTGTATAGAAAGGCACTTGCTATGCTGAGTATTTCAAGAAAATTATATCAGTGTCCCAGGGTAACACCCACACTAGTCGACTAACACCCAGGTACCCATTTACGATGGGTAAACATAGACAACAGGTGTAAAGAAACACGCCTAATGTTTCTACCCTGGCTGGGAATCGAATATTTACCAAAAATCATATATGGCTAACCCAAGCCAGGTACTAAAAATAAGCCACATTGACGTTTTTTGGGGTTATCCTAGGTTCTCTACACATGTGCTGCTATGTGTGATAATCTATAGAGAGAAAATAACTTTTTTGTTTCATGTTTATGGTGGAGTACAAGTTTATATCATAGTTAGCCCTGTGCTATACTCCGTTTTCTCTAATATAAGCCACCAAGACAAGGATAGGAGAATGGTATTTGTTTACCATATCCTCTTCATAACTCTGTTGAACTGCTTGGTGTTATGCCAAATATTTTTCATTCTGGAGTATTTAACATGTTTTATGTTATTTATATTGTTTCTTATGTCATATTAGATCAATTGTGATAGGCAAATAAGCTGTAGTGTTGATATTAGCGTAATAATAAAGCATATTCTGCTGCTTCATGAGACTGAGCTCATGGCAACCGACAGTGGCTTCAAAGCCACCTTATCTTTAATGGATAATGTACTGTGTAGGTGCTTTACATAATGAGAAGCATTTCTTTTATTCATTGGAACCATGGCTAGGGCTAAAAGTAAGCAGGTTAAAACAATAAATGGAGAAAGACATTGGAATGACTTGTGCAGCAAGTAGCGCCACCAAACAGTACCAGCAGGTTGGTGTGGCGACCCTGGAAATTTGAAATTATGGTAGCCAAAATTAGTGCCGAATAACTGAAGGAGCTGAATAACTGATTGCCGGATTTGTGATGGCGGACCTGTAATAAATTTTGGTGCTATTTTATTTAAGTTTATTCAACTTTCATTACCCCGAAGATTTTCAGTTTTACCCCATTTGAGTAATTTATCCTGGTTCCCTGATCTCTGCTCTAGAATTGATGAATTTTCAAGTATCAAACAGTCTTTGTCTAGAGAGTTTCAAAAGTTTGAATATTTACACCAGGTTTAAATTCACACAGGCTTAAATAACAAAAATGCAAAATGTTATGTGCAATTCCTATTTATTTCAGATATTTAATTCTGAGGGGAAGAATTTTTATAGGGTAAACGATGTTTACCATGCTGCATATGAGTGTAGATGAATGGTTCAGAGAACCGACAAGTTGATAAATTAGACACACGTGAAACATTGGGGTATCTTTAACCCTTTGACTGTTTCCGACGTATAAATACGTCTTACGAGCCAATGTTTCTGACGTATTTATACGCATAAATTCTAGCAGCTTCAAATCAAGCAGGAGAAAGCTGGTAGGCCCACATGTGAGAGAATGGGTCTCCATGGTCAGTGTGCACCATATAAAAAAAATCGGGGAGCCAGTGGTGCATTGTGGGAATGCCATTTCAGTTGTCCTTTTTCAGCATGTCTAGCGGTAAGAATATGTGATTCCCTAGCAAATCTGGGACTCTTCTCTTCCCAAGTGATGCTCTAACACAGATGGAAGTGTCAGTGAAGATCAATTTCATGATTTGGAGGAGTTTGAGACCAAAAGCAATGGAGGAGGAGGAGGGGAGGAAGAGGAGGAGGAGGGAGGAGGAGGAGGAGGAGAAGGAGAAGAGGAGGAGGAGGAAGAAGAAGATGTAATAATATTGTTCCCTTGAAGCAAGAAAAAAAAAAGTCCACCCCATGACAGTGACAAGATAAGGGAAGATAACATCTGATAAGAGCTGACTTTGATGAGCGTAAAGGAGGGTAATATTACATGACCATCGCCCTCCCTTTGTTTTTGCTGGTACACAAACATTTCTGTCTGTCTATTTGTCTGTCTGTCAAGCTCCCTGTCTGTCCATCTAGCTCTCTGTCTCAGAGAGAGCCACAAGACTGTGTCATCACGTTTACTCACATCTTCAAGCAGAGTATAGCACTTTGTCTGGATTTCTTGGGTTATCCTAGGTAATTTACACTATGTATACTTGTATTTATGTGTACCTGTGAGACAGAGATAGGCAGACAGATAGAAAGAGAGACAGAGTGAAAGATATAGAATGAGGGAGAAAGATAATTAGATAGAATGGAGGAGGGGAAGCAGCATCCGACCCCATTGTTTTGACAGGAGGTAGGGGTGTGAGTAATGAGACAATATGTCACTTTGACAGCTGCCGACTTCTGACTCAAAACAATTATAAGCCACACACACGCACACAAGACAAGGAGGAGGAGAAGGAGGAGAAGGAGAAGGAGGAGAAGGAGAAGGAGGAGAAGGAGAAGGAGAAGGGGGGGAGAGGAGAAGGAGAAGGAGAAGTAGAAGTAGAAGGAGGAGAGGAGGAGGAGGAGGAGGAGGAGGAGGAGGAGGAGAAGGAGGAGGAGAAGGAGGAGGAGAAGGAGGAGGAGGAGGAGGAAGGAGGAGGAAGGAGGAGGAGGAGGAGAAGAAGGAGGAGGAGAAGAAGGAGGAGGAGAAGAGGAGGGAAAGGGGGAGGAGAAGGAGGAGAAGGAGGAGGAGGAGGAGAGGAGGAGGAGGAGGAGAAGGAGGAGGAGGAGAGGAGGAGGAGGATGAGGAGGAGGAGGATGATTGTTTGTTTTTGTAAACAAGTTTTGTAAACAATATATTGATAATTATGTTTGTGTGCTTATTGTGTTGTATACAACGAGTGTATATATATACATTGCACCTTACTTTGGTCTCATAGGCCAATAAGTTATGTGAAAAAATAAAATAGTGAAAAAAACAAAAAACCTTCAAATACAAGTAAACTAAAGTTTACCGGGTGAGCGGCAGTCGCCGCTGTTGCCATACGCGGCTCATTTTCTGCAAACTTCACGGCTCTATATCTCGGTAAGTACCGATGGCAAAAAATTTTTTTTGGACTAAAACACTCAGAAAAATAATCTTAACATTTTCATAAGAAAAAATATTTTTTTTTTTTTTTGAATATTTGGCGACATAGAATGACAGTTTCAGAGAGGGGCCTGAAACAGTCAAAGGGTTAAAGAGGAAACATTTCATCATACTTCTCCTGTTCTTCACCATTCTCCTTTGTTTGGACTGATGAAGCCACTGTATGGCAAAATGTTTCCTCATTAAAGATACCCAAATGATACACGTGTCTAATTTATTTGTTTATGAGTGCACTCCATTGTATATAAGCTAGCAGCACTTACTGTCTGTATTCTTTCCTGTCATGTATTTGATCAGACATTTCCAAAATGTTTATTTCATTGTGTATTGATTTCTTTTATTTCAGGATAACCGCACTGTGCAAACAACGCCTCTGGGGCGTATAGCCTCGTTCTATTACTTGTCACATAAAACCATTCATCAGTTCCAAGAAAAACTCAATCCTTCTCTTACCGTAGAAGATTTCCTAGATCTTCTTACTCAGGTAGTGTTTTTCTTCTTCTTTGAGGCTATTAATTTGTTTACTGACTTGAAAATACTCTGTAATAGATCATCTTTGAACAAATCAGCCGTATCCCACTGAGGCAGGGTGGCCCAAAAATAAAAACAAAAGTTTCCCTCTTTAACTTTAGTAATGTATACAGGAGAAAGGGTTACTATCCCCTTGCTCCCTTGGTAATAGATATTGTATCATAAAAAAAAAAGGATGACTAAATTTCATAAAATTTTAGCAGCTTAATTTCTTCAGTAATGATTATAATTCATGAACTGTTCTCAAAATATTATTTTTCTGTATACTTCAGGCCTATGAATATGATCAGTTACCAGTTCGTCACAATGAAGATAACCTGAATGGGGAGCTAGCAAAATCCTGTCCAATTGAAGTTAATGCCTACACATACGACTCCTCACACACCAAAGCCCACCTCCTGCTACAAGCTACAGCCGCTCC
>NC_069400.1:62800504-62826488 GCF_026875155.1 Cherax quadricarinatus | reverse complement strand
TAAAAAAAACCCTACTCACTTCAACCGAAACAGCAAACAGACTTAATGTTTTCTTCTCCACCATGGGAAAAAAAATCTAGCAAACAAAATCCCATGCCAACGCTCGTCCATAGACGAAGCAGGTTCTAGGATATTCCCCTAAGAAAGAAGAAGAGCAGGAGTAAACTGGAGAGAGAAAGACGCTCCCTCTACAGAAGACGAGGAAGAGTCATTTGAGCCTCAGGAGTGCTAGAATATCTGATACACGAAAGGAGGCGCTGCCCAGGAAGTGGAAACTATCGACTTAAGTTAAATGACTCTTACAGGAACCAGGAGAGACAGGAGGAGCTTAAGCTATTAGTGAAATTGAAAGAAATTCAAAACATTTCTTTTCATTTTGCAAAAACAAGGCAAATACCACATTTTAGTATCGGGCCTTACTCAGACAGGATGGGACTTACACAGATGACAACAAGAAATGAGTGAAATATTGAAATCCCAGTACGACTCTGTGTTTAGTAAAACCACTAATCGGTCTGAGGTTTCGACGACCCAAAATTGTTTTCTTCATGAATGAGCCTCAAAACTCCATAAAGGGTATGCCAGATTTCCGACATTACCCTAACTCCGATAGATTTTCGAAAAAGCCATTGACAACATGCCTATGCACTCAGCCCCGGGCCCAGACTCGTGGAACTCTGTTTTCATTAAGAACTGCAAAAAAACCCTCTCGCGTCCCCTAAGTACACTATGGAGGAGGAGCTTGGACATGGGTGAAATTCCACAGTCACTCAAAACAACGGATACACCCCCACTCCACAAAAGGTGGCAGCAAAGCATTAGCTAAGAACTTTTAGACCAATAGTTCTGACGTCCCACATCATAAAATCTTTGAAAGAGTGCTAAGAAGCAGGATTGCAAATCACCTGGATTCCCAAAATCGCACAATCCAGGGCAACATGGGTTCAGGGCAGGTCGCTCTCCCTCTCACAACTACTGGATCACTATGACATGGCCTTGGATTGCACTGGAAGAAAATCGGGAATGCAGATGTAAAAACACAGACTTTGCAAAAGCATTTGACAAATGCGATCATGGCGTATTAGCCCATAAAATACGTGCTAAAGGAATAACTGGGAAAGTGGGGAGATGGATCTTCAACTTCCTAACAAATCGAACACAAAGAGTAGTGGTCAACAGAGTTAAATCGGGGCTGCATAGTGAAGAGCTCTGTTCCACAAGGCACAGTACTCGCCCCCATCTTATTCCTTATCCTCATATCAGACATAGACAGAGATTTTTCCCACCACAGCACCGTATTCACCCTTTGCGGATGATACTAGGATCTGCTGAGGCTGTCATCTGCAGAGGACGCGGTTAACCTCCAAGAAGATATAAACAAAGTTTTCCGTGGGCAACGGTAATCAATTGATGTTCAATGAGGACAAATTCCAATACTCCGTTATGGAAAACTGGAGGGAGATAATAACTAGAACAGGTTATACTACAGACTCCGGCCATACAACAGAGCGGAAAAATAATGTAAGGGACCTGGGAGTAGTAATGTCTGAGGATTCTCACTTTCAAGGATCACAACAGTGCCACGATCACACGTGCAAAGGAAAATGATAGGATGGATAATGAGAACTTTCAAAACGAGAGATGCCAAGCCAATGATGATTTCCCTTTTTAAATCACTTGTTCTCTCTAGGTGGAATACTGCTGTACATTAACATTCAATTCAAAAGCAGGTGAAATCGCAGATCTAGAGAGTGTACAGAGATCCTTTACTGCACGTTAAAGTTCTGTCAAACACCTTAACTACTGGGAACGCTTGGGAAAGCAATTGTTTTGGGGGGGGGAAAAAAAAAACTTCCCCGGGAAAATTTTGGGAAGGAATGGCCCCCAAATTGCACACAGAAATCACTCCCTAAAGAAAGTAAAAGACGGGGCAGGCGTTTCAAAAAGGCCCCCAAAAAAAGTAGGGCGCCATTGGTACACAAAGGGGAAAACCCATAAGTGCCCGGGGCCCAAAACTGTTCCCGCCTCCCATAAAAAGCATTAAGGGAATTGCCAAAAACCCCCCTGGCTGCTTCAAGAGAGAGGGGAAAGATACCTAAAGTCGTGCCGGTCAGCCGGGCTGTGGCTCGTACTTTGGACTGCGTGCGGCCAGCAGTAACGCCTAGTTGATCAGGCCCTGACCATGGGGAGGCCTGGTCATGGACGGGCCCGCGGGGGCTTGATCCCGGAATAACCCCAGGTAACCGGGTAACCTCCGGTTAGGTAACTCCCCCAAAATACGCATTCCTGCTCAACCCAAAACCCCATAGAATTTGGCCACATAAACACCTTAAAAAAAACAAGGGCAGAGACATAACTTGCCTGCTTTTTTGAAAAAAGCTTCTAAAAGTATTGCACCAATTATTGCAAAAAACCTTTTAAAAAACCCAGAATCATCTACCCCCCAACAATCCTCAAAAAGCAGGGTCCTCGATCCAAAAGGGAGGGGGAAAAAGCTGACTTGAATAACTATGCCAATATCTAACTTATCATGCCCTCAAAATTTTAAAAAATTAATTATAACGGATCTTTCCCTCCTGTCTCCAAAATTTAAAAACCCTTGATTTTGGATTCAGGAATAATAAAAGCACAAATGACATCATACACATGCTGAATTAATTATACCGCAATCAAAAAAAAAAAGACCGGGGGGATTTTCTTTGATTTACGAAAAGCTTTCGATCGTCACCTGACTGCGTACCCAAATTTTATGCACTAGGTATTAGAGGCCAAATCCCTCAACTACCTAAAAACATCCTTTGTAAAAAGAACTCAATATGTGTATGAAAATTGAGAAAAACTCTCCACCCAAACCCAATCACGTGGGAGCCCCCAAAGGAAGGTCCTGGGCCCCACTCCTCTTCTCATTACATCAATGATTACCGTATGCATCACAGCTATAAAAACCCATATTTTTGCAGATGACATACATATTTTTTTTCCCCCCCCAAACACAGTCATACTAGCAAACACAGTCAATGCTTTTTACGGGAAAATATCTGCTGGATGATGATTAACAAACTTACCCTGAACACTGAAAAACCCATTTCATTCGTTTGGAAAAAAAAGCTGCTAATTTTTCCAAATTTAAATAATGCTAAATGGATCTCAGTCAAAAAATCACGAGGGAAAATTCCTAGGTACCCACCTTGACAGGCCTTAAATTTTCCGGCCCACACATACAACAAATCCCCAAAAGAAAATCTCCAAATGTAGGCTTACTAAAAAGATAAGGTCTAATTCCAAAAACCCCTCCCCTGGCACTGTCCCATCCTCAATACCCTTTTTACAAGGGAAAATTTGTGCATGGGGATCACAAACCCAATTTCCAAAAACCCTAATAACCCCAAAAGGCAGCGTAAGAATATAACAAATTCCCACTCCCCCAGATACTCACCAATTTTCAAAAGTTGAATTCCCCACCTTTAAAGAATACCCATTTTATTCATTGTTACTACATACACAGAACAATAACGCAAATAAAAACCCCCCCTAAAAAATTCTCCTCACCAACCTAAACGGGGAACAGACCACAACACAAACACAGATCTTTTTTTGGGGTATACCTCGTGTCCTATACACTGTATAAAAAAGCAATAAAGGGCCCAAAATAGGAAAATTCACCCCAGAAGATTTAAAGTAACCCCAGTCGAAATCATTTAAGGGATTCAAAAAACCATTAAAATCACCCTAGACTAATCCCAATACCATTTACACACTTACTCACTCTGTACTTCCAATCATAACTGAAAAAAACCCTTTTGAACCTTTTATCCATTGTTGACAGGAATATATTGAATCATTGTTTCCAAAAAAAGCATTTTCGAATATAAATTTCTTTGTCTTATAAAAATATTGATTTTTTTAAAATTTAAAATCTATTGTAAAAATGAAATAATTAAACCCTACTGTAAAAATTGATATACTTCCCCTTAGTTTTAAAGTAGACTGTAAGCCAATAATGTTAAGTTCCCCCATAATCGAGGCATAAAGGGTTCTCTTTGCTTGCAACCCATATTGAAATTTTAAAATCTAAATGTACTGTTTGCAAGTAAAAAAATAAAAAAAATAAGGTGATTTGTATAGATCCCCGAGGGTTTGGGGTAGGAGAGGTAAGGATAGATTAGAGAATTTATATATAATGCTGTGTGAGGTGAATAACCCTTCTTGTGGGGGGTGCCAACGTTTTGGATGTTGGGAAAATGGGATAAATACTTTGATTTAAGGCACGCGAACATGCCATTGTTCCAAAAATGTGGCCCTCAGACCGTACACATGTATTGAAATTTTGAACCCGATTAGATGGGGTTCTCGAGTTAAAAAAATAATATGAAAAAGTTAGAGGAAAAAAAAATTTCAGGCAACGTCAAAGGTTCCATTCGGGATACACTTAATAACTGTTTTAAAATTTTGTGGGAAAAAAAAATTGAGAGGTTAACATTTTAAGGTTATATTTCTTTTTATTAAAATTGTATCGATTAGCTGTATATATTTTTCCAAAATAAACTAAATAATGAAAAAAAAAATTTACCAACCTGAGGATTTCAATAATGGAATTAAAAAAAAACCGGGGACGGCAGCCCTGAGGCCCCATTAGACGTTTTTTGCTGCAGCAATCTTTTTTTAAAACCTCTACATGCCCAAATTATCGACTGCCCAAACAAATTGCTATGTGCAATTCATAATTTTTTTTTTCTGGTGTACGTAAAATTTACGTCTTTCACCGTCGGGGTTTGGGAGATAATTATGTTCAGTAGGGGAAAGTTAAAGGTCCCTTCAATTCCTTGAATCAAGAGCCCTTCAACGCATAAAGGTGATCTTACTGAAGGGATACCATTGTGAATGTAAGTCTGGACTCTATTTAATAGTCTTCTCTCTTGTGATCACGAACAATATAAGACGTATAAAAAAGCCTTTTTACTTATACTAAGGGGAACAATGAAGGTGAGGACATTTATTTATTTTTTTTTTAAATTTGTACATGATCATTGATGTAAAAAGAAAAAAAAGTGGTTAAGTGAACAGCCAAAACCCCCCTTGTATGGGTTAAAAAATTAAACTTAATATTAACTAAGCAATGATACATTCAGTGGTAAAATTATAGTAAACAAATAAAAATTTAAGAAACAAATGAGTATTTAAAAAGAATGTTATAGGGTCTTTTGCTGATTTTGTGAGCATTCAAAAAAAGGGGGAGTATTCTGTTAGGAAAATGAAATTAAAAAAAACAAAGTTTGATAGGGTCACAGGTTAAACATTTTTTATACGTTTTTCGTATTTATTTAGTTTGGGTGAGTAAGTGTTTTTTAAAAAAGAGAATTAAATTTATAAACAGTGTTTCTTTTATATTAAGGTAATAAATTCCCAGTTTTTTGGGCCCTTTTATGTGCTTGATTTCTTGCTGTGTGAGATGGACACGAGGAACTAAAAGAGTGATCTGTCCCTTTGTGTTTGGTCATGTGTTCTTTGGGTTGGTAAGGGACGTTTGGGGAGGGTTTTATACCCGAGTTTAAGTGTTTTTGTATGTAGGGGTCAATAAAAAGTAGGTGTTTTGTAGGTGGTGGGTTTTAGATTTTAAAATATTGGTGGGTGTGCTGCTGGAGTAAAAATTTTGTATATTTGATGCAGCCTTTTTTTGGGTTTAATTAGTGGTCTGAGGATGGTTTTTTTTGTTGTTGACCCCATCCCCAAAATTCCATGGTGAATGGGGGTAAAATAGTGATGTATAGGGCCAGGAGGGCTGACTGTGGACATATACCGTATCTTCGATAGTTGCCTACAGTTTAAATTTTTTTTAGAAATTTTTTGTTGTTTTTTTGTGTAGAAATTTGAGTTTTATAAAGGGTTTGGATTCCTAAAAATTTTTCCCCTTTCTGTTACTTTTGATGGGTACCCGTTTATCTTTAAAAGTTAAAGGGGGACATCTGTATCTGTTTCAAACTAATGAAGTGGTTTTTTGAAATATTGAGAGAAATTTTTGTTAGTCTCACCAGGTAAAATTTTTTTCGAAATTTCGGTTTTTTTCGTATTGGCTAGATGACGGGTTTTGGTGAGAGAAGACGTAGTGTGTCTCTCAAATGGTGTGGGTTTGAGTGTTGAGATGCATTTTTGGTAGGTCGTTTAAGAAAACAGAAAAAAGGCCCCGGGGCATTTCCCTGGGGACCCCAGCTGTAATTGCTGTGGGGAAAGAGTTTGCCCCTTTTGTGTACACATATTGGCTTCTGTTGTAAAGGGTATGACTTTAGGTAGTTGAGGGGAGTGCCCCCTTTTACCCGTGGCGACTTTTTAAAGTAGCAAATCATGGTCAACAGTATCAAAGCTTTTACGTAAATCATGAAAATCCCCAGTGTATATATGTTTTAGCATGTGTTAAAAAAGCTTTATCGTATTTTTATTAGGCCTGAAAACCCCCAAAGACAGGGGTTTGGGATTCATTTTGTTCTCGACCCGCGGGAAAAAGAGGAGCTTTTTACAATTTCTCTTTCACGCCACCCGGGGAGGAAAACAGCATAGCACCAAGATGGGGACCCAATGAAAAGGCGCGTAAATAACTGCTGCATTGAGTGGTTAAGGATCTTTAAGTACGCCACGGTGAACGTTCTCCCCAAGCATTATCAGGGCTGTTATGGCATCCCCAAAGAAGAGTTTGGGTTTTACCTGGGAAATTCAAGGGGGGGTTTTGGGGGGAAGTTCGGGGGCTTCACTCCTCCATCCAGTTTCAAGAAAAGGAGAGAAACGGGGTGGAAGTATGCTTAATGATGGTCCCCGTTTTTTACCCCTTTGGGTGAAGGTTGGAATGTCTTTTTGAGGCCAAAAGCATACACCCGATTTTCAGGGATTGGGGGCGTAAAATTCCGAGTGGGAATGTGGAGGGACGGCCCCCCCGGGGGGTCCGGGGATTAATAAAATTTCCCTGGGGGGGTTCCAAATTACATTTGCTAACCCCCCAGAAAAGGTTTTTTTCCTATGCGGGGCGGGAAGCTGCCCTTTTGGGGATTTAATGGAAATGGTGGGCACAATCCCCAGGGACCAAAGGCCTGGGGGAAGAGAAAGCTTTTGGAAAGGCATTAAACCGTATTTGCGGGGGATGGAAACCCGGGGGGGGGCCTTGGAGTGAGGGGGGGAAAACAAGGTTTTTTGGACGGGTGTTTACCTTTCCGGGAAGGGGGGGGGGGAATAATCCTGTCAAAGATGTTTTGGTACCCAATTCGCCAAGAAGGGTTTTGGGGCTTTTTCGAAGGATTTTTTTGAAAATCGGGGCATTGGGAAGGTATGGGCGGGGGGGTATTCCCGGGGATGGTGAAAGAAAGGGGAAAGGAAGACTTTTGTAGGTTTCTTTGGGGGAAAAAGTTTTCGGGTCCCCCGAGATTGGGGTTTAAGAAATAGTGTGTAGGGGGTAGTCCCGCGAGATCAGCGGGGGCATCGACATGGACAAAAATTTTTCCCCACCCAGTGCAAGGCCTGGAAGAAGATTTTGGGCAGCGGGAGAAAAAGGCAAACCGGGGGGGAAGGGGGGAAAAGGGTGGCGGAAGGGCCCCGGGAAGGGGTTGGAGGCGGCGGGGTTGTGAGTGGGCGGCCTATAAAGGAGGGCCGTGCCTCACCATAGGGGAAGCTGCCATTCCTTTTTAAAATTTAGGTTGAACTTTCAAATGTAAAGTCTTTAAAAAAAAAAAAAAAACCGGGTCAAAGGGTATGGTTAAGAGTGGGTTTTAAGGAAATTTATTTTTGTTTGGGCCCCGTTTTTTTTAGCAGGAAAAAACCATAGGTTGGATGGAGGGTTTGTTTTTTTCAAAGGTTTATAGGTTGTTTCCAGTGTGTTTTTTTTTGAGGGTTGAAAAAAGGGGGGTGTGGCTGTGGCGGTAAGGAGACCCCCGTTTCCTTTGCGTTTTTCCTGGGTTTGGAGGAAGGGGGGTGGGAGGGGTTTCAGAGTGGAATGGGTTTTGGGGGCCGGGAGGTTTTAGTTTTTTGTAAAGGGGTACATGCAAACAAAAATAATAAAACTAGGGTTTTAAGGTGGATTTTTTGTACGCGATATTCTGGTATTTTAAAAAAACTTCAGAGGTTTTCTGCTATTACAGTGATTTTGGGGAATTGGGGAATTGTTTTTCATAGGAATGGTTTATGGGTTTCCGAGGGGGGGCGGTTGTGTTTTGGGGGTTCTGGAGAGATGTTTTTGGGCGAGATATTGAGTGGTAGATGTGGGGGGAGTAGGGGATAGGGAGTGGGAAGCACACTTTTATCTAGGGGATATGAGGGGACGGTTTTTATATAGGTTTTATGTTTTAGGCCGGGGGAAAGGTGTGGAGAGGGGTGGGTTTTTTCTGACATCGTGCTGTTAAGCAGATTTTTTAGGGGTTTTAATGGCATAGTGAAGTTTATGGGGCGGGGGTAGGAAATTGAAATGTGAGGTACTTAGGGGGATGAGGGTGACGTATAGGGGTTTTTGAAGAGGGGTGGAAAAAATCCTTTGGGAGACAAAAGGATATGGAGAAAGGATTTGCTGGATTGGGGGAAATGAGGGCTAGTTGGATCCCCCCGGGTCTTTTTTTAAAAATATGGGGTAAAAGGGGGAATGTCGAGGTGGAGCTTTAAAAGGGTTACAAAAAATTATCTTTGAAAGGTCAGTTAAATGCTGTTATCAGAGGAAACGGGGGGGGAGTGAAGGACAAGGAACGTTTTGCAAAAAATAGGTGGCGGAAATTCACAATGGAAAAATTTGAGGCAAAAATTAGAGTTGGGCAAAGGGTTGGGAGGACGTTTTTTTTTAAAAGGGGATAGGCCTCGGTTTGTATAAAGGGGGTTTTTAAAGGGAAAGGCAGGCAAAAAAAAAACCTTGGGATATTGAGGAGGTACAGGGAGGGGGGGGCTTTGGGAGGGTAAGGGCCATCCACCCCGAAAAAATTTGTTTTTATGCCCATTTTGGTTTAGGGAGAAATGGAGGAGGGTTGGCGGGGGGGTGGGTGAGGGACGTTTTTTGGGGGTGAAAGGGTTTAATGGGGAAATTAAATGAGCAGGACAGTGACAGACTCGGGTAGTATTTGTGTAGCGGAGGTGGAGGGGGCGTTTTTTGGGGTGTGCCGGGGAAACCCCAGGCATGACGGGTACCAAACGATTTTTTAAGGTTCTTTGGGGGGGTGTACGGATTTTCTGGTGGGGGTTTTTTAATTTTATGTTAATAGTGGGAGGAGGGAAAAAACACAAAAAACGGGTTCATGGTTTTTTGTGCCCAAAAAGAAGGAATGCCCCTTTGAAAGATTCCCCTGCGTTTTCGTTTAAAAGTGCTCGGATTACAAAATTTTTTCTAAGATTTTGGGGAACAGAAAGAGGAAAGGTTAGGTTTAGTGTTAATAAGGGGGCAGTTGGGAATTTTCCGGGGGGGAAGGTGAGGGATGGCATGGTTTTTTTTAGTGATTTTTTTAGAGAGTTGTACGGGGGGGGGGGAAATACTGGTTTTGATTGGGGAAGATATGATTCCGTGGAGAGAATTTCTTAGGGGGTTTTCTTTAAAGAGGTTGGGTTTTTAGGAGGGGGGGAGTGAGGGGGGGTGAACAAACCCCGTATGCTGAGGCAGAGGTAGGGTACAGGTCAAAGGGAGGTTGGTGAAAGTGTACCCATGGAGAGACTTTGAGGAGGCTGCCCCTGTCGCAGCTGCTCTTTGTGTGTGTGCAGAAAACCTTTTTATGGTCTGTTGGCGGGGGGATGGGCAAAAAAGGAGAGGAGGGGGGGAAAGGGGGGGATCGTTTTGGGTTTGTGGATGATTATGTTTTTGCTAGGGGTAAGGAGGGTTAAGGAGGGGGGAAAAGTGATTCAAAAAAGTTTTGGGAGAATACGGGGACGAGATTTTAAAAACGGTGAAATCAAAGGGTTTTAGAAGTGGTAAATTTGGTAGGGGGGGGTTGGGAATGGGGTTAGGGGACGTGGTTTAAGAATAGGGTAGTGGGATTGGGATATGGCGAGGTGCAGGCATGCAGAAGGGTAATTTTGAAGGGCGTCAGGGTAAAGGTTTTTAGGTAGATAGGAGGTTTAAGTGTGAGGGACCCAGCTTTACATCAAGGGGTGGGGGTGGTAAATTCACTTTCTATGAAGGTATGGGGGTGGGAAGGTTTTTCCCTTAGAGGGACAAAACATTGTGGGAAATGCAAGGGGGGTGCTGAAGTTTGGTGGGATTTGGGAGGGCATGGTTAAGTAAGGAGGTAGTTATGACGGATGTTCGAAGAGGGGGTTTAGGTTTGTTGCCTTTAGGACTGAGAGTAATGGCTATATGTATCAAGCGGAGGTATATAAGGGAAGGGGGTGTGAGGGGCGCTAAAGTAGGAAGAGTTATGGAGGAGGCACGTAAATGGTGGAGTGGGAAGGAATTGAGGTTTTGTGAAGATATGTTGAGATTTTTATTGACAGTGCAACAGGTGGATAACATCAAAGTGAAAAGGTTGGTGAGGGTAGTGAAAGGTCAGGGAATTATGCAAGGGGTAGCCGTGTATCCAACGTATGATTGGGGGGTTATTTGGAAAGATTTTAGTAAGCTTAGGATACCGGCTAGAGTAAGAGAATTAGTGTATCGTTTTATCATGGGGATTCTGGCCTCCAAGGAGATGTTACGTTGTATGGGGTTTGTGGAAGAGGCTTTTTGTCAGTTTTGTGGTGATGTTGAAACGGCGTTTCATGTGGTCTTCTTTTGTACCTCCTTGGAGGGGGTGAGATCATGGATGGGTGGGGTTATCAGACTGTTGGGGGAGGGGTCGTTTGCCGTTTTTAAGGGCTTTACTACTAGATGTAAGGGGAGTGCCTAGGGATGTTGGAAGGGCTATAATGTATATCATAGTAGATTATCTGGATATCTCATGGGGAATGAGGGGATTAAGGGGTGATATAAGGATAAAAGCGTGGCGGCTAGATTCTATTGGACGAAGTGTAGGAATATGCTGGTTTATGGGGCGTCCTGGGAAAAAAGTTTCCCGGAAGGTTATAGGAACCTCACTGTGGGTTCCCTTTGTCAGGGTCCCTGAGGATGGACAAAGGGGTGGTCTCCTTATGGGGGAATGTAAAGAGGGGGTGGGGGTTTTTGTTTTCCTCTGGAGGCTTATGTGGTGATGTGGTGTGGACGGTAGTAACAGTTTGGTATGGATGGTACGCTATGTTTCACGAGAATGTTTGTCATAGTTCAAATTCAAATTCAAATTCAAAGTTTATTCTCTGTAGAATCCAGAATCCATCATACTATGGACTGGACTTGGATGAGGACGAAAAGCCAGAAAAGGCTATAAATTCACTCTTGTCCTCAACCATTGACCGAGCTTTAGGTTGCCTTGAAGCCGCTTACTGTATTGAAGTTTCTGTTGTAAGTAATTGTCATTTTTGACATTTAAATGTTCAGTATACATTCTGAATAAAATTACCATGTGTTTGTAACACTATATGGATGTACAGTTTTAGGGCTTTCATTATCATCAGTAATTATCAAAATTTTTTTATTGTTATTAAAAATTGTTTTATGATTCTGTAATTTGAGTATATAAGTATTATTTCAATTATATTGTTTAAAAAAAGGGGAAATTGAATTGATTTATTAAGTTTGAAGTGCTTGATACATAAGGGATCATGCAAAAAAAACTCAGGCTTTTAGGACTGATGGCGCCCAAAATATGTTAAAAGAACTTTCTTCACAAATTTTTTTGTTTCTTCTTCATTTTAATTAAAATTTTGAACGTTTTTAAAAAGGATAATGTAAAAAAAATACTTTGTTCTTTTTTTTTTTTCATGTAACATGATTAAAAAAAATTGATTTAAAATTTAAATTAAAATTTTATTTTTTTTTTTATTCAACAAACGGCTGCATCCCACCATCGGGGTGCCAAAAAAAAAAAAATTTTAAAACCCCTTATTGTCGCAACCCAAAATCCTGAGGTGTTCCTGGTGTCGCAAAATTTCCGAAAAAAAAAAAATGTTTTTCTTACGAAAATAGAGAATTTTTTTCCCCGTTGTAGACACCAAAAGAACGAAATTTGATGGAAAACTGACGAATTACGCCTATGAGTTAGAAACCCTCGGCGAATTTTCACAAATGGCGATTTCACCCCCTTCTGACCCCTATTTTCGGCTTTCTATTGTTCCAGTTGACCAAACTATAGCAATTTCTTTAAAAATATATTTTTTTTCGTTGTGTACAAAAATACCCATTTATCAATTTCAACTACCCAAAAACCCCGGTCAGAAATTGCAATTTCGCCTTTTTCACAAAAATTTAAAAAAATGTCCCTTTTCAAATGGGGGTTAAAAAAAGAACAGTGCGGCTTTCCCCTCCCTCAAAAATAACATTTTTTTGTCTTCAGTCATGCCCAGGCCCCTCTGATTTTACTCTTGCTTTTAGTTTTTTATTTAACAAAAATAAAGTTTTATGTTATGCAGTCACAAACTGCAAAATTGTAAAAATAACATTAACCCATTCATGACTGCGTATTGAATGGCTACTTGGACTTTTATTGGAAAACGAACTTTTGTTTACTTTTGAACATCGGAAAAAATAAAACTTTCCCCTCTTTGAGCTCATTTTAAGGTTTTTTTTATAGTAAAAAAAATAAAAAAATCATCTCTATTTCTATATATGTTTTCCATTCTATCAAAAGAGATCAAGAAAACAAGAAACAACCATAAAAATATAATCAAATAGACCACAAAATCGGCATTTTAATTAAAAAAACGGTTGGGTGTTTTTTTTTTTCTCATTATACACTGGTGCCCGCAGGGTTTTTTTTATGGGCACATGCCACACAGACCCTTCTCTCCATGTGGGCCCACCAGCTTTTCCCCGCTTGATTTTAAGCCGCTAGAATTTATGGGCTCGGTGGCCTGGTGGTTAAAGCTCTCGCTTACACGGTGAGGGCCTGGGTTCGTTCCCAGCCAAGTAGAAAAAATTTGGGCGTGTTTCTTTTTTAACCGTTGTCTATGTTCCCCATCAGTTAAAAAGGGGTTTCTTGGGTGTGTCGCTGGTGTGGGTCGCATCCTGGGGGGCATGACTAAGGAGGCCTGGTCACAGACCGGGGCGGGGGCGTTGGGGCCCCGAAAATCTCCCAGGTAAACTCCCGGTCTATAAAGATACAATGTTGAAATTACAGAATTTTTGTTTTTGTGTGCTTTCTGTAAATTAAATAATGATTACAAGTGTACCACTAAACGCCCAGCATGGGTAGGCATTTCGGGCAAGACTTATTTAATTCTTTATTTTAAAAAATTACGTTATAAAAGGAAGTTGGTATTATGGCTAAGTGACTAAAAACTAGTTTGTGATTTTTGCAATGTGAATGCTTTTTGTTTTGGCACAGTAAAAATGTTTCAGTATTGGGGGGATCTGGATTATTATTTTAAGATTGAGTTAATATTTTCTGTTTAGGTCAAAAGGGTGATTTAGTGTAAGGGGGAAACCCCCAGGTGGTATTCGTTTTGTTAGTTTTGGGGTTTATCAGGGAGATAAGTGTTTTCTATGGTGTTTTTAAGGTGATGAATGTGTCTGCGTTCTAGAGTTTTGGTAGGGTTTCCAGATTTTAGGGCCCTTTTCATAAAATTTAATTTTTTTAAAGGTTTTTGTCGGACATGGGGGAAAGTGTAGAGTGTTTGTGTTGGTGTTTTCCTGGGGTTCTGTCAAACTACAAGAAGCGTTTTGGGGGCAAGGTTTATTGGGGGTTAAGGTTGTAGATGTGATTGCACGTGTAAGTGTGGATGTACTGAACCCGGGGGTAAATTTAGATCTTGAAAGGTTGGGGGGGGTGTTGCCAGGATGGGATTTAGTGATTATTCTTACTGCAGTTTTTTGTTGGGTTATTATTGGCTTTAGGTGTGTTGCTGCAGTTGATCCCCAAGCACAAATAGCATAGGTAGGTATGGATAAATAAGTGAGTGGTATAGTGTGAGAAGGGGCATTTTGCGGCACGTAGAATCATATCTGGAGAGGATCCCAATGTTTTGGATACTTTTTTGGTTATGTGTTGGATATGGGGTGCTGAAATTCAGGTTGTTGTCA
Source organism: Cherax quadricarinatus (assembly GCF_026875155.1). NCBI lineage: Eukaryota > Metazoa > Arthropoda > Malacostraca > Decapoda > Parastacidae > Cherax > Cherax quadricarinatus. The sequence goes on along the minus strand of NC_069400.1, from coordinate 62,812,435 downwards.
AGGTATAGGCCTAGGAATTTGCCCTCATTATGTCTGGTAATTAGAGTGTTGTCGATCTTAGTGTTAATTTGTGCATCTCCTGCTCTGCTACCAAACATAATATAGTAGGTTTTGTCAGTGTTAAGCGTAAGTTTATTGGCTGTCATCCAAGTCGATATTTTGATCAGCTCCTTGTTAACAATGGTGTTGAGGGTGGCAAGATTAGGGTGAGAGATGACATAAGTCGTGTCGTCAGCAAAGAGAATGGGTTTCAGGTGTTGGGATACTTTTGGAAGATCATTGATGTATATGAGAAAGAGCAGGGGACCAAGGACACTTCCCTGCAGAACTCCAGTATCAAGTGGCCGAGTTGTTGATGCTGTGTCTTTAATGGTAAAATACAGATACCTATTAGTAAGGTAAGATTTGAAATAAGCAAGCGCATGGCTCTTATACTGTAATGGTCAAGTTTGTGGAGTAGGATGTGTGGTCTTACTGTGTCAAAAGCTTTTATTAGGTCAATAAAAATTCCTAGTGGATATTCCTTATTTTCCAATTTGCTGTGTAAAGCAGATCTAGCATTTTTTATGATTGCATCATTAGTGCTTTTATTTTTCCTAAATCCAAATTGGCAGGATGTTGGTATGTTTGTGCTGTTATAAATGAATATAGTCTCCTGTGCACGAGTTTCTTTAAAGATTTTGGATAGCAATGGTAAGTTTGATATTGGCCTATAGTTGTTTAAGTCTGTAGGGTCACCACCTTTATGTACTGGTGTAACCTTTCCATCTTGATAGTTTCGGGAAGGTGCTAGTTTCTAGTGACTGTTAAAAAGTAATGAAATAGCATGCGAAAGGAAATGGGCCGCTCGCTTGTACAGTAATGGTGGGACATTAGACAGATTCCCTGAGTTGTTTTTAAGTGACTTTATAATCTCGGTGACTTCAGAGGGCTCAGTTGGTGCAAGATAGAAGGAATTTGGGAAATTCCCATCTAGGTAGTCCCCGGCATGGGCATTAGTATGTGGGACTTTATTGGCGAGATTAGATCCTATGGTTGAGAAGAAGTCGTTTATCTTGTTAGCTGTGTCATTGGGATGCAGTGGTGTTTCATTAGGTTTAGTTAGGACAATATTCTTGTTTTTTTTCAGTTTGTGGGTCCCTAGAATCTGAGAGAGTGTTTTCCAGGTCTTTTTTATATCTCCTCTAGTGTCTGTGAATCTACTGGAGATATAAGTGTAGCTTACAAGGTTAATTTTCTAAGCCTGATGGTTATGTTCACTGTGTTAAAAATTTCCTTGATAGCCAGGATACCGAGCCCTTAGGATCTTGTTTTTAAGTAATCAGTTTGGCAAGTTGGATTCAACAAAAAATTTTCTGAGGTACCATCTAAAGGGGACAAAAAGATACAAAACATCCAGGCCATGGGAAAACCTGGGTAGCCACAGCCACTCAAGAGGGAGAGGTTTTTTAGTGCCAGGAAGGAAAAAAAACTGGCAGGAAATGGCAGAAATCGTACACCAAACCCCAGCCCTTTTTTGGGGGAACCCCCGGGCCCCGATGGCCCCCCCAACCCAAACCCAACAAAATTACAGATACTAATCCCGGGAAAAAAAATCCCCCCCCATACCAACAATACCCCCAGCCCCGAAAAACATTTTTCTTTGAAAATTTACGGGGTCAAAAACCCAGCAAAAAACAACAAAAAACCTTTCATCCGTGGATTTGCTTGCAGAGGCAAAGGAAATTTGTTGCGGCTTTCACAAAAACCCACATAAAGGATCATTTGGACAATGAAATATGGATTTCCCAGGTTACAACCTATAAAAATGTGACAGAGTGAACAGGCAAAAGGGGGGGGGGGGGCCGAAAATTTTGCAGAGGTCACTTTTTGCACAGAACTGCTTAATGCCTCAAAGGGACGTAGTGGAATTTTTACCCGAAAAGGGCCGAAAAACCAAAAAAACCCCTGGGCATTGTGGTAGAACAAGCCTCCCGGATGCAACCCCCCCAGAAATTTCCAGGAAAACTTTTTTAAAAATTGCCCCACTGTCGGGGAAAATCTTCCGCTCCTGCCCCCCCAACATCTTGCCCTTTGGGGATTTCAACTTAAGGCCCCCTAAAAGGGAGGAATATAGCAAATAATATTTTTTCGTAATAACACCGGGAAAGGCAGCCTGAGGGAAAACTCACCCCTCACACGAGTTTTTAAATCCCCTGCAAAAAATTAAAATTTAACCAGCAAAAAATTTAGGCCTCCCTAGATTTGGAGAATCCCCAAAAACCTCAAATTCCCTAACAATGTTAAACTGATAAGAAATGTAAATATCAAAAACAATATATTTCAGATCAAACATAATTGGGGTTCAGAAAATTATGCGGGGAGCCCCAGCCCGAAAAAATTGAGACAAGCCACAAATGGAGGCATTAAACCAAAATTTTAAACTTCAATAACAAAAACATAAAGGGGGACCAAGAAAACCAAAATCCAAACCCGATATAACCCTGGGAAAGATATACTAAGGCAACACAGACCCAAACTTATGTTTTAAAACAGTTTAAACTCGGTGGCATCGATGTATGCAAAGGCTTATTCCTCTAAAAAAAAGGAGGGTGTTTGAAAAATAAAAAGAAAACAGGCGTCCCTTTACGGGCGAGGAAAAGAATAACAGAGCGGCTAAAAGGGGCAATATATTAAAAATGCGCGGGGAGACACTGGTCAGAGAAATAGCAAGCTTTGAATTTTAAGCAAAAAAGAATCCTTTGGGAAAGTCGGAATCGCGGGAAAAAACTAAAAGTTTTAAAATGAAATCGAAAGAAACCCAAAGAAAATTTTTTTTCCCTATGCCAAATAAAAAACGAGAAAAAACGCCCAGTATTGGGCCCCTACTAAACAAGATGGGCCCTACACAGTTTGACACCCAAGGGAAAATGGGGTGAGCTCCCTCAAGCCCCAAATTTGACTCAGTTTTTAGCAAGCCCCCTAACCAGACGGAAAAGTCGAAGATAAAAATAAATTTTTTTATGAAGAGCCAAAAAATTTTGGGAATTAACACAAGCCTATCCGATGTTTCCTGACGCCAAATACTTCGAAAAGGCGAAAAATGAAGGGCCCATGCACTCTGCCCCAGGGCCAGACTCAGGGAAAACTCTGTGTTCTCAAGAACTGAAAAAGAACCCCCTATCACGACCCCTTTTTCCATCCTATGGGGGAAGGGAGCATGGACAGGGGGGTGCCCCTCAGTTAATAAAAACAACAGACATAGCCCCACCCCCACAAAAGGGGGCAGAAAGGGCAACAGCAAAGAACTACAGACCAATGGGCCAAAACACCCCATATCAAAAAATCTTTAAAAGGGGTCCAAAAGAAGAAAGGGGTCCCCACCCATCAAAAACCCATCATTACAAAACCCGGGGAAAACAGGGGTTTAGAACAGGTCCCCTCCTGTCTGCCCTCGCTACTGGACCCACTACGCAAGGTCCTAAATGCACAAAGAAAAACAAAAAAAAAAGCAGAGTAATATTTTAAACTTTTCAAAAGCCTTCGACAAGTTTTGACCTGGCGTAATAGCGCACAAAAAAGCGCGCTAAAAGGGAATTTAAAAAGGAAAAGTCGGTCGATGGATCTATAATTTTCCCCAAATAAAAGAACACAGGAGTAGTCGTCAACCCCCGAGTAAAGTCCGAGGCAAACAAAGGTGAAAACTCTGTTCCCAAGGCACAGTACTAGCTCCCCTCTTTTTTCCCCATTTCCCCATATCCGACATAGACAAGGATGTCGCCCACAAAACACCGTGTCCCTTTCCCTTTTAAAATGACACCCGAATCTGCAAGACGTTCTTTCCCCTTGCAGACCCTGCAAGGCCCCCAGGCGGACATCAAAAAAAATCCCTTTTAGGGGCTGGGAGGGGAAAAAAAATATGAAGTTCAAAAGATGAAAAAATTTTTAATTACTCAGATATGGAAAAAATGAGGAAAATTTAAAACTTCATTTAGAGTACAAAAACAAATTCTGGCCACGAAAAAAGAGCAAAACACCAAGCAAAGACCTGGGATGAAATTAAAGTCGGAGGGTTCACCTTCAAGGAAACCCTTTAAAATTGGGATCAATCGCATCCTAGAAAAATGGAAAAGGGTGGATAATGAGAAAATTCAAAAAATTTTGGGGGGCCAAGCCCATGTGGGGGCAAATCTTCAAGGGCAAATTTTTTTATCTAGGCTGGAATATTGCTGCATTTTAAAAAGCACCTTTCAAGGGGAGGTAAAATTGCCGACCTAAAAATGGCAAAAACTTTCCCCGGCGCGAAAAACCCGGGAAAAAAACCCCCCCCAATTACTTTGGGGGGGGCTTGGGTTTTAAACCTGTATTCCCTGGAACGCCCGGAGGGAGAGATACCCTGATTTTTTATACACCCGGAAAATCCAAAAAGGGGGCTTTGTACCGAAAATTGCACACGGGAAAACATCACTAAAGAAAGGAAAAGACTTGGGCAAACGAACACCCCTCCCCTCAATGAAAAGCCCGGGGTGTCACTAGCAGTTAAGAGACCCAAAAAAAAAAGGGGGTCAGGGGCCCCAGACTGTTCAACTGCCCCCCAGCACACATAAGGGGGATTACCAACAGACCCCTGGCAGTCTTCAAGCAGGCACTGGACAAGCACCTTAAAAAAACAGTTCCTGAAACACCGGGGTTGGCTCGTACGTTGGTTTGCGTGCAGCCAGCCCCGCAAAAAACCTGGTTTTTATCAGGCGCTAACCACCATGGGGCCTGAAAACACAGACCCGGGGCCCCGGGGGCGTTGACCCCCGGGAAAAAACTCTCCAGGTAAAAAATCCCAGGTAAAAAAAGTCGTTTTTTTGGGGCGGAAAAAAACGCGGCCCTTTTCCTTATTATTATCTTGTATTATGTTTTAACTTTTATTGTCGCTGAAGGTTTTTATGTTGGGAAAAATTTTAAAAATGTAGTTTAGGGGCTTGGGTTTTAAACCATGTTTTTACGGGGGGTTTTTACCCAAAAAAAAATCTTGTGGACAAGATTTTTGGTTTTACATATGTGGAGGTTTAAAATTTTTGGAAAGGGTTTTGGGTTTTAAAACCCTTTTGATGTGCCCCCAGGTTTTTTTTATAAAAAATTGTTTTGGGGTTTTTTATTTTTTGTATGTTAAAATTTTTATGTTTTTTCTTTTTTTGTAAACCCGAATTTTGTACTTGAGGGTTTAGCATTTTTAATAATATTAAAATATGTTTTTCCCCTATGGGTTTTTGTGCATAAGGGAAAAATACGTTTCCCTTTCCCAAAATTTCCCCCTTTGGTTTTGGGTAAAAAAGTAACATAACTTAAAACCCAAAACCCCGTACCCGTCAAAAGCGGGAAAGTTAGGGTTTTTGGCCCTTTTTTTTGTAGTTTTTTATGGTAGGGTTTTGTTAGGGTTTTTTTTTTTAAACTGACAAGTTTTGTTAGTTCATATATTGTGTGTGTTAAAGGTGGGTTTTGGTTTTAGTCATGTGTGACAATTTCAACTTTAGTTAAACCCTTTTGAGTTGTTAAAATTTGTAAGTTTTTTTTGAATAGGTTTGACAGGTACTCATTTTTTATTTTTAAAAACAAAGTAAAATTTCAATTTTTTGGGTGTTTTCTTTGGGTTTCAAAAAGCGTGGGGGCAACCCAAATTAAAAGATGTTTTTTCTTCAGTGAGGTTTGTCCTTTTGTGGTATTGTTTTTTCTTAACAGGTGTTGTTATAATCCCTTTTTTCTTCCAGGGAAAAAACCTTGGGCGGTTTTGCGCAGAGAATATGGTTTCACAAAAGGCCCAGGAACTAGGCCCCAAAAAGGGTTTTAAAAGGGGAAACATATGGGTTTATATCTTTCATATCTATAGTTTACTTATCTGTTACAAGCAAATTTAAAGGGGAAAATTTTCTTAGTATATTTTTATTTATTTTCATTAATTTTGAAATCTTGACATGTCACATAGGTTATTATACTGTCTGTCTCTGTATTCCTCAATAAGTGGACAATTAAGCACATAGTGTTCAAGAGAGTGACCATATGCCTGATCACATAATTTACATTTAGTTTGATCATCATCTGTGTGTCTCCCAAACTGCCAGAAGTACTTGTAACCAAGCCTAAGCCTGGCCACTACAACATCAGTCAGTCTGTTCACATTGCAAGTTCCTCCATAAACATACTTATCTACGTTCATGTTATCATAGTGGGTTATAGATCTACTCAGGCTTCTAACTGCATTCCTATAACAATCATTTTCATTATTTACTTCTCTCCTAATATTATTCTTAATGCTAGACACAGTTATACCAAAGTTATATTCTACATTCTCCTTCTGGGTACTCTTCTTGGCTAACATATGTGTGGCGCGGTGGTCTGGTGGCTAAAGCTCCCGCTTCACACACGGAGGGCCCGGGTTCGATTCCCGGCGGGTGGAAATTCCGACACGTTTCCTTACACCTATTGTCCTGTTCACCTAGCAGCAAATAGGTACCTGGGTGTTAGTCGACTGGTGTGGGTCGCATCCTGGGGGACAAGATTAAGGACCCCAATGGAAATAAGTTAGACAGTCCTCGATGGCGCACTGACTTTCTTGGGTTATCCTGGGTGGCTAACCCTCCGGGGTTAAAAATCCGAACGAAATCTTATCAACTTTATCATGAAGGAGTAATCCAATGTGTGATGGGATCCATAGCAATTGTACATTAATTCCTTTGTCCCTAATTTTTGAGTATCTATACCTGGCTTCTCCAATGAGCATGTTGTTGGAGTCATTATATGAGTCAAGAGCCTTCAATGATGACATAGAATCAGTAATGATGATAGAGTCAAGCTCAGTGTCATAGGATAGCTTTAGCGCCATTAGGATTGCAAACAATTCAGTTTGCAGTGTAGACGCCCAGTTGTTAATTCTTATTATTATCGTTCTTAACTAGGGAGGTGGCAACAAGAGCAGATGCAGCCCTGCCAGAAGACTCCTGTTTAGATCCATCAGTGTATATAACTTTTGATAACTTATTACTACCAGCTAGGTGAGAAATTTCTTCTTGAGCAGTTGCTCTAACAAGTGATTTAAGGAAGGGATTACTAGCAATGAGTTTCTTGGGAGGGACTTGCAGGTATGTGATATTAAATGAACACATCTTCCACGGAGGGGTGAAATGCTCTTGTTGCCTACAGTGATACAGTTCATGAAGGTTATAAAACTTAATGCAATTGCACGTTTTCACAATCCATTTAGATCTGTGTGTATTTACCTCTAGACATTGGTAAGATTCATTGTGACAGTTCGGGTTCGTTTCTTCTCAACATTCTAATACCGAGTACAGTGTTAATCTCAACAATCCTATCATTGATACTAGAAATACCAAGCTCCTTCCTTATGGTAAGAACTTTTGTAGATCTGGGACAGCCAAGAATAATCCTGAGAGCTTCATTTTGCATTAACCCCAAAGGGGTGGGGAGAGAACTTTCTCTAGCTAAATATCAACATGGGAGCAGCATAATCAATTAAATACCTAACATAGGCTATGTACATCATTCTCACGATTCTCACATTAGCACCACAGTTGGGGTTGTAGTCAGCAACAGCTTTGAGAGCATTTAGCCTATCTTTGCATTTCTTATTTAGTTGTGATATGGGGTGGATTTGTTAAAGGGTACATCTACACCAGATATCTGTAAGTTTTAACATAGCAAATGATTTCACCCTGCAAATAGATGGGTGGGGGATGTCGTTTGCTTGTTAATATCTTTGTTTTAGAGGAAGATATTATGAGGGCCTAGTCGATTACAAATTTCTTGAACTTCATTAAGAATGGTACTCATCTTTTATCCCTTTTGTATGGATCATGATTTCAGCATAGTTATAGCTATATGTTTAGGTGAGGCAGGTAGAGCACTTAGGAGAGCATTAATCAGAATATTAAATAGCATGGGACTAAGAACTCCTCCCTGCGGTGTACCTAAAGACATTTCTTTAGAACACTTCTGAACCCTTGGTAGAGGACAGAGGATACTCTTTTTGGGACAGGTATCCTATTATCCAGCAGGGTAAGCTACCACCAATATTCATTTTGGCTAGTTCATGTAGTATAACGGTTACGTTCGCAATATCAAATGCAGTTTTTAGATAAAGGGAAAAAGTGGTAAAACTAGTAGAGGTGTATGCAGTGAGAAAGGTGGAAATACAGTTCTGCACACTTTTACCTTTCATGAACCCATAGAGGTAGGGAAAGTTGGGGTCTGATTCTGTAGTACAATCTGTTAAGCATCATTCTTTCAAAAGTTTTACAAAGACAACTAGTTAAGGAGATCGGCCTAAATGTATCAGGCTGTTGGGGCTTAGGGATAGGCACAATGAGACTATTGGTCCAGGAAGTAGGAAGAAAAGCCCTCAAGTAACTGAGATTATACAGTGCCAACAGAGGTTATCAAGGCACGTGCCTTAGAGTTCTGAGAATATCATAGGTTATACCAAACCTCTCCAGGAGCAATTGACGACCTTTAGTTAATGCGTTATCTAATTCATACTCGGTAGAGGCAATCACTCTCATCAATATTTTGGCTCATAAAATTATTCAGTTTCAACATTTCTTCAGAAGTACTCTCTAATTTTTTTTAATATGAGATGGAAGGGTTTTTATTTCCTGGATGTTTTGGACCAGTCATTTATGAGGTCATTTGCTTTTTCAAGAGGAAAGGGGTGAGGCAACATTGCCATCTTTTCCTGGTTATTTTATTTATACCTTTACAAGCCAAACTTAAAGGGGTGGACCTATTTAATCCACCAACAAACTGTTCCCATTCCTGTTGCCTAAGTTCTTCCTTTCTATTCCTTGCATTTGTTAGTGCAGCTTGGAACGTTCTGAGCAGGTCTGGGGTTCTACATTCACGGTATGCTTTACCAATCCTCCCAGCTGTTGCATGTGTTAGATTGCGTAGCTCTGGATCATTATAGTATTTACATTGGTTTTTATTGTTATTTATAGTGGAGGGTCTTTGTTTCCTATTCCTGCCCACTTGATCTGTGAGAACACTCTCAATAGTGGTAATTAAATCATCATTAAATTTTTGTATGCCAATGGGCTCGTGATCCAAGTGGTTAATAAAGTTGTCTCTGTGTTCTGGTTTGATAATAAGTTTCCTCCTTCTGTATTTAGCTCCTTGATTGCTGGAGATGTGATCAAGATTGACAGTTGTTAGTCTTGGGAAGTGATCAGATAGAAGATCATCAACTATGACAGAGTCATGTATCGTATATGATGTATTAAATCCAAGACATAGATCTAATATGCCACCATATATGTGAGTAGGCTCAGTAGTGCCCACAATTCGAACAATATCATGCTCATTTAGCAATTTCACTAGTTTAGTTCCATTGGTGTTTGTTATACTTCTTTAGGCGGTGTTTGGGTTAGCAGGGCTGTCTTCCTTAGATCTTCTATTTTGTCAAGATTTGGGTTACATACTTAGTATTCTTGGGTCATTTTAAGAGCTGGTAGGATGCCCCTGCTGCCGCTGCCGCTACCGCAGCACATACATAATTCAGGCCAGAAGTATCAGGAAACATGTAGCGTGCGTGAAACAATGAACAAAATAGTCTTTGTCAGTTCTTACGAAGGATTTAACGTATGCGTTACAACACTTGTAGGAGGGTAGCTGGGTGAGCCACACAAGCAACACTGTGTTTATGGATACAGCACGTAGCTAACGACATTCACTATAAAGGTCACAACATAAAATTAAGCTCTCAACATTATTAGCAATTCCTAGAAACTTAGACAAGGGACTTTTCGACATTTCCTGGGAGGTGTGCTAAGGGTTGTGTGGTGGTTGTGTAATGTACACTAGCGTTCTGTCTAGTGTTACAGGAAGATGGCCGATTCCCTGTCTTTTCCATTATATCACTAAGACCAGATAAAAACCTCAGATAACTAAGAACCCATCCTATAACCCACGACCCAGAACCATTACCAGAGATGGAGGAATGGAACCAGAGTTCCGCTCCCCTGACTAATTAGTATACAACAACACAGACACAAGACTCCAGAGTTGTATACCACAACACACCTAACAGTCCTGTTGTCCTGTTCACCTAGCAGAAAATAGGTACCTGGGCGTTAGTCGACTAGTGTGGGTCGCATCCTGGGGGACAAGATTGAGGACCCCAATGGAAATAAGTTAGACAGTCCTCGATGACGCACTGACTTTCTTGGGTTATCCTGGGTGGCTAAACCTCCGGGGTTATAAATCCGAACGAAACCTTATCTAATCTTATCTTAACAGTCAGCAGACTCCAGAGTTGTATACCACAACACACCTAACAGTCACAAGACTCCAGGGTAGTATACCACAACACACCTAACAGTCACAAGACTCCAGGGGTAGTATACCACAACACACCTAACAGTCACAAGACTCCAGGGTAGTATACCACAACACACCTAACAGTCACAAGACTCCAGGGTTGTATACCACAACACACCTAACAGTCACAAGACTCCAGGGTAGTATACCACAACACACCTAACAGTCACAAGACTCCAGGGTAGTATACCACAACACACCTAACAGTCACAAGACTCCAGGGTTGTATACCACAACACACCTAACAGTCACAAGACTCCAGGGTAGTATACCACAACACACCTAACAGTCACAAGACTCCAGGGTAGTATACCACAACACAACCTAACAGTCACAAGACTCCAGGGTTGTATACCACAACACACCTAACAGTCACAAGACTCCAGGGTAGTATACCACAACACACCTAACAGTCACAAGACTCCAGGGTTGTATACCACAACACACCTAACAGTCACAAGACTCCAGGGTTCTATACCACAACACACCTAACAGTCACAAGACTCCAGGGTTGTATATCACAAAACACCTAACAGTCAACAGACTAAAGGGTTGTATACCACAACACACCTAACAGTCAACAGAGTCCAGAGTTGTATACCACAACACCCCTAACAGTCACCGGACACCAGGGTTGAATATCACAACACACCTAACAGTCAACAGAGTCCAGGGCTGCATACCACAACACACCTAACAGTCAACAGAGTCCAGAGTTGTATACCACAACACACCTAACAGTCAATATACTCCAGGGTTATATATCACAACACACCTAACAGTCACCAAACTCCAGGGTTTATACCACAACACACCTAACAGTCAACAGAGTTCAAGGCAGTATACCACAACACATCTAACAGTAACCAGACTCCAGGTTTGTATACCCCACCACACCTAACAGTAACCAGACTCCAGGCTGTATACCACAACACATCTAACAGTAGCCAGACTCCAGGTTTGTATACAACACATCTAACAGTAACCAGACTCCAAGGTTGTATATCGCAACACATCTAACAGTCACCAGACTCGAGGGTTGTATATTACAACAAATCTGTCACCAGACTCAAGGGTTGTAAAACACGACACATCTAACAGTCACCTTCCTCCAAGGTTGTATATCACAACACATCTAACAGCCACCAGACTCCAGGGTTGAATACCGCAACATACCTAACAGTCACCAGACTCCAGAGTTGTATACCACAACATACCTAACAGTCACCAGACTCCATAGTTTTATACCACAACACTTCTAACAGTCACCAAATTCCAGGGTTGCATACGACAACATACGTAACAGTCACCAGACTCCAGGATTTTATACCACAACACATCGAATATTCACTAGACTCCAGGCTTGAATACCACAACACATCTAACAGTCATCAGTCTCCAGGTTTGTATACCACAACGCATCTAACAGTCACCAGACTCCAGGGTTGTATACCACAACTCATCTAACAGTCACCAGACTCCAGGGTTGTATACCACAACATACCTAACAGTCACCAGACTCCAGGGTTGTATACCACAACACACCTAAAGGTCACCAATCCAGGGTTTAAACCA
>NC_069400.1:62742911-62800004 GCF_026875155.1 Cherax quadricarinatus | reverse complement strand
TCCGGGGACCTTGATCACTTCTAACATACAGAGGTAGAAAGACATTTTATATATATATAGGCGGAGAGTGAGGTGTGACGCACGTGACCTGAGGAATGTCATAAGAACATAAGAATGGAGGAACACTGTGGAAGGCCTACTGGCCCATGCGAGGCAGGTCATTATCAAAACAACCTCTACCTATGATGAGGACGGGTAGACGATGAAATCATGTGACTCCTGTGTTGTTGGGTTGGTGGTGCTTAAGTATCATGTATGCCAATGTTTTTGAAATTTTGTAGTTTCCAGTGTTGCGTTCTATAGTGTCTGTGACGGCGATTAGTGAGGCTTCTAGGCACCGTCGGCGTCTGAGGTCTGGTTCGGTGAGAACGAGTTGTGACTCATTCCAGCTCATCAAATGCCCCGTGGAGTCTCTGTGGAGGACACAGGCGTACCTTACATCGTCTCTGAAATGCTCTTGTTGTCTAATGTGATACAGTTCATGCAGGTTATAAAACAATGTAATTGCACATTTTCACAATCCATTTAGACCCGTGTGTATTTACCTCCAGACACTTAGTAAGATTCATTGTAACAGTGTCTGGTTCATTTCTTAACATTCTAATACCGAGTACAGTGTAAATCTCAACAATCCTATCACTGATACTAAAAATACCAAGCCCCTTCCTCATATTAAGAACCTTTGTAGATTTGGGACAGCCAAAAATAATTCTGAGAGCTTCATTTTGCATTAACTCCAAGGGTCGGAGAGAACTTTCTCTAGCTAATATCAGCATAGAGCATGGACACTGGAGTCGTCCCACAGTTACTTAAAACAACAGACATAGCCCCACTCCACAAAGCCGGCAGTAGAGCAATAGCAAAGAACTACAGACCTATAGCACTAACTTTCCATATTATAAAAATCTTTGAAAGGGTTCTAAGAAGCAAGATCACCACCAATCTAGATACCCATCAGTTACACAACCCAGGGCAGCATGGGTTTAGAGCAGGTCGCCCCTGTCTGTCCCAATTACTGGACCACTACGACAAGGTCCTGGATGCTCTAGAAGATGAACAGAATGCAGATGTAATCTACACAGACTTTGCAAAAGCCTTTGACAAGTGTGACCATGGTGTAATAGCGCACAAAATGCGTTATAAAGGAATAACAGGAAAAGTCGGTAGATGCATCTATAATTTTCTAACAAATAGAACACAAAGAGTAGTAGTCAACACAGTAAAGTCTGAGGCGGCAACGGTGAAAAGCTCTGTTCCACAAGGCACAGTACTCGCCCCCCATCTTGTTCCTCATCCTCATATCCTACATAGACAAGGATATAAGCCACAGCGCAGTGTTTTCCTTTGCAGATGACACCCGAATTTGCATGACAGTGTCCACCATTGAAGACATTGCAAGACTCCAGGCAGACATCAACCAAATCTTTAAATGGGCTGCAGAAAACAATGTGAAATTCAATGATGAGAAATTCCAATTACTCCGATATGAAAAACGTGAGGAAATTAAAATTTCATCGGAGTATAAAACAAGTTCCAACCACACAATACAGCTAAAAACTAATGTCAAAGACCTGGGGTGATAATGTTAAAGGATCTCACCTTCAAGGACCATAACATTATATCAATCGCATCTGCTAGAAAAATGACAGGATGGATAATGAGAACCTTCAAAACTAGGGATGCCAAGCCCATGATGACACTCTTCAGGTCACTTGTTCTATCTAGGCTGGAATAATGTTGCACACTAACAGCACCTTTCAAGGCGGGTGAAATTGCTGACCTAGAAAATGTACAGAGAACCTTCACGGCATGCATAACTGCAATAAACCACCTCAATTACTGGGAACACTTGAAGTTCCTAAACCTGTACTCCCTAGAACGCAGGAGGGAGAGATACATGCTTATATACACCTGGAAAATCCTAGAGGAACTAGTACCAAATCTGTACACAAAAATCACTCCTTACGAAAGCAAAACACTCGGCAGACGCTGCAACATACCCCTAATGAAAAGCACGGATGCCACTAGCACGATAAGAGACAACACAATAAGTGTCAGGGGCCCAAGACTGTTCAACTGCCTTCTTAGCATATAGCAGGGGGATTACCAATAGACCCCTGGCTGTCTTCAAGCAGGTGCTGGACAGGCACCTAAAGTCGGTACCTGACCAGCCGGGTTGTGGTTCGTACGTTGGATTACGTCCGGCCAACAGTAACAACCTGGTTGATCAGGCTCTGATCCACCATGAGGCCTGGTCACAGACCCGGCCGGGGGGCGTTGACCCCTGGAACTCTCTCCAGGTATGGGAGCAGCATAATCAATTAAGGACCTAACATAGGCTAAGTACATCATTCTCACGATTCTCACATTAGCACCATAGTTGGGGTTGTAGCCAGCAACAGCTTTGAGAGCATTTAGCCTATTTTTGCATTTCTTATTTAATTGTGGTATAGTGGATTTGATAAGGGTACATATACTCCAAGATATCTGTAAGTTTTAACGTAGCTAATGTTTTCACCCTGCAAATACATGGGTGGGGGATGTCGTTTGCTTGTTAATATCTTTGTTTTAGAGGAAGATATTATGAGGCCTAGTTGATTACAAATTACTTGAACTTCATTAAGAATGGTACTCATCTTCTTATGCCCTGTTGTATGGATCATGATGTCATCAGCATAGCTTATAGCTATATGTTTAGGTAAAGTAGGTCGAGCATTTAGGAGAGCATTAATCAGAATAATAAATAGCATGGGACTGAAAACTCCCCCCTGTGGTGTACCTAGGGACATTTCTTTGGACTCACTTCTAAAGCCTTGGTAGAGGACAGAGGATACTCTATTTGACAGGTATTCTATTATCCAGCAGAGTAAGCTACCACCAATATTCATTTTGGCTAGTTCATGTAGTATAACGGTTCTGTTCGCGATATCAAATGCAAATTTTAAATCAAGAAATGTGGTAAAACTAGTAGAGGTGTGCAGTGAGAAAGGCGGAAATACAGTTCTGCACACTTTTACCTTTCATGAACCCATAGAGGTATGGGGGAAAGTTGGTGACTGATTCTGTAGTGCAGTCTGTTAAGTATCATTCTTTCAAGTTTTACCAAGACAACTAGCTAAGGAGATCGGTCTAAATCTATTAGGCTGTTGGGGCTTAGGGATAGGCACAATGAGACTATTGGTCCAGGAAGTAGGAAGAACCCCCTCAGTGTAACTGGTATTATACAGTGCTAACAAAGGGTTATCAGGCACGTGCCTTAGAGTTCTGAGAATATTATAGGTTATACCATCCTCTTCAGGAGCAGTTGATCGACCTTTAGTTAATGTGTTATCTAATTCACGCTCGGTGAAGAGGCAATCACTCTCATCAATATTTTGGCTCATAAAATTAATCAGTTTTAACATTTCTTCAGAAGCACTCTCTAAATTTTTTTCTAATATGAGATGAAAGGTTTTCATGCCTGGATGTTTTGGACCAGTCATTTATGAGGTCATTTGTTTTTTTCGAGATGAAAGGGATGAGCAACATTGCCAGTCTTTTTCCTGGTTATTTTATTTATACCTTTCCAAGCCAAACTTAAAGGGGTGGACCTATTTAATCCACTAACAAATTGTTCCCATTCCTATTGCCTAAGTCATTGGTTTTTATTGTCATTTATTAGTGGAAGGTTTATGTTTTCTTTTCCTGCCCACTTGATCTGTGAGGACAGTCTCAATAGTGGCAACTAAATCATCATTGAATTTTTGTGTGCCAATGGGCTCGTATTATTATTATTATTATTATAATCAAAAAGAAGCGCTAAGCCACAAGGACTATACAGCAATGGGCTCGTAATTCTTATACCATTGATCCAAGTGATTAATAAAGTTATCTCTGTTCTGGGTTGAGAATAAGTTTCCTCCTTCTGTATTTAGCTTCTTGATTGCTGGAGATATGATCAAGATTGACAGTTGTGAGTCTTGGGAAGTGATCAGATAGATCATCAACTATGACAGTCATGGATCGTACATTATGTATTAAATCCAAGGCACAGATTTAGTATGCCACCATATATGTGAGTAGGCTCAGTAGTGCCCACAATTCGAACATTATCATGCTCATTTACTAATTTCACAAGTTTAGTTCCATTGGTGCTTGTTATAGACCTACCAATATTCTCATGTCTGGCATTAAAGTCTCCAAGAATGAAGGTAGGTTCACTATTGATGTGATCTGGTAAAGCATCAGGTAGAAGCTGGTTCACTGGAGCATATTATTATTATTATAATCAAGGGGGAAGCGCTAAACCCGGAGGATTATACAGCGCCTGGGGGGGGGATGTGGAAGGCATTCAGGCTTAATTCGGGGAACTGGAGCACAGATCCAATTCCCTAAATCAAGAGCCCCTCACCAACATCAAGGAACCTTCCTTGAGGGGTCACTGGAGCATAAAGATTAAAAATGTTTATGGAAAAATCGCCTGTGTATACTTTGACACCATGATACTGCATGTTAACTCGACTCTGCAGAGCAAGGAGTGAATGTGGCAAGTTCTTTCTGACATACATCACATAACAGTTGGTTGACCGTAAGTTATAAGCTGCATATCCAGGCAACTTTGGTGGAGGTGTTCCATCTTTCAGTCTAGATTACTGCAAACAGATGACATCAATATTCTTGGTTGCACTAATATGATGTAAGTCGGGCAACCGCTTCCTGGTGGAAGCAATGTTCCATGAAAACATCTGTAATGTATCCATTGTAGTGAGTTATTGCAGTCTCTTGCTCATAAGATGGTAAGACTATTATGTTCTGGCTACAGTGTGCAGACACTTAAGAGCAAATAGCATAGTTTGTACGTGTTTATCTTCAGAACCTTTTTCTTTAAACATTTTTCCGCATCTTGGCAGCTAGTTCCAAGGCAAGTCTTGAAGCCAGGAGTCATGGGCTTCTTCCTTACAAATTGCTTGAAGCTGAACGGAGATTGCTGCACTTCTGACATTATCAGCGTTCTCAAGATTATTATTATTATTATAATCAAAAAGAAGCGCTAAGCCACAAGGACTATACAGCAGCGTTCTCAAGAGCATCATCCAAACTACATATATTTATTAAACTTGTCAGCATTTGTTTAAGATGCTCAATTTTTTTTTTTTTTGCAGGTTTGTTATAGTTTTAGGAAGGCAGGAGAATCCAATGCCTCTCCAGAGGAAGGCACTTCTGACTTAGTTCTTTATTTAACACCTATCACTTTAACAGGTAACATGGTTACATAGTGTTCTCTGATGGTGCCTGTGGCAAGACTGCCTCATCATTCATTGTAGGTAGGTCCTGTGCATCTGACTCATCTCCAGCTTCCAGGGATGTAACATGCATGATATCCGTCTGACTGTTGTAGATGTGTGTATTGGGAAAAATGACATGCTCATCCCCATATTCAGGTGTAGGCGTAGGTATCAGTAGTGGCAGATCAGTAGTTCCACATGTGCTTGCAGGGATGGCTAGCTCCTCCACAACTAGTGTGTGTGTGATGGCATTCTGGTATCACCAGAATCCTTTACAGGGAGGTTGGGCTCTTCCACACTTTGCAGAGGTTCAGTCTCAGATCTGGCTGTGGTAGACTGGATGGCCTCATCCTCAGTTACCATTAAAGGACTGTTATCAGGTTTACGTCGAAGGTTGTTTGGGTTCTGACTGCAGTCCTTGTAGGAAACTGTAACTCCAACTTCTTTACAGCTAATACACTTAATTTTTTGGATGTCAAGGTTTACTGTGTATTCTCTAGTGGAATGTTTCCCAGCACACTTACCACACCAAGAATGTAGTATTCCACAGTCTACTGAAACATTCAAATTCAAATTCAAATGTTTATTTCTCTGAATAGATTACAATGTGTGGTTTACATATTATAAGATAATTATAAAATAAAATACTTATTACAAAGAAGGCCACTAGTATGCCTAGGCATTTCGGGCAGACTTACCTGGAGTTTACCTGGAGAGAGTTCCGGGGGTCAACGCCCCCGCGGCCCGGTCTGTGACCAGGCCTCCTGGTGGATCAGAGCCTGATCAACCAGGTTGTTACTGCTGGCTGCACGGAATCCAGCGTACGAGCCACAGCCCGGCTGGTCAGGTACCGACTTTAGGTGCTTGTCCAGTGCCTGCTTGAAGACAGCCAGGGGTCTATTGGTAATCCCCCTTATGTATGCTGGGAGGCAGTTGAACAGTCTCGGGCCCCTGACACTTGTTATATTGTTTCTTAACGTGCTAGTGACACCCCTGCTTTTCATTGGGGGGATGTTGCATCATCTGCCGAGTCTTTTGCTTTCGTTGTGAGTGATTTTCGTGTGCAAGTTTGGTATTAGGCCTAGAATTTTCCAGGTGTATATAATCATGTATCTCTCCTGCCTGTGTTCCAGGGAGTACAGGTTCAGGAACTTCAAACACTCCCAGTAATTGAGGTGTTTTATCTCCGTTATGCGCGCCGTGAAGGTTCTCTCTACATTTTCTAGGTCAGCAATTTCACCTTCCTTGAACGGTGCTGCTAGTGTGCAGCAATATTCCAGCCTAGATAGAACAAGCGACCTGAAGAGTGTCATCATGGGCTTGGCATCCCTAGTTTTGAAGGTTCTCATTATCCATCCCGGCATTTTTCTAGCAGATGCGATTGATGCAATGTTATGGTCCTTGAAGGTGAGATCCTCTGACGTGATCACTCCCAGGTCTTTGACTTTGGTTTATTGCTCTATTTTGTGGCTGGAATTTGTTTTGTACCCTGAAGTTTTAATTTCCTCATGTTTACTATATCGGAGTAATTGTCCGCCTGGAGCCTTGCAGTGTCTGCAATGGAAGACAGTCATGCAGATTCGGGTGTCATTTGCAAAGGAAGACACGGTGCTGTGGCCGACATCCTTGTCTATGTCAGAAATGAGGATGAGAAACAAGATGGGAGAGAGTTCTGTGCCTTGTGGAACAGAGCTTTTCACTGTAGCCCCCTCAGACTTTACTCTGTTGACTACTACTCTGTGTTCTGTTTGTGAGGAAATTATAGATCCATCTACCAACTTTTCCTGTGATTCCTCTAGCACGCATTTTGTGCTCTATTACGCCATGGTCACACTTGTCGAAGGCTTTTGCAAAGTCTGTATATATTACATCTGCATTCTTTTTTGTCTTCTAGTGCATCTAGGACCTTGTTGTAGTGGTCCAGTAGTTGAAACAGACAGGAGCGACCTCCTCTAAATCCATGTTGCCCTGGGTTGTGTAATTGATGGGTATCTAGATGGGTGGCGATCTTGCTTCTTAGGACCCTTTCAAAGATTTTTTTATGATATGGGATGTTAGTGCTATCGGTCTGTAGTTCTTTGCTTTGTGGAATGGGGCTATGTCTGTTGTTTTAAGTAACTGTGGGACGACCCCCGTGTCCATGCTCCCTCTCCATAGGATGGTAAAAGCTCGTGATAGGGGCTTCTTGCAGTTCTTGATGAATACGGAGTTCCATGAGTTTGGCCCTGGGGCAGAGTGCATGGGCATGTCATTTATCGCCTGTTCGAAGTCATTTGGCGTCAGTATAACATCAGATAGGCTTATTTTTGCCAAATTCTGTGGCTCTCTCATAAAAAATTCATTTTGATCTTCGACTCTCAGTCTGGTTAATGGCTTGCTAAAAACTGAGTCATATTGGGACTTGAGCAGCTCACTCATTTCCGGTGGTGTGTGTTAGGTACCGGTGAGGTGTGTTAGGTACCGGTGGGGTGTGTTAGCTACCGGTGGGGTGTGTTAGCTACCGGTGGTGTGTGTTAGCTACCGGTGGTGTGTGTTAGGTAC
Source organism: Cherax quadricarinatus (assembly GCF_026875155.1). NCBI lineage: Eukaryota > Metazoa > Arthropoda > Malacostraca > Decapoda > Parastacidae > Cherax > Cherax quadricarinatus. The sequence continues at coordinate 62,792,199 of NC_069400.1, read as the reverse complement.
CAGTGGTGTGTGTTAGCTACCGGTGGGGTGTGTTAGCTACTGGTGGTGTGTGTTAGGTACCAGTGGTGTGTATTAGCTACCGGTGGTGTGTGTTAGCTACCGGTGGTGTGTGTTAGCTACTGGTGGGGTGTTAACTACCGGTGGTGTTAGGTACCGGTGGTATGTGTTAGCTACCGGTGGGGTGTGTTGGGTACCAGCAGTGTGTGTTAGGTACCGGTGGTGTGTGTTAGGTACTGGTGGGGTGTGTTAGCTACCGGTGGTGCGTATTAGGTACCAGTGGGGTGTTAGGTACCGGTGGGGTGTGTTAGGTACCGGTGGAGTGTGTTAGCTACTGGTGGTGTGTGTTAGCTACTGGTGGTGTGTGTTAGCTATCTGTGGTGTGTGTTAGCTACCGGTGGGGTGTTAGCTACCGGTGGTGTGTATTAAGTACTGGTGGGGTGTGTTAGCTACCGGTGGGGTGTGTTAGGTACCAGTGGTGTGTGTTAGGTACCGGTGGGGTGTGTTAGCTACAGGTGGTGTGTGTTAGGTACCAGTGGGGTGTTAGGTGCCGGTGGGGTGTGTTAGGTACCGGTGGAGTGTGTTAGGTACCGGTGGTGTGTGTTAGCTACTGGTGGGGTGTGTTAGCTACCGGTGGTGTGTGTTAGCTACCGGGTGTGTGTGTTAGGTACCGGTGGGGTGTTAGGTACCGGTGGGGTGTGTTAGGTACCGGTGGTGTGTGTTAGGTACCGGTGGGGGTGTGTTAGGTACTGGTGAGGTGTGTTAGGTACCGGTGGTGTGTGTTAGCTACCGGTGGTGTGTGTTAGCTACTGGTGGGGTGTGTTAGCTACCGGTGGTGTGTTAGCTACCGGGTGTGTGTTTAGGTACCGGTGGGGTGTTAGGTACCGGTGGGGTGTGTTAGGTACCGGTGGTGTGTGTTAGGTACCGGTGGGGGTGTGTTAGGTACTGGTGAGGTGTGTTAGCTACCGGTGGGGTGTGTTAGGTACTGGTGAGGTGTGTTAGCTACCGGTGGGGTGTGTTAGGTACTGGTGAGGTGTGTTAGCTACCGGTGGGGTGTGTTAGGGAGATAAGGTGTTTTTTAACGGTGCTTTTGAAAATGGTGGTTGAGTCGGCAGTTCTAGAGTTTTCAGGCAGGGAGTTCCAGATTTTAGACCCTTTTATGTACATTGAATTTGTGTATTATTATTATTATTATTATTATTATTATTATTATTATTATAAAAAAGAAGCGCTAAGCCACAAGGGCTATACAGCGCTGAAATTTGTGTGTAGATTTAGCCGGTTAGTTTTTTAGTTTAATATGTTTATTATGCACCCCATACCCATCCTGTGGGCGGTAGTCAAAAGATTACAGAGGTACATAATTGGTCCAGGGACTGGACTCCAAAGTTTTGATAGCTGAGCAAGTTACAGAGGTAATGAACTCACAATTTACAAAGGTAATGAACTCACAATTTACAAAGGTAATGAACTCACAATTTACAAAGGTAATGAACTCCAGGTAAGTCTGGTCACAATCATGACAAGTTACAAAGGCATTTACAGATTACAGAGGTACGTAATGGGTCCAGGGACTGGGCCCCCAAAGTTTTGATAGCTGAACTAGGTACAAAGGTAATGAGCTCACAAGTTACAAAGGTAATGAATTCTGTAGAATGGTTACTTACGTTTATACATGGCTACAATCATGAACAAATTATAGAGTAATGAGCAATTCACACTTCCACACCCGGTCACAACTGTAGTGAGTTATTGGTGCAAATATTGATTGTTGAGTCACACACACCACCCACACACACACACACACACACACACACTTTAGTTTAATATCTTTATTATGCACCCCATACCCATCCTGTGGGCGGTAGTCAAAAGATTACAAAGGTACATAATGGGTCCAGTGACTGGACCCCAAAGTTATGATAGCTGAACTAGTTACAAAGGTAATGAACTCCAGGTAGATCTGGTCACAATCATGGCAAGTTACAAAGGTAATGAATCAGCCTCACTCGTATACATGGTTACAATCATGAACAAATTACAAAGTAACGAGCCACTGATACGTCCACACCTGGTCACAATTGTAATGAGTTATAAATACAAATATTAAATGGGTCATACACCCACACGAGCGCGCCCGCACACATATACACACACGAAGGTGCACGCACAGACATGCACACGAGCGTATAAACATAAGCATACACACAAGCACGCACCCCCCCCCCCCACACACACACGTGGTAATGTTTTATTTACAGCTAGCAAAGTCAGGGTATTTCTCCATAATGGTCTGTAATATACCACTGTGGATAAAATACTTTGCCATTTCTTGAACATTTCTGAGTAAGTTGTCTCTAAATTCATTAATTTTATCGCACTCCAGTACATAATGACGCAAGGTGTGACAACAGTCCATCTGGTAAAGTTTACATTTCGTTTAGTCTACATCAGGTGGTGGTGATTTAACCTGCCAGATACTTGTAACCCAGCCGGAGCCGGGCGGTAGTGACATCCAAGAGTCTGCTTATCTTGTTGGATGCACCATAGACATGTGGCTCCTCCTGCATGATGGAATGATGATGGATGGACTGACTTGTGTCAGACTCCCTAAGTCTTAAGTCAATAAAGTTCAATTGAAGTTCTTTTCGCATAATTGTTCTCAAACTGCTAACTGACATGCATCTGGAGACCAATATGAGATGGAATCCACAGCATGTGCACTCTGACTCCAGTCCATAATCTTACCATACCTATGTCTGGCTTCTGACACAAGCATGCCACAATTTATACTTAACGAGTTGGGAGCATTTAAGGATGACAGAGAGTCAGTTACAATTGTAGTGTCAACCTTAGATACATGGACGCATTTGAGTGCAAGGAGTATGGCAAACAGTTCTGTTTGAAGGGTAGAGGCCCAGTTATTGATGCGTGCTCCAATTTCTTTATGAGAGCCATCACTCTGTATGACAACAGCTGCACTACCAGCTGCACCAGTGGACTGGTGAACAGAACCATCAATGTAAATAGTTTGTGAAAGTTATGTGTGACTAAGTTATCAATACAGCTTAATTAAGGCATCATGTTTGGCTCCAAGACAAAGCTTTGGTTGTGATTTAAGAAGAGTTTTGGGGGGATATGGAGGAATGGTAGTTTGGAATGGGGTAATATCCCATGGATATTATATTTAAAATTTTGGCAGTACGAGGGCATCCTAAGATGATCCTTGTTGCTTCGTTTTGCAGTTTTTCCAGCCCTTCAAGCTTCCAGTCAGACACGAGTGCAAGTATTGGCGCCGCATAATCAACCAATGATCTAATATAAGCAAGATCCGTCATTTTCACAATTTTAACATTAGCTCCTGGGATGAAAACCTGCCACAACTCTCATTGCTCTTAGCCTTTCTTTGTATTGGCGACAAAGTCTCGTTACAACAGGTCCAAGCAGTATGTTCCTCTATGACAGTTGCCATGTTTGCAAGTGATGATATCTCGTGTAAGACTCACAATGTTTGCAGGTGATGATATCTCGTGTAAGACTCACAATGTTTGCATGCGATGATATCTCATGTAAGACTCGCAACACAAGAATTCCATTCCTCGCTTACCTTCCCCTTATAGCTTACACGAGAGGAAATATTTACTATATAGTCAGAAATCTAAAATAGATCATGACACAAGGGTTCAAGTTCAATGAGCTTGAAGAAGCTGCTAAATGACCTTGACACCTCAAAGGCGGTGGAACCGGAAAACATCTCTCTGTGGGTCCTTAGAGAGGGAGCAGAGAAGCTGTGTGCGCCACAATTTTCAGCACATCCCTTGAAACTGGGCAACTACCTGAGGTATGGACGATGGCAAATGTAGCCTCCAGTTTTAAAAAAAGAGACAGAAATGAGGCACTAAACTATAGACTAGTGTCACTGGCATGTATAGTATACAAAGTTATGGATATTTTCAGGAGGGTGGTGGAGCACCTGGAATGGAAAAAGATTATAATCGACAACCAGCATGGATTCATGGAAGGCAAATCCTGCGTTACAAACCTTCTGGAGTTATAAGACAAGGCAACAGAAGTAAGACACGAGAGAGAGGGGTGGGTTGATTGCATTTTCTTGGACTGCAAGAAAGCCTTCGACTCAGTTCCTCACAAGAGATTAGTGCAGGCACTTATAACAGGAAGGGCACTGCAATGGATCAGAGAATACCTGACAGAGAGGCAACAACGAGTCATGGTACGTGGTGAGGTATAACAGTGGGCACCTGTGATGAGCAGGGTCCCACAGAGGTTGGTCCTAGGACCAGTGCTATTTCTGGTATATGTGAATGACATGATGGAAGGGTTAGACTCATAAGTGTCCCTGTTTGCAGATGATGTGAAGTTAATGAGGAGAAATCAGATGAGGATCAGGTAGGAACTCAAAGAGACCTGGACAGACTGGACACCTGGTCCAGCAACTGGCTTCTCGAATTTAACCCCGCCAAATGCAAAGTCATGAAGATTGGGGAAGGGTAAAGAAGACCGCAGATGGAGTATAGGATAGGTGGCCAAAGACTGCAAACCTCACTCCAGGAGAAAGATCTTGGGGTGAGTATAACACCGAGCACGTCTTCAGAAGCACACATCAACTGGATAACTGCTGCAGCATATGGGCGCCTAGCAAACCTGAGAATAGCGTTCTGATACCTTAGTAAGGAATCGTTCAAGACACTGTATACTGTGTACGTCAGGCCCATACTGGACTATGCAACAACTGTTTGAAACCCACACTTGATCAAGCACATCAAGAAATTAGAGAAAGTGCAAAGGTTTGCGACAAGGTTAGTTCCAGAGCTAAGAGGAATGTCTTACGAAGAAAGGTTAAGGGAAATCGGTCTGACTAGATACTGGAGGACAGGAGGGTTAGGGGAGACATGATAATACAAAATACTGCATGGAATAGACAAGGTGGATAGAGACAGGATGTTCCAGAGAGGGGACACAGAAACAAAGGGTCACAATTGGAAGTTGAAGACCTAGATGAGTCAAAGGGATGTCAGGAAGTATTTCTTCAGTCATAGAGTAGTCAGGAAGTGGAATAGCCTACCAAGTGAGGTAGTGGAAGCAGGAATCATACATAGCTTTATGATGAGGTATGATAAAGCTCATGGAGCGGGGAGAGAGAGGACCTAGTAGCATTCAGTAAAGAGGTGGGGCGAGGAGCTGAGTATCGACCCCTGCAACCACAATTAGGTAAGTACACACACACACATGCACACACACACACACACAAATGTAGTCCCCATTTTTAAGAAAGGAGACATAATGGAGACACTAAACTACAGACCAGTGTCTCTGACATGTATAGCATGCAAAGTCAAAGAGAAGATTATCAGAAGGAGAGTGGTGGAGCACCTGGAATGGATCAAGATTATAAATGACAACCAGCATGGATTCATGGATTCATGATAAAGCTCATGGAGCAGGGAGAGAGAGGACCTAGTAGCATTCAGTAAAGAGGTGGGGCGAGGAGCTGAGTATCGACCCCTGCAACCACAATTAGGTAAGTACACACACACATGCACACACACACATACACACACACAAATGTAGTCCCCATTTTTAAGAAAGGAGACATAATGGAGGCACTAAACTACAGACCAGTGTCTCTGACATGTATAGCATGCAAAGTCATAGAGAAGATTATCAGAAGGAGAGTGGTGGAGCACCTGGAATGGATCAAGATTATAAATGATAACCAGCATGGATTCATGGAAGGCAAATCCTGTGTTAGAAACCTTCTGGAGTTTTATGACAAGGTAACAGAAGTAAGACACGAGAGAGGTGGGTGGATTGCATTTTCCTGGACTGCAGGAAGGCCTTTGACAAAGTTCTTCACAAGAGATTAGTGCAGAAGCTGGAGGATCAGGTGCATATAACAGGGAGGGCACTGCAATGGATCAAAGAATACCTGACAGGGAGGCAACAACGAGTCATGGCATGTGAAGAGGTATCACAGTGGGTGCCTGTGATGAGTGGGGTCCCACAGGGGTCAGTTCTAGGAGCAGTGCTATTTTTGCTATATGTGAATGACATGATGGAAGGGATAGATTCTGAAGTGTCCCTGTTAGCTGATGATGTGAAGATGATGAGAAGAATTAAGTTGAATGAGAATCAGGCAGGACTAGAAAGAGACCTGGACAGACTGGACATGTGGTTCAGAAACTGGCTTCTCGAATTCAACCCTGCCAAATGCAAAGTCATGAAGATTGGGGAAGGGTAAAGAAGACCGCAGACAGAGCATAGGCTAGGTGGACAAAGACCGCAAACCTCACTCAAGGAGAAAGATCTTGGGGTGACCATAACACTGAGCACGTCTCCGGAGGCACACATCAATGAGATAACTGCTGCAGCATGTGGGCACCTGGCAAACCTGAGAATAGCATTCTGATACCTTAATTAATAAGGAATCGTTCAAGACACTGTACACTGTGTACGTCTGGCCCATACTGGAGTAAGCAGCACCAGTTTGGAACCCACACCTGGTCAAGCACGTCAAGATGTTAGAGAAAGTACAAAGATTTATAACAAGGCTAGTTCCAGAGCTCAGGGGAATGTCCTACGATGAAAGGTTGAAGGAAATTGGACTGACGACACTGGAGGAGATAAGGGTCAGGGGACGCATGGTAACGACATACAAGATACTGCGTGGAATAGATAAGGTGGACAGAGACAGGATGTTCCAGAGAGGGGACACAGAAACAAGGGGTCACAATTGGAAGAGCTGAAGACTCAGATGGGTCACAGGGATGTTAGGAAGTATTTCTTCAGTCATAGAGTCATCAGGAAGTGGAATAGCCTAGCAAGTGACATAGTGGAGGCAGGAACCATACATAACTTTAAGACGAGGTATGAAAAAGCTCATGAAGCAGAGAGGGCCTAGTTGCAATCAGTGAAGAGGTGGGGCCAGGAGCCGAGTATCGACCCCTGCAACCACAATTAGGTGAGTACACATATACACACACAGGAGAGAGAGGACCTAGTAGCACCCAGTGAAGAGGCAGGTCCAGGAGTTGATGTTAAACAAGGATTGTTTGGCGAGATGCAGTGGCGTGGCATAAATGATACGTCTTCAGAGGCTTCTTACTTTATTGTTAAAGTACACAGTGGGTACATAGGCTTGTGTGTTGTGCCCATGGCCCGGGAGGGCCATGCCCACGAGGGAGAGAGGAGTGGACACTTCTCGACTGAGTGAAGGGTGTCACCAGAGTGAGAGTGAGGCAAGGACAGGCAGGCTGGCGTGCCCACTGAGAGGCCTGGCTACAGAGGGCAGCACTTTAGTGCCACAAAATACGAACTAAGCTGGCAGACAGCATGACTGTCTGTGCAGACAGTACAGGCTGTCTACATTGAGTCTCAACCCCTGCAACCACAATTAGGTGAGTACACACGCAAAAGGATGGAACAAGAGTGGGAAAGAAAACTAGGATAGCTTTCTGCAATAATGTAGACAGCTTTCAGTGAAATTGGAAAAGAGGTTGGAGGAGGAAAAGAAGAATTGGGAGTCACAAGTCGAAACTGCAGTAGCCAGGATAAGGGTCCTAGAAGATGAGGTAAACAGGCTAAAGTGAGTTACAGGGGTAGTGATCAGAGAAGACACTGCATATGAAGCATACCAAGCAGGGCCAAGGAGTGAAGGGGAATAGCAGTTGGGTGCAGGTGGAGGGTGATAGGTCAAATGCAGAGTCACGACCATGCTACCAAGAGCTACATGAAAAAACAAGGGAGAAAATGGCCATGTACAGACAGGAACCAGAGTCACGGAGGGAAAAACAATGGGAGGAGGAGAGGGCAAAGTCAGTGTTTATTCATGGGCTTCAGGAAAGTGAGGGAAGGACACACACACTGAAAGGCAGCAGGCAGAAAGAAAGGAGATTGAGAACATCATCACAGAAAGAGGTAAAGAGGACATGTCCGAGATTATAAATTTTTAGAGAAGAGGAGGATACTTGAAGGGAAGAAAATGACCGATCAAGCTGTTTTTAGGACAGAAACAGTGCAGAACAGGATCCTCCAAGAGAAACCACAGTTGAAGTACATGGCAGAATACATGAGGGTGTTCCTAGACTGAGACAGAACACAAACGGAATAACAAATAAATATGAGGAGTGGCACGAAAGAATCAATGAGAAATCCCGACATCATAGCAGTCACACAAATGAAACTCACTGAGACAATCTTTCCACCGGGGTATCAGATCCTGAGGAAAAATAGAACAAGTAGAGGGGGAGGAGGGGTTGCACTGCTCATAAAAAAATGATGGGGATTTGAGGAAATGGAAGGCATGGATGAGATTGGAGAAAGGGACTACATAGTAGGTGCAATTCAGTCTGAGGAACATAAGGTAGTCATTGCAGTGATGTATAACCCACCGCAGAACTGCAGGAGACCAAGAGAGGAATACGAAGAGAACAGCAGAGCGATGGTGGACACACTGGCTGAGGTGGCAAGAGCTCACTCGAGGAGAGCAAAGTTACTGGTTATGGGCGATTTCAATCACAGGGAGATTGATTGGGAAAACCTGGAGCCACATGGGGGTTCAAAACATGGAGAACCAAGATGATGGATGTAGTAGTGGAAAACTTCATGCATTAATATGTCAGGGATACTACCAGAGAAAGAGGGGAGGATGAACCAACAAGACTGGACCTTGTGTTCACCCTAAGCAGTTGACATTGAGGACATCACTTACGAGAGGCCCCTTGGAGCTAGTGATCACGTGGTTCTGAGTTTTGACTATATAGGAAAAGCCAAACTATAAAAGGGGAGACTGCACAGGTATGAGGAACTTCCTGCAGGAGGTTCAGTGGGACAGAGAACTGGCAGGAAAGTCGGTAAACAAGATGATGGAATAGGTAACAACAAAATGCAAGGAGGCAGAGGAAAGGTTTGTTCCAAAGGGCAATAGAAATACATGTAATGGGAAGTTCAAAGCGAGCCCTTGGTTTACCAGAAGGTGTAGGGAGGCAAAAACTAAGTGTACCAGAGAATGGATAAAGTACAGGAGGCAAAGGACCCACGAAAATAGAGAGATTAGTCGAAGAGGAAGAAATGAGTATGCACAGAAAAGAAGGGAGGCCCAATGACAGTATGAAAATGACATAGCATCGAAAGTAAAGTCTGACCTGAAACTGCTGTATAGCCACATTAGGAGGAAGACAGCAGTCAAAGACCAGGTGATCAGGCTGAGGAATGAAGGTGGGGAACTCACAAGAAATGATCAAGAGGAATGTGAGGAGCTCAACATGAGATTTAACCCTTAAATGGTCCAAACGTATATGTATGTTCTCTCGTGTAGTGCCCCAAACGTATATATACATTTCATTTGTCATTCATTCAACATTGGCACAATAGCCCTGAGTCGCCCAGACATGAGAGAATGGGTGTGCGCACTCAGTGTGCGCCATATGAAAAAATTGGGGAGTGCCTGGATACTACATGTTCTTTTTTCCTAAAAAAAAAACTATTTTTTTTTTCAAAATATTCAGGGCACTGTGCAGGTGAACGTATATATATGTTTGGACCTTTAAAGGGTTAAGGAAGTATTTACAGTGGAGACAGGAAGGCCTCTGGGAGACAGAACAGAGGGGGACACCAACAAGGAATATATCAACAAGTGATGGATGAAATACACACAACTGAGGAGGAGGTGAAGAATCTGCTAAGATACCTTGATACCTCAAAGGCAATGGGACCGGACAACATCTCCCCATGGGTCCTTAGAGAGGGAGCAGAATTGCTGTGTGCACCACTACCCACAATCTTCAACACATCCCTTGAAACTGGGCAACTACCTGAGGTATGGAAGATGGCAAATGTAGTTCCCATTTTTAAAAAATGGGACAGAAAAGAGGCAATAAACTATAGACCTGTGTCACTGACGTGCATAGTATGCAAAGTCATGGAGAAGATTATCAGTAGGAGAGTAGTAAAGCATCTGGAATGGAACAAGAGTATAAATGCCAACCAGCATGGATTTATGGAAGGCAAATCCTGTGTCACAAACCTACTGGAGTTTTATGATAAAGTAACAGAAGTAAGACACGAGAGAGAGGGGTGGGTTAATTGCATCTTCTTGGATTGCAAGAAGTCCTTTGACACAGTTCCTCACAGGAAATTAGTGCAGAAGCTAGAAGAGCAGGTGCGTATAACAGGAAGGGCACTGCAATGGATCAGAGAATACCTGACAAGGAGGCAACAATGAGTCATGGTACATGATGAGGTATCACAGTGGGCACCTGTGACGAGCGGGGTCACAAAGGGGTCGGTCCTAGGATCAGTGCTATTTCTGGTATATGTGAACTGGTATATGTGAATGACATGATGGAAGGGTTAGACTCAGAAGTGTCCCTATTTGCAGATGATGTGAAGTTAATGAGGAGAATTAAATCAGATGAGGATCAGGTAGGACTTCAAAGAGACCTGGACAGGCTGGACACCTGGTCCAGCAACTGGTTTATTGAATTTAACCCTGCCAAATGCAAAGTCATGAAGATCGGGGAAGGGCAAAGAAGACCGCAGATGGAGTATAGGATAGGTGGCCAAAGACTGCAAACCTCGCTCAAGGAGAAAGATCTTGGGGTTAATACAACACTGAGCACATCTCCGGAAGCACACATCAACCAGATAACTGCTGCAGCATATGGGCGCCTGGCAAATCTGAGAACAGCGTTCCGATGCCTTAGTAAGGAATCATTCAAGAGGCTGTACACCGTGTACGTCAGGCCCATGCTGGAGTATGCAGCACCTGTTTGAAACCCACACTTGATCAAGCACATCAAGAAATTAGAGACAGTGCAAAGGTTTGAGAGAAGGTTAGTTCCAGAGCTAAGGGAAATGTCCTACATAGAAAGGTTAAGGGAAATTGGCCTGACAACACTGGAGGACTGGAGGGTTAGGGGAGACATGATAACGACATACAAAATACTGCGTGGAATAGAGAAGGTGGACAGAGACAGGATATTCCAGAGAGGGGACACAGAAAGAAAGGGTCACAATTGGAAGTTGAAGACCCAGATGAGTCAAAGGGATGTTAGGAAGTATTTCTTCAGTCATAGAGTAGTCAGGAAGTGGAACAGCCTAGCAAGTGAGGTAGTGGAAGCAGGAACCATACATAGCTTTAAGATGAGGTATGATAAAGTTCATGGAGCAGGGAGAGAAAGGACCTAGTAGCACTCAGTGAAGAGGTGGGGCAAGGAGCTGAGTCTCGACCCCTGCAACCACAATTAGGTGAGGTGAGCACACACACACACACACACACACACACAAGATTAGGAAAGGGCAAAGAAGAGTGTAGATGGAGTACATGCTGGGGAGCGCCAAAGACTGCAAACCTCACTCAAGGAAAAGAATCTTAGGGTGAGCATCATACTGAGGACATCTGAAACACACATCAACCAAATAACTGCATTAATTATTCATTACTTCTCCCTTTGTTTATGGTGGCATCTGAAGGTAGTTGTTATATATGATTAAAGTCGGTGAACATGTTATGTCGATGGTAATAATATGGCTCTGGGCCACATTAAATATTGTGTAGCTATGTAGCCCAGGCGGACTACATACCTACATTATTATAACTGATAATTATACTTATGTGTACCTGTACCTAAGTAAACTTACACACTGTGCTGGCATGCAGGTACACATTAAAATCACTAAGTGTGTCTTATTAGTCTTCAAGATGCCATATTAATAATGACAATAATAATAACACAATAACAATCACTAAGGAGCACTAAATATTGTATAAAACATTAATACAGTGTGCTTAATCCACCTAGATACACTCCACAGTAGAATAAATTAACATAAATATGAGCTTCCAGCAAGTGTGCGTGAGCGTGTTAGATAGGAGTGAATGGAGACGAATGGTACTTGGGACCTGACGATCTGTTGGAGTGTGAGCAGGGTAATATTTAGTGAAGGGATTCAGGGAAACCGGTTATTTTCATATAGTTGGACTTGAGTCCTGGAAATGGAAAGTACAATGCCTGCACTTTAAAGGAGGGGTTTGGGATATTGGCAGTTTGGAGGGATATGTTGTGTATCTTTATATGTACAGTGGACCCCCGCATAGCGACCTTAATCCGTGCAAGAGGGCTGGCTGTTATGCGAAATGTTCGGTATGTGAATGAATTTTCCCCATAAGAAATAATGGAAATAAAATTAATCCGTGCAAGACACCCAAAAGTATGAAAAAAAAATTTTTTTACCACAAAAAAATGTTAATTTTAGTACACACAAACTGAAAAAGGCATGCACAATTACATGACACTTACTTTTATTGAAGATCTGGTGATGATTGATGGGATGGGAGGAGGGGAGAGAGAGTGTTAGTGTTTAGAAGGGGAATCCCCTTCCATTAAGACTTGAGGAGGCAAGTCCTTTTCTGGGGTTACTTCCCTTCTTCTTTTAATGCCACTAGGACCAGCTTCAGAGTCACTGGACTTCTTTCGCACAACATATCTGTCCATAGTGGCCTGTACTCTCGTTCCTTTATGATTTGTCTAAAGTGGTTCACAAACATTGTCATTGTAACAGTCACCAGCACGGCTTGCAATAGCTGTGTGAGGGTGATTTTCATCAAAAAAGGTTTGCACTTCAAGCCATTTTGCACACATTTCCTTAATCTTTGAAGTAGGCAATTCCTTCAATTTCTCTCTCCCCTCCTTTGAACCAGTTTCCCCAGGTCTGGCCTCTTGCTCTTGAAGTTGATCTATCAGCTCATCAGTGGTTAGTTCTTCATTGTCCTCCTCCACCAACTCTTCCACATCATCCCCACTAACCTCCAACCCCAAGGACTTCCCCAATGCCACAATTGATTCCTCAACTGGTATACTCCTCTCAGGGTTAGCCTCAAACCCTTCAAAATCCCTTTTGTCTACACATTCTGGCCACAGTTTCTTCCAAGCAGAGTTCAAGGTTCTCTTAGTCACTCCCTCCCAAGCCTTACCTATAAGGTTTACACAATTGAGGATATTAAAGTGATCCTTCCAAAACTCTTTTAGAGTCAATCGAGTGTCTGTGGTCACTTCAAAGCACTTTTGAAACAGAGCTTTTGTGTACAGTTTCTTGAAGTTGGAAATGACCTGCTGGTCCATGGGCTGCAGGAGAGGAGTGGTATTAGGAGGCAAAAACTTCACCTTAATGAAGCTCATGTCCCCATAAAGTCGCTCTGCCACGTCTGTAGGATGACCAGGGGCATTGTCTAACACCAGAGGCACTTAAGTTCTAATTTCTTTTCAGTTAGGTAATCTTTGACATTGGGGGCAAATGCATGGTGTAACCAGTTATAGAAAAAGTCCCTAGTGACCCATGCCTTACTGTTTGATCTCCACAGCACACACAAATTATCCTTGAAGACATTCTTTTGCCTGAACGCTCTGGGAGTTTCAGAGTGATACACTAATAAAGGCTTAACTTTGCAATCACCACTAGCATTGGCACACATCAACAAAGTAAGCCTGTCTTTCATAGGCTTATGTCCTGGGAGTGCCTTTTCCTCTGAGTAATGTAGGTCCTGCTTGGCATTTTCTTCCAGAACAGGCCTGTTTCATCACAATTAAACACTTGTTCAGGTTTCAGTCCTTCAGTTTCTATGTACTCCTTGAATTCCTGCACATATTTTTCAGCCGCTTTGTGGTCCGAACTGGCAGCCTCACCATGCCGTATCACACTATGTATGCCACTACGCTTCTTAAATCTCTCAAACCAACCTTTGCTGGCCTTAAATTCACTCACATCATCACTAGTTGCAGGCCTTTTTTTAATTAAATCCTCATGCAACTTCCTAGCCTTTTCACATATGATCGCTTGAGAGACGCTATCTCCTGCTAGCTGTTTTTCATTTATCCACACCAATAAGAGTCTCTCAACATCTTCCATCACTTGCGATCTTTGTTTCGAAAACACAGTTAAACCTTTGGCAAGAACAGCTTCCTTGATTGCCGTTTTCTTGGCCACAATAGAAGAGATGGTTGATTTGGGTTTCTTGTACAACCTGACCAGGTCGGTGATACGCACTCCACTTTCATACTTATCAATGATCTCTTTCTTCATTTCTATAGGAATTCTAACCCTTATTGCTGTAGGGTTGGAACTAGAAGCTTTCTTGGGGCCCATGGTCACTTATTTTCCAGAAACAGCACCGAAAACACTGTAATAATACGAAATATTCCGATTGTATGCTTGAATGTTACCGCGGAGGCTGGCTGGTAAACAATGCCACCGGCGGAACATATGAGGCTGGCTCAGGCCACATTGGACGCGTCTCGGACGAAGGCCGCTGAGCGGGTTTTTGGGCGGTATGCGGGGCAAAATTTTAGCAATCAAAGCGTCCGCTATGCGGATTGTCCGTTATGCAAGGCGTCCGTTATGCGGGGGTCCACTGTATATGCTTCTAAACTGTTGTATTCTGAGCACCTCTGCAAAAACAGTGAAAATGTGTGAGTGAGGTGAAAGTGTTGAATGATGATGAAAGTATTTTCTTTTTGGGGATTTTCTTTCTTTTTTGGGTCACCCTGCCTCGGTGGGAGACGGCCGACTTGTTGAAAAAAAAAAAATGAGATGTGGTAGCCAGGCAACTTGTAGGACTTGTGGTAGCCAGGCAACTTGTAGGACTTGTGGTAGCCAGGCAACTTGTAGGACTTGTGGAAGCCAGGCAACTTGTAGGACTTGTGGTAGCCAGGCAACTTGTAGGACTTGTGGTAGCCAGGCAACTTGTAGGACTTGTGGTAGCCAGGCAACTTGTAGGACCTGTGGTAGCCAGGCAACTTGTAGGACCTGTTGTAGCCAGGCAACTTGTAGGACTTGTGGTAGCCAGGTAACTTGTAGGACTTGTTGTAGCCATGCAACTTGTAGGACTTGTGGTAGCCAGGCAACTTGTAGGACTTGTGGTAGCCAGGCAACTTGTAGGACTTGTGGTAGCCAGGCAACTTGTAGGACTTGTGGTATCCAGGCGACTTGTAGGACTTGTCGTAGTCAGGAAACTTGTAGGACTTGTTGTAGCCAGGCAACTTGTAGGACTTGTTGTAGCCAGGCAACTTGTAGGACTTGTTGTAGCCAGGCAACTTGTAGGCCTTGTTGTAGCCAGGCAACTTGTAGGACTTCTTGTAGCCAGGCAACTTGTAGGACTTGTGGTAGCCAGGCGACTTGTAGGACTTGTTGTAGCCAGGCAACTTGTAGGACTTGTTGTAGCCAGGCAACTTGTAGGCCTTGTTGTAGCCAGGCAACTTGTAGGACTTCTTGTAGCCAGGCAACTTGTAGGACTTGTGGTAGCCAGGCAACTTGTAGGACCTGTGGTAGCCAGGCAACTTGTAGGACTTGTTGTAGCCAGGTAACTTGTAGGACTTGTGGTAGCCAGGCGACTTGTAGGACTTGTGGTAGCCAGGCAACTTGTAGGACTTGTGGTAGCCAGGCAACTTGTAGGACTTGTGGTAGCCAGGCAACTTGTAGGACTTGTCGTAGTCAGGCAACTTGTAGGACTTGTTGTAGTCAGGCAACTTGTAGGACTTGTTGTAGTCAGGCAACTTGCAGGACTTGTTGTAGTCAGGCAACTTGTAGGACTCGTCATAGTCAGGCAACTTGTAGGACTTGTCGTAGTCAGGCAACTTGTAGGACTTGTAGTCAGGCAACTTGTAGGACTTGTCATAGTCAGGCAACTTGTAGGACTTGTTGTAGCCAGGCAACTTGTAGGACTTGTTGTAGTCAGGCAACTTGTAGGACTTGTCGTAGTCAGGCAACTTGTAGTACTTGTCGTAGTCAGGCAACTTGTAGGACTTGTCGTAGCCATTCAACTTGTAGGACTTGTTGTAGCCAGGCAACTTGTAGGACTTGTGGTAGCCAGGCAACTTGTAGGACTTGTCGTAGTCAGGCAACTTGTAGGACTTGTCGTAGTCAGGCAACTTGTAGGACTTGTCGTAGTCAGGCAACTTGTAGTAAAACATCAGAGAAAATGTGTACACTATAATATTACTGAGGGTAACTAGAAAATTATTCCTTTCGCATGCTTCACTAAGGGTGTCATTTCTTCTAAAAATGGCGTTTCATGAGAATGGGAGTTTCTCTATTTATTCTACAGTATCAACGTAGAGACAACTTGTACACAATGTAAAGTGACGATAACCAGACGCATTCATCTTGTATGTTTACATTATGTTTGGGTGGGGTGGGGAGGGTTGCTCTTCCTGGCTACCCATACTTCCCAACTTTACTTCATACAAATAAAACTCCCCTCTCACCCTACATTAAGACTACAAATATTTTAAGGTAATTATCACTCATTTTATCACTCTAGCGAGCTTAATGTTGCAGTAGGTATAGGTGCCAGTGGCCAGGCAGGATGCCATACCTCCCACACCACTTTCTACAAATAAATGCTTTTCACCTCTCACCCTACATTAAGACTATAAATATTTTAAGGTAAGTAATGCATATACTGTATATGCATTTTATCGCTCTATGGAGCTTTAAGCATCGTAGTATAGTACATGTGGGTGGGGTGGCCAGGAGGGCTACCACACCTGACTTCTAAGAGTAAATACTACTCACCTTTTGCCCTACATTATTATTATAATAATAAAAAAGAAGCGCTAAACCACAAGGGCTATACAGCGTTGCCCTACATTAAGTTCTGCTTTCCGGTGAAGTCTGCTTTCCGGTGAAGTCTGCTTTCCGGTGAAGTCTGCTTTCCGGTGAAGTCTGCTTTCTGGTGAGGTCTGTTTTCCGGCAGTAGCCTGGAACCTAACCTGCCGAATAAGTGGGGTCCTACTGTATACTGTAGGCAGGAGAAGTACAGCAGTCATAGGTGGTATCACTAGAAGACAAAAAGAATGCAGATGTAATATATACAGACTTTGCAAAAGCCTTCAGCAAGAGTGACCATGGCATAATAGCGCACAAACTTGTAAGACTTATGGTAGTCAGGCAACTTGTAGGACTTGTGCTAGCCAAGCAACTTGTAGGACTTGTGGTAACATGCTAAAGGATTAACAGGAAAAGTTGGAAGATGGATCTATAATTTCCTCACAAACAGAACACACAGGGTAGTATTCAACAGAGTAAAGTCTGAGGTGGCTACGGTGAAAAGCTCTGTTCCGCAAGGCACAGTACTCGCTCCCATCTTGTTTCTCATCCTCATATCTGACATAGAAGACAAGGATGTCAGCCACAGCAGTGCCTTCCTTTGCAGATAACACTCGAATCTGCATGACAGCGCCTTCCATTGCAGACACTGCATGGCTCCAGGCGGACATCAACCAAATCTTTCAATGGGCTGCAGAAAACACTATCAAGTTCAACAATGAGAAATTTCAATTACTCCGATATGGTAAACATGAGGAAATTAAAACTTCATCAGAGTACAAAACAAATTCCAGCCACAAAATAGAGCAATAAACCAACGTCAAAGACCTGGGAGTGATCACGTTGGAGGATCTCACCTTCAAGGACCATAACATTGTATCAATCGCATCTGCTAGAAAAATGACAGGATGGATAATGAGAACCTTCAAAACTAGGGATGCCAAGCCCATGATGACACTCTTCAGGTCGCTTGTTCTATCTAGGCTGGAATATTGCTGCACACTAACAGCACTTTTCAAGGCAGGTGAAATTGTTGGCCTAGAAAATGTAGAGAGATCCTTCACGGCGTGCATAACGGAGATAAAACACCTTAATTACTGGGAGCGCTTGAAGTTCCTGAACCTGTACTCCCTGGGACGCAGACGGGAGAGATACATGATTATATACACCTGGAAAATCCTAGAGGGACTAGTACCGAACTTGCACATGAAAATCACTCATTACGAAAGCAAAAGACTCGGTAGACGATGCAACATCCCCTCAATGAAAAGCAGGGGTGTCATTAGCATGTTAAGAGACAACATAATAAGTGTCAGGGGCCCAAGACTGTTCAACTGCCTCCCAGCATACATTAGGGGGATTACCAATAGACCCCTGGCTGTCTTGAAGCAGGCACTGGACAAGCACCTAAAGTCGGTACCTGACCGGCCGGGCTGTGGCTCTTACGTTGGATTGCGTGCAGCCAGCAGTATCAGCCTGGCTGATCAGGCTCTGATCCACCATGAAGCCTGGTCACAGACTGGGCCGTTGTGTGGCGAAACGTTTCCTCATTAAAGATACCCAAGTGTTGCACATGTGTCTAATTTATCAACCTGTCGGTTCTCTGAACCATTCATCTACATTCCTGTCTGACACAGCAACATCTTGGGATCTTAATACAGGGAATTCTTCACTTGCCTAACCTTTGGGCAAGACCTACTTCCGGGAGAACAGACCAAGTGAAGTCTAATGCGGCGGAGGAAGACCAGACTGAGAGATCGATGCAAGAGAGAGTATGAGTCCGAGGATCAAAATGGGTGCGAGTACCTGTATTTAAAACATGGAGGGGGTGGGTAGCAAGAAAAGCCTCTAACTGAATGCCATGGGAATCACAGTGAGACCCCCCAGAGGAAATGATGGGCATTAAAATCGCCAAGTAACAGAAGTGGTGGCGGTAATGACGAAACAAGAAAGGCAATATCTGGGATAGATAATGCCTGAGAAGGAGAGAGATACAAAGAACAGAGTGTACACCACCTATGCAAGTGGATACGGGCTGCTGTGTAATGCAGCGAAGTATGAACAAATAGCTGATGGTACGGAATATCAGTGCGTAGAAGAAGGGCACTTTCATTAAAGGTCCCATCAGAAAAAGGATCTGAAGAATACAATAAATTATAGCGTGAGATAGGATAGATAACGGCAGAGTGTAATTTTGGTTCCTGTAAGCAAACACCAACAGGGGAAAACTGGGAGAGCAACATCTGAAGCTCACCCCGATTACCCGAGGCCGCGAATATTCCACTGTAAATAGGCCATGATTGGCAACGATAAAGATACCTGAAATCTGCAGGTATGTTTACCTATGGACTAGAGGGGTTAGAAAAGTCCACATGCGGTGGCAAAGGAAAACGTTCAAGTAGCGAAGGAACGGTGTGTTGTGAAGAAAGGAGTTGCGCAGATGGAGAAGAGGAAAGAGAAGGAACAGAGGGTGGATCAGTGTCCATTGATGGTTTGGTCTCCGCAATATATTCAGAGATTGCTTCAAGAGTTTCGGAGTTCAGAGACGTCGTATGGGAGACAATATTGGAGATGGAAGGAGGAAGAGTTTGAGTAAAGATTGGAGCTGTAATGAACTGTACCAAGATAGGGGAGGGGCCAAAGGGTGGAGGGAACTGGGAGGGGACAGAAGATGCAGAAACCTGGGAGGTGGCAGAAAAGGAAAAAACTTGGGAAGGGACAGGGGAGGAAGGCACAGTACGAGGAGGAGGATGAACCTCCACACTTGTAACAGAGCCAGTGAAAGGGGAAGACTCAGGTACAGAGACCGGGAAGGTAAAATGTGGAGGTGGATGAAGGGAAGGAGGGGTTAAAGGAGATTTTTTGGGCCTCTGAGAAGTAGAGGGATGATTGGGAGGAGGTGTCGTACGAGGTCTTGTCGATACCGGGGTTTGTGAGGGAGGATACGAAGAAGTGAGGACAGACTGAGGAGTTGAAGTAGGGACGTCTGAGCCCAGGACAGCAAAAGAATTAGATACAGGAGTGACTATGGGACTCGCAACTGCAGAGGAGGCTGCAGAAGATGTGACCCCAGAAGTGGGGGGACGCTTTGAAACACGAAAATAAGAAACACGGGGCAGTCTCCCTTGGAGGCGGAGATGAGAAACCGCCATAGCATAAAGGAGACCTTCTGCCTCTTTGAGGCAATGAATTTCACGCTCATTTAAGTAGACTTGGCAACGGCGAGAGTACGAAGGGTGAGCCTAATGACAATTAAGGCAAGAGGGAGTTCGACTGCAAGACATATTAGAATGGTCATCGGCACCACAGACTGGGCATTCGGCTATAGATCTGCAATATTTTGCTGGGTGGCCAAATCGCCAGCAATTCCTACACTGTTGCGGTGTAGGGATCACCTTCCCAACTTGTAACCGATGTCCTGCTACATAAACAGAGGATGGGAGTTCACGAGCCACATTGCAAGGGTATCGTCTTCGCCCGCGGGCGGGAAGAATGTAAGTGTCTACCTTGAGAATTGGGAGATCTTGGAGTTCCAGCTGTTCAAGAATGTCATTGCCACATGTCTGGAAATTCTGTTGGACTATGGCATGGGGCAGAATAACAGTACCACTACAAGAATTGAGGGAATGATGTTTGTTGATAGTGATAGGAATAGTATCGATATGTGAAAGAAGAGAAAGATCATGAGCTTGGGTAAAATTCTGGACTATGATGATGAAAAGCATACCACTCTTAAGAGCATGAAAGGAAATATCTCTACCAATGTGGCATAGGAGCGCTTTGCCAATACTATGGTCGGAAAGATAGGTAGTAGAAGAAGTCGGTCTTAATGTAAAGAATTTAGTTCATTGTGTGGTCTGGAACTGAGTGTGGAGAGGGAGTGCATGACGTGTCGGTGTTTTCCGAGTAGAAAGGGAAGGTAACGAAGTAACAACATTAGGAGATTGTTGTTGACGTTTAGAAGTGGGACCAGAGTTGGTTCAACGTGAGACGGGCCAGCGATTCGAAAATTGCCGCACCATAGAGGGAGAAGCCGGAAGCATAGTCAAAGGAGAGTGGAGGTCAGACAAATCGAAGGAGTCAGTGGAAGCCCCGGTACCTGAAGCGGGTGAGGAAACAGCACCAGCAAGAGGTACAGGGGGCTTAGGAATGTCCGAAGAGTGGCCAAAAGACGAGGCAAGGTCAGAACGGGATGCGGTAACAATAAGGGGCCCGGGGGTAGCAGGGTCATGGATCGGGTACTCCATGGTTAGGTTATTTCTTTCTTTTTGTTTTTAAGAAAAAAAAGAAAGAAAATAAAATAAAAATAAAAAAAAAGAATAAAAAAAGGGGGGACCAGGGAGGGATAGTTCCTAGGAGGAATGAAAGGGCCAGAAATCTCCCTCCGTGCCCAAGAGGACCTCAGCACCGCAAGTAGCGCAGATGCAGCATGGAACCCGTGGCATACCCTACCCATCATGCCAGTAAACCAGCAATCCGGGATAGCAACCTCACATCTGCCGAGCTACCTCGGTGGACAAAAGAGAGGGCGGCCGGATATCCGCCACAAAGCATACCTCCTTCGGCCACCACCCCCAAAATCTGAAAGGTGGCTTCCGTCGCCCAAAAGACACCCAAAGCCACCCTCCGGGATACCGGAGAGGGATCGAGACATCCCCAGGCAATCCAGATTCCATGGCAAACTACGCCACCACCAAGAACCTCAGCGGAATGGGATGGACCCCGGTACCCTTCCCCCTACCTATGAACTAGTGTGCCTGTGGGAAAAAATCCCAAAGGCCAAAAAGGAAGGGCAAAAGGCAGGGGTGGGGAGGAGGAGGAGGAAAGGAAAAAGGGGAGGATGGGAGAGGGAAGGGGGGATTGGGGGGTAATTAGGTTCGGTCTGAGGAAGGAGACCGACAGGTCTAATTCCTCAGACCAAGAGCCTCTTCACCACGCCAAGGAGCCCCCCTTGAAGAGGTGTTTCCTTTAGAATTTTGTTTTTATTCTGACAACTGTTGACAAGTATTAGCTTCAGTTGTATATGAAAGTCAGATTCAAAATAATTAGGAGAAAATTCACAGGCTCTTTATCATTTAAATTTTATTTCTATTTGATATGGTATACCCTATCAGGAACAGGAAGTATATTGTTTATTATGATTTTAATAGCCATGGTCAATGCATATGGTCAGCCATCTAGCAATGGTTTGACTCAATAGTGCTTCATCTGAACAAGCAAACAGCATGCACATCCTTCAAACTGTTATGTCAATGGACAGTGGTAAGAGGAATTTTTTCTTGGGCTCAAGTTCCTGTATTTTTTATTTACAAAAGCAAAGTATTCAAATGTTGCATATCTTCAAAAATCAATCTGGTAATGTTTCTAAATTATGCCATTATACAACACTATGTTATTATAATTATACAAATATTCAGAAAAAATCACTAAACCCATGTGGATCATACAGATCTGCACTGGAAGGTGGAGGTCAATTCACGGTTTTGGTAAAACTGTGTAACTTAATCCCTATATGGTCCAGTTAATAAATTATCTTCATTTACGTCATCATTTATTACCATCTATCTTTAGCTTCTTCACTGTTACCCCAAGTTTGACTTCTGCCACGATCTCTTCTTTCCCTATTTCTATTACGTTGTTGTTTACTATCTTGCGCTTTATTTTCTATGGGCCAAGAGTCACTATTGTCTTGACCACTGGAGTCATACTGTTGTTCACTAGATGATTCTCTTTGTATTACATCCATCTGTTTATCTTTTGCAGATGTCATTACAGGTTTGATATCTGTGAAAAAAAAATTAGGTTACTGTATGCAGCTGTTACATTATACATGCCTACAAGCACTTTTAATGACAATTCCATGTTTCCATGAATGTACTTCATATACACAAAAACATTCTGTATTCCATATTTGGAATTATTCAAGCTTGTATGCATACGTAGATGAGCTTGAACAGAAAAATACAAAAAAATCATTATGGTATGTATGTAGGTATACTGGGGAAGTGGAAAAGAATCTTTCCTCTGTAAGCCATGTATGTCATAAAAGGTGACTAAAATGCCAGAAGCAAGGGGCTATTAACCCTTTCTCCTGATTAAATTACTAAATGTAAAAAGAAAACTTTAGAGTTTTCTTCTTTATTTTTGGGTTACCCTGCCTTGGTAGGAGACAGCTGGTATGATGAAAAAAAAAAAAGTATGTATACAGTTCTCCCTCAGCATTCTTGAGGGTTAGGGGATCAAGAACCTCTCGAATGTTGAAAAATCGCAAATGTTTGGTGCCCCAATATATTGTACAGAAATATAATACAATACTGCTTCCTTAACCCCTAAACGGTCCAAACATATATATACGTTCTCTCACCCAGTACCCCGAATATTTTGAAAAAGAAAAAAAAATCGTTTTTTTATTGAAATAAAGAGAAAATTTTTTTAAGTGTTATATGATTAAAATAAAAAAAAAATAAGGTCAGTACTTACTGAGATATGAGGCTGCAAAGCTGGCACTTAATGATCACCTGATAGTAACATCAAGTCCTGCTGCTTGCAGAAGTGTTGTCAATACAGTGGACCCCCGGTTCGCGATGCTATCGGTATCCGATAAATCTGGTAACCGATGCATTATATCGCCAAAAATTTGCCCCGGTTCCCATTACAAAACCCGGTATGCGATGTGATTCGTATGAGACGTGTCCACCTGTGGCCTGAACTTCCCCGTGTGTACCAGTGTTTACAAGCCAGCCAGTGTGCGCGCATCTAAGGATACATTCGGTACATTCCATATTATCCATATTATCACTGTTTTTGGTGCTTGTTTCTGCAAAAATAAGTCACCATGGGCCCCAAGAAAGCTTCTAGCGCCAACCCTTCGAGACCAAGGGTGCTAATGACCGTTGAAATGAATGAAGAGATAATTGCAAAGTACGAAAGTGGAGTGCGTGTGTTGGAGCTGGTCAGGTTGTACAGTAAACCCCAATCAACCATCTCTACTATAGTGAGCAGGAAAACGGCAATCAAGGAAGCTGTTCTTGCAAAGGGTGCAACTGTGATTACGAAACAGCGACCGCAAGTGTTAGAAAATGTTGAGAGACTGTTATTGGTGTGGATAAATGAAAAACAGATAGCAGGAGATAGCATCTCTCAAGCGATCATTTGTGAGAAGGCTGGGCAGTTGCATGACGATTTGGTAAAGAAATTTTCCTGCAACCCAGTGGGGATTGAGTGAATTTAAGGCCAGCAAAAGGTTGGTTTGAAAGATTTAAGAATTGTAGTGGCATACATAGTGTGATTAGGCATGGTGAGGCTGCCAGTTCAGACCACAAAGCAGCTGAAAAATATGTGTATGAATTCAAGGAGTACATAGAGGCTGAAGGATTGAAACCTGAGCAAGTGTTTAATTGTGGGTGAAAAAAGGCCTGTTTTTTGGGAAAAAATTGCCAAGCAGGCCTACATTTCTCAGGAGGAAAAGCTACGTCAAGTCCTAATGGGGGGGGATCCCCTTCTAAACAATAGGTTCAACACTCTCCCCTCCTCCCATCCCATCAATCATCACCATATCTTCAATAAAGGCAAGTGTCAATTATTCTATTGTTATTGTAATTATTCTACTGCATTAAACTTAATATTTCATGTTGTAAAAGTTTTTTTTTCATACTTTTGGGTTTCTTGCAAGGATTAATTTTGATTTCCATTATTACTTATGGGGAAAATTGATTCGCTTTTCCCGATTTTTTTGGTTTACAATACTCTCGGGAACGATTAATATTGCGAAGGGGGGCCCACTGTATACCTTTTTTCTTTTTTATATTATTTTATATAATTTTTATGTTTGAAAATTTTCCCAATTTATTGTATTCTTTCTTTCAAAACCAACTTTTTTCGCATAATTTTAAGTACTGAAATTGTACCCAAATTGTCACAAACACTTGACAGGGGGACATTTACACCTGCCTTGAGTGACATTTGAGGGCGCCCGAGGGTGAAAGGAAAAGATGGGGGGGTGTTTTGTGCTCGTATTTTGGTCTTGATTACTCTCTCTCTGTTTTGTCTCGGGTCTGCTTGTCTTTTCCACCCCCTTGCTTGTCTCCCTCTCCACCAAAGAGAGCCACTTGAACCGACGGGTTATTCTTATGCTTTAACACAAGCACAGTATAGCACTTGGGGTTTTTGGGTTACCTAGTAATTTAACTATGTATAATTTGTATTTGTGTTCCTGTGAGACGATAAAGAGAGGATGCAGACCCAAAAACTTTCTCAGGGTGGGGGAAAAAAAAAAAAAAAAAAAAAAATCTTATAAAATGAAGAGAATTTTCCCCCATCATAATACCCCAAAAAGGTTGAAATTTGATGGAACACTTACGGAATTATGTCTTGCGAAGTTACGGTTCGCCGTGTTTACACATTGGCGATTTCACCCAACTTTAGCCCTATTTTTGGCCCAAATTTCCTGTGTACTAGTCGACAAAAAAAATTTTTTTCGCTAGAACTACATTTTTCTATCAATGAGTAAAAGAAACCACCTTTTTCCAATTTCAGCTATCCAATAAAGTGGTTAAAATTTTGGGGGAATTTCGCCAATTTCACAAAAATTTTTTCAGAAGATGCCAATTTCCAATAGGGTCCAAATAAAAAAGCCCCAACTTTCCCTGGCACAAAAATACAATTTCTCTGTTCGTTAGTCACATTCCCGGGCCCCTCTTACATTCCTTTTGTTTTCCACTTTCAATTTTTTTTTCTTAAAAAAAATAAAAGATTTACTGTTATGCAACTACTGCATTAGTATAGAAAGGTATAAATAATATCAGCGCACTTGTAAAAAAATTAGACCCCATTGAGGTTTGGACCTTAGCATGATTTTTTATTTTTGAATTTTGGAAAAAAATCAAAAATTTTCCTGTAATTGAGCTCAATTTTAAGGGTACTTTTCAGTGAACCAATAAAAATATTTCAATTTCTGTAATATGTCTTCCAAACTATAAAATGAGACCAGGAAAAAATAGATTTGAACCATAAAACCCAAAAAAAACAATGAAATTCGCTGTTTTATCCAAAAAACGGTCAAAGTTTTTTTTTTCCCCCATTATGCACTGGCGCAGGATTTTTTTTATACTGCACACACGACCCCATGACCCATTCTTTATGTGTAGGGCCCACCCGATTTTTCTCGTATAAATTTTAAGGGCCCAGAATTTAGGGATTGCAAAACGTCAATAGCCCGGTTTCATAAGGTACTGTACATCGAAAACCCGAAAGGGTTAAAAGGGAGTGTTAATATGACATTACCAGTGAATCCTTTGGGGTTTTTTCCACACCTTTCTCCCCCCTACTGGCCCCAGTTTAATGGCGCTCCCAAGGAAACAAGGTCCCATTCTATGCTGACCCGGCATCCAGGCCAATCATGCAAATTTGGATCAGGAAAAAAAAACATATTATCCTTTTGGGGGGCTAAGGGTAAGAATGTATATAACGTTTTGGGCTGTTTTTGGGGTTAGCCTATTGAACCTGAACAACTAAAATCATAAAACATAGTAAAATATTTTAACTATACATACATGTTATAGTTAAATACCACTGCCTCCCCACTGTCAAATACTGCCTAACCCCTGTTCTACCACGCTTCTACCCTGCCTCCCCCATGCCTCAACCATGCAGTGCACTGGGGCCCCGTATTTTTGTACAATTTCTTTTTTAATTCTATCGTGTTTTTTAATTTTTTCCCAAAGGCTGCACTGCAAGTTTCTTTTTTGGGCCCCTGGTTTATTACGTGGACCCCATTAAAAGCCTTTAATCCATCCCAAAGAGCTAGCCTTTAATGATTTAAACCTTTAACCAAAAAAATTTTCCCATGAGAAATAATGGAAATCCAATTAATCCCTTCCAATACCCAAAAGTATTAAACAAAAAAAATTTTTTTTTACAGAAACTACGTTTACCCCACACGAAAACAACGAAAAATGAAAATAAAAAAAAAAAACATCCACTTACCTAATTTGGGACTTGTTTATGAGTGATGAATGGGAGGGCAGAGGTGAAGGCATCTATTTTTTTGGTAGGGGAATCCCTTCCTAAAGGGCTTCAGGTAACAAGTCCTTTTCTGGTTGGTCCTGGGGTGCCTTTTTCCCTGAGTAATGTAGGTCCTGTTTGGCATTTTTTCCAAACAGGGCCCGTTTTGTCCAATTGAACATTGTTGGGGTTTTTAATTTTTCAGCCTCTATGTACCCCTTAAAGTCCTGCACATATTTTTCAGCCGCTTTTTTGTCAGAACTGGCAGCCTCACCATGCCTTATCATACCATACCACCATCACAACCACTACCACCCTCTACCACCACCACTTTTTTATTTTTCTACAAACTTTTTCTTAAATTATATGTTTCTCACATTCTTTACCATAGGGCTGGCACTACAAGCTTTCTTGGGGCCCATGGTGGCTTATTTAGCAGTTACAAACACCAAAAAACAATGGAATACAAAACATATCGCATGTATGCGAGGAATCGTCTTAATTGGCTTTGTAAACAATGGCACACTGGCTGGTACACGAAGTGAATGACTGGGCCCGCTCAAGGCACCGTGCCGACATGTTCGGGCCGAAAGCTCCTAACCGAGTCTTTAGGTGCTATCCAAGCCAATTTTATGATGCCAAAGCGAGGTGTTATCCAATTTTGGCATTATCCAATGCAGGCGTTAAATGAGAGTCCACTGTATGTAGCAGTCATACTCAATCTACAAGCATCAAACACAATGAATTATTGTGAAATGTTTGGAAGAGCATGGAGGCTAATCCTCACTCCAGGATAAACAAAGCCACATTGACTCACGATGCATCAACCGCTGCTTCAACCCTCGTATTTTTGTATTATTTCCTTCTTCAATTCTATCGTATTATTATTATTAGCAGTAGCAGAAATGTTTGATTCTTTGCCGTGTTCAAGAGTAAACAAATGATGTCACTGTTCAATACCTGTCCGAATGGCCATTCCAATATGCAGTCATGAATGAGTTGACATTATTTATACTGTAGTTTAATAGCAAATAATGAACAAACAAAACGCTCGCCACACTGAGTGAGTGGCGGGTGGGCTGGCTGCCAGTTGCCGGGCTCGGAGGGAGGGTAGTAGGGACACGCGGGTAACGGGAAACTTAAATATGATTTGGCGGCTGGGAATTCGCGAATGTGTGAAGCTCATGAAAGTTGAAAACGCTAATGATGAGGGAGACCTGTATATCATTATTCTTATAATCCAAAAGAAGTGCTAAACCACAAGGGGTTATACAGTGCAGGGAAGGATGAAGGGGTAATGGATAGCAACAGGAAGAGGGATGATTATTAGGTTATGGAGTGCAGCAGGGCAGTGGATAGTGCAGGGGTGGAGGGTAGCTAAAGATTAAGGTAGAAAAAACTGAGGAGTGCTAGAGGCTGTCAAAAAGTTAATGAGAGAGTCTGGTTTAAAAGAGGGTCCATCAGCAAGAAGGGAAGGTAAAGAAAGGGCAGCATAGCAGAGATGACGTTGGAGGTAAATTCTGGTGCTCGTTGATCGAGTGGGCAGTCCAACAAAATGTGGCTAACGGATAATGGAACTTGACAATTTTCAAAGAGGGGAACAGGGTGCCTCTCCACGAGATACCCATGAGTAAGACGATTGTGGCCGATGTGAAGATGGAAGAGAGTAGTCGCCCAACCTCGACATTGATGACAAGAAGATGGGCAGAAACCTATACATGTACAGTGGACCCTCCCTTTTCATCGATCTCAGTTATCGTCGATTTCGGCTTTGGCCGACTTTTTTCATTGATTTTTTGGTTCTGTTTACGTTGATCGTACGGAACCTGTCCAGTGCCCAGCACACAGACAAAGCTGCCTTCCACACCATTCTCACCCAGTGTAGCATTTTTTTGTGGTGAGTGGACATATCCTGCCAGGTCATACAAAACATTTCATAATAATCCATTGTTTTTGCCACTTGTTTATTGTGTGTGACTGCTAAATAAGCCACCATGGGCCCAAAGAAAACTTCTAGTGCCAGTCCTTTGGTACAGAATGTGAGAAACACGATATAATTCAAGAAAAAGTTTGTAGAAAAATACAAAAGTGGTGGTGGTAGAGGGTGGCAGTGATGGTGGTAGAGAGTGGTAGTGATGGTGGTAGAGGATAGTAGTGGTTGTGGTGATGGTAGTGATGGTGGTAGTGGTTGTGATGCTGTTAGAGGGTGGTAGTGATGGTGGTAGAGGGTTGTAGTGGTTGTGATGGTGGTAGAGGGTTGTAGTGGTTGTGATGGTGGTAGAGGGTGCCTTCTTCAGTGATTCAGCCATTCTAACTCCTCCAACGTTGTTGGAGTTATACAGGGCTATAGAAAACACCGCCACCTCAGCTCCAGCCTTCACCAAAATTATGTACAGCTTATGCTCACAGTGGCCCTTGTACACCCGACAACAACACAACAACACCTGTCGTTACATACATAATGACTTTTATTTTATTCATTCTAGAGTATATGTCATGTTTCTACCAACCTCAACAGAACACATGACCAGAACACAAGGCACAGATCACTCTTTGATGTTCCTTGTGTCCATCTCACACTATGTAAAAATGCAATTCACATAAAAGGCCCAAAAATCCGGAATTCATTACCTTTGAATATAAAAGAAACACTGTCTGCTTATCAATTCAAGATTCTTCTTAAAAACTATTTACTCACCCACAAGTAAATAAATACCGATTAACTGTATCTCATAAATGTATAACCTGTGACCCTATCAAACTACATTACCTAATAGAATACTCCATTCTCTTGAATGCTCAGTAACCCATCAAAGGTGTTACAAATCTGTACAGCCATAAAGCCTCTTATTTCAAATACTCATTTGTACTTCATGTTGTAATTTGTTTACTGTATTGTTACCACTGAATATATCATGGCTTAGTTGATCTTAAGTTAATTTTAAGCCTGCCCACAATCCTCTGCATACAAGGGGCTTTTGGCATGTACGCTCAACTATTGTATTTCTTTTGTACAACTATGTATCTATGTATCATGTCCAAATAATAAATAAATAAAATAAAAAACTGTGACAGATAAATAAGCCGTCGAGTTTATATTAGTGTCATATGCTCCGACAATAAACTCGCCTCCCTCTCCCCTCTGCCTGGTCTGCCATACACCAGTAAGTCTTTTCTTTCAATAAAAAGTAAGTGTGATGTTAAATGTTCATTTATACATTTTATTAGTGCTTTATGTTTGTCATCCTTTTCTGCATGTAAATCTATATTTAAGCTAGGGAAGTGACCCCTGATAAGGACTTGGTACCTAGAGTCCTTACGAAGGGGGATTCCCCTTCCAAACAATAACCTCTCTTCCCTCTCCCCTCCTCCCTGTCTTCCATCCATCAACAATAGCCTTCAATAAAGGTAAGTGTCATGTATAATATTCATTCTTTTGTGCATGTATTATTATTATTATTATAATCAAAAGAAGCACTAAGCCACAAGGCCTATACAGCGCTGCAGGGTAGGGAAGGAAGCGAGGGTATTGGGTGGCAGAAGAGGGGAGGGATGATCAGTAGGCTACAGAAAACAGCGGGGCAGGGGATAGTGCGGGGGTAGAGGGTAGCAAGAGATTGAGGTAGAAAGGGCTGAAGGCATCAGAGTTTGTAAAGTAAGTCAGTTGTTGTCAAAAAGTCAGTGAGAGAGTCCGGATGAAAGGTGGGTCCATCAGCGAGAAGGGAAGGTAAAGAGAGAGCATCGTAGCGAAAACGACGATGGAGGTAGATTCTGCGTGCTCGTTGATAAAGTGGGCAGTCCAACAGAATGTGGCTGACTGATAACAGAGCCTGGCAATTCTCACAGAGAGGAGCAGGGTGCCTCTCCATGAGATATCCATGAGTAAGACAAGTATGGCTAATGCGAAGACGGGAGAGAGTAGTCTCCCAGCCTCGACACTGGTGATAAGAAGACGGCCAGTAACCTATACTCGGTTTAATAGATTGAAATTTGTTACCGAGCATAGTAGACCAACGTTGTTGCCAACGGGTGTGAAGGTGGGTAGCTATTGCAGCAAAATAGTCCGTAAATGGAATACCTCTATATGAAACTGGTAGGTCATGTACTGCTGACCGCGCAGCAGTGTCTGCCTGTTCATTGCCCTGTACGTCAACATGACCAGGGACCCAACAAAAAACAATATCTTTATGCTTGGTGAAGATGCGGCGTAGCCAAAGCTGGATACGGAGGACTAAGGGGTGAGGTGTATCAAATTTCTGTATAGCCTGTAAAGCACTAAGGGAGTCTGAGACAACCACAAATGATGACACAGGCATAGACGCAATACGGATAAGTGCTGCAAGAATGGCATACAATTCAGCAGTAAAAATACTAGCCGAAGATAGTAAATGCCCTCGTACGACGCTGTCCAGAAACACTGCTGCGAATCCTACGCCGTCAGAGGACTTAGAGCCATCTGTGTACACAGCAATGGCATGACAATGAGAGTGGAAGTGGTCAAGAAAAAGAGAGCGGGAAGTGACCGTAGACAGTTGGGCCTTCGAGCAAGGGAGAGAGAACAGACTCGAACAGCTGGAACTTCCCAGGGGGGTAGGGAAAAGTGAGATGCTACACGAACATAGAAAGGTGGTAATTGAAGAGAAGACAAGAGCGAATGAAGGCGAAGAGAGAAGGGACGGAGTAAACAGGGGCGGCAAACAAATAAAGAATGTCTACTAATATCAGTGACCATTCTATAAATGGAAGGATTGCAGAGATCATGAGAGCATACATAGTAGCGAAGGCAATGGGCATCACGGCGATAGGATAGGGATGGAACGTTCGCTTCTGCATAGAGGCTCTCAACAGGGGAAGAGCGAAAAGCACCAAGGCATAAACGTAATCCTTGGTGATGAATGGGGTTAAGGCTAGAGAGAGTAGCAGGAGAGGCCGCTGAATAGATCTGGTCACCATAATCAAGTTTCGATAAAATGAGGGTGGAATGTAGGCGAAGGAGGGTTTGACGATCAGCTCCCCATGAAAGATGAGAAAGACTTTTAAGAAGGTTCAGCCGGCTGTGACAAGTTGCCTTCAGAGAGGTAATGTGAGGTTTCCAGGATAACCTACGGTCAAAGAGGAGGCCCAGAAACCTGACTGTATCACGTTCAGGGATACGGGAGCCATAGAGGTACAAAGGATGATCGGAGATGACAGAGCGTCTAGTGAAAGTAATTTGGCGAGTTTTGGTGCTGGAAAATTTAAACCCATGTGTGGTGGCCCAATTGGAAACACGGTCGACCGCATGCTGGAGAGAAACTGCAATAAGGTGACAGTCAGCGCCTGCACTGGCAATAGCGAAGTCATCAACATAGAGTGATGACCAAATATTTGATGGAAGACTAGAGGCCAAATCATTTATAGCAAGGAGGAAAAAGTGTTGTGCTCAGAAACACATCCTGGGGGACACCTTCAGCTTGGATAAAGTCCAGGGAGAGCACATTATTAACCCGAACACGGAAATGCCTGTCAGTTAAAAAGTTCTTAAGGAAGGATGGTAGATTGCTTCGGAGGCCTAAGGAGTGGGCTTGGGCCAAAATATTATACCTCCAAGTTGTGTCATATGCCTTCTCAAGGTCAAAAAATATGGCAATAACTGAGTGGTTATTCACAAAGGCATTACGAACATACGTATCCAAGCGTAGTAAGGGGTCTACAGTAGAACGTCCCTTACGAAAGCCATATTGACGAGTGGAGAGACTGTTGTGTGTCTCTAAATACCACACTAAACGTCTATTTACCAGGCGTTCCATCACTTTGCAAACTGCACTGGTAAGAGCAATGGGACGATAGTGGGAGGCTTCATGTCCCGTAGTGCCTGGTTTGCAGAAAGGGAGAACAATGGCAGATTTCCACAGCTGTGGAAGAACTCCTTGTGACCAAATAAGATTGAAAAGGCATAATAGGACTGCAAGGGCTGACTGATGTAAATGTTGTATCATACGAATATGAATGTCGTCGGGCCCAGCTGCCGATGATCGGCAAGCTGAGAGTGTTGCCTCCAGTTCTTGAAGTGTAAAAGGCACATTATACTGTTCGTCTCTGAGAGAAGAAAAGTCCAAGGGTGCTAACTCTCTGGCAGACTTTGAGTAAAGAAACGAGGGGCATAGATGGAGCCCCTGAGAAATACGGACCAGATGATTGCCAATTTCATTGGCAACATCTAGTGGGTTTGCTATATGAACACCGGCAACCCGCAGAACAGGAGCCGGGTCAGGAGAATATTTACCACTCAGTTTTCGTACTTTTTTCCAGACTGCACTCATAGAGGAAGCGGAGGTGATGGTGGAGACATAATCTCGCCAGCAAGTGCGTTAACCCTTTGAGGCCCTCTCCGAAACTCGTTCTCAGGGTCGGCCAAATTTCAAAAAAAAAAAAAATTATTTTTTCTTATGAAAAAATAGAGTTTTTTTTTCTAAACATTATAGGATAAACAAAAAAATTTTACCATCAATACTTACGGAGATATGGATGCATGAAATTTGCAGAAAATGAGCCGCGTATGGCAACAGCGGCGACTGCCGCTCACCCGGTAAACTTTGATTTACTTGTATTTGAAGGTTTGTTGTTTTTTTCACTATTTTATTTTTTCACATAACTTAGTGGCCTATGAGACCAAAGTAAGGTGCAATGTACATATATACACTCGTTGTATACAACACAATAAGCACACAAACATAATTATCAATATATTGTTTACAAAACTTGTTTTACAAAAACAAACAATACAAAACATTGTTTATTATTATTGTTCTATAAATATATATACCAATATACAGTCACTGAACATATTCCTATTAGTTCTGCAGCTTGTGGAACTCTGAAACATGGTGTCATACACAATGGTGTTTTATCTTTCTCCCTCATTCTATCTCTTTCAATCTGTCTCTCTCTTTCTATCTGTCTGTCTATCTCTGTCTCACAGGTACACATAAATACAAGTATACATAGTATAAATTACCTAGGATAACCCAAGAAATCCAGACAAAGTGCTATACTCTGCTTGAAGATGTGAGTAAAAGTGATGACGCAGTCTTGTGGCTCTCTGAGACAGAGAGCTAGATGGATAGACAGGGAGCTTGACAGACAGGCAAATAGACAGACAGAAATGTTAGTATACCAGCAAAAACAAAGGGAGGGCGATGTTCATCTCATCTTTTGGCATCAGCTCTACCCTCATTTACCCTCATCAAACGTCAGCACTTATCAGATGTTATCTCCCCTTATCTTGTTACTGTCATGGGTGAACATTTATTATTACATATTATTATTATTACCTATTATTATTATTATGTATTATTATTATTATGTATTTTATTATTGTGTATTATTATTATTATGTATTATTATTATGTATTATTGTTATCATTACGTATTCTTCTTCTTCCTCCTCCTCCTCCTCCTCCTCTCCTCCTCCTCTCCTCCTCCTCCTCTCCTCCCTCTCTCCTCTTCTTCTTCTTCTTTCCTCCTCCTCCTCCTTTTGCCTCCTCCTCCTCTCCTTCTTGCCTCCTCCTCCTCTGCCTCCTCCTCCTCCTCCATTCTTGGAACAAGTTTGAAGAGCTTGTAGTTCATAATCACTATCATTATCATCACCAATGCTCACATCTGAGTCTGGGATTTTGGAAAATAGGAGTTTCCTCTTTGATTCTGGTACAATTGAACGACGGCCCAGCACCAGAGGTGGAAGGCTGTGGGTTGTCTGGGTTTTCCTCACTATTACCCATATTATGGTCATTAGTTTCGGTCAAAACCTCACCAGAACCCTTTAAACTCATCTTCACTGTCACTTCCATCTGTATTAGAACTGTCACTGGGGAACAAAAGTGTCCCAATTCGCCGAGGAGTGAGGAACTTCTTACCGCAGGGCACGGTGGAAATTGTGTACTATGATGGCATTCCCACAATGCACCACTGGGTCCCAGATTTTTTTCCTACTGCGCACACCCACCACACAGACCCATTCTCTCACATCTAGGCTTATCAGCCTTTTCCTGCGAGATTTGAGGCCGCTAGAATTTATGCGTACTAGTACGACAAAAACCCCTACGCGTAAGACGTACTAGTACGACCAAAACCCTCAAAGGGTTAAGCGTCACAGATGACATGGCAAGCGATCGCACACTTCTGCTTAAAATCAAGAAGTCTCTCCGTGGTTCTATTGTACCGGTACCTGCCCCATGCAGCGCGTTTCAAACGTACTGCATGAGCACAAGCAGGAGACCACCAAGGCACGCATTTCTGAGAATGCCTGCCCAAAGTCTGGGGTATAGAATGAGAAGCTGCGGTTAAAACGGAGGACGAGAAGAGGTGTAAAAGCTCATCAATGGAGGACGAAGAAGGAACCTCACTAAAAACAGATAGATGTAAGTAAAGGTTCCAATTTGGCTGATCAAATTGCCAGCGTGGGATACGAAGAGGTGGTGAATATGAAGGGGAAGTAAGAATGATTGGGAAATGATCACTGTCATGTAAATCCGGGAGAACAGACCAGGTGAAGTTTAATCCGGCGGAGGAAGAGCAGACTGAGAGATTGATGCACGAGAGAGTGTGAGTCCGAGGATCAAAATGGGTGTGAGTACCTGTATTTAAAACATGGAGGGGGTGGGTAGCAAGAAAAGCCTCTAACTGAATGCCATGGGAATGACAGTGAGACCCCCCAGAGGAAATGATGGGCATTAAAATCACCAAGTAACAGAAGCGGTGGCGGTAATGACGAAACAAGAAAGGCAATATCCGGAATAGATAATGCCCGAGAAGGAGAGAGATATAAAGAACAAAGCGTATACCACCTATGCAGGTGGATACGGGCTGCTGTGTAATGCAGCAAAGTACGAACAAATAGCTGATGGTACAGAATATCAGTGCGTAGAAGAAGGGCACTTTCATTAAAGGTCCCATCAGGAAAAGGATCTGAAGAATACAATAAATTATAGCCTGAGATGGGATAGATAACAGCAGAGAGTAATTCTGGTTCCTGTAAGCAAACACCAACAGGGGAAAACTGGGAGAGTAACATCTGAAGCTCACCCCGATTACCCGAGGCTGCGTATATTCCACTGTAAATAGGCCATGATTGGCAATGATAAAGATATCTGAAATCCGCAGGTAAGGGTTCCTACGGACTAGAGGGGTTAGAAAAGTCCACATGCGGAGGCAGTGGAAAACGTTCAAGCAGCGAAGGAACGGTGAACTGTGAAGAAAGGAGTTGCGCAGATGGAGCAGAGGAGAGAGAAGGAACGGAGGGTGGATCAGTGTCCATTGATGATTTGGTCTCTGCAATATATTCAGAGATTGCTTCAAGTGTTTCGGAATTCAGAGACGCCGTATGGGAGACAATATTGGAAATGGTAGGGGGAGGATGAGTAAAGATTGGAACTGTAATGGACTGCACCAAGGTAGGGGGGGGGGGCGAAAAGGTGGAGGGAACTGGAGAAGAAGCGTGGAAGGGGACAGAAGAGGCAGAAACCTGGGAGGTGGCAGAAGAGGAAGAAACTTGGGAGGGAACAGGGGAGGAAGGTACAGTACGAGGAGGAGGGTGAACCTCTACAGTTGTAACAGAGCCAGTGAGAGGGAAAGAACCAGGTACAAAGACAGGGAAGGTAAAATGAGGAGGTGGAAGATGGGCAGGAAGGGTTAAAGGACCTTTTTTTGACTTTTGAGAAGTAGAGGGACGATTGGGAGGAGGTGTTGTACGAGATCTCGTCGATACTGAGGCTTGTGAGGGAGAACACGAAGAAGCGAGATCAGACTGAGGCGTTGAAGTAGGGATGTCTGAGCCTAGGACAGCAAAAGAATTAGATACTGGAGTGACTATGGGAGAGGTAACCACAGAGGTGGCTGCAGAAGATGGGACCACAGAAATGGGGGGACGTTTTGAAACACGGGAATAAGAAACACGAGGTAGTCTCTCTTGGAGGCGGAGATGAGAAACTGCCATGGCATAAGGGAGACCTTCTGCCTCTTTGAGGTAACGGATTTCCCGCTCGTTTAAGTAGACTTGACAACGGCGAGAGTACGAAGGGTGAGCCTCATGACAATTAAGGCAAGAGGGAGGTCGATTAGGATGGTCATCGGCACCACAGACTGGGCATTCGGTGATAGATCTGCAATATTTCGCTGGATGGCCAAATCGCCAGCAATTTCTGCACTGTTGCGGTGTAGGGATCACCTTTCAAACTTGTAACCGATGTCCTGCTACATAAACTGAGGATGGGAGTTCGCGGCTGTCAAAAGTTAAACGAGCCACATTGCTAGGGTATCGTCTCTGCCCGTGGGCAGGAAGAACCTAAGTGTCTACCTTGAGGATTGGGAGATCTTGGAGTTCCAGCTGTTCAAAAATGTCAGTGCCACATGTCTGGAAATTTTGTTGAACTATGGTATGGGGCAGAATGACGGTACCACTACAAGAATTGAGGGAATGATGTTTTTCAATAGTGACAGGAACAGTATCGATATGGGAAAGAAGAGAAAGATCATGAGCCTGGGTAGCATTCTGTACGGTGATGATGCACGTACCGCTCTTAAGAGCATGAAAAGAAATATCTTTACCAACATGGCATAAGAGTGCTTTGCCAATACTGTGGTCAGAAAGATAGGCAGTAGAGGAAGTCGGTTGTAAAGTGAAGAATTTAGTCCATTGTGCAGTCTGAAACTGAGCGCGGAAAGGTAGTGCAGGACGTGTCGATCTTTTCTGAGAAGAACGAGAAGGTGGAGAAGTATCATCAGCAGGTAATTGTCATTGGCGTTTAGGCGTGGGACCAGAGTTGGTCCAACGTGGAACGGGCTGGCGATTTGAAAATTGCTGCACCGTAGAGGGAGAGGCTGGAAGCATAGTCAAAGGAGAGTGAAGGTCAGATAAATCGAAGGAGTCAGTCGAGGCCTCAGTACCTAATGCAGGTGAGGAAACAGCACCGGCAAGAGGTACAGAGGCATGAGGAGTGTCCGAAGAGTGGTCCAAAGACGAGGTGGGGTCAGAACGGGATGCGGTATCAAGAAGGGGCCTGGGGGTAGCAGGTTCATGGACAAGGGCTGCCATGGTTAGGTTACTTCTTTCTTTTTATTTTTAAGAAAAAAAAAAGAAAGAAGAAAATAAAAATAAAAAAAAAAAAAGAATAAAAAAAGGGGGGACCAGGGAGGGATAGTTCCTAGGAGGAATGAAAGGGCCAGAAATCTCCCTCCGCGCCCAAGAGGACCTCAGCACCGCAAGTAGTGCAGATGCAGCATGGAACCCGTGGCATACCCTACCCATCATGCCAGTAAACCGGCAATCCAGGATAGCAACCTCACATCTGCCGAGCTACCTCGGTGGACAAAAGAGAGGGCGGCTGGATATCCGCCACAAAGCATACCTCCTTCGGCCACCACCCCCGGAATCTGAAAGGTGGCTTCCAGAGATACACCCATCGCCCGAGAGACACCTAAAGCCACCCTCCGGGATACCGGAGAGGGATCGGGACATCCCCAGGCAATCCAGATTCCACGGCAAACTACGCCACCGCCAAGAACCTCAACAGAATGGGATGGACCCCAGTATCCTTTCCCCTACCTAGGAACTAGCGTGCCTGTGGGAAAAAATCCCAAAGGCCAAAAAGGAAGGGCAAAAGGGAGGGGTGGGGAGGAGGAGGAGGAAAGGAAAAAGGGGTGGATGGGGAGGATGGGATAGGGAAGGGGGGATTGGGGGGTAATTAGGTTCGGTCTGAGGAAGGAGGCCGACAGATCTAATTCCTCAGACCAAGAGCCTCTTCACCACGCCAAGGAGCCCCCCTTGAAGATGTTTGTGCATGTAAATCTATCTTTAAGGTAAAAAAAAAAATATTTTTGCTGATACTTCTGGGTGTCTGGAACGAATGAATTCCATTTGCATTACAGTGGACCCTCAAGTTTTGATTATTGAACTTTTTGAGTTTCGACCGCTTTTTTCGAAACAATTTTGTTCCGAGTATTGAACTCTACCCGTCTTTCGAACCACAGGGTACCGGACCTATCCGCCAGCCCACTCTGTCCGTGACCCCGCGCAGGGATCGTGAGCAGTCTGGCTATGATGATGCTTGAGTGAATATTAACCTGCACGCTCATTCAAACATTTCACTATTAATTCAAGGTGTTTAGTGTTTGTGCGACTGTGAGATAAGCTACCATGGGCCCAAAGAAACTTGCTAGTGGTACCCCTGTGGTAAAGAAAGTGAGAAACACCATAGACGTGAAGAAGGAAATAATACAAAAATATGAGAGTGGTGTGAGACTTGTTGAGTTTGCCAGGATGTACAGGAAAATCAAGTCAACCATTGCTTCTATCCTGGCAAAGAAAGAACAAATCAAGGAAGCTGATGCTGCAAAAAGTGTTGATATGCTAACCAAAAACAGACCACAGACAGTCGATCAGGTTGAGAGGTTGTTGCTGGTGTGGATCAAGGATAAAGAGATGGCAGTGATTAAGGACATGTGTGCAAAGTGGAATGAGTTGCAAACTTTTGTTTGCACACACGTCTCACTTCAGGGAAATGTTAAAGAGGCGCCAGATACAGAGGACTGTGGACAGTTATTTTGTGAGACAGGGGTCCAGTGACTCTGAAGCTGTTCCTAGTGGCATTAAAAGACAGAGAAGGGAAGTAACCTTAGAGATGGCTTTGATATCTGAAGTCCTTATGGAGGGGGATTCCCCTTCCAAACACTAACCCCAACTCCCTCATTCTCTCCTCTTCCCTATCTTCCAGATGCCATCACCAATCTTCAATAAAGGTCAGTAAAAATGTTATTTTACATGTTTATTTAAATTTATTACTAATTGTACTATGTATGTTTGTTGTATGCAAAACTATAATGTAATCTCTATAAATGTATTTTTTTGTGAAAAAGGGGTTTTTTGGGAAACTTTTTAACGTAATTTCCAAATTTTTTGTGGGAAAAATTTGGGTTTAGAATTCCCCGGAAAGAAAGTTTAAACTGGGGCCATATTTTTTGGGGAAAAGGGGTTTTTTTTTGGCATTATTTTTGTTTGGAAATTTTTAAACAAAAAAACCAAGGGCCATGAATTTTTTTATAAAGAAGGTTTTTTAGAGAGCAAAATTTTTAGGTTGTAATGGGGAGAATACCGTAAAATTTTAAAAAGCGGGTTTTTAAATTTTAAAAAGGGGAATTAAATAAAAAAAGGAAAGTGCAAGGACTTAGGGGAGGGTGAAAATTTTTTGTTAAGGGAAAAAAAAAGGGGGAAAAAAAATTTTTAAAAGTTTAAATTTTTGTGGCATTTTTTTGGAAAAAGGGTAAACGGGATAGGGCAATGGGAGGTTTGAAAGGTGGGGGGTGTAGAAAGTGTTTACTGAAACTAAGGGGAAATTTTTTTAATAAGGAAAATTTTTTGGGGGCATTTAGATTTGAAAAGGGGGTATCGGGGTAAGGGGGGGGTTGGCAAGGTTGGGGTGATGTTAAGGGGTGGTTATAAAATAAAATTTTGAGGGTTTTGGGGTCAAGAGAGTATGAGGAATGAGGGGATTAAGAAAAAGGGGCCTTAACAAATTGGATGTCCCCCGGGGTTGTTTTTAATTTGGAGGGGGGGGGGGGGGGGGGGGGGTTTTGGGGGGGGTTTGGTTGGGGGGGGGGGTTCTAAAGAGAAGTTGCAGGGGTTGGTAGATGAATTTGGGGGTATGCAAAAGAAAAAAATTTTAAAAGTGAATACAGGAAAGAGTAAGGTTATAGGTTTATCCAAATCTTTCATACCTATCTTTTGTTATCGATTGGGGGAAAGGTATGGAGGAGGGAAGTTTCGGAATTTGGGGATGGAATTCAGCGGAGGGGTCATAAAGATAGGTGAACATAGAATTGATGAGGGGAAAGGGGAGCGGTGCACTTGGGAGTCTGTGGAAAAAAAGAATTTGGGCCTTGGAGCAAAGGGGGGAATGAGAGAGTATAGTTTTACCAACGCTTTTTTGGGGTGTGAAGCAGGGGTGATAAAATGTTGCGCGGGAAAAGGCTGGAGGCAGTAGAATGCCCCATTCGAGGGCAATGTTGGTGGAATATAATAGAAAAAACGTTTTTGGAAGTTAGGAGGGGGGTTGGGGGATTCCCAAAAAAGTTGCCAGGGGGCTAAAAGAAAGGGTTGTTTAAAGTGGTTCGGACATGTAGAGAAAATGGGGCAAAAACAGAATGACTTAAAGAGTGATCAGTCGTAGTGGAAGAAGGGGGGGGTAGGGGTCGGCCTAGGAAAGGTTTTGGAGGGAGGGGGAAAAGGAGGTTTTGTGAAAAGGGGCGGGTTTTTCCAGCAGGCATGCATGACGTGTTTGATAGGAGTAAATGGAGAAAAAGGGTTTTTTTAATACTTGACGTGCGTTGGAGTGTGAGCATAGTAAATTTAAGAAGGGATTCAGGGAACCGGGCAGGCCGGACTTGAGTCCTGGAGAGGGAAGAAACGTCCTGCACTCTAAATGAGGGGTTAATGTGCAGTTTAAAAACTGTAGAGTAAAACACCCTTTTGGCAAGACAGTGATGGGGTGAATGATGTGAAAAATTTTTTTTTTTCGGGCCACCCCGCCTTGGGGGGGAATCGGGGCCCGGGGGTTAATAAAAAAAAAAAAAAAAAAAAAAAAAATCCATGATGGGAACACCTCTTTTGAAACTGGGGAGGTCTGTACTGCTGACCGCACAACAGTGTCCCTGTTTATTGCCCCCTACGTCAACATAACCAGGGGCCCAACAAAAAAAAATATCTTTGTATTTGCTAGAGTACGGGTAACCAAACTGGATACGAAGAAATAGGGGGGGGGTGAAAAAATTCCGTTAGGCTGTAGAGTACAAAAGGTTTTAAATGACCCAAAGGTTTACACAGGCAAGAGCAATGCGGATAATGCTAAAAAATGGGATACAATTCAGCCCCTTTTAAAAAGCTAGCTGAGGGTAAAAGTCCCCGCACGACACGCCCAGAAAAAACTGCTGGAATTTGATGGACAGAAGACTTAGAACCCTCGGTTTTTTCCTGAAGGGACGGAATGAGAGCAGAAGTGGTCAGGAAAAAGAGGCGGAAGCCACTGAGGTAGTTGGGGTTTTGCACATGGCAGTGGGGAAAGAACAGACTTAAAAACTGGAAAATTCCCCGGGGGGGAAGGAAAAGTAGACCTACATGCATGAAAGGGGGTAACTGAAGAGAAGACAAAAACGAATGTGGGGGAGAAAAAAACAGGGGCAGAGTAAACAGGGGGGGGACAAACAATAAAAATGTCTACTAACACATGACTATCCCTTTCATGTATATGGAAGGATTTTTAAGGTCATGAAAAAACATAACAGGAAGGGAATGAGCATCACGGGATGGACAAGGATGGAAATTCGCTTCAGCACAGAGGCTTCAACAGGGGGTGAAGAAAGGCACCAAGGGACAGACGGAGACCTTGGTGAGAAAGGGTTCATGACAGAGTTGTGGGAAGCCGTAGAATAATTTGGCACCAAAATCTAACCTGGGGCAAGACTAGGGGGGGGAAAGCAAATGGAGAGAGTGCGATGATCTGCCTCCCCATAAAAAATGCAGGGAAACCCTTTGAAGATTTAAACCGACCATAGCAAGTGCTTTAAAAAGAAATGTGAGGTCTCACATCCTGGCAAACAGGAGCGGCCTAAAATTTGCCGTACACATGGCAGAAAAAAATGAACCTGTAAGTACGGGGGAATATCCAGAATAAGCGGACAACTAGTGAAGGCAAGACGGGGGTTTTTCGGAAAAAAATTTAAAGCCATGAGAACGGTCCAAAGGGGGGAAACCAGTATCACAAAACCGAAGGGAAACTGCTACAATCGAAAGTCAAACCTGAGTAGCTTTAGCAAGTCATCAACATATATGACCCAAATGGGAAGGGGGAAAAATGGAAGGGAGGGTTTATAGCTAAGCGAAAAAAAATAGAGTTAGGACACAACCTTGTGGGACTCCCCTTTCTTTTTCAAAGTCCCAGGAAAAAAGGGGGCCCCAAAGCAGACCCAAAAATTTTATCAGACAAAAAGCAGCGATGAAGTTTTGGGTAGATTACTGCAGAGGCCTAAGGGGTGGGGGTTGGGGTAGAATGTTGTACCGCAAGTGGTGATATGCCCTTTTTGTCAAAAAAGACTGCTAGAAAAAGGGGACTGCTAGCAAAGGCATTTCAATTACGTATCTAAGTGGGTAAGGGGTTTTAAAAAAAAAGCGCCTTTGCGAAACCTTTGGTGGGGAAAAGGCTATTTTTGTGTCTAGAACCACACAGACGTCTATTCAACCCAATCGTTCCATCACCTTGCGACCACATGGTCAGGGCAATGAGGGGATAGTGAGAGGTGTCAAGCCCCGAGGGGCCCGTTTTCGAAACGTAGACAATACAGATTTCCGTGTTGGGGGGAAACCCCTTGCTCCCAAATTGGAATGAAAATGTACAAGAATGGGGAAAGGGGGACAAATGGAGATGTTGTAGCAAACCAAGTGGATATCATAGGTCCCGGTGCGACGGCGGGGAAATGGAAAACATGGACTCTAATTTAGAAGGTAAAAGGGACATTATATGGGTCCAACCCCTCGGAGGAGAAATCTAAGGGCAATTGCTCTTTGGTAGGTTTAGATGCAAGAAATGAAGGACAGAGGTGAAGCCCTCGAGAAATACGGACAAGATAGTTCCCGATTTCTGTGGCAACTTTGAAGGGTTCTGCAACATCTACTCCAGCAACCCGCAAAATGGAAGCTGGGTCCAGAGTGTACTTACCACACAATTTCCACACCTTTTTCCAAATCGCACACACAGATGAAGATGAGGTAATGGCAGACACACAGTGTCGCCAACAAGCATGTTTAGCATCACGTATGACATGGTGAGCAAATGCCCTTGCCCACTTAAAATCCAACAGATGCTCTGCAGTACGGTTATATCGATAATGGCCCCACGCAGCACGTTTTGAATGCACCGCATGGACACATGTAGAAGATCACCAAGGTACGCATGTCTGAGAATGCCTACAGTTAGGACTAAGGTCGAAAATTGGTGCGCCAGTATATCAACGGACAATGAAAGGGAGTCTTTGCAAAAGGTGGTAAGATGGAAGTACAAGTCCCAATCTGCTCGAGCAAATTGCCAACGAGGGCTACGAAACAGTTGGGTATATGTAGCATTAGTAAGAAGGATAGGAAAGTGATCACTATCATGTAAATCTGGAATAAGAGACCAATTGAAATCAAGTGCAATGGGCAAGGAACAGACAAAGATCAATGCAGGAGACTGAGTGCAAGAGTCAAAGTGGGTAGGAGCACCTGTAATTAAAGATAAAGATATTTATTTTGACAAATTACGTGGTTATACAGAGGAATATAATAGTTGGGTGTACATGCCAAAAGCTCCTTTACATGCAGAGCATTTCAGGCAAACATAAAATTAACTCAAGATTAGTAAGGCAATAATACATAGTTCATATGGTCATTAGATGAGTTACAATAAGTACAGGAGAATTGCATATTCTATCAGGTAATGCTACATGGTTTTCCTAAGTCTAGTAGAGACTTATTACACTATTAAATCAG
Source organism: Cherax quadricarinatus (assembly GCF_026875155.1). Lineage (NCBI taxonomy): Eukaryota > Metazoa > Arthropoda > Malacostraca > Decapoda > Parastacidae > Cherax > Cherax quadricarinatus. Next base: position 62,748,029 of record NC_069400.1, on the reverse strand, counting down.
GTAATAAAGATTACAGTATTACAATATAACTATTTAAAACAATTTACAATATGATGAGTTACAGTTTAGTACTATTTAAAACAATGAAATTTGATATTACAATGGAATAATTTACATTATGATGTACTGTATTACAATCTACTACTATTTAAAACAATGAAAAAATAAACATCCTAATTTTGTAGTAGTAAGTGGATGAGCATTCATCAGCACAATGTAAGTGCTTTTGAGAAACTGGTAGTGATTTGGTATGGTATGTCTGGTTAAGTTTAGGTGATGAGGTGATTTCTTGATTTTCAGATAGGGGTCCTTTAGTGTGTTCTGGCAATGAATTCCAGATCTTCGGGCCTTTTATGTGCATAGCATTTTTGCAAAGGGAGACAGATGAACATGAGGGATATCGAAGAGTGATCTGTGTCTCATATTATGGTTGTGTGTTTGTTATAGTTATCAAGGAGTATGAGAGAAGGGTTTACATGAGAGTATAGTGTTCTGTGTATGTAGTAGGCACAATAATAAGTGTGGATGTTTCGTATATTTAGTATGTTAAGACTCTTGAAAAGAGGTGGAGTGTGTTGTCTAATGCAGGAGTTAGTAATCAATCACACTGCGGCTCTTTGCTGGGTTATTAAAGGCTTAAGGTGTTTCGTTGTGGTTGAGCCCTGCACAAATGCCTAGATGAGGTAAAGGAAAATGAAAGAGTGGTACAAAGCTAGAAGAGCTGATTGGGGTCATAGTCCCGTACTTTGAAAGGACACCTCTGTTTTGGAGACTTTTTTGGGAAATTTGCTGTAAGTGTGTCTGAAATTTGAGACTCGTCAAGGCGGAGACCTAAAAAATTTCCCCCCTGTTGTCTCGAAATGGGGGTAAACCCATTCTCAATTTTTTACCCGTATATTGAAGTTTTTTCCCAAAAAGCCGAAGTAGGTTTTGTCTATTTTGGAGAAAAAAAAAAAATTTGTTGAAAATCACCCAAGAAATTATTTTGCATTTCGGGATTTACTGTGTCTTTTAGTTCAGTTGGGTTTGGGTGACAAAGTTTGTAATTTGGTATCTGCAAATAAAAGGGTTTTTTAAGGAGATTAGATGTGTTTGTAGGTCCTGAGTAAATAAGAAAGAGAAGTGGGCCAAAAAAAGCTCCCTTGTGGGGCTCAACAAAAAAAAGGTTGTTGGTGGGCTGGATCCATTTGTGTTACATACTGAGGTCTATTTTTAAGATAAAATTTTAGGTAACAAGTGGTTCCCCGACCCATAAAGTTTTTAGTTTTTGGGGCAAAAGTCAGGTCAATGTTCAAAAATTTTTCTTAAATCTATGAAAAGTCCCAGGGAAAATTCATTTTTTTTCAGTCTAAACCCAGACTGACAAGGGTTGAGTATGATGTGGGATACGAAGTAGGAGGAAACTTGTTTGTGATTTAATTTTTCAAAGATTTTAGATAGTAGGGGCAGGTTTGATATAGGCCTATAATTGTTCAAATCAGTTGGATCACCTCCCTTGAGGGTTAGGGTGACTCTTGTTGTCTTGAGTATGGATGGGAAGGTGGAAGATTCAACGGATTTGTTAAAAAGAGTTGCAATAATTGGTGACAACACATGAGAAACATTTTTTATACATGAGTGGTGGTAAGTTTTTTAGGTCTCCTGTTTTGTTCTTTAGTGTTTTGATGATAAGCAAGATTTCAGTAGGGTTTGCTGGGGCTAAAAATAGAGTATATGGGTAGTTGCCAGCGAGGTAGTCTTTTGGTTGAATGTTCGTGCTTGGGATTTTACTTGCTAGTTTTGTTGGTAGTATCGGCTGGCTGAAGGAGGGGTTTTCGTCTGGTTTAGTTAAAGGTAATCATTCTGTTTTGTGACAGCTTTTTGATCCTAGTAATTCAGAAAAGGTTTTCCAGGTCTTTTTCATATCACCTTTTGTCACGAAATCTATTTTCGTAATACAGTTTTTTGGACCTCCTTATTAGATAGGTTAGTACTGACGAGTAACGTTTAGTGAGATCCTTTGTTATTAGACCCATTCTGTACTATTTTTCATATAGATGTTTTTTATCAGTAGAGTTGAGGATGCTGTTTGTAAGCCAGGGGCTTTTTAGTCTCTTTATTGTGATCTGCTTAGCTTTTATTCAGCAATGCATATCATAGAGGTTTTGGGATTTTGGTAAAAAAAATATTAACACATTCATGAATATCTAAGTTGTCTGCTAGCTCATTTTGCCACTTAATGTTGTTAAACTGCAATCAAATCTCTGTCCCAGATTTTCGCTTGGCAGACTTCATGGGACTGAAAAATTGCCAGGGTGGGCTAAATTGGGATGACCTGACTATGAGTCAGGTAGCTGGTGTTGGTTGCCAATATGACGTTTTTCAGAGCATAGTTCTAGCTGCCCAGACAACTTTTGTTCCGAGTAGGGAAATTAGATCTAACAAAAATGATCCCAAATGGATGAACAATAGATTAAAACATCTCATTGGTCAAAAGAGAGGCATATATAGGCATATCAAAAGAGGGGATGGGCAGTTAAGAAATCAATATACGTATTCAATTAGAGAGAGAAATAAAGAAAGGAATAAGAAAAGCAAAAAGAGATTATGAGGCTAAGGTCGCAAGGGATTCAAACACTAACCCAAAAGGGTTCTTTCAGGTATACAGAAGTAAGATTAGGGACAAGATTGGCCCACTTAAGAGTAACTCTGGTCAGATCACTGACAGTGATAAGGATATGTGTGAAATTCTCAATACCTACTTCCTCTCAGTTTTCACCCAGGAAAATACTAGCGATATTCCTGAAATAATAGATTATTTAGAACAGGATGATAAACTATGTATGATTGCAGTAACTAGTGACATGGTCCTCAGACAAATAGAGAAACTAAAACCTAACAAATCCCCAGGCCCTGATGAACTGTTTGCAAGGGTGTTAAAGGAATGTAAAGAGGAACTTAGCATACCTTTGGCTAATCTTTTTAACATATCACTACAAACTAGTATAGTGCCTGATAAGAGGAAAATGGCAAATGTAATACCTATTTATAAGGCAGGTGACAGGTCCTTGGCTTCGAACTATAGACCAATAAGCCTTACCTCCATAGTGGGAAAATTTATGGAATCAATAATTGCCGAAGCAATTCGTAGCCATCTTGACAGGCACAGATTGATTGATGAATCTCAACACGGTTTTACAAAGGGGCGTTCCTGTCTTACGAATTTACTAACTTTTTTCACTAAGGTGTTTGAGGAGGTAGATCATGGTAATGAATATGATATTGTGTATATGGACTTCAGTAAAGCTTTCGATAGAGTTCCACACCAGAGGCTATTGAGGAAACTTGAAGCACACGGAATAGGAGGAGAAATTTTTTCCTGGGTAGAGGCATGGCTGACAAATAGACAGCAGAGAGTTTGCATAAATGGGGAGAAATCAGAATGGGGGCACGTCACAAGTGGTGTTCCTCAGGGGCCAGTGTTGGGCCCGTTGTTGTTCACAATTTACATAAACGACATAGATGAGGGAATAAATAGCGACATAAGCAAATTTGCTGATGACACCAAAATAGGCCATCTAATTCATTCTAATGAGGACACTAGAGCACTCCAGGATGATTTGAAGAGACTGATGCAATGGTCGGAGAAGTGGCAGATGCGGTTTAATATTGACAAATGTAAAGTTCTAAATGTTGGACAGTTAAATAACCATGCCACATATAAACTAAATAATGTATATCTTAATACTACTGATTGCTAAAAGGATTTAAGAGTTCTGGTTAGCAGTAATTTAAAGCCAAGACAACAGTGCATTAGTGTTCGCAATAAAGCTAACAGAATTCTTGGCTTCATATCTAGAAGTATAAATAATAGAAGTCCTCTGGCTGTTCTTCAACTCTATATATCCTTGGTTAGGCCTCATTTAGACTATGCTGCTCAGTTCTGGTCACCGTATTACAGAATGCATATAAATGCTCTGCAAATTGTATAGAGGAGGATGACAAAGATGATCCCATTTACCAGAAATCTTCCCTATGAGGATACACTGAGGGCCCTGAATCTGCACTCTCTCGAAAGGTGTAGAATTAGGGGGGATATGATCGAGGTGTATAAATGGAAAACAGGAATAAATAAAGGGGATGTAAATAGCGTGCTGAAAATTTCCAGCCAAGACAGGACTCGCACCAATGGTTTCAAGTTGGAAAACTTCAGATTCAGGAAGGATATAGGAAAGCACTGGTTTGGTAATAGAGTCGTGGATGAGTGGAACAAACTCCTGAGTACAGTTATTGAGGCTAAAACGTTGTTTAGTTTTAAAAATAGGTTAGATAAATACATGAGTGGGTGTGGGTGGGTGTGAGTTGGACCTGACTAGCTTGTGCTGCTGGGTCTGGTGCAGTGCTCCATCCTTGAGTGGAGGTGACCAGACTGGGTAGGTCATTAGGCTAATCCGGGGGGTGGAGGGTAGGTAATTGGTCTAATTGGGGGGGAGGGGGGTGCATGGACCTGCTCTGCATGGGTCAGTAGACCTGTTGCAGTGTTCCTTCCTCTAGCGGCAGCAGCGACTTCCAAGCTCCATACTTTTCTCCAACTATCAGAGCTACCAATGCTCCTATGATGACCTAGTTACAAGCAAAACTGCACTACCCAACGTAGCACCCAGAATGACCAAAGATTACCAACAGTGAAACCTACAAATCGAAAATAATAGAGATCAAAGGAAGACTGCCCACAAACCGAAAGCAACACCCCGCTGCCAGCCGAACAACGTAACCCTAAGCTTTGTATAACTACAACTTCTTCTTAACTACAACAATTCCTGTAGTATTATGAGGCACAATCTAAGAGGAACAGCACCAAGGCCAGCAAGAAAAACACCGAAAAATCAACTATTCAACAAGTGTAGCCAGGAGGACGCCGGCCCAGCAACACCACCCCACTCACCACCGCTCAAGGCGACACCACAACAATAACAACAAACATGGCTGCCACCAGCCCATCCTCCCCTCTCTTCCCCGGACTCAAACCCACCAAGTAGTCTCTCAGGTATGGACCCAAAGATCCAGATACCCTAAAGACATCATCTCCAACTTGTTTTTGAAAATTGAATCCGAAGATGCTAACAAAAAAAACACCAG
>NC_069400.1:62654651-62742411 GCF_026875155.1 Cherax quadricarinatus | reverse complement strand
GTGGATCGACTGCATATTTTTGGACTGCAAGAAGGCCTTCGACACAGTTCCTCACAAGAGGTTACTGCAAAAGCTAGAGGATCAGGCACACATAACAGGAAAGGCACTGCAATGGATCAGAGAATATCTGACAGGGAGGCAACAACGAGTCATGGTACGCGACGAGGTGTCAGAGTGGGCGCCTGTGACAAGCGGGGTTCCACAGGGGTCAGTCCTAGGACCTGTGCTGTTGTTGGTATATGTGAACGACATAACGGAAGGGATAGACTCAGAAGTGTCCTTGTTTGCAGATGATGCGAAGTTAATGAGAAGAATCAAATCGGATGAGGATCAGGCAGGACTACATAGAGACCTGGACAGGCTACAAGCCTGGTCCAGCAACTGGCTCCTTGAATTTAACCCTGCCAAACGCAAAGTCATGAAGATTGGGGAAGGGCAAAGAAGACCGCAGACACAATATAGTTTAGATGGCCAAAGACTGCAAACCTCACTCAAGGAAAAAGATCTGGGGGTGAGTATAACACCGAGCATATCTCCTGAGGCGCACATCAATCAGATAACTGCTGCAGCATATGGGTGCCTGGCAAACCTACGGATAGCGTTCCGATACCTCAGTAAGGATTCATTTAAGACTCTGTATACCATCTACGTCAGGCCCATACTGGAGTATGCAGCACCAGTTTGGAATCCACACCTAATCAAGCACGTCAAGAAATTAGAGAAAGTGCAAAGGTTTGCAACAAGACTAGTCCCAGAGCTACGGGGATTGTCCTACGAAGAAAGGTTGAGGGAAATCGACCTGACGACACTGGAGGACAGGAGGGTCAGGGGAGACATGATAACGACATATAAAATACTGCGCGGAATAGACAAGGTGGACAAAGACGGGATGTTCCAGAGATGGGACACAGACACAAGAGGTCACAATTGGAAGTTGAAGACTCAGATGAATCAAAGGGATGTTAGGAAGTATTTCTTCAGTCATAGAGTAGTCAGGCCATGGAATAGCCTAGAAAGTGATGTAGTGGAGGCAGGAACCATACATAGTTTTAAGGCGAGGTATGATAGAGCTCATGGGGCAGGGAGAGAGAGGACCTAGTAGCAATCAGCGATGAGGCGGGGCTAGGAGCTGTGACTCGACCCCTGCAACCACAAATAGGTGAGTACAAATAGGTGAGTACACACACACACACACACACACACACACACACAGTGGAAGCTCTACTTGCGAGTTTAATCCTTTCCATGACCTTGCTCGCAACTGGATTTGCTCGTTTGCAGAGTCAATATTCCTCATTTAAATTAATTGAAATGCAATTAATCCGTTCCAGTGGAATTCTGTATTTCAATAATTTCGCTAATATCAACTCTACGGCTTATTTATCTATCTCACTTCATCTAATATGACATAATAAACAATATAAATAACATACAAACCTGATATATACTCTAAAATGAATGAAATATGTCATTCATGTAGTGGTATGGGCGGTGTCAGCAGTGGAGGAGTTTGTCTGGACACCGGGCAAAATACTTCATGAAAAATTTCACTAATATCATCTATACGGCTTATTTAACTATCACAGTTCATCTAGTATGACATAACAAACAATATGAATCACATAGAAACATGATATTTACTCTAGAATGAATAAAATATGCCATTCATGTAGTGGTATGGGCGGTGTCGGCGGTGGACGAGAGTTTGTCTGGATACCGGGCAAAATTCTTCATGAATAATTTCGCTAATAAAAATAACCTCTAGTATAACTACCAGTGCAATATTGAATCCAAATAACTGTTCTTAAAATTTAATACTTGAAATAAACATTACTTTTTCACTTTTTTTGTAATCATTATTACTTACTAAAATTTTATTAAAAACCATATTTACTACCAGTCATTTTTACTTTTGTACATTAATCATTATTTTATACTTTTCATAACATTTTGTTGCCAAATTTTCAAGTTTGTATATTCAACTCCAACCTTTATATTATCCTTTGTACCTGTGTACCTGTCTACCATCTTACTATCATATTATAACTAAGTCATAGCCATTGTTATTTTTTACTTATTATTCCTTTGGTACTTTAATTTGTGAATTTTATTTTGTCAATTTAAATCTAGTTATACTCTTGATCTTGTTAACAACCTATATCAGACCCTAGTGCAATTGCAAGTACCATTTTAATTTGTATTTTTATATTATAAGTTTATATTATAAGTCCTACTCTAAGATTATTTTCTTATCTTAGTGACTATATTGTGTGTGCAATTAGTGTATATTTCAAATAAATCTTTGTTCAAGGCCCTTAACTATCTTTTGCTAACTAGTACCAACTACCTCATATTATTTTTTACTTTTTATAGTACAATATATTGCTCAACTTATTATATATAACAAATCAGATATTTCTCCCAAATCAATATGGCAACTACCCGAACACACTGTTCCTAGCTCCGACTAACCCAACTGAAGTCTCCCTTATTATCAACAAACTAAAAAACAAGACAGGAGATTTAAATACCTTACCACCCATTATATACAAAAAAGTGTCACAGGTGCTATCACCAATCATTGCAACACTCTTTAACAAATCCATTGAATCCTCTACCTTTCCTACAGTTCTCAAAATAGCAAGGGTCACCCCAATCCATAAAGGAGGAGACCACACAGACTTGAATAACTATAGGCCAATATCCACCTTACACCCTCTCTCTAAAATCTTTGAAAAATTAATCCATAAGCGTATCTATTCCTACCTCATCTACCACAACATACTCAACCCCTGTCAGTTTGGGTTCAGGCCTAATAAAAATACTAATGATGCTATTATCCACATGCTAGAACATATTTATACAGCAATAGAGAAAAAAGAAGTCCCACTGGGGATCTTCATTGACTTACGTAAAGCTTTCAATACAGTTGACCACGACTTGAAATTGTCACACTATGGTATAAGAGGGCACTCCCTCAACTACCTAAAGTCATACCTCAGCAACAGAAGCCAATATGTGTGCACAAATGGGGTAAACTCTTCCGCACAGCCAATTACAGTTGGTGTCCCACAGAGAAGTGTCCTAGGCCCTCTTCTCTTTCTCATATACATAAATGACCTACCAAATGCATCGCAACTACTCAAACCCACACTATTTGCAGATGACACTACATATGTCTTCTCTCACCCGAGCCCAGTCACACTAGCCAATACTGTGAATACCGAATTACAGAAAATATCAACCTGGATGAGGACCAACAAACTTACTCTAAAAATTGACAAAACCTACTACATTCAGTTTGGTAACAGAGCTGCAGATGTGTCTCTTAACATAATGATAAATGGATCATCTATCACAAAACTCACAGAGGGAAAATTCCTAGGAATCCACCTTGATAATAGACTCAAATTTCAAACACATATACAACAAATTTCCCAAAAAATTTCCAAGACCGTAGGCATTCTATCGAAGATACGGTACTATGTTCCACAGTCAGCCCTCCTGGCCCTATATCACTCATTTATTTACCCCTATCTCACCTATGGAATTTGTGCATGGGGCTCAACAACAATAAACCATCTCAGACCACTAATCACCCAACAAAAGGCTGCAGTCAGAATGATAACAAATTACCACTACAGACAGCACACTCCACCAATATTCAAAACTCTAAACATACTTACAATACAAAACATCCATACTTATTACTGCACCTACTACATTCATGGAACACTTAACTCTGATATAAACCCTCCCACCAAACATCTCCTTACCAACCTCAACAGAACACATGACCATAACACAAGGCACAGATCACTCTTTGATGTTCCTCGTGTCCATCGCACGCTATGCAAAAACTCAATGCACATAAAAGGCCCTAAAATCTGGAATTCATTACCTGTGAATATAAAAGAAACACTATCTGTTTATAAATTCAAGTCTCTTCTCAAAAATCACTTACTCACCCACAACTAAATAAATACTGAATAATTGTATCTCATAAATTGTATCCCAAATATGTATCTCATTATTGTATCTCATAAATGTCAACCTGTGACCCAATCAAACTTTGTTACTATTTAACTTCATTACCTAACAGAATACTCCATTCTACTGATTACACAGCAACACATTAAATGACCATATAACCTGTCTTTGTAATACTCATTTGTACTAAATTGTTATTTGTTTTACAATAATTTTTGTACCACTGAATATACCATTGCTTAGTTAATCTTAAGTTAATTTTAAGCCTGCCCATAAATAAATAAATAAATAATGATTGTACAGCAATGGAAGCAACCATACGACCTGTTTTTGTAATACTCATTTGTGCGTAATTGTTATCTGTTTACAATAATGTTTTACCACTGAATACTTCATTGCTTAGTTAATCTTAAGTTAATTTTAAGCCTGCCCGTAATGCTATGCATTCAAGTGGCTTTGGCATGCTGCACTTTAAAAACTGTATTCCTTGTACTTCTCTGTATCATGTTCAAATTAATAAATAAATAAATAAACAAATAAATAAATAAATATCATCTGTACTGCTTATTTATCTATCAGAGTTCATCTAGTATGACATAACAAACAATATGAATAACATAGAAACATGATATATACTCTAGAATGAATAAAATATGTCATTCATGTAGTGGTATGTGCGGTGTCGGCGGTTGACAAGAGTTTGTCTGGAGACCGGGAGAAAGGGTTACTAGCCTCTTGCTCCCAGCATTTTAGTCGCCTCTTACACATGCATGGATTACGGAGGAAGAATTCTGTTCCACTTCCCCATGGAGATAAGAGGAAATAAACAAGAACAAGAACTAGAAAGAAAATAGAAGAATATCCAGAGGGGTGTGTATATATATGCTTGTACATGTATGTGTAGTGTGACCTAAGTGCAAGTAGAAGTAGCAAGACATACCTGAAATCTTGCATGTTTATGAGACAGACAAAAGACACCAGCAATCCTACCATCACGTAAAACAATTACAGGTTTTCGTTGTACACTCACTTGGCAGGACTGTAGTACCTCCCTGGGCAGTTGCTGTTACCAACCTACTAGTACTATTATTATTATTATTATTATTGTATTATACTATTATTATTATTATTATTGTATTATTCTATTATTATTATACGTATTGTTATTATTCATATTGTTATACATATTATTATTATTATTATTATTATTATTATTATTATTATTATTAATTATTGTTATTATTATTATTATATAAATTATTTGTAATTTTTATTCACACAACATATATAAGATTTACTGTTATTCCTTGTTGCAATAATTGTATAAATATGTCAACCCATTCACGACTGCATATTGGAATGGACAGTGACGTCATTTGTTTACTCTGAAACAGCCAAGCAATGAACCATTTCTCCTAGGTTGAACTCAATTTCAAGGCACTTTTCATCATGAAAGCAATCAAAATCATATCTATTTCTGTAATATATCTTCCATTCTATCAAATGAGACCAAAAAAATGAGAATACAACCATAAAAACCATACAAAAATACCACTAAGGGGTGGCTAATTGCCGAGAAGTTAACTCCATTATTTATGCTTAGATTTCTTTCATTATTATTATTATTATCATTATTATTATATAAATAATTTGTAATTTTTATTCACACAAAAAATATAAGATTTACTGTGATGTCATTTGTATACACTGAAACAGCCAAGCAATGGACCATTTCTCCTAGGTTGAGCTAGGTTGAGTGAAAGCAATCAAAATCATATCTATTTCTGTAATATATCTTCCATTCTATCAAATGAGACCAAAGAAACGAGAATACAACCATAAAAACCATTTGAAATTACCACTAAGGGGTGGCTAATTGCTGAGAAGTGAACTCCATTATTTATGCTTAGATTTCTTTCATTTTTGGTGTACATTAAGAAGCATCTTTCCATCATACATTGCCCAAGTTTCAATAAGATAGACCAACAAACAAATGAGATACAATTCCCGAGATCAAGAGCAAGAGCCCCTCACTAGTGTCAAGGAACCTGCCTTGAGGTCTGTTTGGTTGTGGAAATTTTGCTCGCGTATGGAAGCAAAAAATCGGCCCATCGACTGCTCGTATTTGGAAAAACTTGCACGTGGACACGCTCGCAAGTAGAGGTTCCACTGTATATACATATATATATATATATATATATATATATATATATATATATACAGTGGACCCCCGGTATTTGATGGCATCAGTATTCGATAAATCCGGTATTCGATGCATTATATCGCAAAAAAATTTCCTCAGTATTCGATTGAAAACCCGGTATTCGATATGATTCGTACGAGACCTGTCCATGTGTGGCCTGAACTGCACCATGTGTGCCAGTGTTTACAAGGCAGCCAGTGTGCGCGCATCTAAGGATACATTCGGTACATTCCATATTATCACTGTGTTTGGTGCTTGTTTCTGCAAAATAAGTCACCATGGGCCCCAAGAAAGCTTCTAGTGCCAACCCTGTGGTAAAAAGGGTGAGAATTAGTATGGAAATTAAGAAAGATTTTGAAGGGTTTGGGGCAAACCCCTGAAAAAGGCCTAGCCATTTTGTGGAACCCCATTGTGCCTACTTAAAAATTAAGGAAATTTTGAAAATAGGGGGGTTGAAGTGCAAACCTTTATGGATAAAAAAGAACCCTAACAACCCTATTGCAAGCCATGTGGTGACTTTTACAAGGGAAAATGTTGGGGCCCCCTTTTAGACAAAATGGTAAAGGAACGGGAGGGGAAACGAGCTTATGGCCCGATTTGTTGTGAAACAGGGGGCCAGGGGACTCTCAAGTGGTCCTAGTGGCTTAAAAGAAGAAGGGAAGAAACCCCGGGAAAAAGGGGAATTTGCTACCGCAAGTCCTAATGGGAAGGGGTTTCCCCCTTCAAAAACATTTAACACCTCCCCCCTTCCCCTCCCATAAATTTTCACCAAAATCTTCATTAAATTTTAAGTGTAAATTATTTTATTGTTATTGTAATTATTCTTTTTTTGAAATTAAAACTTAATTTTTCATGTAGAAAATTTTTTTTTTTTTCAGACTTTTTGGGTGTTTTCCCATGGATTAATTTGATTTTGCATTATTTTTTATGGGGAAAAAATTGTTTTGGGTTTTTCGATATTATAGTTTTAAATTTAAAAAGCTTCAAGAATGGATTAAAAATCGAAATCCGGGGGGGTCCCTGTATATATATAATATTTTATTATATATATTTATATATATTTATTTTTTATATATATTTTTATATATAATATTTATTATATATATAAAAATATTTATTTATATATATATTTATATAATATTTTTAAATTATTTATATTTTATTTTATTTTTTTTTCTTCTTCAAAAAGGGTGGCTGTCCCCCAAAACCGAGGAAAGGGTTGACCCAAAAAAAAAAGGAAAATCCCCAAAAAAAAAAAATTACTTTCATACCCATAAAACACTTTCACCACACTCACGCATTATCACTGCTTTTGCGAGGTCCCTCAAAATTTACAAAGTTTAGAAGCAATATGTATGAAGATACAAAAAACCTATCCTTCCAAACGGGCCAAATTTTCCCCAAACCCCCCCTTTTAAAGTGCGGGCCCATTGTATTTCCCTTTTTCCCAGGATTTCAAGTCCGACTATATGAAAAAAAAACCCGGGTTTTTCCCTAAATCCCTTCACAAAGTATTCCCCTTGCTCCAACTCCAACAGTTTCGTCAGGCCCCAAAAGTATTTTTCTTTCTTTCACTCCTATGTAACACGCTCTTGAAAGCTTGCGGGAAGCCCAAAAGCCCCTCCCCCACAAAACCCCCTTTTTACCCCTTTTTTTTCCAACTTTTCGAGGACAACCCCTACCCCTCCTTCCTTTCCCTATAGATTTTTTTGTTTCCATGTCATTTATTTTTGTCCATTCTCTTTTAAAGGGCCCAAACCCCCCTCAAAAAACCCCCTCTTCTCCCCTCTAAATTAATGCTTTTAAAAAACTCCACCCCTTCTCCTAATTTCCAAAACCCGAATTTTCGAATAATTTTTACACCCCCACACCCCCTTTTAAAAGGAAACATTTCCCAAACTGCCTCCAACCGGGTTTCCTCGCTGGCATTTACCACCCAAGCTTACTCCAAAATAGGGAGTTTTGGGTATTTAACTTTTAACTTTCATACATTCCTTCTTTCCCTCCTAGAATCTTTTTTTTGACCCCAAAATTTTTTCCTCAGCGCCCCCACTCACCTTTTTTTCCCTCTTTCAATTTTTGGGAAAAAACCTAAATCCTTCAAAAAATCCCATCCGCCGACCGTCAACTCCAGTATTAAAAAATTTTCATTTTTTTAAATTTTTTCCCCCCCCAAATTTAAATTTTAAATTTTTCTTTTTCAAAAATATTTATACCCTAATCCCCTTACTCTTTTCTATGTTAAATTTTAAAACTTTCAAACCTTTTTTAAAAAACCCTTTTAAAAAACCCTCATCCAATTTCCCTTTAAAATTTTTTTTTGATTTCCCTTTTGTACGAATCATCAGCAAAAAGAAACCCTTTTGCAATTCCCTTTTTTAAATTTTTGGTTTCCCCTTTAATTTAATCCCACCCCTCCCCGAACCCCCTTTGCTTTTTAACTTCTTTTAAAACCCCCCTTTATAAATATATTAAAAAACCTTGGTGACATTACACATCCCTGCTAAGACCTACTTTTACGGGGAAGTATTCTCCCCTTCTTTTACATACCCTCCCGAGCCTCATTTTATCCTCTAAAAGCTCTTTCCGGGTTTTTGTAACTTACCCCCCTATTCCATAAAAACTTGCAACATCTCCCACTTTGCCCCTCTATCCACTCTATCATTTTGCCTTTTTCCCAAAATCCCAAAAATTTGCAATGAAAACTTCCCTCCCTTTATTTTTTTTCGGGTTTCAAAAATTTTTTTTTAATTTTTTAAAACCACTTGATTAAACCCCCTCCCCACTCTAAAACCCTCCTTGTTCACCCGCAACCCCTAAATTTGTCTTCCTCAAAATTCTTTAAATTTAAAACCCCTTACCGTACATTTTCCTGGAAACCATGTACTGGAAAAAATTTTTCCTCTATAATTTTTTCAATCTTTTTTGGGCCCCTTTCCCTTTTTAAAAGGGCTATACAGGGCTCTCCGCCAACCCCTTGGTACCTTCCCCTCTTTCAAAATTTTTTTTTAAACAAAATTCCCAAACCCATTTCCAAAAATATTTATTTTTAAAAATATATATATATACCTTTATTTAAATATATATTTATTTATATTATATATATATAAAATATTTTTATATATTATTTATATTTTTTTATATTATATAAGGGGGCCCCCCGTTTAAACGATCACCCCCAAAATGGACAATTATGTAATTTGAAATTTTTTTAAGTAAGTGCGTTTGTACGTGTATGTTTGGGGGTCTGAAAGGACTAATCTACTTCAAAAATTTTCCCTTTTATGGGAAAAAACCGGTCATTTACTGGCACATGAAAAATACGGGGAAATAAAAAAAGTTCTTTAAACCCGGGGGGGGAAAAACTGTATATATATATTATATATATTTTATAGGTAGTAGGTTGGTAGACAGAAACCCAACCCAGGAAGAAACTACCGTCCTGCCAGATGACTGTGAAAAAAAAACCCTTTGTAATGTTTTGCGGATGGTGGGTTGTGGTTTTTTTTCTGTCTCAAAAACCCACGTAAGAAAAAAGGGGGATATCTTGCTACCCCAAACTTCCCTTTTGGGTTCCACTTCAAAAGACCCCGCACATGAATATTTTTACATACACTAGGTTTTTCCCCTTTTTTTAAAAAATAGTTTCTTTTCTTTTTTTTTTCTTCTATTGCCCTTGGGGAAGGGGAAAAGAATCTTTCCCCGTAACCCAATGAAATGTCGTATGGGGCCGACTAAAATGCGGGAGCAAGGGGTTAGTAACCCCTTCTCTGTAAAACTATTACAAAAAAAAGGAGAAGAAGAAAAACTTTTAAAATGGGTTGCAAAAATTTGTGCGTGGATGAAAGTGCGGATGACAAGAAAGATGTTTTTTCTGATGTTATGAGGGAAAAGAAGTTGGTTGTCCGGGCCCCAAAGGAAAAAAAAAGCTGAAGGGGGAAAGGAGGATTTTCAGGGGGGGAAATAAATGGGATTAAATCTGGAGAAACCTGAGAGAGTTAGGAAAGGGAGGGGGTAGAAGTAATTTTTAAATGATCAGTTAGGGAAAGGAAAGGAAAAGAGATATGAATGTGTAAGTTAAAGAATTATGTGGTTTAAAAGTAAAGGTTGGATGCGAGAAGTGGGTCATAATAAGCGGGTATGCCCCTGGAGAAGAGAGGAATGCAGAGGGGGAGAGAGAGATTTTGGGAGATTTTAAAGGGGAATGTATAGGAGCCTTTGAAAAAAGGGTGAGGGGGAATTGGGTGGGGGACTTAATTGCAAAAGTAGGAAAAACCCCTTTTAGAGGGGGTTTTGTGGTGGGGAAAGTTTGGGGTGCCAGGGGGAAAATGATAAGGGGGCCCCTTTGATTGAACTTTGTATAAAAATGGGGTTTGGGGTTTTTAGGTAATACTTATTTTAAAAAAAAGGGGGAAAAAATTAAGTTTACAAGATATGATTTTAGGGCAAAATTGCCCCGGGTAGTTTTTTGGATTATGTTTTGGTAGAATAAAAAAATGTTGGGTGACTTAGGATGTACATTTTTTATAGAGGGGGAAAAGATATTCAGACCCTTTTTTCTATTTGGTAGTTTACACTGAGGGGTAAAAGGTAGATGGGAAAAAAGGGAGAATAAAAGCTTCGGGAAAAAGGAGAGGTGAGGTTTTAAAACTAAAAGAGGAGGCGGGTTTAGGGTAAGATATAAACAGCTATTGGGGGATAGATGGGCTATGAGGCAAAAGGCAATGGGGTCGAAGGGGTATGGGGTTAGGAAAAAAAATTTGTAGTGTTAGAGTGTTCAGCAGAAGTTTGTGGTTACGGGAAAGTGGGTGCAGGGGGGAAAGAGGAGCGATTGGTGGAAGATGATTTTAAAGAGAGTAGAAAGGGGAGAAAAAAGTTAGTTATGAAGTTTTTACAAAGTAGAAGGTGAGCAAGGGGGGAAAGAGTATATGGAGAAAAAGAGAGAATTTAAGGAGTGGTAAAGAAAAGGGTAAAAGAGAGAAAAATGAGAGATTTGGGGGAGGTGTTATCAAAAAATTTTGTTGAAAATAAGAAAAAGTTTTTGGAGTGAGATTAACAATTTAAAGAAAGCCTGAAAACCCAAGGGGTTTTGTCAGAAAAAAATAGGAGAGGAGAGTTATTAAATGGAGGTTTAGAGGTATTGGGAAGATGGGGGGGAATTTTTGAGGAATTTTTAAATTTTGTGAAGATGGGAAAAGCTGTGATTTCGTGATAGGGCAAGGGGGAAATAAAAATCTTGTGGGAAAGTGAGGAAGACCCCGTTGTGAGTGGGGGGGAAAGTTCTGGGGGAAATGGGTTTAAAATGAAAGGGGGGTAAGGCACCGGGATTGATGGGATAAAGATAGAAATTTTAAAAGCAGGTGGGGGGTATTTGTTTTGGGGGGTGGGGTTTGGGGCAATTATTTTAAAAATTGTTGGGGAAGGGGGGTAAGGTACCTAGGGAAATTTGGGAGAGAGCATGCATAGTTCCTTTGTATAAAGGGAAAGGGGGGTTAAAAAAGAGTGCAAAAAATTATAGGGGGGGTAAGGGCTGGGTTTAGTGTACCTGGTAAAGTGTTTGGTAGAGTTATAATTTAAAGAATTAAGGTAAGACGGGGAGAATTTGGATAGCAGATGAACAAGGAGGCTTTAGGAAAGGTAGGGGGTTTTGTGGACCAGGTGTTTTTCAGTGAAATATATAAGTGAACAGTATTTAGTAAGGGCTAAAAAAGGTCTTTGTGGCCCTTTATGGGTTTGGGAAAAAGGCGTTTTGACAGGGTGGGTTTGGGGGGAAAGTGGCAGATGTTGCAAGTGTTTTGGTGTAGGAGGTGGTTACTGAAAGGCAAATGAAGAGTTTTTACGAGGATAGTGGGCTTTAAGTTTGAGTATGTAGGAAAAAGGGAAATTTTTTCCCCGTTTTAAAAATGGCCTTTGGGCAAAGGGTGTGTGATGTCACCCCTGGTTGTTTAAAATTTTTATAGATGGGGTTTTTTTAAGAGAAAATAAAATGCGAGGGTTTTTGACCCAAAAGGCGTTTGGGGTTAAAAGATAAAGAATCACACACAAAGTGGGAGTTGTCACAGGGTTGGGTCTTTGCTGATGAAAACTGTGCTCTTGGGAAAATTCTGAAAGGAAAATTTTCAGAGATTGGTTTTGGGTTTAAATTTTGGGAGGGTGTGCCAAAAAAAGAAAATTTTAAAAGGTTTAATACAGGAAAGAGTAAGGTTTTTTTTGGGGTTTAAAAAAAAAGTTAGGTGGAAAAAAGATTGAATTTTTAGATTGGAGGGAAAAGGGGTTTTGGAGGAGGTGGAAAGTATTTTAGATATTTGGGATTGGGCTTGGGCAGCGGATGGGTCTAGGAAAAATGAAAGGTTTAATCATAGAATTGATTTAGGGAAAAAAAAATGTGAGTGGGGCACTTGGGTCTGTGGGGGACAAAGAACTTTGTCCTTGGAGGCCAAAAAGGGGGAAGATTTTTGAGGTATAGTTTTACCAACGCTTTTTATAATTTGGGGGTGAGGTGGGTGATGGAAAGGTTTCAGGGAGGGAGAAAGGGTGGAGGAAATGGGAGAGTCATGTCTGGGGGCAATTTTGTGGGGGTGAATAAATGCAGAGAATTGTAGTTTGGGAAGTTTTGGAGGAGGTGCGGGGTTACCAAAAATGTTGGCCAGAGGGCGAGGAAGGGTTGTTTTTTAGGTGGTTGGACATGTTTGGAGAATGGAGCGGAAAAAAGAATGCTTCAAGAGTGTATCAGTCTGTAGTGGAAGGAGGCTGGGGTTGGGGTTTGACCCAGGGGAAAGGGGTTTGGGGGGAGGGGGTAAAAGGGGGTTTTGTTTGGCCCAGGGGCTTGGACTTCCCAGGATGCGTGAGCGTGTTTGATAGGAGTGAATGGAGACAAATGGTTTTTTTAAAACTTGGGGGTGCTGTTGGAGGGGTGAAAAACCCAAAAGTAACATTTATGAAGGGGTTTAGGGGGAAAACCGGGGGAAAGGCCCGGGGGTTGAGTCCTGGAGATGGGGGAAGTACAGGGCCTGCACTTTGAAAGGGGGGGGTGTTAATGTTGGGGTTTAAAAACTGTAGGTAAAGCACCCTTCTGGCAGACCGTGATGGAGGAATGATGGGGAAAATTTTTCTTTTCGGGCCACCCCGCCTTTTTTGGGAAAACGGCCAGTGTGATAATAAAATAAAAATTATAATAATATATTTATTTTATAATTTTATATATTTTTTTATAATTTTTTATATTATATATATACAAAATTTTGTACAAAAAATTTTATATATATTATATATATATATATATAATAAATTTTATATTTATATATATATATTTATATATATAAATATTTACCCTATATTTATATAAATATATTAAAATTTTATATTTAAAATTATATATAATTTTATATATTATTATTTATTAATATATATAATGTAAATATTTTAAAATTTTTTATTTAAAATTTATATATATATATATTATATTTATATATTATATAAAAATTTTTTATATTATATATATAATATTTATTTAATATAATATATAAAACAGTGGACCCCCCGGGTTTAAAGGGAAATTTTTTCAAATTCCCGTAGTTGTTCGGGGCGCCAAAATACTGACCGAATTTTTTCCCCTTTAAAGGGAAAAAGTGAAGTTTGATTAGTCCATTTTTAGGGCCCCCCAAAAATACACGTACAAAGAAATTACATAAATAAACTTACAAAATTGGTCGCCTTTGGAGGTGAAACGTTAAAACGGGGGTTTCCCCTGTATATTTATAAAAAATATATATTATTATATATATATTATATATATATATATATTTATATTTATAAATATATATATTTATATATAATGTAAATATATATTATATATATATATAATTAAAATATATATATATATATATATTTTTATATATATTTATATATATATATATATATATATATATTTTTATTTATATAAAATAATTTTTCATATTTACGTATATATTTTTATTTTTTTATAAATATAATATATATATATATTATTTTATATATTTATATATTTTTAAAATATATATATTTTATATATATATTTTTGTAAAAAAAATTTTGATTAAGAATTCCCCCCAAAAATGCTGATGGTGGGGTCTTAAGATTCCTTGTAAAAATTTGGATAAAGGGTTTTTTACGGTTTTAAATGGTTAAAAAAACTCGAACTAAGATTAAAAAAAACCAAAAAAATGCATTAGAACTGGACAAGATCCCAAACTTATTTATTTATGTAAGAGATTTTAAAATCCAATTGATTTTTTAAAAAGTTGAGGGAAATAGGGACAAAACAAGTCCTGGTCGACAGGAATAAATTGAATTTGTTTCATAAAAAGCAGTTTTTTACAATAATATGGGAAAATTTCCTTTGGGGTTTTTATAAAATTTGATCCAATTTTTAATTTAAAAGAAAATTTTTTAGAATTTAATAATACACTGGACCAAAAAAAATAGCTTGGGGGTGAAATTTTTTTTCAAAAAGGACCTGTCCAAGTTTTGGTCGCCCCGCGTCAGTGTTTTTAACCCTTGTGGGAAAACTGATAGTGGGTTTCTGGCCCCCCTTTTATAGCTTCCCTTTGGGTGCTTCACTTTTTTTTCCCCCTTGATAATTGAGTAGTCAGAAAACGCTTGGGAATTTCTCTATTCTTTCAAAAGTGGTTGTTTTGCATATTTATATATATTATTTTATATTTTATATTTATATATATTTTTTATTTATATAACGTTTTATATATAATTATATAACTGTATATAAAATTTTTTTATAAAATATATTTATATATATATATATATATATATATATATTAAAATTTTATATTTCGTGGACCCCGATAGCGAAATTAAACCCTGCAAGATTTTTGGTCTTTTGCGAAAAAGTTCGCTATGCGAATTAATTTTTTCCCCCTAAGAAAAAAAAGGAAATAAATTAAAACCCCTTTCAAAGGGCACCCAAAAATTTGAAAAAAAATTTTTTTTACCCCAAAAAAATGTTAATTTTTAGTACACACAAAACTGAAAAAGGCATGCACAATTACATGACACTTTTCTTTTTTTTTGAAGATCTGGGGATGATTGTGGGATGGGGGGAGGGGGGGGAAAAGAGTGTTAGTGTTTAGAAGGGGAATCCCCTTTTCCCTTGGAAATTGGGTAGCAAGTCCTTTTCTGGGGTTTCTTCCACACCAAAAAAAGAGTCTTCACCCTTTTTCCATCAATTGCGATCTTTTTTTCCCAAAACACAGTTTAAAACCTTTTGGGAACCCAGGGTTCCCTTTATTTCCGTTTTCTTGCCCACAATAGAAGCGATGGTTATTTGGTTTCTTGTACAAACCCGAAAAGGTCGGTGATTTTGTACTCCCTTTCATACTTATCAATGATCTCTTTTTTTCTTTTTAATGGGGTTTTTCTTACCCCCTTTTAGGGGTTTTTAGGGTTGGCACTAGAAGCTTTTTTGGGGCCCAAGGGGGCCCCTTTTTTTCCACCCAAACCCGCACGGGAAAAAACTGTAATAATACGAAATATTCCCAGTGTATGCTTGAATTTTTACGCGGAGGCTGGCTGGTAAAAAATTGGGGCGCGTCTCGGGGGACGAAAGGGCGCTGGGGGGGGTTTTTGTCCCCTATGCGGGGGCAAAAAATTTTTGTGCCCAAAACTTCGCTATGCGGATTTTTCGTATGAAGGCGTTCGCCCATGCGGGGGTCCACCCCGTTTTATATATATTTTATTATATTATATAATATTTTTATTTATATATATACAGTGGAAACCCCCCTGTTTTCGGGTATTTTTTCAATTTCCCCCAAATTGTTCCCGGTGCCGGGACTGACCGAATTTGTGAAAGTAGATTTGTCCATTTTTGGGCCCCCAAAAAAATACACGTACAAAAAGCCCTTACATAAAAATACCCCTTACATAATTGGTGCTTTTGGAGGTGATCGTTATGCGGGGGTCCACTGTACAGTGGACCCCTGCATACCGTACGCATCGCATAACGTTCAATCTGCATACCGCTCGCTTTTATCGCAAAAATTTTGCCTTGCATACCGCTCAAAAACCCGCTCACCGCTCTTCGTCCGAGACGCGTCCAATGTGCGCCCTTAGCCAGCCTCACATGTGCCGCCGGTGGCATTGTTTACCAGCCAGCCTCCGCGGTAACATCCAAGCATACAATCGGAACATTTCGTATTATTACAGTGTTTTTGGTGATTTTATCTGGAAAATAAGTGACCATGGGACCCAAGAAAGCTTCTAGTGCCAACCCTACAGCAATAAGGGAGAGAATTACTATAGAGATGAAGAAAAAGATCATTGATAAGTATGAAAGTGGAGTGCGTGTCTCCGAGCTGGCCAGGTTGTATAATAAACCCCAATCAACCATCGCTACTATTGGTGGTACAGCTGCTGCTGCTGCTGTACCACCATCAGCTGCTGCTGCTGCTGCACTGTCAGCTGCTGCTGCTGCTGTAGCACCGTCAGCTGCTTCTGCTGCTGTACCACCGTCAGCTGCTGCTGCTGCTGTAGTACCATCTGCTGCTGCTGTAGCATCGTCTGCTGCTGCTGTAGCACTGTCAGCTGCTGCTGCTGTTGTACCACCATCAGCTGCTGCTGCTGCTGTAGTACCGTCTGCTGCTGCTGTAGCATCGTCTGCTGCTGCTGTAGCATCGTCTGCTGCTGCTGTAGCACTGTCAGCTGCTGCTGCTGTTGTACCACCGTCAGCTGCTGCTGCTGTAGTACCGTCTGCTGCTGCTGTAGTACCGTCTGCTGCTGCTGTAGCATCGTCTGCTGCTGCTGTAGCACTGTCAGCTGCTGCTGCTGCTGCTGCTGCTGCTGTAGCACCGTTGTTGGTGTGGCTTATTGAGAATACCAAGAAACAATTAACCCCAGAGGATTTGCCACCCAGGATAACCCAAAAAAGTCAGTGTCATCGAAGACTGTCTAACTTATTTCCATTGGGGTCCTTAATCTTGTCTCCCAGGATGCAACCCACACCAGTCGACTAACACCCAGGTGAACAGGGAAAAATGCCTGGAACTAGTGCTCATATTGGTGAATTTAAAGCCAGCAAAGGTTGGTTTGAGAGATTTAAGAATCGTAGTGGCATACACAGTGTGATAAGGCCTGTTCTGGAAGAAAATGCCAAACAGGACCTACAGTACTCAGGAGGAAAAGGCACTCCCAGGACACAGTGTCTCATCAGTCATTGCTGCATATTCAATAAAGGTAAGTGTCATTTATTCTTCATTTAGTAGAGTAGTACATGCACAATATATATTGTGCATGTACTACTCTACTATTGTGCATGTATCCTTCTCTTTGTGTGTAGGAAAATGTATATTTCATGTGGTAAAAAATTTTTTTTCATACTTTTGGGTGTCTTGCACGGATTAATTTGATTTCCATTATTTCTTATGGGGAAAATTCATTCACATACCGATCATTTCGCATAACAATGAGCCCTCTTGCACGGATTAAAGTCGCTATGCGGGGGTCCACTGTATATGTGTACGCAGTGGTCCCTCAATTATCGTCCTTAATCTGTTCCTGGAAGTGGGACTATTATCGAAATAGACGATTTTCAAATCAATTTTCCCCATAAGAAATAATGTAAATCCAATTAATTCGTTCCAGACACCCAGAAGTATCAACAACAATTTTTTTTTTACTTAAAAGATAGATTTACATGCACAAAAGAATGAACATTCAACATGACAGTTACCTTTATTGAAGGCTGTTGTTGATGAATGGAAGACAGGGAGGAGAGAGGGAAGAGAGGTTATTGTTTGGAAGGGGAATCTCCCTCCATAAGGACTCTAGGTCACTTCAGGGGTCACTTCCCTAGCATGAATATAGATTTACATGCAGAAAAAAATGCCAAATAAATGTAAAGCACTAATAAAATGTATAAATGAACATTGTTAATAGGGGTAGTTGATGAGTGGAACAGTCTGCCTAGTAGGGTGATCAAAGCTAAAACATTGGGTAGTTTCAAATTTAGGTTGGATAAATACACGAGTGAGAGGGGTTGGATTTTAGTCGGACTTGCACCTGAGCTTATTGCTTGGGTAGCATTTGTTCTGTTAGTGTATTGGATTTGTGTAGGACCGGCCTAGTATGGGCCAGCAGGCCTACTGCAGTGTTCCTCCTTTATGTTCTTATTGGAGACTTGTTTGTGTGAGGGAGGGATGGCAAGTTTATTGTTGGAGAATATAACACTAATGTCAACTCTTCGGCTTATTTATCTATCACAATTCAACTAATATGACATAATAAACAATATTAATAACATAGAAACATGGATTATACTCTTGAATGAATAAAATAAGTCATTACGTATGTCACGAGAGGTGTTGTGTTGTGTTGTTGTTGGGTATATAAGGGCCACTGAGAGTAAGCCGTCCATAATGGTGGTGAAGCAGCAGCTGAGGCGGTGGTGTTTTCTGTAGCCCTATATAACTCCAACAACATTGGAGGAGTTGGTAGAATAGCTGAATCACTAAAGAAGGCACCCTCTACCACCTTCTACCACTATTACAACTGTTACCACCATCACTACTACCTTCTACCACCATCAACCACTAGCACAACTGCTTCCACACTACCACCACCACCACCTTTGTATTTTTCTACAAACTTTTTCATGAATTATATGTGTTTCTCACATTCTTTACCAAAGGGCTGGCACTAGAAGCTTTCTTTGGAGCCATGTTAGCTTATTTAGCACTTGCAAGCACTAAAATCAGTGGAATATTATGAAATATTTCATAGGAGCATGTGAGGGGACCATCACTCACTGGTAAACAATGGCACACTGGCTAGGAAGGCAGACCCAGGCGGCTCAGAGCGTGAGTACACATCCCGGACGAGGGACAATTAGCGAGTTAACGACCATTTGCGAGCCAATGTTTAGACGAAATAACGGGACTATTTCCGTAATGGACGACTTTCAGGCCGGACTGATTATTGAGGGACCACTGTATATATGTGTGTATACAGTGGTCCCTCGTTTATCATCCTTAATCCATTCCTGGAAGTGGGACTTTTATCGAAATAGACGATTTTCGAATAAATTTTCCCCAATAAGAAACAATGTAAATACAATTAATCCGTTCCTGACACCCAGAAGTATTAAAACAAAAAAAATTTTTACATGAAATATAGATGTAGTACATAAACAATACAATGGGACATGATGAATGAAACATTAACAGCATAACACTTACCTTTGTTGGTGATTCTTCTTAGTGTATGGAAGACTGGAGGAGGAGAGAGATTGGATTAGTTACTGTTTGGAAGGGGAATCCCCTTCCATCAACACCTCGGGTACTACCAAGTCCTTTTCTGGGGTTACTTCTCTTCTCTGACTTCTGTCTCGCAAAAAAACTGTCCAGAGAGCTCTGTTTCTGGTGTCTCTTTAAAGCTTCCCTAAAATGGGCCAAGACTCTGTCATTGTGTAAGTTGCCGATATGGCTTGCAACATCCTTCT
Source organism: Cherax quadricarinatus (assembly GCF_026875155.1). NCBI lineage: Eukaryota > Metazoa > Arthropoda > Malacostraca > Decapoda > Parastacidae > Cherax > Cherax quadricarinatus. The sequence goes on along the minus strand of NC_069400.1, from coordinate 62,722,729 downwards.
CAGGGTGATGTTTCTCCATAAATCTTTCCATCCTACCCCCACATTTCAAAAATCTCCTTAATTTCTGAAGAAGGCACCTTTTTCCATCTCTCTTCCTCCTCTGCAGCAAGATTCTGAGCTGCGATCTGTTGCTGTTCCTGCTGAAGCTCTTGCAGCTCCTCAGTGGTTAGCTCTTCGTTGTGGTCCTCCACCAACTCTTCCACATCCTCCAAACTCACATCCAACCCCATGGAACTCCCCAATGCCACAATAGAGTTCACAACTGACATTGGTTCATCAGGGTAGCCACAAACCCTTCAAAATCCCTCTTGTGGACACAATCTGGCCACAATTTTCTCCAAGCAGAGTTCAAAGGCCTGGTAGTCACTCCCTCCCAAGCCTTACCTATAAGGCTTATGCAATGGAGGATACTGAAGTGTTCTTTCCAAAAATCTCTTAGGATCAAGTAAGTGTCTTAGGTCACATACTAATAGCATCGAAACATGGAATATACTCTTGAATGAATAAAATAAGTCATTATGTATGTTACGAGGTGTTGTGTTGTGTTGTTGTTGGGTGTATAAGGGCCACTTAGAGTAAGTCGTCCATAATGGTGGTGAAGCAACAGCTGAGGCGGCGGTGTTTTCTGTAGCCCTATATAACTCCAACAACATTGGAGGAGTTAGTAAATTGCTGAATCACTGAAAAAGGCACCCTCTACCAATTTTACACACTAACCCACTACACCTTCTACCACCATGTCCAACTACCACCTTCTACCACTATTACAACTGCTACCACCATCACTACCACCTTCTACCACTATTACAACTGCTACCACCATCACTACCACCTTTTACCACTATTAGAACTGCTACCACCATCACTACCACCTTCTACCACTATTTCAACTGCTGCCACCATCACTTCCACCTTCTACCACCATCACTACCACCCTATACCACCATCAACCATTATCACAACTGCTTCCACTCTACCACCACCACCTTCGAATTTTTCTACAAACATTTTCTTAAATTGTGTGTTTCTCACATTCTTTACCAAAGGGCTGGCACTAGAAGGTTTCTTTGGAGCCATGGTGACTTATTTAGCAGTTGCAAGCACTAAAACGAATGGAATATTATGAGATGTATCATATGAACTCGTGGGATCATCCTCACTCACTGATAAACAATGGCACCCTGGCTGGGAATGGAGTGTGAGGTGGCTCGGGCTGTGCGTACACGTCCCAGACGAACGATGATTAGCGAGTCAACGGACCATTTGTGAGCCAATGTTTGGATGAAATAATGTGACGATTTCCGAAAAGGATGACTATCGAGCTGGATTATTATCGAGAGACCACTGTATATATATATGTATATACACCTACCATCCGACTTACGACCTGCTCGACTTACGACCACTCGACTTACGACCACTCGACTTACGACCGTGTTTTTTTTGCCAAATTTCTGGGAAATAAACAACTGTTTGTGTTGTTCACAGTGTTTATCCTAAACCTTGCAGAATAAAATACAGTATTAACAGCATAAAAAGTAAATTAAAACATGAAATACCAAAATAAAACAATAAAATAAAGTCATTACAAAAATGTGATGTTGATATTCAGTAGTAAAGTTCGACCTACATTCATTTCGACTTACGACTGGTTTCTCGGAACCGAACTCGGTACCATTAGAAAACATCTTATCTCCCTGATACACCCTGTCAACTAATTACACGAAAACCACCTGGTGGTTCACACTTACACTCGCTCACCCATTTGACCATAAACAGAAATATCAATCTCAATCTTAAAATAATGAATCCCAACTAGTCATAAGTTGGCCTGTGATACTCCAATACTGAAACTATGTATTGTACCAAAACAAAAGCATTCACATTGCTAAACTCACAAACTAGTATTTAGTCACTTAGCCATAATACCAACTTACCTCATAATTTGTAATATTTTAAATTTAAAAATTAATCTAAGTCTGCCCGAAATGCCTAGCCACGCCCTATAGGTGTTCTAGTGGTACACTCTGTAATTATTATTTTACTATATGTAAACCACACAATAACCAAATTCTGTAAACTCATCATCGTAATCCTTATAGAGAATAAACTTGGAATTTGAATTTGAATTTGTAGGTAGTAGGTTGGTAGACAGCAACCACCCAGGCAAGTACTACCGTCCTGCCAGGTGACTGTGAAACAGAAACCTGTAACTGTTTTGCATGATGGTAGGATTGCTGGTTTCTTTTTCTGTCTCATAAGCACGCTAGATAACAGGGATATCTTGCTACTCCTACTTACACTTTGGTCACACTTCACAGACACGCACATGCATATATATATACATATAAACCTAGATGTATGTAACATCTAGGTTTTTCTCCTTTTTCTAAATAGCTCTTGTTCTTCTTTATTTCTTCTATTGTCCATGGGGAAGTGGAAAAGAATCTTTCCTCCGTAAGCCATGCGTGTCGTATGAGGCGACTAAAATGCCGGGAGCAATGGGCTAGTAACCCCTTCTCCTGTAGACATTTACTAAAAAAGAGAAGAAGAAAAACTTTATAAAACTGGGATGCTTGAATGTGCGTGGATGTAGTGCTGATGACAAGAAACAGATGATTGCTGATGTTATGAATGAAAAGAAGTTGGATGTCCTGGCCATAAGCGAAACAAAGCTGAAGGGGGTAGGGGAGTTTCGGTGGGGGGAAATAAATGGGATTAAATCTGGAGTATCTGAGAGAGTTAGAGCAAAGGAAGGGGTAGCAGTAATGTTGAAGGATCAGTTATGGAAGGAGAAAAGAGAATATGAATGTGTAAATGCAAGAATTATGTGGATTAAAGTAAAGGTTGGATGCAAAAAGTGGGTCATAATAAGTGTGTATGCACCTGGAGAAGAGAGAAATGTAGAGGAGAGAGAGAGAGATTGTTGGGAGATGTTAAATGAATGTATAGGAGCCTTTGAACCAAGTGAGAGAGTAATTGTGGTAGGGGACCTGAATGCTAAAGTAGGAGAAACTTTTAGAGAGGGTGTGGTAGGTAAGTTTGGGGTGCCAGGTGTAAATGATAATGGGTGCCCTTTGATTGAACTTTGTATAGAAAGGGGTTTAGTTATAGGTAATACATATTTTAAGAAAAAGAGTTTAAATAAGTATACAAGATAAGATGTGGGGCAAAATGACAGTAGTTTGTTGGATTATGTATTGGTAGATAAAAGACTGTTGAGTAGACTTCAGGATGTACATGTTTATAGAGGGGCCACAGATATATCAGATCACTTTCTAGTTGTAGCTACACTGAGAGTAAAAGGTAGATGGGATACAAGGAGAATAGAAGCATCAGGGAAGAGAGAGGTGAAGGTTAATAAACTAAAAGAGGAGGCAGTTAGGGTAAGATATAAACAGCTACTGGAGGATAGATGGGCTAATGAGAGCATAGGCAATGGGGTCGAAGAGGTATGGGGTAGGTCTAAAAATGTAGTGCTAGAGTGTTCAGCAGAAGTTTGTGGTTATAGGAAAGCGGGTGCGGGAAGGAAGAGGAGCGATTGGTGGAATGATGATGTAAAGAGAGTAGTAAGGGAGAAAAAGTTAGCGTATGAGAAGTTTTTACAAAGTAGAAGTGATGCAAGGAGGGAAGAGTATATGGAGAAGAAGAGACAGGTTAAGAGAATGGTGAAGCAATGTAAAAAGAGAGCAAATGAGAGAGTGGGTGAGATGTTATCAACAAATTTTGTTGAAAATAAGAAAAAGTTTTGGAGTAAGATTAACAAGTTAAGGAAGCCTAGAGAACAAATGGATTTATCAATTAAAAATAGGAGAGAAGAGTTATTAAATGGAGAGTTAGAGGGATTGGGAAGATGGAGGGAATATTTTGAGGAATTGTTAAATGTTGATGGAGATAGGGAAGCTGTGATTTCGTGTATAGGGCAAGGAGGAATAACATCTTGTAGGAGTGAGGAAGAGCCAGTTGTGAGTGTGGGGAAAGTTCGTGAGGCAGTAGGTAAAATGAAAGGGGGTAAGGCAGCCGGGATTGATGGGATGAAGATAGAAATGTTAAAAGCAGGTGGGGATATAGTTTTGGAGTGGTTGGTGCTATTATTTAATAAATGTATGGAAGAGGGTAAGGTACCTAGGGATTGGCAGAGAGCATGCATAGTTCCTTTGTATGAAGGCAAAGGGGACAAAAGAGAGTGCAAAAATTATAGGGGGATAAGTCTGTTGAGTATACCTGGTAAAGTGTATGGTAGAATTATTATTGAAAGAATTAAGAGTAAGACGGAGAATAGGATAGCAGATGAACAAGGAGGCTTTAGGAAAGGTAGGGGGTGTGTGGACCAGGTGTTTACAGTGAATCATATAAGTGAACAGTATTTAGATAAGGCTAAGAGGTTTTTGTGGCATTTATGGATTTGGAAAAGGCATATGACAGGGTGGATAGGGGGGCAATGTGGCAGATGTTGCACGTGTATGGTATAGGAGGTAGGTTACTGAAAACAGTGAAGAGTTTTAATGAGGATAGTGAGGCTCTGGTTAGAGTATGTAGCCCTTTCAGTGTCCAAGGCCAAAATCGGAAGGGGTGCCCAGTGTCCAAGAAATTTTGAAAAAAAAAAAAATTATTTTTTCTTACAGAATTAAAGAGTATATTTCTGTGAAGGTAATAAAACAGAAAAAAAAAATTTCTGATCAGTACTTACCGAGATACAGAGGCAAGAAGTTGACCCAAAATGACCGGGTGGCGGCAACATCGGCAATTTCCGCAAACTCGTATTTCTTTATTTTACGTTTTTTATACTTTTTTTTCTAATTTTTTCCTTTTCCTAGTAACATTTGTGGCCTGTGAGACCAATACTGTATATAATATATATTTAAACTCACTGTATTGAACACAATAACTGCACTAAAGTTATATTATAATATTGTTTACCACTTTTGTTTCTTACAATAACCATGCACAAATCTTGTATAATACTAATGTTCTATCATATATTTACATATGTACAATCACTGGACATGTTTTTAGAACTGCTGCAGCTTGCGGAACTCCTTGAAACAAGGCACCATGCACAGAGGTACCTTACATTCCTCGCACATAAACCGAGTGTCTTTGCGTCTTTGTTGCCGTCATTTTGTTTGTGCACAGACAACACATCTCTTCTGAGCAAATTTCTTCTTAGTAGCAGGAAGGTGTATTATGAAGTGATCACCTTCCCTCCTCAAACGCTTGGGTATATCCTGAGGAGTTCGAGGATGGTTTTGTATAGCAGGTGTTGTTACCTGGTATTTCATTATGAGTTGTCTAACAACAGACAAACAAATTTCACCATACGGTGGTCTGTTGCCAGTCTTCACTTGGTACACATTATATGCATTGAGCATTGAAATGTCCATGAGATGGAAGAAAAGTTTCGTGTACCACTTGTAACTCTTACGAACACAATCAACAAAGCCAATCTGCATGTCACGTTTGTCAACCAAGCGCATATTTTGTGTATAATCAATCACTGTCACTGGTTTTCGAATACATTCATTAGTCACTCTATCAACTCTGCCACTGTCTTGCATTTCATTAGGGTGAATAGTTGTCAACAATGTGACATCTCGTTTGTCATGCCACCGTAATGCCATGATGTCACTGGCAGTAAACACCTTCACCTCTTCATCACGAGTGCCTACATTGAACCTGGGCATATGTTTACGATTAGAATGCACTGTGCCACACACATCTGTCATGTTCACTCGCAAGAAATCACTGAGTAAAGGGCTTGTGTACCAGTTATCAGTATATAATGTATGCCCCTTAACAAGATGAGGTGCCATCATGCTTCTCACTATGTCACCTGAGATACCCAATAACAGCCTGGTATCTTTCAATGTTTTACTTCCCGTGTATACAACAATATCCAATACCAGGCCACTGTCACAGTCACAGAGTACAAACAGTTTTATACCAAAGCATTTCCTCTTGCTCGGTATATACTGTTTGAACGACAGTCTCCCTTTGAGCAAAATGAAAGACTCGTCAAGTACAAAATTCTTGAATGGATAAAAGTACACGTGTACTTGTTGAACTTTTGTTTCAGATACATAAAAACATTTCTAATCTTGTATAATTTGTCACTTCTATCAGGCCTGGTTTTGTCAGAGAAGTGCAACATACGTAACAGATCACTCTTTGATGATCCTCGTGTCCATCTCACGCTATGCAAAAACTCAATGCACATAAAAGGCCCTAAAATCTGGAATTCATTACCTGTAAATATAAAAGAAACACTACCTGTTTGTAAATTCAAGTCTCTTCTCAAAGATCACTTACTCACCCAAAACCAAATAAATACTGAATAACTGAACCTTATAAATTGTATATCTTAAATGTTTCTCACAATTATATCACATAAATGTTAAACCTAAAACCCAATCTAACTTTATTATTTTTTAAATACACTACCTAACAGAATACTCCATATGACTGAATGTACAACAATGCATGCAACCATATGACCTGTCTTTGTAATACTCACTTGTGCTTTATAGTAATCTGTTTACAGTAATGTTTTATCACTGATTTCATCATTGCTTAGTTAATCTTAAGTTAATTTTAAGCCAGCCCGTAATGCTATGCATAGTATAAGTGGCTTTGGCATGCTGCTCTTATCTGTATTTTTTTGTACCTCTGTATGTGTGCTCAAATTGTAAATAAATAAATAAATAAATAAATAAATAAATAAACAGTAAGATAAACCTGTTCACTGGAATGATTTCACTGAAGGCCGGGGTACAAATTAGCTGATCTGTGGACCAGTATGATTTTATATTATGCTTATAGACATGAGGCATAAGCATTATTGTTGCAAAAAGCAAATACATTTCTGCAACAGTTGTCTCTTTCCACTGGTGTAGTCTTGACTGTGGTGATATGATCATACAGTGGACCCTTGGCATTTGATGGCATCGGTATACGTTAAATCTGGTATTTGATACATTTTAACGCAAAAATTTTGCCTCGCCACTCGTTAAAAAACCCTCCACACGCGATTCGTCCAGGACGCGTCCACGTGAATGCCAGTGTTTACAAGCCAGCCAGTATACTCGCATCTAAGCATACATTCGGTACATTCCATATTATCACAGTGTTTTTGGTGCTTGTTTCTGCAAAATAAGTCACCATGGGCCCCAAGAAAGCTTCTAGTCCCAACCGTGGAAAAAAGGGTGAGAATTAGTATGGAAATTAAAGAAAGATTTTTTTTAAAAGGGTTTTGGGGGCTAACCCTGAGAAGCCTATCCCAGTTGGGGAAAATCCATTGTCCCCTACTTAAAAAATTAGGAAAATGTGTGCAAAGGGGGTTAAACTGCAAACCTTTATGGATGAAAATCCCCCTAACACGCTATTGCAAGCCGTGTGGTGACTTTTTCATGCAATGTTAGGGGCCCTTTTTGAAAATCATAAAGGAAGGGACAGAGGTCCCAAAGACTGTCAAGCTGGTCTTAGTGGCATTAAAAGAAGAAGGGAATAACCCTGGAATAGGATTGCTACTCAATCCTAATGGAAGGGGGTTTCCCCCTTTAAATTAACAACTTCGAACTCTCCCTCCTCCCATCCATCAATCTTACCAGATTTTTTTAAAGGTAAATGCCATGTATTCTATTGTTAGGAGTACTACAAACTGTGCATGTCTTCTTCAGTTTGTGTGCATTAAACTTAATATTTAATGTGGTAAATTTTTTTTTTCATACTTTTGGATGTCTTGCACGGATTAATTTGATTTCCATTACGTATTTCTTATGGGGAAAATTAATTCGCCTTCCGATAATTTTGGCATACGATGAGCTCTCAGGAACGGATTAATATCATATACCAGGGGTCCACTGTATTTGCCATGGTGTACTCAAAATACTTATTACTTTCCCTGACAATAGTTTCCATCAAGGGCAGTGTTTCCAAGGGGACAAGTAGGAAGAATTCCACTTTGAGAGTCATCAAACTGGTGGGCTTTGGGAACAAAACTGGGATTTTGCTGTCAATCCCAGATACGGTTTGCTGGTGGATACTGGACATCATAAGCTGGTTGTGCTGGTAGTTGTGGTTGTGGTGGGCTGGTGGCTGATGCTCTGCTTTTTCCTTGAACTGAGGAGTCACCAGTGTGGGTCCCAGCCTGGGCTGGCGAGTCATGCATGGCTGTGGTACTACCATCACCACTACCACCACCTACTGATTCCTGTGGTCTATCCATGCCAAGTGCAGCCACATCATCCTCACTTTCACTGTCTATTCCTGGTGTAGGGCCACGGGATGTACTCTGGGATGTCTCCGGGATGTACTCCGGGATGTACTCCATCCCCTGGGCACTGCATAGGGAACACTACCCGAGTGCTTGCGGCAGCATATATACCGATGCTTCACTGGTGAATGTGTTTCCTCACTATCACTACTTGAATGATCGTCAAGAGCAATAAAATCACAATCCACGACACTATCATCATCATTACTGAAGTCAGAGGCCTGGCCACGTGAAAATAATAGTTTTCTCTTGTGATGAGGTACAACTGAACGTGACTGAGGCCTGCCCCACACCAGAGGTAGAAGGTTGAGGATCGTCAGGGTTTTCTGCACTGTTATTGATATCCCGGTCATTCCTTTTTATTTATTTATTTATTTATTTACAATTTGAGCACACATACAGAGGTACAAAAAAATACAGATAAGAGCAGCATGCCAAAGCCACTTATACTATGCATAGCATTACGGGCTGGCTTAAAATTAACTTAAGATTAACTAAGCAATGATAAAATCAGTGATAAAACATTAATGTAAACAGATTACTATAAAGCACAAGTGAGTATTACGAAGACAGGTCATATGGTTGCATGCATTGTTGTACATTCAGTCATATGGAGTATTCTGTTAGGTAGTGTATTTCAAAAATAATAAAGTTAGATTGGGTTTTAGGTTTAACATTTATGTGATATAATTGTGAGAAACATTTAAGATATACAATTTATAAGGTTCAGTTATTCAGTATTTATTTGGTTTTGGGTGAGTCACTAACTGATCAAAGCCAAAGAATTCGTCTTCATTTCCACTTCCATCAGAGTCAGAACTATCAGATAGGAAGAGGAGAGTCCCAATTTTTCTTGGAGTGAGAGCTGCCATGCATTGGGGCATGGTGAACAGAGGTAACTGAGCCGGTGTTCCCACAATGCTATGCTGGCGCCTAGAATTTTTGTTTATGGCACAACACACACACCACGCAGACCCGTTCTCTCACATGTAGGCCTACCACCCTTTTCGCGCTAAATTTGACGCCGCTAGAATTTTGGCATAGATCTACAGTTTGGACTCTGAACGTAAAGCCGTAGATCTACGGCACGGACCCTGAAAGGGGTAGGAAAGAGGGAGATTATTTCCCAGTAAAAGTAGGCCTTAGACAAGGATGTGTGATGTTACCGTGGTTGTTCAATATACAGTGGACCCCCGGTTAACGATATTTTTTCACTCCAGAAGTATGTTCAGGTGCCAGTACCGACCGAATTTGTTCCCATAAGAAATATTGTGAAGTAGATTAGTCCATTTCAGACCCCCAAACATACACGTACAAACGCACTTACATAAATACACTTACATAATTGGTCACATTCGGAGGTAATCGTTATGCGGGGGTCCACTGTATTTATAGATGGGGGTTGTAAGAGAAGTCTTGGCAAGAGGTGTGGAGTTAAAAGATAAAGAATCAAACACAAAGTGGGAGTTGTCACAGTTGCTTTTTGCTGATGACGCTGTGCTCTTGGGAGATTCTGAAGAGAAGTTGCAGAGGTTGGTGGATGAATTTGGTAGGGTATGTAAAAGAGGAAAATTAAAGTGAATATAGGAAAGAGCAAGGTTATGAGGATATGAAAAAGATTAGGTGACGAAAGATTGGATATCAGATTGGAGGGAGAGAGTATAGAGGAGGTGAATGTATTCAGATATTTGGGAGTTGACGTGTCAGCAGATGGGTCTATGAAAGATGAGGTGAATCATAGAATTGATGAGGAGAAAAGAGTGAGCAGTGCACATAGGAGTCTGAGGAGACAAAGAACTTTGTCCTTGGAAGCAAAGAGGGGAATGTATGAGAGTATAGTTTTACCAACGCTCTTATATGGGTGTGAAGCATGAGTGATAAATGTTGCATCGAGGAGAAGGCTGGAGGCAGTGGAGATGTTATGTCTGAGGGGAATGTGTGGTGTGAATATAATGCAGAGAATTCGTAGTTTGGAAGTTAGGAGGTGTGGGATTGCAAAAACTGTTGTCCAGAGGGCTGAGGAAGGGTTGTTGAGGTGGTTCAGACATGTAGAGAGAATGGAATGAAACAGAATGACTTTGAGAGTGTATAAATCTGTAGTGGAGGGAAGGCGGGGTAGGGGTCAGCCTAGTAAAGGTTGGAGGGAGGGTGTAAAGGAGGTTTTGTGTGCGAAGGGCTTGGACTTCCAGCAAGCATGCATGCGTGAGCATATATGTTAGGAGTGAATAGAGACAAATGCTTTTTAATACTTGATGTGCTGTTGGAGTGTGAGCAGAGTAACATTTATGAAGGGATTCAGGGAAACCGGCAGGCTGGACTTGAGTCCTGGAGATGGGAAGTACAGTGTCTGCACCCTGAAGGAGGGGTGTTAATGTTGCAGTTTTATAAACTGTAGTGTAAAGCACCCCTCTGGCAAGACAGTGATGGAGTGAATGATGATGAAAGTATTTCTTTTTTGGGCCACCCTGCCTTGGTGGGAATTGGCCAGTGTGTTAATAAATAAATAAATTCAACACTTAGAAAAATTTTCTTTATTTCAATAAAAAAAAATTATTTTTCAAAATATTCGGGCCACTGGGCGAGAGAATGTATATACAGTGGTCCCTCGTTTTTCTTAATTAATCCATTCCTGGAGGAGCTACTATAAACGAAATTTACGATTTGCGAATCAATTTTCCCCTTAAGAAATAATGTAAATACAATTAATCCGTTCCTGACACCCAGAAGTATTAAAACAAAAATTTTTTTTACATGAAATATACATGTAGTACATAAACAATACAATGGTAAATGATGAATGAAACATTAACAGCATAACACTTACCTTTATTGGAGATTCTTCTTAGTGTATGGGAGACTGGAGGAGGAGAGAGATTGGATTGTTTACAGTTTGGAAGGGGAATCCCCTTCCAGCAACACCTCAGGTACCAATTGCTTCTCTGAGGTTGCTTCTCTTCTCTGTTTCTTAATGCCACTAGGACCACCTTGAGAGTCACTGGAGTCCTGTCTCGCAAAGTAACTGTGGAGAGAGCTCTGTTTACTGGCGTCTCTTTAACACTTCCCTAAAATGGCCCAAGACTTTGTCACTGTACATATTTCTCACCTTTACCACAGGCTTGGCACTAGGAGCTTTCTTTGGAGCCATGGTAGCTTATTTAGTACTTGCAAGCACTAAAATGAGTGGAATACAGTGGTCCCTCAATAATCGTCCGGCCTGAAAGTCGTCCATTTCGGAAATAGTCCTGTTTTTTCGTCAACATATTGGCTCGCAAATGGTCTGGTAACTCGCTAATAGTCCTTCTAGTCCTTCGTCCTGGATGCGTACTCACGCTCTGAGCCGCCTCGGCCTTTCCTTCCCAGCCAGTGTGCCATTGTTTACCAGTGAGTGATGGTCCCCTCACATGCTCCTACGAAAATTTCATAATATTCCATTGATTTTAGTGCTTGCTAGTGCTAAATAAGCTACCATGGCTCCAAATAAAGCTTCTAGTGCCAGCCCTTTGGTAAAGAATGTGAGAAACACATAATTTATGAAAAAGTTTGTAGAAAAATACAAAGATGGTGGTGGTAGAGTGGAAGCAGTTGTGTTAGTGGTTGATGAACATAAGAACATAAGAAAGGAGGATCACTGCAGCAGGCCTGTTGGCCCATGCTCGGCAGGTCCTTTACAATTCATCCCACTAACGAAACATTTTCCCAACCCAGTCCTCAATGCTACCCAAGAAACAAGCTCTGATAACTCTATCCACTCATTTGCAAGTCCCAAATGAGTGGATAGAGTTATCAGAGCTTATTTCTTGGGTAGCATTGAGGACTGGGTTGGGCAAATGTTTCGTTAGTGGGATGAATTGTAAAGGACCTGCCGAGCATGGGCCAACAGGCCTGCTGCAGTGATCCTCCTTTCTTATGTTCATCAACCACTATCACAACTGCTTCCACTTTACCACCACCATCTTTGTATTTTTCTACAAACTTTTTCATAAATAATGTGTTTCTCACATTCTTTACCAAAGGGCTGGCACTAGCTTTCTTTGGTGGTAGTGATGGTGGTAGAAGGTAGTAGTGATGGTGGTAGAAGGTAGTAGTGATGGTGGTAGAAGGTAGTAGTGATGGTAGAAGGTAGTAGTGATGGTGGTAGAAGGTAGTAGTGATGGTGGTAACAGTTGTAATAGTGGTAGAAGGTCATAGTGATGGTGGTAGTGGGTTCCTTCTTTAGTGATTCAGTGATTCTACCAACTCTTCCAATGTTGTTTCACCACCATTATGGACGGCTTACTCTCAGTGGCCCTTATATACCCAACAACAACACAATACAACACCTCTCGTGACATACGTAATGACTTATTTTATTCATTCTAGAGTATATTCCATGTTTCTATGTTATTTAATATTGTTTATTTTCTATTGTTGAATTTTGATAGATAAATTAGCCCACAAGCAGTTGATATAGTGTAAATTTCAACAATAACATGCCATCCTTCCCTCACCAAACAATTAGCAATAAGTAAATAACAATGGAAGAACACTTGCAGGGTCTACTGGCCCATCAGAGAATCGGTCTTTATCTCAAAATTTTGACACTCCACCCAAAGCTACCAAGTAAAAAAATTTACTCTTTCCGTACAATGACACAAATCAAACTCAGCTCCTCCAACTCGAAAATCCTTTCTTAAACTACTCTAGGGCCTACGCCTCATCACCTAAACTGGATATATTTGTGTAAATTAAACTTAAAATTCGGAACACCTGAACAACCTTCCTGGCCCATCTAGGACAACAGTTCCTGGTACGAACACTCCTCCTAACTCCAAACTACAACCGCAAACACAAAATGCTACCCAAGACATAACTCAGGTGCAAGTCCGACTCAAATCCATACCCACCTTCACCTTGTGTAAATATTATCTCAACTTCATTTGCCAAACTACCAAAGCCATTAGCTTTCAGAACATTGGAAAGGAGGACACTGCATAAGTCTGTTGGCCCATCATTTAGGCCGGTCCTTCACTTTATCCAGCCCATTGACAGATCAATGCCACCAAGCATAATCTAGTGCAAGTCCCTGACTCAAATCCATACCCCCATCTATATGTAATTTATCACCTAATATTTGAAAACTACTCCATGTTTTAGGTTAATTTCTTCTCTAGGCAGACCATTACCATCTCATCAACTGCAGCCTATTAATTCCAATGGCAGTTTATACATTTTATTAGTGCCTTAGAGTCCTTATGGAGGGGGATATTCCCCTTCCAATAACCTCTCTTACTCCTCTCTACATCTCCCTGTCTTCATCTATCAACAACTGCTTCAATTAAAGTAATGTCATGTTGAATGTTCATTCTTTTGTGCATGTAAATCTATCTTTTAGGTAAAAAAAAAAATTTTGTTGATAAATTCTAGGTGTCTGAACGAATTAATTGGATTTACCCTTATTTCTTATGGGAAAATTGATTCAAAAATCGTCTATTTCGAAATTAGTCCCACTTCCAGAATCGGATTATGGACGATTATTGAGGGACCACTGTATTATGAATATTTTGTAGGAGCACTTGAGGGGACCTTCACTCACTGGTAAACAATGCCAGACTGGCTGTGTGGGGAGGCCGCCTTGGCTTCACACGTGCGTACGTGTTCCGGACACGAACTACTATTCGCGAGTCAACCTATGAATAAGCGAGTCCATGTTTATACGAAATACCCCTATGATTGGCGAAATTTACGATTCCGAACTACGAAAAGCGACCTTTCAGTGACCCCAGCTTTCCTTCACCCTTCGGTATTTCCCCATCTCCAGGACTAAAGCCCGGGCCTCCCGGGTTTCCCCCTAAACCCCTTCAAAAATGTTATTTGCTACACTCCAAAGCACGTCAAGTATTAAAAACCATTTGCCCCCATTCACTCCTATCAAACCGCTCCGAGCCGCGGGAAGGGGTCCAACCCCCCTCGCACAAAAACCTCCTTTAAAACCCCCTCCCTCCAACCCTCCTAGGCCCCCCCCTACCCCCCTTTCCTTCCCTACAGACTGATACATCATTCTTTTTCGCTCCATTCCCTACTTCCGAACCACCTCAACAACCTTCCTCAGCCCTCTGGACAACATTTTGGTAACCCGCACCTCCTCCTAACTTCCAAACACAATTTTCTCTGCATTATATTCACACCACACATTCCCCTCGACAGACATCTCATGCCTCCAGCCTTCTCCTCCTGCAACTTTCATCCCCACGCTTCACCCCCATATAAAGCGGGGGAAAACTATACTCCAACTTTCCCCCTCTTTGCCCCAAGGGACAAAGTTCTTTTCTCCACAGACCCCAAGTGCACCATCCCTTTTTTCCCTCATAAATTCTAGATTCCTCATTTTTAGCCCCCCCTGACACGCCCACTCCCAAATATCTAAATCTTCACCTCCCCCATACCTCTCCTCCAATCAATTCAATCTTCTCCCCAAATCTTTTGTTATCCCATAACCTACTTTTCCTGTATTCACCTTTAATTTTCTTCTTTTGCACACCCAAAACCAAATTCATCCCCAACTCTTGCAGCTTCTTTCAGAATCCCCCAAGACCCAAGTGCTCAGCAAAGAGCACCTGGCAACCCCCACTTTGGTGTGATTTTTTATCTTTTAACCCCCCACGCTCTTGCCAAGACCCTCGCATTACTTCTCTTACAACCCCCATCATAAATATATTAAACCCGGTGACATCACCCCATCCTTTTTAAAGGCCTACTTTTACGGGGAAAAAAATTTCCCTTTTTCCTACAACTCTAACTTGACCTCCTATCCTGAAAAAACTCTTCACTGTTTTCATAACCCCCCTACACCAACACTTGCAAAAACTGCCACTTTCCCCCCTATCCCCCGTCATAGGGCCTTTTTCCAAAATCCTAAAGCCAAAAAACCCTCTTTACCCTTACTAAATACGTTCACTTATATGTTTCACTGTAACCCCGGGTCCACACACCCCCTACCTTTCCCAAAAGCCTCCTTTTTCATTGCTATCCTTTTCCGTCTTTACCTTAATTTTTTTTAAATTATAACTCAAACCTACATTTCCCGGGTAACTAACAGATTTATCCCCCATAATTTTCACTCTTTTTTTATCCCTTTGCCTTTTTACAAAGGAACTATGCTCCTCTGCCATCCCTGGGTACCTTCCCCTTTTCCATACTTTTTAAAATAATTGCAAACCCACTAAAAAACTATCCCCACCTGTTTTTAACATTTATTTTTTACCCCAAAACCCCGGCCCCTCCCCCCTTCTTTTCCCTACTGCCCACGAATTTCCCCCCACACTCAAACGGGCTTTTCCCACCCTACAAATGTTATTCCCCCTTCCCCATACACGAAATCACAGTTCCCCTTTTTCATAAACTTTTAACAATTCCCAAATTTTTTCCCTCCATCTTCCCATACCTCTAACCTCCATTTAATAACTCCCCTCCCCTATTTTTAAAACGACAAACCTTTTGTTCCCTGGGCTTTTTTAACTTGTTAATCCACCCAAAATTTTTTTTTTTTCAAAAAAATTTGTTGAAAACACTCACCCCCCTTTCTTTTGCTTTTTTTTTTACTTTGTTTCACCACCTCTTAACCTCTCTCTTTTTCTCCATATACTCTTCCCCCCTTGCATCATTCTACTTTGTAAAACTTCTCATATCAACTTTTTTTCCCTTTCTACTCTCTTACTCATCTTCCACCAATCGCTCCCTTTTTCCCCCCTGCACCCCTTTCGTAACCAAAACTTCTGGAAAACCTAACCTACATTTTTTAAAAACCCACCCCTACCTCTTTGACCCCCTTGGCCCATGCTTCCCCTTAGCCCATCTATCCTCCAAAACTGTTTATATCTTACCCCAAAATGCCTCCCTTTTAGTTTAAAACCCTTTACCTCTCTCTTCCCCGATGCTTATTCTCCTTGTATCCCATTAAAACCTTTACTTCAGTGTAGCTACAACTAGAAAGTGTCTGAATTCTGGGCCCCTCTAAAACATGTAAACCTAAGTTACTCAACAGTCTTTTATCTCCAAAACATAACCAACAAACTACTTTTTCCCCCCATTTGACATTTTTCTCTTTTTCTTAAAATTGTATTACCTATAAAAAACCCCTTTTATACAAATTCAAACAAAGGGTCCCATTATCATTTTCACCTGGGACCCCAAACTTACCTACCCCACCCCCCTAAAAAATTTCTCCTACTTTAGCATTCATCCCCCCACAAATTTCTTCTCATTGGGTTTAAAGGGTCCTATACATTCCTTAAAATCTCCCAAAAACCCTCTCTCCTCTGCATTCCTTCTTTTCCAGGGGCATACCCTTATTATGACCCATTCCGCTCCAAAACCTTTTCTTTAACCCATAATTCTTTTAATTTACACATTCATATTTTTTTCTCCTTCCCTAATGCATTTTAACATTATGCACCCCCTTTCCTTTGCTCAACTTTCAATACTCCGTTTAATCCCCTTTTTTCCCCCCCCTGAAACTCTCCTACCCCCTTCGCTTTGTTTCGCTTAGAAACCAGGACAAACCAACTTCTTCCTCATAAAATCAGCAATCATCTGTTTCTTTTCATCCGCACAATCCACCCATTTAAGCATCCCAGTTTTTAAAGTTTTTCTTTTTCCTTTTTTAGTAAATTATACAGGAAGGGTTACTACCCCTTGCTCCCGGGATTTTATCGCCCCATACGACACCTGGTTTCGGAGGAAAGATTTTTTTCCCCCTTTCCCCCTGGGCAATAGAAGAATAAAAAAGAACAAAAGGGTATTTAGAAAAAAGGGGAAAAACCCAGATTATGTATAAAATATATATATGCATGTGGTTTTTGGGGAAATGTACCAAAATGTAAGTGGAGTAGCAAAATACCTGTTATTAGCGTGTTTATGAGACAGAAAAAAAAACCGCAAATCCAACCACATGCAAAAAATACGGTTTTTTTTTCACAGTCACTGGCAGGACGGTAGTACTTCCCGGGGGTTGCTGTCTACCCCTACTTATGATTAATATTTTTATTTGTCAATTTGTTAATTTTGATAGATAAATAAGCCAAAGTTGATATTAGTGTAATTCTCCAAAAAACATGCCCTCCCCCCCTCACACAAACAAATAGCCAAAAAAAAAAAGGAAAACACTGCAGGTTACTGGCCCATACAAGGAGGTCTTTTCAAAATGACCTCCACCCAAAGCTACCCAAGAATTTACTCCCGTACCCAATGACACAAATCAAACTCAGCTCCTCCATCTCGTATATTTGTCCAATCTCTTCTTAAAGCTACTCAAGGTCCTAGCCTCGATCACCCTACTGGTAAGTGTGATGTTAAATAAGAACTTAAGAAAGTAGGAACACTGGAACAGGCCTGCTGGCCCATACTAGGCCGTTCCTTCACAAATCCAACCCACTAACAGAACAAATGCTACCCAAGCAATAAACTCAGGTGCAAGTCCGACTCAAATCCAACCCCTTTCACTTGTGTATTTATCCAACCTAAATTTGAAACTACCCAAGCCATAGCTTTTAGAACATTGGAAAGGAGGAACACTGCAATAAGCCTGTTGGCCCATATTAGGCCGGTCCTTCACAGATCCAGCCCATTAACAGAACAAATGCCACCCAAGCAATAAGCTCAGGTGCAAGTCCGACTCAAATCCAACCCCTCTCACTCATGTATTTATCCAACCTAAATTTGAAACTACCCAATGTTTTAGGTTCGATCACCCTACTAGGCAGACCATTCCACTCATCAACTACCCCTATTACCAATGTTCATTTATACATTTTATTAGTGCCCTAGAGTCCTTATGGATGGGGATTCCCCTTCCAAATAACCTCTCTTCCCTCTCTCCTCCTCCCTGTCTTCCATTCATCAACAACAGCCTTCAATAAAGGTAACTGTCATGTTGAATGTTCATTCTTTTGTGCATGTAAATCTATCTTTTAGGTAAAAAAAAAATTTTTTGTTGATACTTCTAGGTGTCTGGAACGAATTAATTGGATTTACATTATTTCTTATGGGGAAAATTGATTCGAAAATCGTCCATTTCGATAATAGTCCCACTTCCAGGAACGGATTATGGACGATTATTGAGGGACCACTGTATTATGAAATATTTTGTAGGAGCACTTGAGGGGACCTTCACTCACTGGTAAACAATGCCAGACTGGCTGTGTGGGGAGGCCGCCTTGGCTCACACCGTGCGTACGTGTCCCGGACGAACTACTATTCGCGAGTCAACCTATGAAAAGCGAGTCCATGTTTATACGAAAATACCCCTATGATTGGCGAAATTTACGATTGCCGAGAACTACGAAAAGCGAGGGACCACTGTACAGTGGACCCCCGCTTTACGATCACCTCCCAATGCGACCAATTATGTAAGTGTATTTATGTAAGTGCATTTGTACGTGTATGTTTGGGGGTCTGAAATGGACTAATCTAATTCACAATATTCCTTATGGGAACAAATTCGGTCAGTACTGGCACCTGAACATACTTCTGAAATGAAAAAGTATCGTAAACCGCGGGTCCACTGTATACGTTTGGACCATTTAGGGGTTAAGTGAGGATAGGCTGTATTATGATAACCAAAGATTTATTGGCAGCATTCAAAAATGCATTTACAGAACTGAAGCCAAGTAAATTATAAATTGAGAAGATAAACTGGATGTCATTTGTATTTCCAGAACCATTATCAGTCTACAGATGAGAAAGAAAGTGCGAGTTAGTCAGGTTAGGGCAGTGGGACGTGAAGAGACAGCCAGTGTCAGGTCAGTGACTGGAGTTACAGTCCAGGTCAGGTCAGAGGGACCTGAGCTACAGTCCAGGTCAGGTCAGAGAGACAGGAGTTTGTGTAGGTCAGGTCAGAGGGACAGGAGTTACAGTCTTGGTCAAGTCGGAGGGACAGCAGTTATAGTCCAAGTCAAGTCAGAGGGACAAGAGTTACAGTTCAGGTCAGGTCAGAGAGATAGGAGAAGACAGCCAAGGCTAGGTTAGAAGGCAAGGAGACACCCAAGATCAGAGAAGTGAGACACCCTGGTCAATTCAGATGGTGAGGAGACAGCGAAGGTCAGGTCAGTGGGTGGCGAGATACAGTGGAACCTTGATTGTCTGTAACTTACGTACTTTGGTTTCATTACCTTCACAAGATGAACAGCAAGAGCTCAGGAGATGTTTACCCAATGTGCATTAGTTGCTATACTGACTGAGACCTACACTGTAGACTCTGGTGATCACATGATCCGAGCTTTGTCAGTCAACTACCAAGACCACATATGAAAACCAAATCAAACAGTTCAAAAACCAATTTGTTCGACAACTGGTCATTTGAACAACCAAGTTTCCACTGTACTGTACATTAAATGAAAATTTAGCTGTCTCTTACCTGTCAGAGGAAAGCTAACAGCATACTGGAAGCAGGAGGTGAAGGAGAGGAGGGGGTATGTTACTGCTTGGAAGGAGAATCACCTTCTATTAATATGTCAGGCAACTGTGCTTCTGGTGTTGTTTCCTCTGCTTTGTCTATTTTTCACCACTAACACCTTGTTCTGGTTCACTTGTTCTTTGTCTCACTAAAAACCCATCCAGTGAGGTTTGTTTCATGCCCCATTTTATCTCTTGTCTAAATTGAGACATTACACTGACATTGTACATGTTAGAGAGACAGATGGCTACTGCTTTGTCTGGATGGTATTTTTCAGCATACTCCTGCACTTCATGCCGTTTAGCAGACATTTCCTTGACAAGTGCAATGGGCACATCATCCCTTCTTTCCACTTCCTCTGATGACTGCTCCTCCTCTGCATTCTGTTACAAGTTCTTCTCTGATGAGTTCAGTTCTGTTCTCCTCCAAAGACTTCTCCACTTCATCTTCAGTCACCTCTAGGCCCTATGTCTTGCCCAGGGACACAATATCCTCTACTGGCTCAGGCTCATCTTCAAAGCTTTCAAAATCCCTGGCTACCACAAAGTTAGACCACAATTTCTTTCATTCTTACTGCATGGTCCTGGAAGACACATTTCCCCAGGCTTTGTCTATAAGTCTCAAGCAGGTGAGGATATTGAAATGGTCCTTACAGAACCCCATGAGAGTTAAATTTGTTTCTGAAGTGATTTCATAGCACCTTTCAAAAACTGCTTTTGTGTAGAGTTTCTTGAAGTTAGAAATGACCTCCCAGTCCATGGGCTGGTTGAGAGGAGTGGTGTTAGGAGGCAAGAACTTATAGTTATAAATTTGAACTCCTCCAGCAACTTGTTTTCCAAGCTTGGAGGGTGAGCAGGAGCATTATTGGTAAATATGAGGAACCTGAGTGGCAGCAGTTTTATAATGAGGTACTTTTTGACAATGGGAGCTAAGACCTCATTAAAACACTCAATAAAAAATTGTCTTGTTAACCAAGCTTTCATGTATGGCCCTCCACATTACAGCCAATTTGTTTGTCATTACATTGTTCTTAAAAACTCATGGATTTTCAGAATGATAAACAAGTAAGGGATTCACTTTCAAATCCCCACTTGCATTACCACACAATAACAGAGTGAGTCTGTCTTTCATTGGCTTGTGTCCTGGGCATTGACTTTTTCTCTTTAGTTATGAAGGTCCTCTTGGGCATTTTCTTTCAGAAGAGGCCTGTCTCATCACAATTAACACTTGTTGGCTGACAAACCCCCATCAGCTGTACTCTTAGAATTCAGTAACATACTTTTCAACAGCCACTTTGTCATCACTGGCAGCCTCACCATGCCTATCCACACTATGAATGACACTTCTTAAAATTATAAAACCAACCTCTACAAGCCTTGAAGGATTGAGTTTCAGCATTTGTTCCAATTTTTTTTTTTTTTTCAGGAGGTCATTATGCCTCTGAAACACTATTAAAGTGTAACTATTTTTCGTTTATCCCAGTGAGCAAGAGTTTTTCAACCTGCTCAATAATTTGTGGCCTTTGCCTTGATATCACTTTAGTGCCTTTTGCAAGGTCAGCTGCTTTAATTTTTTTTCCATTGGCCCGGTATAGTGCTAATGGTAGACTTTGATTTACCAAAATTTATGCTATATCAACCATGTGGAGCCTATCTTCTTCATATTTTCTAATGATTATTTTTTAAACTCAGCAGTTCTTTTTACAACTTTTCTTTTTGCTTTCATCTGTTTATCCTCTTTGGACCCATGATGGCTTATCTCACAATTGAAAAAATTGCACCAAGACCACAAAATAACAAAAAAGTTCACAAGATGCACAACAAAAGCTCAAGAGATGTATACAACACACAAGTTAGTGCACACATGACCCGAGCCATTTATGTTGCCGGTCAGCAGCCAAGAGAATGTATGAAAACCAGGACATTTTTTCTCAAATTCCTCTTTAGAAAACCGATTTGTTCGACAAGTAATGCAGTCAACAGCTGAGGTTCCACTGTAGCTATCAAATCAAGACAAACACATTTTTTCTTGTCTGTTCTTGACTCTATAATGATCAAGGATAGCTTGAAACCTCATTCAGTTTTAATTACCAATTTGTGGGTTGTGAACTATTCCAGTCACATGAGTTTGTTCAAAGCTATTCAGTGAAATGTACATGCCATCTATTGATTTATTCTTTCTTTAACAGATTACTCTCTAAAGAAAACACTCAAGGCTCAGCCAGGAAAACGATGGATTGCAGATGCTGGTGGAAATAGTAGCAAGTTCTGCATCTTAGGGAAGGCAGCCGAGAACCTTGTTATTCCTGTACCTCTTGGTATTACAGTCAAATTAGCTGCACACAAAGTACTTGGTCAGTGCACTTGTTATGTCAATGTGTGTTTCCATCTCAATTTTTTTTAGCTGTAAATAAAAGTCACATAGGCATATGTTTTATTGTTCTGCATGTTCCTCAACTTTGAGAAAAATGAGAAGTATGCAGTACAGTGTTTTAAGTGTCTCAGTCTGTTGTTAGGTAAAATGGTATTTTTTTACCATTTTAATATCCACAGTGTCTCTGTCTCTGGATATCATTCATTAGAATCCCTTCCTTATATACCAGTATAAAAATAATAAACTTCTTTGTTTCTTGGCTGTAAAGTTCCTGAGATTTTTAGTACAGTAGGGCCCCGCTTTGCAGCATTCCACTTTACAGCATTCCAGTAATTCTGCAGTTTTCAATTATGTATATCCATTGTTCATTATGCTTGGTGCTTGTTCCACTTTTTCAGCATTTTTCAGCCTGACACACTCAACAGCTGAGTCAGGGAAAGGCATCCAGCACCATTGTATTGTCGGTGATTCAGTCTGTTTACATCATTTGTGCACTCTGCATCTTTCTGTTAATTACAATGGCATCTAAAGGTAGTTGTGATAAAAAGAAGAGTTGTAAACCTTTTGCTTCAATTGCCAGGTTAGAAATGATTAAACTCCATGAGCAAGGTATGTCTATGGCTGAGATAAGACATAAGCTAGGTTTACCTCGCCGAACAGTTCGTACAATTGTGAACCCTAAGGAAAAAGAGTTGAAGGAAATTAAAAGTGCTACACCTGTGAGCACTAAAGTTATAAAAAAACATGATGGCCTTATTGCTGACTTGGAAAAACTTTTACTGGTGTATATTGAAGATCAAACCAGTCATAATGTGTCTTAAAGCTGAGCCATCATTCAGGGCAAAGCCTGAAATCTCTTCAATTCTGTGATGGCTGAGAGAGGTGAGGAAGCAGCTGAAGATAAATTTGAAGCTAGCAGAGGCTGGTTTCAAAGGTTGAAGGAAAGAAGCCAGCTTCACAACATCGAAGTGGAGGGTGAAGCAGGTAGCACTGAAACCGTAGCTGCAGAAAATTAATCACATTAGCTAGCTGGGATAATCAAATGTGATGGATATACCAAGCAACAGATTTTTAGTGTGGATGAAACTCCATTATATTGGAAGATGATACTGTCTAGGACTTTTATTGCTGAAGAAGAGAAGTCAGTGCCTGGCTTCAAAGCTGCAAAAGACAGGCTAACAGTTTTGTTAGGAGCTAATGCAGCTGGCGATTGCAAGCTAAAACTTATGATGATCTATCACTCAGACAATCCTAGGGCCCTATAGAACTGTGCAAAAGCTAACCTCCCTGTGTATTATAAATTCAGTTCCAAAGCTTGGATGACTGATCTTTTTTCAAATTGATTCACAGACTATTTTAAGCCTACACTTGAGGCTTAATGCAAGAAAAAGAAAATTCTTTTTAAGATTGTACCTCTTGCAGAAAGTGCCCCTGGCCTTCCTAGAGCCCCTATGTACTGGGTGATAAATGTTTTTATGCCTGCAAATACAACTTCATTATTGCAGTGATGGACCAAGGTATAACTGCAGTGTTAAAATCCTATTACCTAAGAACTTTCACTAAGGCTGTAAATGCCTTAGACAGTGATATAGCCCCTGGGCCTAGACAAAATAAATTAAAAGCATTTTGGAAAGGTTTCATGATTTTGGATGGTATTAAAACTATTTGAGATGCATAGGACGAAGTTAAAGAAACTACACTGATAAGTGTTTGGAAGAAACTAATTCCTGAACTTATGGACAATTTTGAAGGCTTTGAGAATCCAATGGAGGAAGTCATTACAAATGTTTTGGACAGGCAAGGGAATTAGAACTAGAAGTCAAGCCTGAGGATGTGGAAAAACTGCTTCTCTCTCATGATGAGGTCCTAACAAATGAAGATCATTTTCTGACTGAAGAGCAAAGAAAGGTGTTCCATTAAGAGGAGATCCATGCTGATCCTGTCCCTAGAGAAATGACATCCAAGAAATTGGAAAAAACTGTCAGCTGTATAGAAGTGGCAGTGGCAGTTTTTGAGAGGATTGACCCAAATTTCAAAAGAGTTCAAAACTGAATGAAACCATTTTTAAATGGTGTTGCATGCTAAGGGAAAGAAATTGTTAATCCATGAGGCAAAGTTCATGATTTTAGAGGAACTAGCTGTGTATTCGGGGAAAGCTGTTTATGCAGCTAGATAATTTTGCAGCAGCAGATAATTTTTCAGAAAATCTATTACCCATTTGATTCATTACACAGGACAATGGAATTGCCTTTTTTCTTGTCATGTTTGAAAATCCTCACTTGGCTACATAGCCAGGGGCCCAAGATTGTTCAGCTGCCTCCCAGCATACACCAATAGATCTCTGGCTGTCTTCAAAAGGGTGCTGGACAGATACTTAAAGTCAGTTGCCTGACTATGTAAGTTATGGTTTGCATGTTGGATTGTGTGCATCCAGCAGTAACAGTCTAGTTGATCAGGACATGATCCACTGGAGGCATTGACCCCCTAACACCCACCAGGTATATTCCAGGTAACTATGAAATATGAGCACAGTATTTTTTGCACCTTCAGTTATAACCAGATGATATGCTTCAGTTGCTCGGTTGAGGTACATTAGTTGTGCAAGGGATGTCTTCCATAAATTACATGGACAGGTTTGTATTATGCACATCTTCCATAAATTACATGGACAGGTTTGCATTCTGCACATTGAAGACACTTCTAATGCTGATGTCTTCTTGCAACTAAAGAGGATGGCTGACACTTTCATTAACTGTACCCAACCGAGTTAGTGTTGTGGGATGATCATCCTTCCTTGATTGGTCTTTCTGGAATAATTATTTGAGGTGTGTACAGAAGACATGTACTGTCAGCTTGAGGTCCAGGGTCTGCTTATCTACAAAGTGAAGATCTTCATCTGACCTTCATGTTTGCTGTCACTATGTGAGCAACTGGGAAAAATGACATTTGAATGCTGCTCCCTCCTATAAATGGTATATCTGGCAATTTAGCAATTACATAAGGCTGTACTACTATTGACTCCATAGTTGAGTCGAAGTTAAGAGTTAGTCACTTATCACAAACCCCGGTGATAAGCGGACTTTTGAGTCCACACACGTAAGTTTGTCAGCAATCAGTGCATGAAATACGCTGACATAACACCCCCTAGGGGTAATTTATAATCTTACAAAATATTCATTTTCAGCCCGTTGAGAAGTGATCAAGACAGCTACTCAAGACTTTGTCTGCAGGGGCGGCTGTGTAGACAATTTGCTGTCTTTTATCAGCTAAGTATTCCCTATACTTAATCAATCTTAGCTGGTAATCCCATTTCTCAACAGGACCCTATTTGAAAATTGGCATCTTTTGAAACTTGTGTGAAATTGGCAAAATTGCTAAATTCTGACCACTGTATTGGATAGTTGAAATCAGTAAATGGGTGGTTTCTTGCACTCATTCGATAGAAAAATTGGAGTTCTAGCGAAATATTCATGAAATTTGTTGACTAGTACACTGGAATTGGCTGAAAATAGGGCTCAAGTTGGGCAAAATCGCCGATGCGTAAACATCGTCGAGACCGCTAACTTTGCGAGAGCATAATTCCGTAAGTTTTCCATCAAATTTCATACTTTTGATGTCATTATGATCGGGAAAAGATTCTCTATCTTTTCATAAGAAAAAAATAATTTTTTTTTTTTTTGAAATTTGGGTGACCCTGAGAACAAGTCTGAGAGGGCCTGTCGACCCTGAAAGGGTTAAAACAGCGAGTTTGCAGTGTATTTTCGTATGCTATTTATGGTTGTATTCTAGTTTTTCTGGTCTCATTTTATAGAAAGAAAGACATGTTACAGAAATTGAGATGATTTTGATTGGTTTCACAATGAAAAGTACCTTGAAATTGAGCTCAAAGTAGCAGAAATGTTCGATTTTTGCCGAAGTTCAAAAGTAAACAAATCATGCCCCGCGTCCAATACACATCAACTGGTGAGTCTAATATTCTTTCACAAGTGCGCTGATATTATTTATACCATTTCTACACTAATGCAGTAGTCTGCATAACAGTAAATCTTAGATTTTTTGTGAGAATAAAAATTCAAAGTGGAAAGCAAAAGAAATGTAAGACAGGCCTGAGGACATGACTAATGAACAGAAAAATTTTTTATTTTAGTGCCAGGAATGTCTGTCTTGTTTATTCTCTACCCTATTTGGAAATTGGCATCTTTTGAAATTTGTGTGAAATTGGCAAAATTGCCAATTTCTGACCACTTTATTGGATAGTTGAAATCAGTAAATGGGTGGTTTCTTGTACTCATTCGATAGAAAAAATGGAGTTCTAGCAAAATAGTTATGATTTTTGTTGACTGGTACATTGGAATTGGCCGAAAATAGGGCCCAAAGTGGGCGAAATCGCTGATGAGTAAACATCGTCGAGACCGCTAACTTTGCGAGAGCATAATTCCGTAAGTTTTCCATCAAATTTCATACTTTTGGTGTCATTATGATCGGGGAAAGATTCTCTATCATTTCATAAGAAAAATAATTTTTTTTTTTTCAATAAATTTTCGACCCTTTAACCCATTTCCGACTCGTTAACCCTTTCAGGTTCAACAGGCCCTCTCTTAAAGAGGGCTTGCCAACCCTGAAAGGGTTAATGGACAAAGAGACAGCACACTTGTCATACTCTTGCTTCATTCTGGCCTGGGCTGAAACTAGGTTTTTCGAAGCCAGCTCTCTTGCAGTTGTCAAATGCTTCTGCATTAATGAAGGAGATGTGCCCAATGATGGATTTGATTTTCCTGTCCACACATCTTTCAACACAGCACGAGGACCACACACTAGATTTTCGAATATTAACTCAAACAGACTAAACCTGAGACTTTCTTGCTCCCTTTCTCTCGTAGCAAACAGAAAAAAAGGTATACCTTCATTCCAGTCTCTAGAAAAATGTTCACAATAAACTCTCATCATAGACTTCAAAGTCTGATGAAATCTCTCTAGAGCGCCTTGTGACTGGATGATAACTGGTTGAAAGTACAGACTTTATTCCTAGGTGGGGTAATGCTTCTCGAAAGATCTTAGAAGTGAAGGTGGATCCCTGATCAGACTGTATCCCTCGTGGCAATCCAACCTGGAAGAAAAATTTCATTCATGCCCTCACAAAAGCATGAGCGTTAATTTTTCTCATAGAAATAGCTTCAGGATAGCGTGTTGCTGTGTCCATAATAAAACAAATATTGGTTTCCTAGTTTGGTTCTAGGCAAAGGACCAACACAGTCTATGATAAGACATGAAAATGGTTCACCATCAACTGTGAGAGGAATAAGTTGAGCAGGTGGAGGTGTGTGTGCAGGCTTGCCTGTCACTTGACAGACTTAGTACCGTTGTGTTTCCTTCATTTTTGGCCAAGAGAAATGTTTTGCCAGTTTGCCCAGTGTCTTCCTGACACCCAAATGTCCTCCTATGGGACTATTGTGAGCAAAATCTATAGCTTGTTCACAACATGTAACTGGTAAAACTGCAAGATGCTTGACTGTAGTGGAAACACCGTCAGCTGATAATTTACATGTACTTTCCTCCATGAGTCATCTGTGTCTTCAACTTCCAACTGTGTCCCCTTGTTACTGTGTCCAATCTCTGGAACATCCTGTCTTTGTCCACCTTGTCAATTCCTCTCAGTATTTTGTATGTCGTTATCATGTCCCCCCTATCTCTCCTGTCCTCCAGTGTCGTCAGGTTGATTTCCCTTCATACTTGAAGGAAAATATAATTTAAAGACTACTGCTGTGTTTATTTTCGCTCCAAGCTCCCATTACGGCCAGGTTAACAGGCCTTGATTATAATAACATAATACTGAATAATAACATAATAATAATACTGAATAATACATAATAACAACATACTGAAGTGAGAGATATGGGAGGAAATGTACAGTAAACTCACCAAGGCCATAATAAGAGAACTCTGTCAGAGAATGTCACAGTTTGCTTCAACACAGCTGTTGGTGGCAGCCGCCCCCTCACTGTCTTCACTGTCATGACTGTGGTACTACTATCTCTTCCTTCGTCGCTACCGTTGTTGCAACAACGTTGACCACTGCCGCTTTAGTAACAGTCTCTTCCACACCCACCGCTGCTGCCGCCTTTCCCCACCGCCCCTTCCCACATTCCTGCCACCATCTCTACCTCATCCACTAATGTAATACCACAATGTCATCCTCATACTCCACTTCCAACCTCCCATCAAGTTTGACACAGCACCATTACTATAATAGTAACAATTATCGAGATTCTTTGCTTCACTCTCAGTAACTGCTATATCTCTCAGTCTTTCCAGAGACTGATCAACAAACTGATCCTTGATTAAATCATCATGAGTTAGAATATTAACGTCAGTTGTGTCCTGACTAGGCTGACAAACAGGGGAAGTCAGTATTAATGATCCTGGGCACAGAGCATCACTGAACAATGTATTCAAGCCCAAATTGTTATCAACTAACTCAACAGGAGGCAAGGATGATTGCTGCTGTATCTTTGACATAGCTCTAGTAATTGTGCTGAGAGGAAATAAAGTAGGCTTCTCTCTACAAGCTTCAATGGCATAATTATCATCAGTGGTACTATCAATCACAAGTGGTTCCTTACATATGCCAGCTTGAAGGATATCGTTCCCTATCAACAAGTCCACTGACCTAGTAGGAAATACACCACTGGAAATACCCACTGAAATATAACCAGTATAATAGCTTGTTTCAATGTAAACTTTGTGCAGGGGTACTTTTATAACAGCCCCTCCATAGGCTTCTAATAATACATCTGTTGCCCATGTATCTTATCGCCTTCTTTACCAAAGGGCTGGCATTAGGAGCTTTCTTTTGGCTCATGGTGGCTTATTTAGCAGTTGCAAGCACTAAAACGAATGGAATATTACGAAATGTATCGTATGAAAGTGTGAGATCGTGCTCACTGGCTGATAAACAATGACACACTGACTGTAAATGGTATGTCAGGCCGCTTGGACGTATTCAGGACGAACAACTATGATGATCACCGAGTCAATATTTTGACGAAAAAACATTACTATTTCTGAATATTACGAAATCCGATGACTATGAAATCCGGGGGTCCACTGTACATAGTGGCCACATAAGGAAACAATTGTTCAACCAGTAATAATAATACAAGGATGTTCATTTCCAATTTAGCTAATAAAGGAAATGAATGCAATGTAATATTAGAAGAATAAAATTTGACAAAGTGCAGCATACAGCCAGTTGTCATGTTCCTAGAACTGTTGCAGTTTGTAAAAATCCCTGAAACATAGCTCCACACACAAAGGTGTTGTACACACTACATATAAGGTTCGTGTCTCTGCACTTTGCTGGGTGCCTTGTCGTGTGTTCGCAGACATAACATCTCTTCTGAGCCCATTTCTTCTTGTCTGTAGAAGGTGTGGTTAGAAACTGATCACCAAGCTTGAAACGAGAGGGTATTTGTTGATCAGTATGGTGATGCATTTGTTATGGCCTGGTATTTGTGTATTTATTTGTCTGATGACAAGCAAACAGAAGTGACCATATGGTGATCTATTGCTAGTCTTGACTTGGTACACATTGTATGCATTGAGCATTGCAGTATCAATGTGGAAGAAAAGTTTCATGTACCACTTAAAATTTCTTGAGACACAGTCAACAGACCCAATATGTATGTCAATTTGTCCATCAAATGCATGGAAATATAAACACTTAAGCAATATAATGTGATCCTTTATTGACAATGTTTTGCCAACACAGTGGGCTTTATCAAGTCACAAACAGATCTACCTGGGTGAAACATACGTGAGTATTTATAGGATGAGAATGCTGGGTCAGGTGGAGAAAGCTGCATGTGACAATCTTCCGAGTAGAGTGATAGAGTCTAAAAACTTGGGTAGCTTTTAAAAGATACTGGGTAAGTATATGAGTAGACCTTCTGCAGTTTTCCTCAATTCTTATGTTCTTATGTGGGATAGTGATGAAGAACTTTCTTGGCGATGGGTTCAGCTATGTTATAGAAGCCACTGTTTGGTTGAAGTTGTTGGATGTACAGATAAGTGATGATTCCAGGATTCTTAGTATTGAGTGTTGTCTTCTCTGGTGATAAGTCTTGCATTTCTGTAGGTGATTAAATGGTTGTGTGAATTTCGGTGTTGAACAAAGGCATTCCTTGGATCATCAGATCTGCCTGCGTACTGGTGTTCTGAAATACGTGTTTGGAGGTCTCTGGATGGTTTGCCGATGTATAATTTGCTGCAGTCATTACGAGGGATTGTGTATACCCCTACAGAGGATTGAAGCTTGACATGTCTATTGCTGGTAATGTTCTTGGTGGTGGTGGATGTGGAGGTAGATACTTGGAATGAGGTTTTGGAAAAGATGTTGGAAATGTGTTTGGCAATGGAGTTGGTGGGAAGGACTGTGCATCTCTTCTCGGCAGTGTCTTCTCTGGGTGTGTTAACCCTTTCAGTGTCCGTGCCGTAGATCTACGGCTTTACGTTCAGGGTCCAAACCGTAGATCTATGCCATGAGCTCAGCTCACTCTGATAAGCTGTGAGTGGTAAATTTGGGCCTAGATATGAGAGAATACATCTATGTGGTATGTGTGCCCCACATAAAACAAATCCTGCAGCACACAGTGTATAATGAGAGAAAAAACTGAGACCATGATTTTCGATTAAAATAGCGACTTTGCAGTGTTTTTTCGTATGTTTTTTATAGTTGTATTTGCGATTTCTTGGTCTCATTTGATAGAATGGAGATATATTACAGAAGTAGAGATGATTTTGATTGGTTTTAGTAATGGAAATGGCTTGAAACTGAGCTCAAATTAGCGGAAATGTTAATTTTTTGCCTATGTTCAAGAGTAAACAAACGACCTCACGCGTCTAATACGCGCCAGCTGGTGGGTCTAATATGCATTCACAAATGTGGTAATGATATTTATACAATTATTACAATATTGCATAACAGTAAATCTTCTATTTTTTGGTTTGCATAAAAATTCATTATGTGAATAAAAAATCAAAATGGAATTCATTTGTAAAACCTGAAAGCATAACTAATGAGCAGAGGAAATGTTAGTTTAGTGCCAGGAATGCCTGCATTGTTTATTCTGGACCCTATTTTGAAATTGGAATATTTTGAACTTTGTGTTAAATTGGCCAAATTACCGATTTCCGATCACTTTATTTTGTTGAAACAGTTGACTGGGTGATTTCTTGTGCTCAATCGATAGAATAGAAGTAATACTAGTGAAATAGCTAAGAATTTGGTCGACTGGAATAATGTAATTGGCCTAAAATGCGATTCGTAAATATCGCTTACACATCAAAATTCACGAGACCATAATTTCATCAGTTTTCCATCAAATTTCATACTTTTTGTTTTATTACCTTCAGAAAAAGATTCTCTACCATTTATAAGGAAAAATAAAAATTTTTTTTTGAAAATTCTTGGACACTGGTGAGCACTTCGAAATTTGGCCTCTGGACCCTGAAAGGGTTAAAGATGTTTAATGCCCATCATTTGCAGTCTCTAATAAAGTGACGAGTATTCTTCCTCAAGGAACTCACTGCTGCAGATTCTAAGCACGCAGGAAAAAGCCTGTAATTACACCACGTTTAGTTTTGGTGTCGTGGTGAGGGTGGAAGTGCAGAAGATCGTGTTGGTTGGTAGATTTTCAATGGACTTTAAAACAAAGTTCATGGTCAACTTTACAGAGAAGAACATCGAGGAAAGGAAGAGTGTTGTTGACTTCTAGTGTGAACTGGATAAAGGGCTTAACCTGGTTGAAGGATCACATTACAGTGGACCCTCGACCAACGGCATTAATCTGTTCCAGAGAGCTAGCCGTTAGCCGAATTAATTTTCCACATAAGAAATAATGGAAATAGAATTAGTCTGTTCCAGACACTCAAAAGTATTAAACAAAATCATTTTTTTTACATGAAATGTACATTTCCCTACACAAAAGCAAATGGGACATGCAAAAATAATACAAGTAATTGAATGCATTACCTTTATTGTGAGTTGTTGATGAGTGAGAGACGGTAGGAGGGCAGATAAGTCGGTGTTTTATTGTTTTATTGTTTTATGTCAGACAAAATATCTGTCCAGAAAGCTCTGTTTCTAACGTGCCCTTAGGATTTCCCTAAAATGAGACACAAGAGTGTCATTGTACATGTTGCCAATACGGCTTGCAACTTCTGTAACAGGATAAACTTCATCCATAAATGCTTGCACCTTTGTAAACATTGAACACATTTCCCTAATCATTGATGAAGTCATCTTCCTCCATCTCTCTTTCTCCTGCTCTGAAGAACATTCCTGAGATGTGATCTGTTGCTGTTGCACCTGAAGCTCTTGCAGGTCTGCAGTGGTTAGTTCTTCCTTGTCATTCTGCACCAACTCTTCCACATCCTCGCCACAAACCTCCAACCCCAAGGACTTCCCCAATGACTCAGTAGCTTCCACTACTGGCATAGACTCCTGAGGGTTAGCCCCAAGCCCTTCAAAATCCCTCTCTTGTATACATTGTGGCCATAGTTTCCTCCAAGCAGAGTTCAAAGTCCTGCAAGTCACTCCCTCCCAAGCCTTACCTCTAAGGTTTATGCAACTGAGGGTATTGAAGTGATCTTTCCAAAACTGTCTTAGGGTTATTTGAGTGTCTGAGGTCACTTCAAAGCACTTTTGAAACACTGCTTTTGTATAGAGTTTTTTGAAGTTTGAAATGACCTGCTGGTCCATGGGCTGGAGGAGAGGAGTTATATTAGGAGGCAAAAACTTCAATTTAATGAAACCAAATTCCCCTACAATTTACTCTTGCAAGTCGTGAGGATGAGCAGGAGCATTGTCCATTACCAGGAGGCACTTGAGTGACAATTTTTTTTCCTGGAGATATTTTGTCACTGGGGCCAAACACACCATAAAACCAGGCCATGAAAAGTTCCCAGTGACCCGTGCCTTACTGTTTGATCTCCACAGCACACACAAATTACCCTTGATGATATTGTTTTTCTTGAACACCCTGGGAGTTTTCAGAGTGATACACCAATAAAGGCTTCACTTTGCAATCACCACTAGCATTACTACACAACATTAATGTCATCCTGTCTTTCATAGGCTTGCCCTGGGAGTGCCTTTTCCTCCTGAGCAATGTAGGTCCTGTTTGACATTTTCTTCCAAAACAGGCCTGTTTCGTCACAATTAAACACCTGTTCAGGTTTTAAGTTTTCAGTTTCTATGTATTCCTTAACTCCTTGGCTGTTTCGGTCGTATATATACGTCTTACGAGATAACGTGTTTGACGTATCTATACTCATAAATTCTAGCGGCTTCAAATCAAGCGGGAGAGGGCTGGTAGGCCTACATGAGAGAGAATGGGTCTGAGTGGTGGGTGTGCACCCTGTGAAAAAATCTGGGACTCAGCAGTGCATTGTGGGAATGCCATCTTGGTAATCCATTTTCACCATGCCTCATGGTAAGAAGTTCGTCACTCCTCAGTGGATTGGAGGTCTTTTGTTCCCAAGTGATAGCTCTAACAGTGATGGAAGTGTCAGTGAAAGTGAATTCCATGGTTTTCAAGCGGGTGCGGCCAAAAACAGTGCCCAGGATAACGTAATTAGTGATGAAAACCCAGATGACCAACAACCTTCCACCTCTGGTGCTGGGCCGGCTTGTTCATGTTCACCTGTACCAGGGCGAAAGTGATAGTGATAGTGATTTCAAAGCTATTGAAAGCAGTTCTAGTTGCGACATTGAGGGTGAATATTCCGCAGTGAAGCGGCAGTATATACGACGTCACTTGCGGTCTGGTAGTGTGCCACATGCTGTTCCAAGGGGAAGGAGTAAATCTCGGAGTACATCCTGTGGCCCTACACCACGACCTGATATTGAAGATGACGATATTGTTACGATGGGTGTGAATGATGTGAATGAGGCAGCAGGCAGTGGTGGTGATAGTGATGGTGGCATGAGTCATGTGGCACCAGCAGCGGGCCACGCTACTACTGACACTGCTGACTCTGCACAACTACAACCAGCCTCACCCAACCTGCACAACCACAACCACGTTTCAATATCCAGAACCCACCAGCTGACCGCATCTGGGATTGGCAACAAGGTGACGAAATTGTTCCCAGTCCCCATGACTTTGATGAAACACATAGTGGAATACGGCCATCATGTACACTTGGGAACAACGACACTGAACTGGAATGCTTTCAGTTGTTCTTCGATGAGCCCCTGATGGACATTATTGTCAGGGAAAGCAATACATACTTTGAGTACACCATGGCAAACACAATTCTTTCACCAAGATCATGCCTACACCAGTGGAAGGACACAACTGTGGCAGAGATGTATCTGTTCTTTGCCACAATAATGCTTATGCCACATGTGTATAAGCACACTGTCAACACATACTGGTCGACAGACCGCCTGATTTCAACCCCAGCTTCCAGTGACATTATACCAGTGAATAGATTTGTGTTACTGTTACATATGCTACACTTTTCAGACAAAACCAGGCCTGACAGAAGCGACAGGTTATATAAGATCAGAAATGTGTTTATGTACCTGAAACAAAAGTGCTGTATGTATTTTTATCCTTTCAGGAAGCTTGTTATTGATGAGTCTTTGATTTTGTTCAAAGGAAGACTCTCATTCAAGCAGTATATACCAAGCAAGAGGAAACACTTTGGTATAAAGTTATTCGTTCTGTGTGATTGCAAAACTGGTCTGGTTTTGGATATAATTGTGTACACTGGCAGTAAAACATTGCAAGATACCAGGAAGTTACTGGGTATCTCTGGTGATGTGGTTAGAACAACAATAGAACCATATCTTGGTAAGGGGCATATTTTATATGCTGACAACTGGTACACAAGCCCTTTACTCAGTGATTTCTTGTGAGTGAACATGACAGGTGTGTATGGCACAGTGCATGGAAATCGTAAGCATATGCCTAGGTTTGATGCTGGCAGTCATAGAGGTGAGGTGCAGGTGTTTGCTGCCAATGACATCATGGCATTTCGGTGGCATGACAAACGTGATGTCACACTGTTGACATCAGTTCACCGACACAAAATGGTGGTGCAGCAGCAGCTGACAGTGGTACAGCAGCAGCTGACAGTGGTACAGCAGCAGCTGACAGTGGTACAGCAGCAGCTGATGGTGGTACAGCAGCAGCTGATTGTGGTGCAGCAACACCTGACCATGGTACGATAGTATTTCGATAGCATTTCTCACCCTTTTTACCACAGGGTTGGCACTAGGAGCTTTCTTTGGGCCCATGGTGGCTTATTTAGCAGTTACAAGCACTAAAAAACGATGGAATAATACAAAACATATCGCATATATGCGTGAAACCGT
This sequence comes from Cherax quadricarinatus, assembly GCF_026875155.1. Lineage (NCBI taxonomy): Eukaryota > Metazoa > Arthropoda > Malacostraca > Decapoda > Parastacidae > Cherax > Cherax quadricarinatus. Next base: position 62,687,272 of record NC_069400.1, on the reverse strand, counting down.
CCGCCCTGGCTTGTAAACAATGGCACACTAGCTGAACTCAGGGCAGCTGAGGCGCACTTAACCTGGACGAACAGGCAGACACGTTCGGGACGAATGTTGTTAGTTTTTTCATCGTTGGTCGGGCCAAAATTTTTACGCTAAAACTCTTCGTTAGGCGATTTTTTCGTTAAACGATGTCTTCATTGGTCGGGGGTCCACTGTACGTACCTTGCAGAAGATAGGCAGAGTGGCTTATGCTGTCAGGATTTTATTTCGTTTCGCCCTTTTTCTATCGTTTAATCGCTTAATTGCTACACTGCTAAATGCTGTCACTGAGCTTAACTGCTTTAAACTCCACAATTGTGCTTGTGCTGGCATGCAGGAACACATTAAAATCATAAGAGTGTGTTATTAGTCTTGAAGATGGCATATTAATATTTATTATTAATTTTATTATTAACACACTGGCCGATTCCCACCAAGGTAGGGTGGCCCGAAAAAGAAAAACTTTCACCATCATTCACTCCATCACTGGCTTGCCAGAAGGGTGCTTTACACTACAGTTTTTAAACTGCAACATTAACACCCCTCCTTCAGAGTGCAGGCACTGTACTTCCCATCTCCAGGACTCAAGTCCGGCCTGCCGGTTTCCCTGAATCCCTTCATAAATGTTACTTTGCTCACACTCCAACAGCACGTCAAGTATTAAAAAACCATTTGTCTCCATTCACTCCTATCAAACACGCTCACGCATACCTGCTGGAAGTCCAAGCCCCTCGCACACAAAACCTCCTTTACCCCCTCCCTCCAACCTTTCCTAGGCCGACCCCTACCCCGCCTTCCTTCCACTACAGACTGATACACTCTTGAAGTCATTCTGTTTCACTCCATTCTCTCTACATGTCCGAACCACCTCAACAACCCTTCCTCAGCCCTCTGGATAACTGTTTTGGTAATCCCGCACCATCTCCTAACTTCCAAACTACGAATTCTCTGCATTATATTCACACCACACATTGCCCTCAGACATGACATCTCCACTGCCTCCAGCCTTCTCCTCGCTGCAACATTCATCACCCATGCTTCACACCCATATAAGAGCGTTGGTAAAACTATACTCTCATACATTCCCCTCTTTGCTTCCAAGGACAAAGTTCTTTGTCTCCACAGACTCCTAAGTGCACCGCTCACCCTTTTCCCCTCATCAATTCTATGATTCACCTCATCTTTCATAGACCCATCTGCTGACACGTCCACTCCCAAATATCTGAATACATTCACCTCCTCCATACTCTCTCCCTCCAATCTGATATCCAATCTTTCATCACCTAATCTTTTTGTTATCCTCATAACCTTACTCTTTCCTGTATTCACTTTTAATTTCTTCTTTTGCATACCCTACCAAATTCATCCACCAACCTCTGCAATTCTCTTCAGAATCTCCAAGAGCACAGTGTCATCAGCAAAGAGCAACTGTGACAACTCCCACTTTATGTGTGATTCTTTATCTTTTAACTCCACACCTCTTGCCAAGACCCTCGCATTTACTTCTCTTACAACCCCATCTATAAATATATTAAACAACCATGGTGACATCACACATCCTTGTCTAAGGCCTACTTTTACTGGGAAATAATCTCCCTCTTTCCTACATACTCTAACTTGAGCCTCATTATTCTCGTAAAAACTCTTCACTGCTTTCAGTAACCTACCTCCTACACCATACACCTGCAACATCTGCCACATTGCCCCCCTATCCACCCTGTCGTACACCTTTTCCAAATCCATAAATGCCACAAAAACCTCTTTAGCCTTATCTAAGTTCTGTTCAATTATATGTTTCACTGTAACACCTGGGCCACACACTCCCTTCCTTTCCTAAAGCCTCCTTGTTCATCTGCTATCCTATTCTCTGTCTTACTCTTAATTCTTTCAATAATAACTTTTCCATACACTTTACCAGGTATACTCAACAGACTTATCCCCCTATAATTTTTGCACTCTCTTTTGTCCCCTTTGCCTTAATACAAATGAACTATGCATGCTCTCTGCCAATCCCTAGGTACCTTACCCTCTTCCATACATTTATTAAATAATTGCCAACACCTCCAAAACTATATCCCCACCTGCTTTTAACATTTCTATCTTTATCCCATCAATCCCGGCTGCTTTACCCCTTTCATTTTACCTACTGCCTCACGAACTTCCCCCACACTCACAACTGGCTCTTCTCACTCACTCTAACAAGATGTTACTTCCTCCCTGCCCTATACACGAAATCACAGCTTCCCTATCTTCAACAACATTTAACAATTCTTCAAAATATTCCCTCCAACTTCCAATACCTCTAACTCTCCATTTAATAACTCTCCTCTCCTATTTTTAACTGACAAATCCATTTGTTCTCTAGGCTTCCTCAACTTGTTAATCTCACCTCCAAAACTTTTTCTTATTTTCAACAAAATTTGTTTGATAAAATCTCACCCCCTCTCTCATTTGCTCTCTTTTTACATTGCTTCACCACTCTCTTAACCTGTCTCTTTTTTTCCCCTATACTCTTCCCTCCTTGCATCACTTCTACTTTGTAAAAGCTTCTCATATGCTAACTTTTTCTCCCTTACTACTCTCTTTACATCATCATTCCACCAATCGCTCCTCTTCCCTCCCGCACCCACTTTCTTGTAACCACAAACTTCTGCTGAACACTCTAACACTACATTTTTAAACCTACCCTATACCTCTTCGACCCCATTGCCTATGCTCTCATTAGCCCATCTATCCTCCAATAGCTGTTTATATCTTACCCTAACTGCCTCCTGTTTTAGTTTATAAACCTTCACTTCTCTCTTCCCTGATGCTTCTGTTCTCCTTGTATCCCATCTACCTTTTACTCTCAGTGTAGCTACAACTAAAAAGTGATCTGATATATCTGTGGCTCCTCTATAAACATGTACATCCTGAAGTCTACTCAACAGTCTTTTATCTACCAATATATAATCCAGCAAACTACTGTCATTTCGCCCTACATCATATCTTGTATACTTATTTATCCTCTTTTTCTTAAAATATGTATTACCTATAACTAAACCTCTTTATATACAAAGTTCAATCAAAGGGCTCCCATTATCATTTACACCTGGCACCCCAAACTTACCTACCACACCCTCTCTAAAAGTTTCTCCTACTTTAGCATTCAGGTCCCCTACCACAATTACTCTCTCACTTGGTTCAAAGGTTCCTATACATTCACTTAACATCTCCCAAAATCTCTCTCTCTCCTCTACATTCCTCTCTTCTCCAGGTGCATACACGCTTATTATGACCCACTTTTCGCATCCAACCTTTACTTTAATCCACATAATCCTTGAATTTACACATTCATATTCTCTTTTCTCCTTCCATAACTGATCCTTCAACATTACTGCTACCCCTTCCTTGGCTCAAACTCTCTCAGATACTCCAGATTTAATCCCATTTATTTCTCCCCACCGAAACTCTCCTACCCCCTTCAGCTTTGTTTCGCTTAGGGCCAGGACATCCAACTTCTTTTCATTCATAACATCAGCAATCATCTGTTTCTTGTCATCCGCACTACATCCATGCACATTCAAGCATCCCAGTTTTATAAAGTTTTTCTTCTCTTTTTTTAGTAAATGTCTACAGGAGAAGGGGTTACTAGCCCATCGCTTCCGGCATTTTAGTCGCCTCATACGACACGCATTGCTTACGTAGGAAAGATTCTTTTTCACTTCCCCATGGACAATAGAAGAAATAAATTAGAACAAGAGCTACTTAGAAAAAGGTGAAAAACCTAGATGTATGTATATATATATATATGCATGTGCGTGTCTGTGAAGTGTGACCAAAGTGTAAGTAGGAGTAGCAAGATATTCCTGTTATCTAGCGTGTTTATGAGACAGAAAAAGACACCAGCAATCCTACCATCATGCCAAACAGTTACAGGTTTCTGTTTCACAGTCATCTGGCAGGATGGTAGTACTTCCCTGGGTGGTTGCTGTCTACCAACCTACTACCTACATATTAATAATGATAATAACAAACAATAATAACCCAGTCAGCTTAACGGAGTGAACATGAACCATTAATGTCCTCACTGGTAACAACAGCAGCAACAACTGGTTTGTTTACAAAACTTAGTAAACCTTCTACACTCTCATGTACTCATATTGTTTACTCATCTCTCACTCTACATTAAGACTACAAATATTTTAATGTAAGTAATGAGTGGGGTAGCCAAATGGGGTTACATACCTACCACACTTTGATACATACCTACCTTATTATTCACCTTGCACCCTATATTAACCCTTTCAGGGTCCAGAGGCCAAATTTCAAAGTGAACACCAGGGTCCAAGAATTTAAAAAAAAAAATTTTTTTTTTTCTTATGAAATGGTAGAGAATCTTTTTCTGAAGGTAATAAAACAAAAAGTACGAGATTTGATGAGAAATTGACGAAATTATGCTCTCGCGAATTTTGATGTGTCAGAGATATTTACGAATCGGCGATTTTGCCGACTTTGACTCCCATTTTAGGCCAATTACATTATTCCAGTCGACCAAATTCTTAGCTATTTCACTAGTATTACTTCTATTCTATTAATTGAGCACAAGAAATCACCAAATCAACTGTTTCAACTACAACATAAAGTGATCAGAAATTGGTAATTTGGCCAATTTAACACAAAGTTCAAAATATTCCAGTTTCAAAATAGGGTCCAGAATAAACAATGTAGGTATTCCTGGCACTAAACTAACATTTCCTCTGTTCACTAGTTATGTCTTAAGGCTTTACAAATGAACTCCATTTTGACTTTTTATTCACATTATGAATTTTTATTCGAACCAAACAAGAGAAGATTTACTGTTATGCAATATTGTAATAATTGTATAAATATCATCACCACATTTGTGAATGTATATTAGACCCACCAGCTGGCGTGTATTAGACATGTGAGGTCGTTTGTTTACTCTTGAACATTGGCAAAAATTTAACATTTCCGCTACTTTGAGCTCAGTTTGAAGCCATTTGCAGTGTTAAAACCAATCAAAATCATCTCTATTTCTGTAATATGTCTTCCATTCTATCAAATGAGATCAAGAAATACAAATACAACTATAAAAAACATACGAAAAAACACTGCAAAGTCACTGTTTTAATCGAAAATCATGGTCTCAGTTTTTTCTCTCATTATACACTGTGTGCTGCAGGATTTGTTTTATGTGGTGCACATATACCACATAGATGTATTCTCTCATATCTAGGCCCAAATTTACCACACACACAGCTTATCAGAGTGAGCTGAGCTCATGGCGTAAATCTACGGTTTGGACCCTGAACGTAAAGCCGTAGATCTATGGCATGGACCCTGAAAGGGTTAAGACTATTAAGACCACAAATATTTTAAGGTAAGTAATGAGTGTACTGTATATGCATTTTATCGCTCTAGGGCACTTTAAAAGCCTAGTATATAATGTGTGATTGGGGTAGTCAGATGGGGGTTACATACCTACCACACTTTGATACGTACCTGCCTTACTATTCACCTTGCACCCTATATTAAGACCATTAAGACTACAAATATTTTAAGGTAAGTAATGAGTGTACTTTATACGCATTTTATCGCTCTAGGGCCACTTTAAAAGTCTAGTATACAGTGGACCCCTGCCATTCGGCAGCCGCGACTTTTGTGAAATCTGACTTTCGGCAACTTTTTTCTCCAAAATTTAACTTCGTGGTTTGTGATTAGCCTCGTGATTCAGCAACCGTCTGGTACAGGTCTGCCACCAATGCACACAAAGCCAGTCTACCACACCATTCACACTCAGTGTGCCATTGTTTACCAGTGAGTGACCATCACCCCACGGGTTCATACAACACTTTTCATAATAATCCATTGTTTTTTGTGCTTGCAACTGCTAAATAAACCACTATGGGCCCAAAGAAAGCTCCTTTTGGTAAAGCCAGCCTTTTGGTAAAGAAGGAAAGAAACACAATAGAATTCAAGAAAAAACTCGTAGCAAAGTACGTACGAAAGTGGAGGAGGAAGAGAGAGGAGAGAATGTGCCTTCTACAGTGATTCAGTGATTCTAGGATATGTACGATACTAAAGCAGCAGGTATCGATAAAGGCTATAGTGCCAGCCAGTGATAAAGTGTAGACTTAACAGTGTAGCAAGTAAGTTAAGCAATTAAGTGATTGAAAAACGACATGAAAGTAACTCTCCAATGTTGCTGGAGGTGTATAGGACCAATGAACATACGCTGGCCTGCTATTATCCACCACCCTAAACCTCTGCCAGCATCTCCTCCATCAAACTAACTAAACTAACATCTCCTCCAAGATAAGTGCAAGTATTTCTATATATAAATTACGTACATTGTTTAAGTGTGAATAGTGGTGGTGGCTTCTGCTGCTGCCGCCGCCACCACCGCTGCCACCACCACCGCCACCACCGCCGCCGTCACCACCGCCGCCGCCGCCACCGCCGCCACCGCCGCCACCGCCACCACCACCACCTCCTCCACCTCCACCACCTCCTCCTCCTCCTCCTCCTCTTCTTCTTCCTCTTCCTCTTCCTCTTCCTCTTCCTCTTCCTCCTCCTCCTCTACTATGTAATGTACAGCTTCTCTCAGTTGCCCTTATAAACCCAACAACAACACTTCCACCATTGCTAAACTCACAAACTAGTATTTAGTCACTTAGCCATAATACCAACTTACCTCATAATTTTGTAATATTTTAAACTTAAGATTTAATCTAAGTCTGCCCGAAATGCCTAGCCATGCTAGGTGTTCTAGTGGTACACTCTGTAATTATTATTTTACTACATGTAAACCACACAATAACCTAATTCTGTAAACTCAGCATTGTAATCCTTATAGAGAATAAACTTTGAATTTGAATTATTCCTCACATACATTATGACATAAGTATTTTATTCATTCATGTTTCTGTTATTAATATTGTTTGTTACGTCATATTAGATGAATTGTGATAGATAAATAATACAGAGACATGATATTAGCATCATATTGAACCATAATAAACTCACCTCCCTCTCGCCTCTTATCTGTCTTCAATACACCAACAAGAGTCAGTAAAGGTAGGTGTCATGTTAACCCTTAAACTGTCCAAACATAGATCTTCATTTGCATGTGTAGCGCTCCAAACGTAGATCAACGTTTTATTTTTCATTCCTTCAAATTTGGCACAATAGGCTTGAGTCGCCTAGACATGAAAGAATGGGTCTGTTCACTCAGTGTGTGCACTATTAAAAAAATCTTGGAGAACTTAGTACCTTATGGGAGCACCGGTTCAATTGAGCGCCAGCTAGAGCAAATAGTGTGGCAAACACCAGGGATTCACTGATGCCATGTTGCATTAACATTCCCATTTTAAGAGGTAAGTAAAAATAGGTTAGATAAATACATGAGTGAGTGTGGGTGGGTTGTTGTGAGTTGGACCTGACTAGCTTGTGCTTCTAGATCTGATGTCATGCTCCTTCCTTCAATAGATGTGACCTGACTAGGTGGGTCATTGGTCAAAGCCAGGGGGGATGTACTTGCCTTGGATGGGCCAGTAGGCCTGCTGCAGTATTCCTTCATTCTTATGTTCTTATGTATTCTGCAGGCTGGCCGGCTGGCTTGCTTTGGCTGTCTCTGGCTGTCTCTTAATCTATATCTCTGTCTATCTATATATCTGCCTATCTGTATCTCTATCTATATCTATGTCTCACATGTACACCTAAGTACAGTTATTATACATAGTGTAAATTACCTTGGATAATCCAAAAATTCCAGGCAAAGATAGACAGATAGATAGAAAGACAGACAGACAGACAGACAGATAAACAGAAACATGTTTGTGTGTATCAGTGAAAACAAAGCCAGGGTTCCCCCGAGCACCCATTTATCAAATGTCACCGAGCTGATAACAGATGTCATAACACGATTCTTCAAGGAGTGTGATATACATTTACTCCAGGCAGACGGAAAGACAGATAAGCAGAGACAGATAGGCAGGCAGGCAGATAGACAGATAAATAGACAGAGAGACAAGACATGTTTGTGTGTAACAGTGATAACAAATACAGCGAGGGTTAGCTGGAGCAATGGGCATTTATCAAATGTCACTGGGTTGTCAACAGTATAGGGATGCCTTTCATAACAACATGCTTCAAGGTATATGCCAGAGTATCTAAAACATTGCTGGTACCTATTTATTTATTTATTTATTTATTTTATTTATTTATTTAATAATTTGAACATACATACGGGAGGTACAAAAAAAATTTCAGGTAAGAGCAGATGAAAAAGCCATTTATGCATAGCATTAGGGGCAGGTTTAAAAATTTAAACCCTTAAGATTAACTAAGCAATGATGAAATAAAGTGAAAAAACCTTTATTTTTAAACAGTAAAATTTTAAAGCCACCAATGGTATTACAAAGACGGGGGGCATTGGTTGCGGGCATTGATGTACATTCAGTAAAAATGGAGTATTCTGTTTATTTGTATTTAAAAAAAAAAAAAGTTAGATTGGGTCTTAGGTTTAACATTTAAAAATACTTTGTACATATTTTAGACAATAGTACAATTTCAGTCCCCTAATTTTAGTATCGGGACAAAGATTGGCTTTAAATTTTTTCCAGAACAAATTTTAAATTGAAATTTTTTTCAAAACAAAAAAATTTTAAAAATTTTAAAAAAAACGGGGAAAAAAAAAGGTTTTTTCGGAAAACACTTCTGAAAGCGGAGGAGTCGATGTTCCCGACAGTGAGCTTCATAGCCAATTTCCCACAAAACTTTATTTTGGGGTTAAGTATGACCCAAATTTTTTTTTTAATTGTATAAGGATTTTAGAAAAATGTGCTTCTCTTTTTAAAAAGAAAAAAAAACGATTTTTTTTTTTTTTTCAAAATATTGGGGAGTCCCCCCCCAAAGTGAATTTTGGATCTACGAGGGCCCATTTTAAAGGGTTAAATGTTCTTTTACCATTTCTTTAGTGCTTTATTTTTATTTGTCTTTGTTTTCTTTTAAGGTTAAATCTATATTTAATTTTTAAACCCCTTTTGAGGGGTCGACAGGCCCTCCGAGACTCGTTTTCCGGGGTGGGCCAAAATTTTAAAAAAAAAAAAAAAATTCTTATGAAAAGTTTTAGAAAATTTTCCCCGATTAATGACCCCAAAAATATGAAATTTGAGGGAAAAAATTTTACGGAATTTGCTCTCACAAAATTAGCGGTTTGGCGAAATGTTTATGGACGGCGATTTTGCCCATTTTGGGCCCCCATTTTGGGCCCATTTTTCCACGGTATGTCGAAAAAAAAACATGAATATTTCGTAGAACTCCTTTTTTTTAAATTGAATGGGTGCAAAAAAAACCACCTTTTTCCCAATTTTTCAACTACCCAAGTACAGTGGTAAAAAAATTTTAAAATTTTTTTCCCAAATTTTCACCCCAAATTTCAAAAGATCCCAATTTCGATAGGGCCCAGAACAAAAAAGGGAAAAAACTTTTTGGCCAAAAATGCTTTTTTCTCTGTTATTAGTCACGTCTAAAGGTCCTCTTAATTCTTTTGTTTTTCACTTTGAATTTTTATTCTCACAAAAAAAAAAAGTTTTAATGTTTTTGCGACTATTGCTTAGTGTAAAAATTTTGGGATGAATTTTGGGCACTTGCAAAAGAAAATTAGGGCTTTACCAGTTGGCGTGTATTGGACGCTTTTGGGAAAGATTTGTTTACTTTTTAATTGGGTAAAAAAACGAACATTTCTGTATTTGAGGTCCAAAATTTTAAATTTCTTTTTATTGTTTTAAAAACCCCGTCAACTTATCTTTAATTTTTTATGATATGCCTTCCATTCTAAAATTAAAAAGAGACCCAAAAAAACTGAAACAACCTAAATACCATACGAAAAAAACAGTGCAAATTCGCTGTTTTATTTTTCAAAAAAAATTGTCAAAAATTTTTTTTTTCTCTTTGCCCCTTGTTTTGCTGCAGGATTTTTTTTACCATGCACACTGACCACATAGGGCCATTCTTTTATTGGGGCCTACCAGCTTTCTCTCACTAGATTTGAGGGCGCTAGAATTTAGGCGTACTAGTACGTCAAAAACCCTGGGTCGTAAGCCGTACTAGTATACGTACGAAACCCTCAAAGGGTTAAAAAAATATATTTTTTTTAATACTTTTGAGTGTCTGAACCAGATTAATTGGATTTCCATTATTTCTTATGGGGAAAATGGATTCACCAATCATGAATTTCACCATTCGGCAGGCTCTCTGGAACGGATTAATCATGAAACTCGGGGGGTCCACTGTATAGTGTAATGTTTACTCGAGGAGAAACAAAACCAGACTGACTCACGGCGGATGCGTGGGGAAGTGCTCAGTCGCGGGCAGACAGGTCTGGTATGTGTGATGAAACACAGGGCACAGTGCAAAACTCTGGACAAAATTTAGCTGAAAAAAAAGGTTCTAAACTTGAAGCGTAAGATAGGGTGTATGAAACTCAGGGTTCCACTGTAGCTTGACACCAAAGTATTTCTTCTTCCTTGGTATATACTGTTCGAACAACATTCTACCCTTGAACTGGATCAAAGACTCATCACTGACATTGTTCTTGAAGCAATAAAATACTCATTGAACTTCTGTTTGAGGCACACAAAAACACTCCTAATTTTGTATAACATGCAGTGGAAGCTCGTCCATAGGAGCTGCAGAGCTGCATTCTTCCCAGATACTCACTGCCATACGTATGACTTCATCAAACTTATGCTAAAATAATTTGCAACTGACAAATAGATTACAGGAAAAATCTGTTGTATGTTGTTTCCAATGTACAGTGGTCCCTCAATAATCGTCCGGCCTGATAGTCGTCCATTTCGGAAATCGTCGCGTTATTTCATCTAAACATTGGCTCGTAAATGGTCCATTAACTTGGTAATTGTCTTTCGTCCTCGACACGTACTCACGGCTCTGAGCTGCCTCAGCCTCCCTTCCCAGCCAGTGTGCCATTGTTTACCAGTGAGCGACGGTCCCCTCACGTGTTCATACAAAATATGTATTTCATAATATTCCATTCATTTTAGTGCTTGCAAATGCTAAATAAGCTACCATGGCTCCAAAGAAAACTCCTAATGCCAAGCCTTTGGTAAAGGTGAGAAATACGATTGAACAATATGAAAGTGGCACACGTGTGGGCGAACTGGCCAGGATGTATAACAGATCCCGTGCAACCATATCTTCCATCATAGCCAAGAAAAAGGAAATCAAGGAAGCTGTTGTTGCAAAGGGGGTAAATATGCTGACAAAAATGAGATCACCAGTACTCGAAGATGTTGAGAAGTTATTATTGGTGTGGATAAATGAGAAACAATTAGCAGGAGATAGTCTTATGACTTTGATTATTTGTGAAAAGGCTAGGCAGTTGCATGACGATTTGGTAAAGAAATTGCCTGCAACCAGTGGTGATGTGAGTGAATTTAAGGCCAGCAAAGGCTGGTTTCAGAGATTTAAGAAGCGTACTGGCATACACAGTGTGATAAGGGATGGTGAGGCTGCCAGTTCGGACCAAAAAGTGGCTGAAAAATATGTGCAGGAATTCAAGGAGTACATAGAGGCTGAAGGACTGAAACCTGAACAAGTGTTCAGTTGTGACGAAACAGGCCTCTTTTGGAAGAAAATGCCAAAGAGAACCTACATTACTCAGGAGGAAAAGGCACTGCCAGGACACAAGCCTATGAAAGACATGCTGATGCTCATGTTCTGTGCTAATGCTAGTGGGGATTTCAAAGTGAAGCCATTACTACTGTACCATTCTGAAAATCCCAGAGTGTTCAAGAAAAACAATGTTATGAAGAGTAAATTGTGTGTTTTGGAGATCTAATAATAAGGCATGGGTCACGAGGGAAATTTTTGTCGAGTGGTTCAATGAAGTGTTTGGCCCTAGTGTGAAGAATTACCTCCTGGAAAAGAAATTGGATCTCAAGTGCCTCCTAGTAATGGACAATGCACCTGCTCATCCTCCAAACATGGATGACCTAATTCTGAAGGAGTTTGGGTTCATCGCAGTAAAGTTCTTGCCCCCAAATACCACTCCTCTCCTCCAGCCCATGGACCAGCAGGTCATTTCAAACTTTAAAAACTCAACACCAAAGCAATGTTTCAAAGGTGCTTTAATGTGACCTCAGACACTCACTTGATCCTAAGAGATTTTTAGAAAGAATACTTCAGTATCCTCCATTGCATAAGCCTTATAGGTAAGGCTTGGAAGGCAGTGACTACCAGGACTTCGAACTCTGCTTGGAAAAAATTGTGGCCAGATTGTGTCCACAAGAGGGATTTTGAAGAGTTTGTGGCTGACCCTGATGAGCCTATGTCATTTGTGAACTCTATTGTGGCACTGGGGAGTTCCATGGTGTTGGATTTGAGTTTGGAGGATGTGGAAGAGTTGGGGGAGGACCACAACAAAGAGCTAACCACTGAGGAGCTGCAAGAGCTTCACCAGGAACAGCAACAGATCGCAGCTCAGAATCTTGCTGCAGAGGAGGAGGAAGAGAGATGGAAGAAGATGCCTTCTTCAGAAATTAAGGAAATTTTTGAAATGTGGGGTAAGATGGAAAGATTTATGGAGAAACATCACCCTGAGAAGGATGTTGCAACCCATATCGGAAACGGGGTCGTAAACAGATCTTCCCCATTTTAGGGAATTTTTTAAAATAGCCCCAAAAACCCGACCCTTCTGGCCCGGGTTTTTTTTGCGGGGGACAGGACTCCAGTGATTTCTAAAGGGTTGGTCCTAGGGGCATTAAGAAACAGGGGAAGAAAACCCCAGAAAACATTGGTACCTGAGGTTTGTTGATGGAAGGGGTTTTCCCCTTTCCCAAACCCGGGAATTCAATCTCTCTCCTCCCCCCAGTTTTCCATACACTAAGAAAAATCCCCAAAAAAGGGTAAGTGTTACACTTTTTAATTTTTTTTTTCACATGTCCCTTTTGTATTGTTTATTACTAATTTTATATTTAATGTAAATTTTTTTTTGTTTTTTTTCTTTTTGGGTGTCGGGGAACGGATTAATTGTTTTTGCTTTATTTTTTAGGGGGAAAATTGATTCGAAAATCTTCTATTTCAATAATTGTAAATCACTTCCGGGGAACTTTTTTCCCCTTTCAGGGTCCAAGGCCCAAATTGGAGTAAGCCCCAGTGCCCAAGAATTTTTAAAAAAAAAAAATTTGGGTTATTTTTTCTTAGGGAAATTTGTAGAAAATTTCTTTTTGTAAAGGTTTTAATAAAAAAAAAAGGGACGAAATTTGGGGGAAAAAATTGACGAATTTTGCTCCCCGGAATTTTGATGTGTCAGTGAAAATTTACGAATCGGCGATTTTGCGACTTTGACCCCCATTTTAGGCCAATTTCATTTTTCCCAATAACCCAAAATTTTTTGCTATTTAATAGTATTATTTTCCTTTTTCTATCGATTGACCCACGGGAAATCCCCAAAAGTCAACTTTTTTCAATTTCAAAATAAAGTGTTTGGAAATTGGTCATTTGGGCCCAAATTTTTTAACCCACAAATTTCAAAATTTCCCAAATTTTAAAAATTGGGGGCCGGGAATAAAAAAATTTTGGGACTTTCCCTGGCACTAATTTTAAAATTTCCTCTGTTCTTTTGTTATTTTTTTGAGGCTTTACAAAAAAATTCCCCATTTTGTTTTTTTTTTCACAAATGAATTTTTATTCCCCCCAAAAAAATGGAAGATTTATGTTAGGGCAAAATGTAATAATTGTAAAATTTTTTCATCACCATTTTTGGTAAAAGGGTATATTAAACCCACCAGCTGAGGGTATTAGAGTGTGGGGTTTGTTTTTTTTTACTTTGAATTCGGCAAAAATTTAAATTTTTGCTACTTTGGCTCAGTTTCAACCCATTTCGTGCAAAAACAATAAAAAATTTCATCTTTTTTTTTTCGGGAATATGCTTTTTTTCTATCAAATGAGCCCAAGAAATGAAAAATTTACAACTAAAAAAAAACTTTCGAAAAAACCCCACTGCAAAGTTGCTGTTTTAATCGAAAAAAATCTTGATTTCTTTTTTTTTCTTCATTTTACAAAGTGTCTGCGGATTGTTTATGTGGTGAAACATACCCTTTAGGTATTCTCTATTTTTGGGCCCCAAATTTTCCATCACATTTTAAACAGAGGGAGCTGAGTCAGGGGTTTTAGATCTACTTTTTGGGCCCCTTGAACGAAAAGCCGTAGATCTGGGGGAGGAAACCTAAAAGGGGTTGGACAAATATTGGGGGGCCACTGTATTTAAAGGGAAAATTTTTAAATTTTTTTTTGTTGAAAACGAGTTTAAAAATAATTAAAATAGGGTTTGATCCCTTTAAGTAGTCCAAAGGGGGGCCTCGACCAATGATATTAACCCTTTGAGAGCTCATCGTTCCCAAAAATTTTATCTTAGTCGATTTTAATTTTCCCCTTAAGAAAAAAGGGAAAATCAAAAAAAACCCTTTCCTGACCCCCCAAAGTATTGAAAAAAAAAATTTCCCAAAGAAATTTTTAATTTTAAACACCCCAAAACTGAAAAAAGTTTGGGGCACAATTACAGGGACACTTCCCGTTTTTGAAGTTTGGGTGATAAAGGATGGGATTGGAGGAGGGAGAGTGTGGATGGTGTTAGTGTTTAGAAGGGAAAACCCCTTCCATTAGGATTGAGGTGTCAAGGCATTTTCCCCTGGTTACTTCCCTTTTCTTTTAAAGGGCCCTAGGACCGCTTTAGATCACTGGACCTCTGTTTCCCCAACAAAATTTTGTCCATAGAGTTCTGTTCCTCCCCTTCCTTTACGATTTGTCTAAAATTGGGGGCCAAAAAATTGGGCATTGTTTTAGTCACAGCACAGCTTGGAAAAAGCTGTGTTAGGGTGATTTTTTCCATTAAAAGGGTTTTCAGTTCAACCCACTTTTTCAAAACATTTCCTTAATTTTGAAGTAGGCACAATGGATTCCACAACTGGCATAGGCGTCTCAGGGTTAGCCCCAAGCCCTTCAAAATCTTTCTTAATTTCTCTACTAATTCTCACCATTTTTATCACAGGGTTGGCAAAAGAAGCTTTCTTGGAGTCCATGGTGACTTACTTTGCAGGTGCAATCACTAAAAACGCTGTGATAATATGAAATGTTCCGATTGTATGTTTGGATGCAACCGCGGTGGCTGGCTTGTAAACACTGGCACCCACGGGACAAGTGAGGCACACTCAGGCCACACGTGGACGCATCTCGAACGGAACGAATCGTGTTAGTCGAGTTTTTTAGCACTAGTCGAGGCAAAATTTTTGCGTTAAAATGTATCACTAGTGGGATTTAACGTATTACAGTGGACCCCCGGTTAACAATATTTTTTCACTCCAGAAGTATGTTCAGGTGCCAGTACTGACCGAATTTGTTCCCATAAGAAATATTGTGAAGTAGATTAGTCCATTTCAGACCCCCAAACATACACGTACAAACGCACTTACATAAATACACTTACATAATTGGTCACATTCGGAGGTAATCGTTATGCGGGGGTCCACTGTACTGGCATTATGAGCCACCACTGATAACATGTCACTTGTGTCAAACCTAGTCGTGTCTGAGAAATGTAACACACACAGCAGGGGGATAAATCTGTTGGTGAGAATGAGATCACTGAACACCATGGTACACATATAGTAGTGATAAGTTGACTAGTACGATGCAATACAGCCTCTCCTCACATAGCGACTTACTCATTTACTGATCACTCAGAATTAAGACCAGCTCACCAACCAGTATGCAAACCTAAATACAGTGGACCCCCACCTTACGAATGCATCACGTTACGTTACATCTGCCATACGAAGCATTTGGATGCAAACATTTTGCCTCGCCTCACGTGATTCATCCGGGACGTGTCCCACGCGTGGCCTCAGCTGCCAGGCAGTGTGGTCGCATCTAAGCATACATTCGGTACATTTCATATTATCACAGTGTTTTTAGTGCTTGTAGCTGCAAAATAAGTCACCATGGACCCCAAGAAAGCTTCTAGTGCCAACCGTGTGGTAAAAAGAGTGAAAATTACTATGGAAATGAAGAAAGAGATAATAGCTAAGTACGAAAGTGGAGTGCGTGTCTCGGAGCTGGCCAGGTTGTATACCAAACCCCAATCAACCATCGCTACTATCTTGGCCAACAAAACGGCAGTCAAGGAAGCTGTTCTTGCAAAAGGTGCAAGTTTGTTTTTGAAACAGAGATCGCAAGTGATAGAAGATGTTGAGAGACTGTTATTGGTGTGGATAAACAAAAGACAGATAGCAGGAGATAGCATCTCTCAAGCAATCATATGTGAAAAGGCTAGGAAGTTGCATGAGGATTTAATTAGAAAAATGCTTGCAACTTGTGGTGATGTGAGTGAATTTAAGGCCAGCAAAGGTTGGTTTGAGAGATTTAAGAATCATAGTGGCATGCATATGTGATAAGGATGGTGAGGCTGCCAGTTCGGACCAAAAAGCGGCTGAAAAATATGTGAAGGAATTCAAGGAGTACATAGATAGTGAAGAATTGAAACCTGAACAAGTGTTTAATTTCGACGAAATAGGCCTGTTTTGGAAGAAAATGCCAAGCAGGACCTACATTACTCAGGAGGAAAAGGCACTCCCAGGACATAAGCCTATGAAAGACAGGCTTACTCTTCTGATGTGTGCTAATGCTAGTGGTGATTGCAAAGTGAAGCCTTTATTGGTGTATCACTGAAATTCCCAGAACGTTCTGGCAAAACAGTGAAATCAAGGCTAATTTGTGTGTGCTGTGGAGGGCACACAGTAAGGCATGGGTCACTAGGGACTTTTTCTATGACTGGTTACACCATGCATTTGCCCCCAATGTGAAAAATTAACTAATGGAAAAGAAATTGGATCTTAAGTGCCTCCTGGTATTAGACAATGCTCCTGGTCATCCTTCAGACTTGGCAGTGCGACTTTCTGGGGACATGAGCTTCATTAAGGTCACATGTTTGCCTCCTAATGCCACTCTTCTCCTGCAGCCCATGTACCAGCAGGTCATTTCAAACTTCAAAAAACTCTACACAAAAGCTATGTTTCAAAAGTGCTTTGAAGTGACCTCAGACACTCGATTGACTTTAAGAGAGTTTTAGAAAGATCACTTTAGCATCCTCAGTTGTGTAAACCTTATAGGTAAGGCTTGGGAGGGAGTGACTAAGAGGACCTTGAAGTCTGCTTCGAAAAAACTGTGGCCACAATGTGTAGCAGAAAGGGACTTTGAAGGGTTTGAGGCTAACCCTGAGAAACATACGCCAGTTGTGGAATCCACTGTGGCACTGGGGAATTCCTTGGGGTTGGAGGTTAGTGGGGAGGATGTAGAAGAGTTGGTGGAGGAGGACAATGAAGAACTAACCACTGAAGAGCTGCAAGATCATCTTCACAGCAAGAGGCCATACCTGAGGAAACTGCTTCAGAGGAGGGGAGAGAGAAATTGAGGAAGTTGCCTACTTCAAAGATTAAGGAAATGTGTGCAAAGTGGGCTGAACTGCAAACCTTTGCAAATGAAAATCAACCTGACACAACTACTGCAAGCCGTGTTGGCAACCTGTACAATGACAATGTCATGGCCCAATTAAGGAAAGTCTTAAAGGAACGGGAGGTACAGAGCTCTATGGACAGATTTGTTGTGTGACAGAGGTCCGGTGACTCTCAAGCTGGTCCTAGTGGCATTAAAAGAAGAAGGGAAGTAACCCCGGAAAAGGACTTGCTACCTCAAGTCCTAATGGAAGGGGATTCCCCTTCTAAACAATAACAACTTCCACACTTTCCCCTCCTCCCATCCCATCAATGATCACCAGATCTTCAATAAAGGTAAGTGTCATGTATTCTATTCTTAGGAGTAGTAATTGTGCTTGTCTTCTTCAGTTTGTGTGTATTAAAATTAATATTTAATGTGGTAAAAAAATTTTTTTTTCATACTTTGGGGTGTCAGGAACGGATTAGTTTGATTTCCATTATTTCTTAGGGAAAATTAATTCGCCTTACGATAATTTCGGCGAGTGTCCACTGTAATGTATATTAGAGCCAATTTTCTCTAAACTGTTTATTACAGTATACAGTAAACAACTGTATAAACATTTAACCCTATGAGGGTCGAGACCGTCGATCCTGAACTCCCACTCAGAGTTGAAAAATTAAAAAAAAAAAAATACATATATGTACATATATATACACCTACCATCCGACTTATGATCGAGTTCAGTTCCGAGAAACCAGTCGTAAGTCGAACTTTACTACTGAATATCAACAAAACATTGTTGTAATGACTTTATTTTATTGTTTTATTTTGGTATTTCATGTTTTACTTTTATTTATTTATTTATTTACAATTTGAGCACACATACAGAGGTACAAAAAAATACAGATAAGAGCAGCATGCCAAAGCCACTTATACTATGCATAGCATTATGGGCTGGCTTAAAATTAACTTAAGATTAACTAAGAAATGATGAAATCAGTGATAAAACATTAATGTAAACAGATTACTATAAAGCACAAGTGAGTATTACAAAGACAGGTCATATGGTTGCATGCATTGTTGTACACTCAGTCATATGGAGTATTCTGTTAGGTAGTGTATTTAAAAAATAATAAAGTTAGATTGGGTTTTAGGTTTAACATTTATGTGATATAATTGTGAGAAACATTTAAGATATACAATTTATAAGGTTCAGTTATTCAGTATTTATTTGGTTTTGGTGAGTAAGTGATCTTTGAGAAGAGACTTGAATTTATAAAACAGGTAGTGTTTCTTTATATTTACAGGTAATGAATTCCAGATTTTAGGGCCTTTTATGTGCATTGAGTTTTTGCATAGTGTGAGATGGACACGAGGAACATCAAAGAGTGATCTGTGCCTTGGTTATGGTCATGTGTTCTGTTGAGGTTGGCAAGGAGATGTTTGAGGGGGGTGTTAATATCAGAGTTAAGTGTTCTAATGTATGTAATAGGTGCAGTAATAAGTAATGGATGTTTTGTATGGTGAGTAGGTTTAGTGTATTGAATATTGTGGAGTGTGCTGCCTGTAGTGAGAATTTGTTATCATTCTAACTGCAGCCTTTTGTTGGGTAATTAGTGGTCTGATATGGTTAACTGTTGTTGAGCCCCATGCACAAATTCCATAGGTGAGATAGGGGTAAATAAGAGAGTGATATAGGGCCAGGAGGGCTGACTGTGGAGCATAGTACCGTATCTTAGATAGTATGCCTACAGTCTTGGAAATTTTCTTAGAAATCTGTTGTATATGTGTATGAAATTTGAGTCTATTATCAAGGTGGATTCCTAAGAATTTTCCCTCTGTTAGCTTTGTGATAGGTGATCCATTTATCATTATGTTAAGAGGGACATCTGTAGCTCTGTTACCAAACTGAATGAAGTAGGTTTTGTCAATGTTTAGTGTAAGTTTGTTAGTCCTCATCCAGGTAGATATTTTCTGTAATTCGGTATTTACAGTATTGGCTAGCGTGACTGGGCTCGGGTGGGAGAAGACGTATGTAGTGTCATCTGCAAATAGTGTGGGTTTGAGTAATTGCGAAGCATTTGGTAGGTCATTTATGTATAGGAGAAAGAGAAGAGGGCCAAGGACACTTCCCTGTGGGACACCAACTGTAATTGGTTGTGCAGAAGAGTTTGCCCCATATTGGCTTCTGTTGCTGAGGTATGACTTGAGGTAGTTGAGGGAGTGCCCTCTTATACCATAGTGTGACAATTTTACGTGGAGCAAGTCATGGTCAACTGTATCAAAAGCTTTACGTAAGTCAATGAAGATCCCCAGTGGGACTTCTTTTTTCTCTATTGCAGTGTATATATGTTCTAGCATGTGTATAATAGCATCATTAGTATTTTTATTAGGCCTGAATCCAAATTGGCAGGGGTTGAGTATGTTTTGGGAGATAAGGTAGGAGTAGATTCGTTTATGAATTAATTTTTCGAAGATTTTGAGAGAGTGTAAGTTGGATATTGGCCTATAGTTATTCAACCTGTTTGGTCTCCTCCTTTGTGATCGGGGTGACGCTTGCTATTTTGAGTACTGTAGGGAAGGTGGAGGATTCAATGGATTTGTTAAAGAGTGTTGCAATGATTGGTGATAGCACTTGTGACACTTTTTTGTATATAAAGGGTGGTAAGGTATTTAAATCTCCTGCCTTGTTTTTAGTGCGTTGATAATAAGGAGACTTCGTATGGGTTAGTCGGAGCTAGGAACAGTGTGTTCGGGTAGTTGCCGGTGAGGTAGTCATTTGGTGGGTATCTGAGCTTGGGATTTTATTGGCAAGGTTTTGTCCTATAGTGGAGAAGAAATCATTGAGTCTGTTTGCTGTTTCTGTTGGTGGGAGTTGGGGTTCATCTGATTTTGCTAATTTTATTTCGCTATTTCGTGTATCTTTTTTGTTCCTAGAATTTCTGATAGGGTTTTCCAGGTCTTTTTTATATCACCTCGTAAGTTGGATAATCTGTTCTCATAATACAATTTTTTTGCCCTTCTTATCAGGCTGGTTAGGATTGACGAGTAACGTTTTGTTTGGTCTCTGGTTATGTGACCCATTCTGTACTGTTTTTCATATTGGTGTTTTGTATTTATGGATTTGAGAATGCTGGGTGTTAGCCAGGACTCTTCAGTCTCTTAGCTGTCATCTGTTAGTTTTTTTAGGGCAGTGCTTGTTATAGAGGTATTGGGTCTTTTTTATAAAATTATTAATACATTCGTCAATATCTGTATAGATTTCTAGCTCAGTGTGCCAGTCAATGTTTGCTACTGCTGTGTGAAGTTATTAATGGCTGCCTCATTGTGAAGTCTGAAGATGACTTTAGTATGTCTTGGGGTAGTTTACCAAGAGTTGTTATGAGGAAAGTAGGGTAGTGGTCTGTGGTATTATCTGTAATTATGCCTGATTTTAAAGGGATATGGTGTTGGTCCAGATGTGGTCAAGTAGGAAACACTAGCTCCCTGTAACTCTTGTAGGTTTTGTTACTGTTGGTAGCAACATACAGTTACTCATTGTGTTTGTGAATTCAGTAACATGTGGGTCCTGGTCTTGCAGGAGATTTATATTGAAGTCACCTGAGAGTAGTAAGTGATCTTTGTTCATGCGTGCATCAGTTATCATACTTCCTAGGTTTTGACTAAATTGACTAATGTTTGACTGTGGAACTCTGTAGATGTGTATCAATGTGAGAGGTTTTTGTAGGTATTTGGATTTGAATTTGGCTATTATATATTCCCCATGTTCATCCCTTGTGCAAGTATTAGTGATACATTCTAGTTGGTCTGAGTAGTATATGGCTGTGCCACCCCCTTGTTGGTCTGGCCTACAGTTGTGTATGGCTGTGTAGCCAGGAATGGCATAGACATCTGTACTATCAGGCTTTAGCCAGGTTTCAGTTAGTTTAATGATGGACATATTGGCATGTAAGGAATTTAGTAATGCTATGAGGGCATCGTAATGCTTGCTTAAATATCTGATATTGTAGTTAAAGATAGTTATGTTGTTGTTGGCACTGAGAAGTGCCTTTGATTGTTCTGCAGTGTAGTAATTACAGTAACTGTTTGATTCATTAAGTCATTAAATAAGAGGTTGGTATCAGGATCAATGCTTGTAATCATAATTTGTAGTGAATCTATAGTTTAGAATTAAGTATAAAACAAAGTAAATAGTCTTAAGCTAAAAAATAGCACCTGAATTATTTAACAAATGTAAAATAATGAGCTAAGGTAGTTTTTTTTTTTTTTTAAGCTAAAATAAAGGAGACAATATAAAGGGACTAATACAAATAAAGTGATGATCAAATAATGGAGCTTGGAATATGATAGTAGGTAGTACATAAAGGTAATTCTTAAAGTTAGAATTATAGTATAAAATTATAATATAAAAGGGACTAATATAAGTTTGTGGTGAACAATAAAGTGGTAATCAAATAGATGAGCTTTGGAATATAATGGCAAAATTGTGAACTTATTCTACTTAGGCACCTGAGAATAGCACCTTGATTTTTTAAACAATTGTGAATATATAAACTAGGGTAGTTATATAAAGCTAAAATAAAGGAGAAAATATAATAAGGGACTAAAATTAAGTAATGGTAAACAAAGTTAAATGGACAGATGGTCACTATGAAATAATATTGGTTTAGGAGTAAGATCTGATTTGTAATATTAAATAAATTGAGCAGTTTATTGCACAATAAAAAGTAAAAAAAAAAAAAGAGGTAGTTGGTACTAAGCTAGCAAAAGATAGTTTGGTACTTGCAAAAAAGTAATTGAATATACACTAATTGCATACACAATGAAAAGTGACTAAAAAAACAAGTAGTGATAAACAAAATTAAGTGGACAGGTAAGAATAATGAATATTATTAATTTGGAGTAAATTTGACTTGTAATTTAAAATTATGAGCAATTAATAGCAGTAAGAAAGAAGTATAGAGTATTGGAGGTAGTTGGCATTAGCTAGTGATGAAAAATAATAAAATAATAATGCACAATATAATAGTAACGTACACTATATGCACCACACGTATATATGTATTAAGGACACTTATCTAATCTGTTACAGAAATGTCAGCTTTCTAAGGAAGGTAGAGAAATCATGTTCGTTTGAGATGGTATAAATTTTTGTCCTGTTGATGTTTTCCTTACTAGTATTTTCCCATCTCGCGTGAAACACTGATGTATTTTGTTTTCCTGTTTAAGTTTTCTCAGCCTGAACAGAAGGTTTTGACGTTTTTTTTGTTAGACACTCATTTATGTAACACCCATTTTTCATTGTAATTGCTGATTTAATTAGGTCCTTTCTTTTATCGTATGAATGAAGTCGGATCATTATACTGTGTTTACTTTCCTGGTTTTCCTGGCAAACGTGTTTCTTTGATTTCATTGTTTTGCACGATGACTTGTACGTGGTTCTGTATTATCCTGATAGCAGTTTCTTTGCACTGTGCTTGTGTTATGTCACTAGGAATGTGTGGACTGTTTATTATAACTGCATCAGACAACTTATCTTGTTCAGTTTTTGTCGTCTTGGAAATCAAGGTATTCATTTAGTCGAGTGTGCATGTCCTGATTCCAGTCCTGATTGCTTCTTCAACCTTCATATTTATTGTTGTTATTTGCTCAGTGTGACTGGCTATAGCTGCTTTTAGAGTATTTTCTGTGTCAACACTTCCCGATGTAATCTTCTCTTCAAGGTTTTGGATCTTGTTCTCGAGGTTGGTTATCTTGGATTCTCGTCGCTCGAGTGTTGCTTTGATATCTTTGATTTCATTTTCTAGAGCAACGATGTAGTCCTTGATATTGTCAGGAATAATCATACCTGAGTTATCATGGGTGAATCCTTTGAAGGGAGTGGAGTTGGAGGGGGAGTCAGCCATGTTTGTTGTTGTTGTTCCCTGGGTGGCGGTGGTGAGGGGGGTTGATGATACACCGGCGTCCTGCTGGGTAGACAAGTTGAGTTCTAGGGTCCTTGCTGTTATTCTTTACTTTTTATGTTGTTAGTACTGTATTTTATACTGTAAGGTTTAGGATAAACACTGTACAAAACAAATAGTTGTTTATTTCCCAGAAATTTGGCATAAAAAACACGGTCGTAAGTCGAGTGGTCGTAAGTCGAGCAGGTCGTAAGTCGGATGGTAGGTGTATTATGAAATGATAGAGAATCTTTTCCCAATGGTAATGACACCAAAAGTATGAAATTTGATAGAAAACTTAGGGAATTATGCTCTCGCGAAGTTAGAGGTCTCGATATTTACCCCAGCGATTTCGCCCACTTTGAGCCCTATTTTCAGCCAATTCCAATGTTTCAGTCGACTAAAATCATAGCTGTTTCACTAGAACTCCATTTGTTCTATCAACTGAGTACAAGAAACTGCCCGTTTACTGATATCAACTACCCATTAAAGTCAGAAATTGGCAATTTGGCCAATTTCACACAAATTTCAAAAGATGCCAATTTCAAAATAGGGTCCAGAATAAACAAGACAGACATTCCTGGCACTAAAATAACATTTTTCTCTGTTCATTAGTTATGTCTCCAGGCCTCTCTTATATTACTCTTGCCTTCCATTTTGAAATTTTATTCGCACAAAAAAAAAAATAGAAGATTTACTTTTATGCAGACTACTGCATTATTGTAAAAATGGTATAAATAATATCAGCGCACTTGTGAAAGAATGTTAGATTCACCAGTTGACATGTATTGGACACTTGGCGTGATTTGTCTACTCTTGAACTTTGGGAACAATCGAATATTTCCACTATTTTGAGCTCAGTTTCAAGGTACTTTTCATCATGAAACCAAACAAAATCATCTCTATTTCTGTAATATAGCATCCATTCTGTCAAACGAGACCAAGAAAACAAGACTACAGCCATAAATGTCATACAAAAATACACTGCAAAGTCGCTGTTTTAAACCAAAAACATGATTGGAGTTTTTTCCTCATGCACTGTGTGCTGCAGGATTTTTTTTATACTGCGCATACTGACCACGCAGACCCATTCTTTCATATGTAGGCCTACCAGCTTTCTTCCACCAGATTTGAAGGTGCTAGAATTTAGGCGTATAAGTACATGACTGACCCTGGCTGTTAGGATACACATGTACATAACCGACCCTCAAAGGGTTAAAAATATACAAGAAATGTTGTAAATGGTGCAAAGGTGACATTAACCCATTCAGGGTCCAAGGCCAAAATCTGAAGGGGTGCCTCAGTGTCCAAGAAATTTTGAAAAAAAAAAAAATTGTTGTTCTTACAGAATTAAAGATAATATTTTTGTGAAGGTAATAAAACAAAAACAAAAAATTTTCTGATCAGTACTTACTGAGATACAGCGGTGGAAAGTTGACCCAAAATGACTAGGTGGTGGCAACATCAGCGACTTCCGCAGAATTGCATTTTTTTATTTTACGTTTTTTATACTTTTTCTTTTTTCTATTTTTTTCTTTTTTTTTTAGTAACATTTGTGGCCTGTGAGACCAATTTAATGTTTATTGTATAAGTGTACACTCATTGTATTCAACACAATAACTGCACTAATTTGTTTATCATTATATTGCTTACAAAACTTGTTTACAAGTTTATTGTAAACAAAATGATGAAAATATTAGTATGGTTATTGTGTTGAATACAATGGTACCATACAGTACAATGGTGCCATAGGGTGCAGTGGTACCATAGGGTGCAGTGGTATGATATGGTAGAGTGGTACTATATGGTACAATGGCACCATATGATACAATGGTACCACATGGTAGAATATGGCACCATTTGGTACAATGGTACCATATGATACAGTAGTACCATATGGTGCAATGGTACCATATGGTGCAATGTACCATATGGTACATTGTACCATATATTACAATGATACCATATGGTTCATTGTACCATATGGTTCATTGTACCATATGGTACATTGTACCATATGGTACTATATGGTACTGTTTTATTCAGCACAATAAACACACTAATATTTTCATCATTATTTCGTTTACAGTAATTGTTTACAACAAAAATATGCAAAAATGTTGTATACAGTGGACCCCCGGTATTCGTTATTAATCTTTTCCTGAGAGCTCATCGAATACCGATAATATCGAAAACCGAATCAATTTTCCTCATAAGAAATAATGAAAATCAAATTAATCCGTGCAAGACACCCAAAAGTATGAAAAAAAAAATTTTACTACATGAAATATTAAGTTTAATGCACTAGAATAATTACAATAACAATAAAATAATTGACACTTACCTTTAATGAAGATCTGGTGATGATTGATGGGATGGAAGGAGGGGAGAGGTGTTAGTGTTTAGAAGGGGAATCCCCTTCCATTAGGACTGAGGTAGCAAGTCCTTTTCCAGGGTTACTTCCTTTCTTCTTTTAATGCCACTAGGACCAGCTTGAGAGTCACTGGACCTCTGTCGCACAAGAAATCTGTTCCATAGAGCCTGTACCCCCGTTCCTTTACGATTTGTCTAAAATGGGCCACAACATTGCCATTGTAATAGCTGTGTTAGGGTGATTTTCATCCATAAAGGTTTGCACTTCAACCCACTGTGCACACATTTCCTTAATTTTTGAAGTAGGCACAATGTATTCCACAACTGGTATAGGCTTCTCAAGGTTAGCCCCAAACCCTTCAAAATCTTTCTTAATTTCCATACTAATTCTCACCCTTTTTACCACAGGGTTGGCACTAGAAGCTTTCTTGGGGCCCATGGTGACTTACTTTGCAGAAACAAGCACCAAACACAGTGATAATATGGATAATATGGAATGTACCGAATGTATCCTTAGATGCGCGCACACTGGCTGGCTTGTAAACATTGGCACACAAGGGGCAGTTCAGGCCACATGTGGACAGGTCTCATACGAATCGTATCGAATACCAGGTTTTCAATCGAATACCGAGGAAAATTTTTTGTGATATAATGCATCGAATACTGGATTTATCGAATACCGATGCCATCGAATACCGGGGGTCCACTGTATTAGTAATGTTCTATTATACATTTACAAATGTACAGCCACTCAACATGTTACTTGAGGTGGATGACAAAGCACTTTGTCTTGGAAACTGCTGAGTCAGTGACTTGCGTTGCCACTCAGTCTTGGCTGGTGCCTTGTGGCATCAACATCTCCAACTGACCATATGGTACATTGTACTATATGGTACCATACAGTACAGGGCACCATATGGTGCAGGGTACCATATGGTATAATGTACCATATGGTACAATGTCCTATATGGTACATTGTACCATATGGTACCATTGTACCATATAATACAATTGTATGACATGGCACCATTGTACCATATGGTACCATTGTATCATATGGTTCAAAACCATAGAATTCCTCTTCAGATCCACTTCCATCAGTTTTAGAACTGTAAGTTGTGAAGAGGAGAGTCCGAATTAGCCATGAGAGTGAGTGGGGAGTGAGAGCTTCCTTGCCGCCAGGCATGATGAACAAAGCTACTTTGGTGGTGTTCCCTACAATGCTGTGCAGGCGTCCAGATTTTTTGTAGGCTTACCAGCCTTCTTGCGCTAAATTTGACACCACTAGAATTTTGGCGTAGATCTACGGTTTGGGCCCTCCCTGTCAGGCCATAGATCTACGGCACGGACCCTGAAAGGGTTAAAAAAAATATCTAACCCACTACCAGTATAGTATGCTCCTTGCTTAACAACCAGTTCACTTACCAACCTACTCTTAGGAATGGAACCCTGTCATTAAGTGAGGAGAGGCTGTATTGTGCTTATACACATGGAATAAGCATTACTGTTGCAAAGAAGAGATACATCTCAGCCACAGTTGTGTTTTTCCACTTGTGCATCCATGATCATGGTGAAACTGACGTGTTTGCCATTGTATATTGGGGGTATCTGTTGGCTTCCTTCACTGTCATTTGCATTAGGAGTTCATTGAAATTCACTTCAAAGAATTCAAGTTCAACAGCATTATTGCCAAGGCTGCAGTTTATTTAGATTCTACTGTGTGTTGCCACATTGATGGGGATTGGGTACAAAATATGCTTCTACCTGTCACCTACTATACCTTCTATACCTACCAACCACCACCAGATCTGGTCTGGTGGTGGTTGCTGGAAATGTGTGACTGGTTGTGGTGGTGGTGATAGAGGTGGTTGTATGTGGATGGTGGATGTGGCCTGGGATCATTGGGGGTGTTGGGTATGGCTCCTAACCTGGGCTGGCACTAGTGTTGCCCATCTCTTTGTCCCACCATCCACTGCTACATATGTCACTGGCATTGTCTATAGTCCACTATCCATACCACTGAAAGCATCATCACCTCCATTATCACTATCTGTCACTAGTTTGGATCATGTGATGTACTTCATCCCTTGAGGATAGCAAAAGGGACAGTACCAGACTGTACATCACAGTATATGTTGATACTTAAAAGGCAAATAATTATCATCATTGCTAGGAAATCGAAGTCCATGCCACTGTCATCATTTCCTTTAACATCTGTGCCCAAACCACAGGAGAATATGAGCTTTCACCTATGGTGTGGGTGCGTTCTCAACCCACTGAGCCCAGAGGTGGATGGCTGTGGGTCATTTGGATTTTCAGCATCATTTCCATTATCATGAGTATTACTTTAGGTTGCTAAACATTCGAACCCATAGAATTCATCTTTGGATCTGATATCCTCATTGGTGGAGCCATCACTAGAGATAATACACATTGAATTCACCTGGGAGTGAAGGCTTTGTATCCTGGCAGCATGGTGAACAATGGCATAATTAGATGGTGCTCCCACAATGCACTGAAGTGACCCCAGTTTTTTTTTGTATACTATGCACATTGATGGCACAAATTTGTTCTCTCCTATCTAGGCCTCTCCCTCCAAATTTGAGGCCACTGGAATTTATGGGTAGGTCTACATAAGCAACACCGGCATCAGTAATGGAGATCTTTGTAATAGACAGAGAAAAATTTAATGTACTATGTTTTGAGAGTAAATATGATGTATTTATGCAGCTTTATTATGTATTAAATAATGGAAACTAATGACATTTCAGGGGAAGTTAACATCCCAGGAGACAAAGTGCTTGTGGCCAGGGGTGGAGCAGGAGGCTCTTCTGTCAATCAGTTCTGTGGGCAGCAAGGCCAGGTTGGTACCAGTTCCTACACTACCTTTTCTCTTCATATTGATTTTCAAGGAGGTTGCCATTTGTGTGATCTACTGTACTTGTACATACTTGACAACTGTGGAAGTAGCAAAAACTCAAAATTTATCATGGGTCCATCACTCAGATGAAGAAAATTGGTTCTACCATTCCCTTCCTAAGGCCAAACTTACAGCAATTACACCCTGTTCTCTAGTTCCCATGCATTGTATGATTCTTTCTGGTTTAGTGCTTCCATAAAAATAATAATAGGAACTGGAATGGTATAAAAATACTGAAAAGGTTAACTAAATGGCACTTAGATGCAGTGGATATCTTTAATTAACACCTTTAATTGGCCATCTCATAGAACTATGTCATTGAGGCTAGGCTCCCTCACATAGCTCTTCATCATGAACTCAGCTCACTCAGAAAGCTTTGAGTGATAAATTTTGGACTAAATATGACAGAATGGGTCTGTGTGGTGAGTGTGCACGGTATAAAAAATCCTACCCACACAGTGCATGATTTCTTCTTCTTCAACATGTCGGCCATCTCCAACCAAGGCAGGGTAATCCATAAAGAAAGAAACACTTTCACCATCATTTACACTTAATCTCTGTCTTTATAGAGGCACTCAGGTACGGCAGTTTAGATGGCACTACAAGCAGCCAAACTCTGTGTACATGGTTTAAAATAGCAACTTTGAGGTGTTTCCTCAGATGGTTTTTATGGTTTTATTGGCTATATCTTAGTATGAATTGATAGAATATAAGACATGCTACATGCAACATGTGCCTATTACATACATAGAACAATACATTCAAACATATACCCTCCACTCATACTTCTCCTCACCAACCTTAACAGGACACACGACCATAACACAAGGCACAGATCTCTTTTTGATGTACCCCATGTCCATATCACACTGTGTAAAAACTCTATGTACATAAAGGGCCCCAAAATTTGGAATTCCTTACCAGAAAATATTAAAGTAACCCGGTCTGAAAATCAATTTAAGACTCTTATCAAAAGCCACTTAATTACCCTAGACTAAATGCTCAATACTCAATATTCCCATAATATAATTTCAGTATTTACTGTTGAACCTATTGTCCATTGTCGATAGGAATATATTACTGTAATTGAATCATGTTTCACAAAAAAGCTTTTTTGAATATATGAATATATCCTTTGGTTTATATAAATTAGATTCACTTATACAGAACAGAACAGAGGACTCACAGGTAAGAACCCCTAGGGGCAAGGGGGAAGTGGGGACAGGACGAAGAATAGACGGTGAGAGGAATGTCTTGAGTCAAAGAGAGAAGAGTCAGGACTAGACCCAACTGCTAAGCCTTGGCAGCAGACATGAACACTCAGATCGCTATAGGAGAACACTCAGATCGCTGGGAGCTGGCTGCATCTTGTGGACTTGATGCTGATTGGCAGCTGGCAGAAGCTAGGAGGCAAGGGTATGGGAGGCCGCTTCTTGATTGTCGAGGTATTGTTGAAGTGAAAGTTAGGAGTTACTTCACATCTTCAGTGGTGGAGGCATTTTTAATGTTGTTAAGTTGTGAGTAGGAGACGATGAGTAGTGTTGTGAACTTGGTTTGAAAGGCTGGGTCGGCGTGTATCAGGCCCAAGGTCTCGATGAGTGAGGGGAAGGAGCAGTGGGGGTTCCTGTACGATTAGTAAACTTCACTCTTCTGTCATATTTATTCTTGTTCAAATTGTCAACATTTGTGGTGGGCTTTCAGTCAGGAGTTGTATAAAAAGTTATGTCTTTCCAGTGGAGGTAGGAATCAGGGTGGCGGTCTTCTGTAGCTATGCGTCTAGTGATGGCTGGTGAAGTTTTAGCTTTCTTCTTTGGTGGTTGAAGCATAGGAAGTGTGGACAATGTCGGTGTCTCAGCTGCAGAGTGGAGAGGAGACTGATGGAATCGCAGCTTCTGATTGGTCCATTGGTGTACTGGTGAGTGGAGGCACAGGTGAATGTTGATTGGTGGATGCAGAAGAGCAGTCGGTATCTTCAAGTAACAATTCCTGCAAGTCATCTGGCGCTTCAAAACTGACGACCTTCGGATTATCTTCAAAATATCACTGAGGTGGACTGGCTGGAAGGTGAATGATGGCATGTTGTTGAGTGCAAGAAGTTCATTAATAGTCGTGTTGAAGGAGCCAGGTTTCGCAGTATTTTGCATGTGAGCAAACATCATGCAATGATAGACTTTTGTAGAGATATAGTCGGGTAGAGGAGAGGTAGTGAGAGGTGGCAGTGGCAACTGCTGAGTGGCTTGTAAAATCTTGGAGGTTGTTGACTGAATCTGCAATTGCAGCATAAGTAGGGGAGTTTCCAGATGACCTCTTAATGTCTTCCTTTAGCTTCTTAGAAAGGACATCCTTTTGAACTGGACATTTAGCTGCAAGAGTATGGTGGTCACTCTTACAGTTGATGCAGGTGGGAGCAGCAGTAGAAGTGCAGGAACGAAAGTCGTGATCTTCAGACCCACAGGTGGAACGTATCTTCTTGTTCTTCACATGGCAGTTGGCAGTAACATGTCCAACAAGGTGTTATGTGTGTGAAGCATTCAGGTTCATTTTGTTGAGGGTTGATAAAGTAGTAAGAGACGGCCAGGCCATCAGACAGTGCTCTGGTCATCATGGTGACGTCCAGAAATGTGATTGTAAGCATCGAGGAAGCTTTTGGGGATCTTCACAACGGAGTCAGTCCGGGCCCAAGTGTTGAGGTCTTCAAGTGATGACTTAATTTCCTCAATAGACATGTTCGTAATCAGCCTATCAAGGCGTTTCATGAACACAGACCGTTTAACTAGTATGTAAGGTGAGGTGGAGATGGTAAAGCCACGGTCTTGTAAGGTCTACATTGCAGTAAGTGTGAGTACAGTTGACCGTCATTTAACACGGTAGTTATGTTCCTGAAAACACCATATTAGGTAAAAACCCATGTGAGATGAACTGAAGAACTTACGGGAAAAATATGGGTTACGTTTCCTGAGCACCCTAAAAAAAGCCAAACAACTTTTTTTAGGCCTCCACATCTTACAAAAATAAAAGTGAATATGTGATTGTAGTTCATTGTTGTGACGTATTATGTTGTTTTTACTGCTTAAGACTACAAATGTAACAGAAATAATAGTATTTCTTACCTTAAATTGTGGGTGCTGGTGTTTGTGGATGATTGTGAAGAGAGTGTTATGCTGTGGCCCTACTGGCTGAGGTGGGAAAAGTAGAGGTTCTGGTTTGTACTGGAGTGTCTAACTTTAAGTCATTCAGTAAGTCAGTCAAGTCATTCAGTAAGTCAATCAAGTCATTCAGTAAGTCAATCAAGTCATTCAGTAAGTCAGTAAAGTGATTCAGTAAGTCAGTCAAGTCATTCAGTAAGTCAGTCAAGTGATTTAATAGTCAATTGATTCATTAAGTCAGTCAAGTGATTTAATAGTCAATTGATTCATTAAGTCAGTCAAGTCATTCAGTCATTCAGTAAGTCTCAATCGTTCAGTAACTCAAGTCATTCAGTAAGTCAGTCAAGTCGTTCAGTAAGTCAGTCAAGTCATTCAGTCAGTCAAATCGTTCACTAATTCACTCAAGTCATTCAGTAAGTCAGTCAAGTCATTCGGTAAGTCAGTCAAGTCATTCAGTAAGTCTCAATTCATTAAGTCAGCCAAGTCATTCAGTAAGTGAGTCAAGTCATTCGGTAAGCCAGTCAATTCATTCAGTAAGCCAGTCAAGTTGTTCAGTAAGTCAGTCAAGTCATTCAATAAGTCAGTCAAGTATTCAAAGTCAGTCAAATTATTCAGTAATCAAATCAGGTCATTCATAAGTCAGTCAAGTTACTCAGTAAATCAGTCAATTCATTTAGAAGTCAGTCAATCATTCATAAA
>NC_069400.1:62623782-62654151 GCF_026875155.1 Cherax quadricarinatus | reverse complement strand
TTTTAAAATTTTTTTTCTTTTTTTCCTTTTGGGAAGGGAAAGAATCTTTCCCCCGTAGCCATGCGTGTCGTATGAGGCGACTAAAAATGCCGGGAGCAAGGGGCTAGTAACCCTTCTCCTGTATACAATTACTAAAAAAGAGAAGAAGAAAAACTTTATAAAAAGGTTGCTTAAATGTGCGTGGATGTAGTGCGGATGACAAGAAACAGATGATTGCTGATGTTATGAATGAAAAGAAGTTGGATGTCCTGGCCCTAAGCGAAACAAAGCTGAAGGGGGTAGGAGAGTTTCAGTGGGGGGAAATAAATGGGATTAAATCTGGAGTATCTGAGAGAGTTAGAGCAAAGGAAGGGGTAGCAGTAATGTTAAATGATCAGTTATGGAAGGAGAAAGAGAATATGAATGTGTAAATTCAAGAATTATGTGGATTAAAGTAAAGGTTGGATGCGAGAAGTGGGTCATAATAAGCGTGTATGCACCTGGAGAAGAGAGAATGCAGAGGAGAGAGAGAGATTTTGGGAGATGTTAAGTGAATGTATAGGAGCCTTTGAACCAAGTGAGAGAGTAATTGTGGTAGGGGACTTGAATGCTAAGTAGGAGAAAACTTTTAGAGAGGGTGTGGTAGGTAAGTTTGGGGTGCAGGTGTAAATGATAATGGGAGCCCTTTGATTGAACTTTGTATAGAAAGGGGTTTAGTTATAGGTAATACATATTTTAAGAAAAAGAGGATAAATAAGTATACACGATATGATGTAGGGCGAAATGACAGTAGTTTGTTGGATTATGTATTGGTAGATAAAAGACTGTTGAGTAGACTTCAGGATGTACATGTTTATAGAGGGGCCACAGATATATCAGATCACTTTCTAGTTTTTAGCTACACTGAGAGTAAAAGGTAGATGGGATACAAGGAGAATAGAAGCATCAGGGAAGAGAGAGGTAAAGGTTTATAAACTAAAAGAGGAGGCAGTTAGGGTAAGATATAAACAGCTATTGGAGGATAGATGGGCTAATGAGAGCATAGGCAATGGGTCGAAGAGGTATGGGGTAGTTTAAAAATGTAGTGTTAGAGTGTTCTGCAGAAGTTTGTGGTTACAGGAAAGTGGGTGCAGGAGGGAAGAGGAGCGATTGGTGGAATGATGATGTAAAGAGAGTAGTAAGGGAGAAAAAGTTAGCATATGAGAAGTTTTTACAAAGTAGAAGTGATGCAAGGAGGGAAGAGTATATGGAGAAAAAGAGAGAAGTTAAGAGAGTGGTGAAGCAATGTAAAAAGAGAGCAAATGAGAGAGTGGGTGAGATGTTATCAACAAATTTTGTTGAAAATAAGAAAAAGTTTTGGAGTGAGATTAACAAGTTAAGAAAGCCTAGAGAACAAATGGATTTGTCAGTTAAAAATAGGAGAGGAGAGTTATTAAATGGAGAGTTAGAGGTATTGGGAAGATGGAAGGAATATTTTGAGGAATTGTTAAATGTTGATGAAGATAGGGAAGCTGTGATTTCGTGTATAGGGCAAGGAGGAATAACATCTTGTAGGAGTGAGGAAGAGCCAGTTGTGAGTGTGGGGGAAGTTCGTGAGGCAGTAGGTAAAAATGAAAGGGGGTAAGGCAGCCGGGATTGATGGGATAAAGATAGAAATGTTAAAAGCAGGTGGGGATATAGTTTTGGAGTGGGTTGGTGCAATTATTTAATAAATGTATGGAAGAGGGTAAGGTACCTAGGGATTGGCAGAGAGCATGCATAGTTCCTTTGTATAAAGGCAAAGGGGATAAAAGAGAGTGCAAAAATTATAGGGGATAAGTCTGTTGAGTGTACCTGGTAAAGTGTATGGTAGAGTTATAATTGAAAGAATTAAGAGTAAGACGGAGAATAGGATAGCAGATGAACAAGGAGGCTTTAGGAAAGGTAGGGGGTGTGTGGACCAGGTGTTTACAGTGAAACAATAAGTGAACAGTATTTAGATAAGGCTAAAGAGGTCTTGTGGCATTTATGGATTTGGAAAAGGCGTATGACAGGGTGGATAGGGGGCAATGTGGCAGATGTTGCAAGGTATGGTTAGGAGGGGGTTATGAAAGCAGTGAAGAGTTTTTACGAGGTAGTGACTAAAGTTAGAGTATTGGGAAAAGGGGGAAATTTTTTTTCCCAAAAAAAGTAGGCCTTAGACAAGGATGTGTGAGTCACCGGGGGTTTTTTAATTATTTTAGAGGGGGTTGTAAGAGAATAAATCCCGAGGGTTTTGGAAAAGAGGCGTGGATTTAAAAAAAAAAATAAACACACAAAGTGGGAGTTGTCACGCTGCTCTTTGTGTTTCACGTGCTTTGGGAGATTTAAAGAGAAGTTGGGATTGGTGGATGAATTGGAAAGGGTTGCAAAAGAAAAAAATTTAAAGGTGAATACGGGAAAGGTAAGGTTATGGGGAAAACAAAAATTTAGGTGAGAAAGTTTTTGAATATCAATTGGGGAGAGATTGGGGGAGGTGAACGTATTCAGAATTTGGGAGTGGAGTGTCGCGGAGGGGTCTATAAAAGATGAGGTGAATCTAGAATTTTGAGGGAAAAAGAGTGAGTGGTGCACTTGGGAGTCTGGGAGAAAAAGAACTTTGTCCTTGGAGGAAAGGGGGGGGAAATGTATGAGGTATATTTTTACCAACGCTCTTTAGGGTGTGAAGGTGGGTGAGAATGTTGCAGCGAGGAGAAGGCTGGGGCAGTGGAGATGTCAGTCTGAGGGAATGTGTGGTGTAAATATAATGAGAGAATTCGTAGTTGGAAGTTAGGGGGAGGGGGGGAACCCCCCCCAAAACTTTTGTCCAGGGGGCTAGGAAGGGGGTTGTTGAGGGGGTTTCGGCATGTAGAGAAAGGGGGCGAAACAGAAGATTCAAGGTTACAGTCTGTAGTGGAAGGAAGGGGGGGGGTAGGGGTCGGCCTAGGAAGGGTTGGGGGGGGGGTAAAGGAGGGGTTTTTTGTGGAGGGGCTTGGACTTCCGCAGGCATGCGTGAGGTGTTTTATAGGAGTGATGGAGCAAATGGGTTTTTTAAAACTTGAGTGTGTGGGGTGGAGCAAAGTAACTTTTTTGAAGGGGTTGGAAAACCGGGAGGGCGGACTTGAGTTTCCCGGGGATGGGAATAACAGGCCCACTCTGAAGGAGGGGGGGTTAATGTTGCAGTTTTTTTTAAAAATGTAGTTTAAAACACCCTTCTGGCAAAACATGATGGAGTGAATGATGGTGAAAAATTTTTCTTTTTTGGGCCCCCTGCCCTTTGGGGGGAACGGCCGGGGTGATAATAAAAAAAAAAAAAAAAAAAAAAATTATATATATAATTTTTATATAAATATATTAAAATATATATATATAATTTTTTATTTTATTTTTTACATTATTATATATACATATATATAATATTTTATATATTTTTAATATATATATATATAATTTATAATATAAATATATTTTATTATATTTAAAAATTTTAATACACACCACAATAAAATCACAGTAAAAGGTGATTTTGAATAGCAAAACAACCCCTCTGAAAAAATTAGTGGTTGTTTTGCGTATTATATAACACACACACACACACACACACACACACACACAACACCACACACACCACACACACACACACACACACACACCACACCCCCACACACACACACGCAGCACAACACACGGCACACACACACAAAACATCACATAACACACACACACACACACAACACAACACACCACCCCACCACACACACACACCCCACCACACACACACACCAACACAACACACTCACACACACACACACACACACACACATATTACAATCATGGCACTTTTTTTAGAACTGCTTTCAGCTTGTGGGAATTCTTGAAACTGTGTATAACCAAAGGGTTTTACACTCCTCTCACAAAAAATGAGTGTCTCTGTTTTGTGGGGGGTTTTTTGGGGATGTCCCCAGACAAAAAACCTCTTTGAGCATTTTTTTGAGAGCATAGCAGGCAGTGGTATGGGGTAGTGATCACCCGGCCTCAGCGAGAGGGGAGTGTTGATACTCATGGGCAATGCATTGCAGTGTTGTTCCTTGGACTTGAAATTTTTTTTCTGATGATTTACAAACAAAATTCCCCATATTTTGGGTTTGTTCTTGGTCTTCAAATTTACATATTTAAGCATTCAGCAGGAAATGTCAAGAAAATGGAAAAAGAGTTTATTACCACTTTTAAAATTTTGCGAACACAAAGCCCCAATCGCATGTCACATTTGTCCCCAATCAATATTGAGGTTGTAATCCATTACAGCTGCAGGGTTTTTTCAAGGGTTCATTGGTCTCTTATCTGCTTGCCACTTGTCTACCATTTCATGTCGGTAACTGATGTCAACAGTGTGACATCACCGGGGTTTCCACCACTGAAATGCCATGATGTCATTGGCAGCAAAAAACCCGGCACCTCTACGGTGCCAGCGTCGAAACCCAGGATATGCTTTGATTTCCACGTACTGTGCCACACACATCTGTATGTTCACTTGAAAAATACTGGGGGAAGGGCTTGTGTAGCATAGTCGTATATAAAATAGCCCCTTTCCCAAAATATGGTTCCCTTTTTGTTCTAACCCCAAACCCGAGATACCCAGTAACTTCCCGGTATCTTGCAATGTTTTACTGCCCGTGTACACAATTATATCCAAAACCAGACCAGTTTTGCAATCACACAGTACAAATAACTTTATACCAAAGTGTTTCCTCTTGCTTGGTATGTACTGCTTGGATGAGAGTCTTCCTTTGAACAAAACCAAGACTCATCAATAACAAGCTTCCTAAAGGGATAAAAATACATACAGCACTTTTGTTTCAGTTACATAAACACATTTCTGATCTTATATAACCTGTCGCTTCTGTCAGGCCTTGTTTTGTCTGAAAAGTGTAGCATACGTAACAGTAGCACAAATCTATTCACTGGTATAATGTCACTGAAAGCTGGGGTTGAAATCAGGCAGTCTGTCGACCAGTATGTGTTGACAGTGTGCTTATACACATGTGGCATAAGCATTATTGTGGCAGAGTGTAGGCATGATCTTGGTGAAAGAATTGTGTTTGCCATGGTGTACGCAAAATATGTATTGCTTTCCCTGACAATAATGTCCATCAGGGGTTCATCGAAGAATAACTGAAAGCATTCCAGTTCAATGGCATTGTTCCCAAGTGTACATGATGGCCGTATTCCACTTTGTGTTTCATCAAAGTCATGGGGACTGGGAACAAACTCGTCACCTTGCTGCCAATCCCAGATGCGGTCAGCTGGTGTGTTCTGTATATTGAAACGTGGTTGTGGTTGTGCAGGTTGTGGTTGTTGATGTTGTAGGAGTGTGGGGTTGGGTGAGGCTGGTTGTGGTTGTGCAGAGTCAGCAGCATCGGTAGTAGCGTGACCCGCTGCTGGTGCCACATGACTCATGCTACCGTCACTATCACCACCACCACCTGCTGCCTCACTCACATCACTCATACCCATCGTAACAATATCATCATCTTCACTATCAGTTCGTGGTGTAGGGCCACGGGATGTCCTCCGAGATTTACTCCTTTCCCTTGGGACAGCATATGACACACTACCAGACCACATGCTATGTCGTATATACTGCCGCTTCACTGGGGAATATTCACCCTCTCTGTCGCAACTAGAACTGCTTTCAATAGCTTTGAAATCACTATCACTATCACTTTCACTGCTCACGTCTGAGTCTTGTACATGGGCAATAGTTTTCCTTTTCGTCCTGGTACAGGTGAATGTGACTGAGCTGGCCCAGCATCTGAGGTGGAAGGTCATGGGTCATCTGGGTTATCATCACTAATTACGTTATCCTGGGCACTGTTTTCAGTCACACCTGCTTAAAAACCATGGAATTCACTTTCACTGACACTTGGGAACAAAAGACCTCTAATCCGCCGGAGGAGTGAGGTACTTCTTACCTGAGGCATGGTAAAA
The DNA here is from genome assembly GCF_026875155.1 of Cherax quadricarinatus. Lineage (NCBI taxonomy): Eukaryota > Metazoa > Arthropoda > Malacostraca > Decapoda > Parastacidae > Cherax > Cherax quadricarinatus. Next base: position 62,648,187 of record NC_069400.1, on the reverse strand, counting down.
ATGGACTACCAAGATGGCATTCCCACAATGCACCATGGTCCCGATTTTTTTCACAGGGTGCCACCCCCACTCAGGCCCATTCTTCTATGTGGGCCTACCAGCCTTCCCCCGTTGTTTTGAAACCGTTAGAATTTTATGCGTATAATACGTCAAACATGTGGCTCGTAAGACGGTATTACAAAAAAAACATAAAGGGGTTTTTAATCAATTGGACTAACTTAATATTTACAGGAAATGCTATATTAGGAATTTCTAACCAAAAAACCTCTGTACCCAGCAAAATCACTAAGCTGACCCTAAGGCCCCGATGTGCGGGGTTTTAGTGATGGTCACCCTGTAAAATTTAAGTATTATAAGTACAGTAGATTTCAGTTAATATATGTTTTTTTTTTTTTATTATCACACGGGCCGTTCCACCGGGGCAGGGGGGGCCCGAAAAAAAAAAATTTTCACCATCTTTCACTCCTCACTGTTTGCCAAAAGGTGTTTACACTACAGTTTTTAAAACTGCAAACTTAAACCCCCCTTCAGAGTGCAGGCCCGTACTTCCATTCCAGGACTCAAGTCCGGCCTGGGTTTCCCTGAACCCCTTCTAAATTTTACTTTGCTCACACTAAAACGCACGTCAAGTTTAAAAACCTTTTGTTCCATTCCCCCTATCAAACCGCTCATCTCCCTGCGGAAGCCCAAAGGCCCCTCCCCCACAAAAACCTCCTTTACCCCTCCCCCCCAACCCTTTCCCTGGGCCCGACCCCACCCCCCCTTTCTTCCCTACAACTGTACATCTTGAATTCTTCTGTTTCGCTCCATTCTCTTACTGTCCAAAAACCCCCTCAAAAACCCCCTCAGCCCCCTGGACACGTTTTGGTAATCCCGCACCCTCCTAATTCCCAAATGAATTCTCTGCATTTATTCACACCACACATTGCCCTCAGCTGACATCTCACTGCCCCAGCTTCTCCCGCTGCAACTTTTAAACCCACGTTAAACCCCATATAAGAGCTTTGGTAAAAATATACTCTATCATTCCCCTCTTTCCCTCCAAGACAAGTTTTTTGTTCCACGACCCCAAAGTGCCCACTCATCTTTTTCCCTCATAATTCATGTTCCCCTATCTTTCATGGGACCCATCCGCTGACACGCCCACTCCCAAATATTGATACTTTTCCCCCTCCCCATACTCTCTCCCCAATCTGTATTCAATCTTTCATCCCCTTTTAATTTTTTGTTACCCTCATAACCTTACTCTTTCCTGTATTCACTTTAATTTTCTTCTTTGCACACCCTCCAATTTTCACCACCAAATCTCTGCAATTTTTTCAGAATCCCCAGAGCACGTGTCATCAGCAAAGAGCAGCTGTGACAACTCCACTTTGTGTGTGATTCTTTATTTTTTAAACCCCACCCTCTTGCAAGCCCCTCGATTTACTTCTCTTAAACCCCCATCTAAAAATATAAAAACAACCAGGGGGTGACATCCACATCCTTGTCTAAGGCCTATTTTAGGGGAAAAAAAATTTCCCCTCTTTCCTTTTACTCTAATTGACCTCACACCCTCGTAAAAAATCTCATGTTTTCGAAACCCTACCTCCTCCATACACTTGAACATCTGCCAATTCCCCCCCCTATCCCCCCTGTCATAGCCTTTTCCAAATCCATAAATGCCAAAAAGACCTCTTTACCCTTTATCAAAATACTGTTACTTTATGTTTCACTGTAAAACCTGGCCCACCCCCTCCCTTTCCTAAAGCCCCCTTGTTCATCTGCTATCCTATTCTCCCTTTTCCTTAATTCTTTCAAATTTTAAATTCCTCACTTTACAGGTACATCAACAGCTTTCCCCCCCTTTAAATTTTTTCACTCTCTTTTACCCTTTTCCCCTTTTTTCAAAGGGAAATATGCATGCTCTCTGCCAATCCCTAGGTACCTTTCCCTTTCCCTACATTTATTAAATAAAATTTCACCAACCCCTCCAAAAACTATATCCCCTGCTTTTAACATTTCTTCTTTACCCCTCAATCCGGCTGCCTTACCCCCCTTTTATTTTACCTATGCCTCACGAACTTCCCCCACACTCACAATGGTCTTTTCCCACTCTACAAGTGTTATTCCTCCTTGCCCTATACCGAAAACACGCTTCCGTATCTTTATCAAAATTTAACAATTTCCCAAAAAATTCCCCCATTTCCCAATACCTTAAAATCTCCATTTAAAAACTCTCCTCTCCTATTTTTACTGACAAATCATTTGTTCTTGGCTTTCTTAACTTTTTAATCCCCCCTCCAAAACTTTTTTTTTTTCAACAAAATTTTTTGATAACATCTCCCCCATCTTCATTTCTTTCTTTTTATTTTGTTCACCCTCTCTTAACCTCTCTCTTTTTCCCCAAATTTCTTTCCCCTTTGCAACTTCTACTTTTTTAAAAAACTTCTCATATGCAACTTTTTTCCCTTATACTCTCTTACATCATCATTCCCCAATCGCCCCTCTTCCCTCCTGCCCCCACTTTCCTGTAACCAAAAAACTTTGCTGAACACTCTAACATAATTTTTAAACCTCCCCCTTCCTCTTCGACCCCTTCCTATGCCCCCATTCCCCCATCTATCCCCCAATAGTGTTTATATCTTCCCCCTAATGCCTCCTCTTTTATTTTAAAAAAACCTTCACTTCTCTTTTCCCCGTGCTTCTATTCCCCTTTGCCCCTTACCTTTTACTCTCAGTGTAGCTAAACTAGAAAGTGATCGATATATCTGTGGCCCCCCTATAAAATGTTTCATCTGAAGTTACTTCAGTTTTTTTTCTACCAATACTAATCCAACAAACTACTATCATTTCCCTACTTTTATCTTGTTATTTTTTTTCTTTTTTCTTAAAATAGTATTACCCAAACTAAACCCTTTTATACAAAGTTAATCAATGGGCTCCCATTATCATTTCACCCGGCACCCAAATTTCCCACCACACCCTCTCTAAAAGTTTTTTCCTACTTTAGCTTCAGGTCCCCTACCCAATTACCTCTCACTTGGTTCAAAGGTCCTTACATTCACTTAACATCTCCCCAAAAACTCTCTTTCTCTGATTCCCCTCTTTCCCGGGTACACGCTTTTAGACCCATTCTGATCCAACCTTTTCTTTTTCCCCATAATTCTTTAATTTACACATTCTATTCTCTTTTTTCCCTTCCCTAATGTCATTTAAATTACTGCTACCCCCTTTCCCTTTTCTTAACTCTCTCAGATACTCCAGATTTAATCCCCTTTATTTCCCCCCCCTGAAACTCCCTACCCCCCTTCAGCTTTGTTTCTTGGGCCAGGACATCCAATTTTTTTCATTCATAACATCAGCAATCATCTGTTTTTTGTCATCCCCACTACTCCCCGCACATTTAAGCACCCCCGTTTTAAAGTTTTTTTCTTTTCTTTTTTAGTAAATGTATCAGGAGAAGGGGTTACTAGCCCATTAAAAAATTTTCATTTAACATGATTACAAATTGCAGTTTATTTGGGTAGTACAGAGGGAGTATGTGCACATGGGGTTCTTCCCTTTTGCTACAAAACCCTTCGGGCTTGTCTTTGTCTTACAGGGAAGCCCTTTTGTAATGTTTACAGCTTCTTGCCTTGGTGCTCGTTCGTATACAACCAATACCATCCCACCTGTGTTAGTGAATCAATTTTTTTTCTTTTTTTACCCCATTCATCTTAGTTGGGAAATGAAAACCCCCAAAAGGGGAATAGAGTGATTCTGGAAACTAAGTGTGAATTTCTTGGTGTTTTGAAAAAAAAATTGGGGATAAAATTATTTTAAACCCTTTTAAAACCCCTTTGACGTTTCAGGCCCCTCCTGAAACTGCTTCTATGCGCTAATTTTTTGAAAAAAAAAAAAATTATTTTTTCTATAAATGATAGGAATCTTTTCCGTGGAAATGACCCCAAAATTCGAAATTTGGTCGAAATGTGGAATTATGCCCCCGCAAAGTTACGGTCTCGGCGACATGTGCGTACGGCGTTTCGCCGACTTTGGCCCCCCCAATTTCAGCCAATTCCATTGTTCCAGTTGACCAAACTCTAGTACTTTTTTGAACTCCATTTATCTATCAGCTGAGCACAAGAAACCCCCCATTTACAATTTGGACTACCCAATATGGTGGCAGAAATTGGGAAATTTGGGCCCAAATTTCACGCAAAATAAAAAGTGCCAATTTAAAAATAGGGTCCAGAATAAAAAGGTAACATTCGTGGCACAAAAATAAAAATCTCTGTTCTTACACATCTCTGGGCCCCTTTATTTTATTTATTGCTTTCATTTTGTTTTTTTTTTCAAAAAAAAAAATACAAAATTTATTTTATGCGACGACGCATTATTGAAAAAAATGGTATAATAATATCAGGCACTAGTGAAAGAATATTAGATCCCCGTTTATGTTTATTGGAGTGTTGGGGTGATTTATTTACTCTTGAACAGGTAAAAATCGAAAATTTCCCCTACTTGACTCTGTTTTAAGGGCTTTTATCGTAAAAGTAATGAAAATCATCTTATTTCTGTAATTGTTTTCCATTTTTAAAATAAGACCATGAAAACGTGAAACAAAGATAAAAACTTACAAAAACCCTCAAAATCGGCGTTTTATTCCAAAAAAACGATCAGAGTTTTTTTTTTTCTATTACGCAATGTGTGTGCAGGATTTTTTTTTTGTGGTGCCCTGACCACACGACCCTTCTCCAATGTGGGCCTACGCTTTCTCCCCTTGATTTTAAACCGCTGAATTATTTAGTATTAACTCAGAAACATTGGCTCGTAAGACGTATTTATACTCGAAAACAGTCAAAGGGTTAATTAATTGTGGGAGACCCGGAAAAAAAATTCCCGTGTGTTGGAAAATTTTTTGAAAATATAAAATATTTTTTGTTGCAGATTTTATAGTTTTTTTTTCTGAATAATAAGACTAAAAAAAGCAAAAACTGATAAAAATGTATGATTTTAAGTGGTTGAAATTGGTGAAAAAATTTTTCATAAACACAAAAGGGGGCATTCAAGGCAGTGATGTTTACATTTTCAAAATTGATGCTAATATTTGATTTTTTTGCATTTTTTTAAATTTTTTTAAAAGTTTAAAATTTTTTTTTTACTAGTTTTTTATAATATTAGGGCATGTTTCAAGGTGTTTAGCACTTCAAACAGTGCTTCACTTGAATAATCGGGTTTTTTTGTAAATGGCCTATACATGTACACCCCTCCTCATTAAAACTTTCTTATTTACCCATGACTTGGGGCTTTTAACAGGCTCCTGACCCTTAGACACCAATAATGTATATTACAGCTATTTCTTTGTTCTGTTATTACAATAACGTACACTACTGTATAAAAATTTAAAAATATACCAGAAATGTTGTAATGAGAAAAAGGGAAAATTAAAACAATATCAAAAATGAAAGACACAACCCACTTACCCCTTTAGTATGCCTTCACCTAACGATGAAATTTATTTATTGACGGTCTTTGCAGTGGGACTCCCTGTTAAGTGAGGAAGGGGTGAACGTATGATTTTTTTTTTTTAAATTTTTTATTTATTTATTTTTTTTTATTTATTTATTATTTATTTTATGCCCTTTATTTTTTCAACCCCACACACTCTTTATAAATTAAATTTTATTTTATTTTTTCTTTGTTTTGGGTTTCCCAAGGCTATGTGTAATGAAACTTATACTTATTACAATTTTTTCAGAGTGTATTACCATCAAAAAAAGGAAATTTTTCATTGTTTGACTTAGTGGGTTTTTTATGGGGGTTTTGTATATGTGTATATGTTTGTGGCTGAATTCTAATGAGATCATGAGATTGTAATAAATTTGACTAAATGAGTAATCTTTGAGCAACTTTTACACACTGGTTGCTGGAGGGAAGCTAGTGGTGGAACATGCTCCTGGTTCCCCTTTTTTTACTTTTGCTAGTGAGGCATACTAGTACATCAGAACCCAGTCATCCCTGAGTAGCAAACCCAAATAATATATGCACCCTGGGCCTTAATTTTTTTCAAATGTATGAATGGATGGAATAAGACCCAAAATTGCCCAAGGTAAAAAAATATTGGCAGGTGGCGATTTGGGGTACAAAAAATGGTGTGTTAGTACACGACCAGATAACCCTTTCAGGGTCAGGGGCCCAAAATTTCAAAGTGCAACCAGTGCCCAAAGAAAAATTTTTTTTTTTTTTTCTATAAAAGGTAGAGAACTTTTTTGAAGGAAATAAAACAAAAATACAAAAATTTGATAAAAATTTGATGAAATTATGCTCTTGCAATTTTAGTGTCAGCGATATTTACGCATGGGCGATTTTGGCTTTGACCCCCTTTTTTGGCCCAATTTACCTTATTCCTTTCGACAGATTCTTAGTTTTTCACTAGTATTACTCTATTCATCGATTTGAGCCAAGAAATCGAACTCAACTTTTCAACTGCAAATAAAGTGATTGAAAAATTGGGAAAATTTGGCCAATTTGTGACGTTCAAAAATTTTCCAATTTAAAAAAGGGGTCCAGAATGAACAATGCAGGCTTTCCGGGGCATAAACTAAATTTCTTCTGTTCTTTGTTTGTTTTGAGGCTTTACAAATAAATTTTCCATTTTTTTTATAATTTACAAAATGAATTTTTATTAAAACAAAAAAATAAAGATTTACTGTTATGCAATTTTGAAAATAATTGTATAAATAATATCAGCACATTTGTGAACATAATTAGACCCCCAGCTGGCATGTATTAGAGTGTGAGGTCATTTGTTTATTTTGAACTTTGGGCAAAAATTTAACTTTCCGCTATTTGAGTTCAGTTTCAAGCCTTTCCAGTACAAAACCCAATCAAAATAATCCTTTTTCTGAAATATGTCTTCCTTTTTCTATCAAATGAGCCCAAGAAATCGCAAATACAACTAAAATAAACATAGAAAAAACACTGAAAATTTGCGGGTTTTAATTTAAAAATTACTGTCTCAGTTTTTTTTTTCTTATTATGCACTGTGTGCTGCAGGTTTGGTTTTTTTGGGGTGCCCACATCCCCACATAGAGATTCTCTCATATGTGGGCCCAAAAATTTTTTACCGCTCACGCTTATCAGAGTGGCTGAGCTCATGGTGTAGATCACGGTTTGGACCCTCAAAAAAACTGTAGATCTACGGCACGGACCTGAAAGGGTTATGGGTTTTAAGTGTGGTGCATTTTTGGGATGGAGCACCCAAAGCCTTGGCCTAAATAAAGATCAGTTTGCATAGTTGGATAAAAACAAATGGTCAACCAGCAAAATAAATGAAAAAATTTTGAGCGAGTGAACTGAAAAAGCAAAACAAGAAAGGTGAACCACAAATTTCATTTAAAAAGATAAAAACCCCTTAAACCCTTTGAGGGTTTTGGTGTACTAGTACTTCTTACGCATGGGGGTTTTGTCGTACTTTTTTTTTTTTTTTATTATTATCACCTGGCCGATTCCCCCCAAGGCAGGGTGGCCCGAAAAAGGAAAAAACTTTCCCATCATTCCCCCATCACTGTTTTCCCAAAAGGGGTGCTTTACACTACAGTTTTTAAATGAAAAACTTAAACCCCTCCTTCAGGTGCAGGCACTGTACTTCCATCTCCAGGACTCAATCTGGCCTCCGGGTTTCCCGAATCCCTTCATAAATGTTACTTTGCTCACACCCCAACAGCACGTCAAGTTTAAAAACCTTTGTCTCCATTCACCCCCTAAAAACACGCTCACGCATGCCTGCGGAAGTCCAAGCCCCCTGCAAAAAAAACCCCTTTAAAACCCCCCCCCTCCAACCCTCCTAGGCCGCCCCCTACCCCCCCTTCCTTCCACTAAGATGACCCCTCTAAAGTCATTCTGTTTCGCTCCATTCTGTACTAGTCCAAAAAATTCTGCGGCCTCAAATTTCACAGGAAAAGGCTGAAAACCCTAATTGAGAAAATGGGTCGTGTGGTGGGTGTGCGCAGTGGGGAAAAAAATCGGGACCCAGGGGTGCATTGTGGGAATGCCATCATAGTACACAAATTTCCACCGTGCCCGTGGTAAGAATTTCCTCACTCCTCGGCAAATTGGGACACTTTTGTTCCCTGTGACAGTTAATTTTACGATGGAAGTGACAGTGAAGTGGTTTAAAGGGTTCTGGTAGGTTTTGACCGAAAATAAGACCATAATAGGGTAAAATGGGGGAAAACCGCAACCCACAGCCTTCCACCTCTGGTGCTGGGCCTCGGTTCACGTTCAGTTGTACCAGAAACAAAGAGGAAACCCCCTTTTTTCCAAAATCCCAGACTCGATGTGAGCATTGGTGAGAAGTGTAGTGATTATAAACCCTACAAGCTCTTCAAACTTGCCCAAAGAAGGGGAGGGGAGGAGGAGGCAGAGGAGGAGGAGGCAGAGGAGGAGGAGGCAAGGGAGGGGAGGCAAGGGAGGAGGAGGCAAGAGGAGGAGGAGGCAGAGGGGAGGAGGGGGAGGAAGAAAAAGAGGGGGAGGAGGAGGGGGGAGGGGGAAGAAGGGAGGAGGGGGGGAGAAAAGAAGGGGGGAGGAGGAAAAAAAAAGAATACGTAATGATAAAAATAATACAAAAATAATAATAATACAAAATAATAAAAATATTAATAATAATAATAATAAAAATAATAGTAATAAAAAATTTTCACCCATGACAGTAACAAGAAAAGGGGAGATAACATCTGAAAAGGCTGCGTTTGATGGGGAAATGAGGGTAGAGTGATCCAAAAGAGGGGAAAAAACTCTCCCCCCCTTTGTTTTTGTGGTATACAAAACTTTTCTGTCTGTCTATTTGCCTGTCTGTAAGCTCCCGCTATCCATCATCTCTGTCTAGAGAGCCCCAAGACTGTGTATCACTTTTACTCACATTTCAAGCAAGAATAGCACTTTGTCTGGGTTTTTTTGGGTTAAATCCTTGGAAATTTTATACTTGTATACTTGTATTTATGTGTCCCTGGAGACAGAGAAAAAAAAGACAGATAGAATGAGGGAAAGATAATTAGATAAATGGAGGAAGGGAAACCCAAACCCGACCCCATTGTTTTGACAGGGGGAGGGGGGATGAGAAATGAGACAATATGCTTTTTGACAGCTGCCGACTCCTGGTAATTTACACTATGGAAAAGGAGGAGAAGGAGAAGGGGGAAGAGTAGGGGGAAAGGGGAGAAGAGGAGGGGGAAAGGGAGGAGGAGGGGGAAGGGGAGAGTAGGGGGAAGAGGAATAAGGGGAAGAGGAGGAGAAGGGAATAGTAGGGGGGAAAGATTAGGGGAAGGGAGGAAGAAAGAAGAAGGGGAGGAGGAGGAGGAGGAGGAAGATAGGAGGAAGAGAAGAGTAGGAGGAAGAGGAAGAAGAGGGGGAGGAGGAGGAAGAGGAGGAGGAGGAAGGGAAGAGTAGGAGGAAGAGGAAGAGTATGGGAAGAGTAGGGGGAAGGGGGGGAAGAGGAAGAAGAGGAGGAGGGAGGGGGGAAAACACAGTACTTTGGGCTGGTCACTAATTTTTCTTTTTTCTTTTGTCTGTCTGTCAACCCCCCGCTATCTGTCTATCCGCTATCTCTTCTCAGAGAGCCACAAGATTTTGTGTCATCACTTTTACTCACATCTTCAAGCGGGTATGATTTTGTCGGATTTTTTGGGGTTCCTAGGTAATTTATACTATGTATATTGTATTTATGTGTACCGTGAACAAAATAGACAGACAGAAAAAAAGAGAGAGACAGTTGAAAAAGGAAGAATGAGGGGGAAAATAAAACACCATTGTGTTGACACCAGTTTCAGGTTCCACAAGTGAAAAAACTAATAGGAATATTTCCCAAGTGACTTTATTTGGGGATATAATTATAAAAACAAAAATAAAAAACAATGTTTTGTATTTTTTTTTTTTGTAAAAATTTTTGTAAAAAATATATTGAAAAATTATTTTGGTGTTATTGTGTTGTATACAACGAGTGTATATATTACATTCCCTTATTTTGGTTCATAGGCCAATAAGTTATGTGAAAAAATAAAATAGTGAAAAAAAAAAAACAAACCTTCAAATACAAGTAAACTAAAGTTTACGGGTACGGCAGTCCCGTGTTCCCCATACGCGGCTCATTTTCTGAAAACTTCATGCTCCATATCCCCGAAGTTTGATGGAAATTTTTTTTTTTTACCTATAATGTTTAAAAAAAAAAACCTATTTTTTCATAAGAAAAAATTTTTTTTTTTTTTTTTAAAAATTTGGCCCCCCTGAAACGAGTTTGGAGAGGGCCTGTGACCTAAAAGGGGTTAAGAGTACGGTACTTAAAACAGTGGTGATGGGGAAAAGACACCCTGTTTCTGCAATTTAAATTAAAGCTTGGTTGCATAATATTAACCCTTTGAGGGTCGCCAGGCCCCTAAAGGGCTTGTTCTCGGGGGTCGCTCAAATTTTTCAAAACAAAAAAATTATTTTTCTTTTGAAAAGATAGAGAATTTTTCCCCGATAAAAATGACCCCAAAAATTGAATTTGATGGAAAACTTACGGAATTTGCTCTCGCAAAAATGGGTTTCTCGACGATGTTTACCATCAGGATTTTCCCCATTTTTGAGCCCATTTGGGCCCAATTCCGGTTTCTAGTTGAAAAAATCAAACATTTCGCTAGAACTCCTTTTTTTCTATCGAATGAGTACAAGAAACCACCCATTTACCGTTTTAAACTATCCAATAAAGTGGTCAAAATTTTAGCAATTTTTGCCAATTTAAAACCAAATTTCAAAAGATTAAATTTTCCAAATGGGTCCGAATGAACAAGACAGTTTTTCCGGGCACTAAAATAACATTTCTTCTGTTCATTAGTCACACCCCCAGGCCCCTTACTTTTCCCTTTTGCTTTTCACTTTGAATTTTTTTTCTCACAAAAAAATAAAATTTACTGTTAGCAGACTGCTGTATTGTGTAGAAATGGTTAAATAATACCACAAACTTGTGAAAGAATATTAGATTCACCAGTTAACAGTTTGGACCATGGAGGTTTGTTTACTTTTAAAACTTTGGAAAAAATGAACATTTCTGCATTTTGGGCCCAAATTTAAAGGGTACTTTTCATTGAAAAACCCAATCAAAATCATTTAAATTTTTCCATAATATGCTTCCTTCTATAAAATAAGACCGGAAAAAACTAAATACAACCAAAAATACCATATGAAAATACAGTGAAAAGTCGCTTTTTAAAACCAAAAACACGGTCAAAGCTTTTTTTTTTCATTTTGCACGGGTGTGTGCGGGATTTTTTTTTACTCGACACTGCCCACATGACCCATTCTATTAAACACAATAACTGCATTAATTTTTTATCATTATTTTCTTAAAAAATTTTGTTTAAAAGTTTATTGTAAAAAAAAATATGAAAATATTAGTGCGGTTATTGTGTTGAATACAACGGTCCATATAGACTATATGGTACAAGGGTGCCATAGAGGCAAGGTCCCATTGGTGCAGTGGTGCCATATGGACAATGGACCTTGATACAATGGTCCCTTTTAGAATGTGGTAAATGGCCCCATTTGGTAAAAATGGACCACTTTGTACAATGGTCCCATATGATAAAAGGTACCAAGGGTCAAGGTACCAATGGAAATTTGTCCCAAGGTACCTATAGGACTGTTGTTTTCAACAATAAAACACTAATATTCCTCATTTTTTAATTTTACAAAAATTTTTTACATCAAAAATTGCAAAAATTTTGTTTTATTATAATGTTCTTTAAAAATTTTCAAATGTACAGCCATGACATTTTCCTTTGAGGTGGAGACAAAGTGCTCGTTTTGGGGAAACTCCCGAGTCATAGCTAGCTTGCTTTTGTCACTCAGTCTTCCCTGGGGCAGCAACATCTGTAACTGACCATATAGTACATGGTATCAATTTTTACGGGTACCATAGGTACATTGTATATATGGTATGGGAGTACCATACAGACGGGAACCATATGGTGCAGTGTAATAGGTACGGGGTACCATAGGTACGGGGTCCATATGGACAATACAGGGATCCCATGGAAATAAGTCCCCCTGATTTTTTTTGGTTATCCTAGGATTTTATACATTGCTGCAATTTTGGGTAATTATTAAACTGTTTTTGTGTATCCCTGAAAAAAATTATCAAGCAAATGTGGCTCATAAGTTATTTAGGTTTACAAAAATTTAAGTTACTGATTATCATAATAGCGCATATGTTTGGAGAACCAGGAAAACCCAAAAAAAGTCAGACAGATTATTTCCATTGGGTCCCTGTACCCTGTACCATAGGGTACAATGTACTGTTACGATTTAATCTTCCCGTAACAATAGGGACACAAAAAACTCCATTTTGTTTGTTAGTTTTATTTTATTACCAATCTTTTAGCTTCTTTGGGTTTTTGGTTATGAATTAAAATAACCAAAAAATATAAATGAATACTTACAGCAAGAAAACCCAATTTAGTTAAAATTGTCATTAATAGAGTAGAACAATAATTTCAATTAATAATCTACTAATTCCCCATTTAAAACTCTTTTAAAAAAGGTCTGGGGGTAACGAAAAATTTATTTTCATAAGTGACATGATTACCAATTTTCAGGAAACAATGGCAAGGCAAGAAAATGATTTGGGTTTTAAATTTTAGTTTAAGTAGGAGCTTTGGGTTGAAGACCGTCCCGATCAAACTAGAGCTACTGACTCATCAACTACCCCATAGATGACTTCAGCTCGGCCAAAAGGCGACGCGGGGAGTCAATTCTAGAACCCCCAAATTGGTCACTACAGTAGTGGTTACACATTCGTAATCCCAAAACCTAATAATAATATAAATAAATTATAATTAAAAATAACAGGGGAAAGATATAATAAAATACAAGAGAGTACTTTTGATGATTCAACGTACCCGGAAAAATATAAGTCGAATCTGTTTTAAACTAGCTAGTAATAAAGGGGTTTCGGATATTTATTCAGAACTTATTTTAACCGGCCCTTTTTTTTTTTTGTATATAATGGATGAAGTAGGGGCGCAAACAGTACCATATGGTACAATGTACTTATGGCCTTGTCCATATAGTATATTGACCATATGGTACAAGGTACCATATGGTTCAAAACCTAGAATTCCTTTTCAGCCCCATTTCAAATCAGTCTTAGAACTGTTGTTTTGAAAGTAGAGTCAAATTCGCCCGGAGAGTGAGGGGGGGAAGTAAGAGCTTCCCTCCCGCCGGGCTGAAAAACAAAGCATTTGGCGGCTTTCCCACAATCCCTTTGTGGGGTCCAGACCCATTCTCTCAGATGTACCCACAGCCTTCTTGTGCTAAATTTGCGCTGTTTAGAATTTTGGCGTAGATCTATGGTTTGGACCCTCAACAAAAAACCCGTAGATCTACGGCACGGCCCTGAAAGGGTTTAAATATGCTGCATTTTAAGCAAACTTAAGATAATGAAGATTAATAAGGCAGGGAAATGGTTTTACTTGACAGTCTCATAGTGATTTTAATTATAAATTTAAAAAAATTACGATGGATGCAAGAAAAATTTAGTATCCATTATAAATTTGACATTAAGGAGAATAGACGGTGTTTTAAAGGTTGAGAGGATTACGGTGTTAACCCCTTTAAAAAGTCCCAAAAGTAATCTACATTCACGGCGTAGCACTCCAACCTTGATTTTCCCCATTTGAAAGCATGTAAAAAAAAAAAATGTAGATTTTATTTAAGCCCCCCCATGTAGAGAGATCTACATTTGGACAGTTTAACCCTTGACTTTTACGTCTATAATATAGTTTATGCCATGTTTCGACGTATCTTAGCATAAAATTTCCGCGGCTTCAAACAAGCAGGAAAAGCTGGGAGGCCCCCAAATTGAGAGGGAAGGGTTCCCCCGGTCAGTGTGCACCATATAAAAAAAACGGGGAGCCCGTGGTGCATTGTGGGAATGCCCCTTTCATCTCCTTTTTCGATTTAGCGTAAAAATATGGATCCCCCCGCAAACTGGGACCCTTTTCCCCTCAATGATGCTCTAAAAACAATGGAATGTCAAAGAAAATCAATTTCATGATTTCGAGGGGTTTGAGACCCAAAAAAATGGAGGAGGGGGGAAGAAGGGGAGGAGGAGGAAGAGGAAAGGGAAAAAAGGAGAAGAGGAAGGGAAAAGGGGGAAAGGAAGAGGGGGAGGAGGAAGAAGGGAAAAGAAGAAATAGAAAAAAAAGAAAATGAAGAAAAAGAAGAAAAGAGTAAAATATTGTTCCCTTGAAGCAAAAGAAAAAAAAATCCCCCCCATGACATAACAAGTAAGGGGGGATAACATCGTAAGAGCTACGTTTGATAACATAAATGAGGGTGGGGGGGGATGCAGCTGATAAGAAAAGATTAGAGACCATGACCCCGGCTTTTGTTTTTGCTGGTACATAAAAAATTTCTGTCTGTTATTTTTCTGTTGCCAAGCCCCGTCTATCGTCTAGCTTGTCTCAGAAGAGCCACAAGACTGGTCTCACACCTTTCTCACAAACTTCAAACAGAGTATAGCACTTTTTCTGGATTTTTTGGGGTTTCCCAGGTAATTTACACTATGTATACTTGTATTTTGGGTTACCTGTAGATAAGGGTAGGAGACAGAAAAAAAGAGAGAGAAGATTTAAAAAAGAAGAATGAGGGAGAAAAGATAATTAGATAGAATGGGGGGAACAGCATCCAACCCCTTTTTTTTTGACAGGCGGTTTTTGGGGGGGTGAGTAATGAGACAAAATGTTTTTGACAGTGCCGACTCTTTACTCAAAAAAATTATAACCAACACTTGCACACAAGAAAAGCTTGCTGAAGAAGATAATAGCGTTTATGAAAAATATCAGTGACTAATATGTGTATAATATTATAGAAAACCCAAAAGGGAAATAAGATGAAAAGAACGAAAAAATAAGGAAAGACGAAGAATGTTTGGGAAAGGGAAAGGGAGCAAAGGAATGCAGGAAGGGAGGTAGGAAAGGGGCAGGAAGGGAGGAAAAAAATGCAGGAAGGTGGAAAGGAATGCAGGAAGGTAGGGAAAGGAAAGGAAAGCAGGAAGGTAGGGGAAAAGGGAAAGCAGGAAGGGAGGAAAGGAATGCAGGGAAAGGAGGAAGGAAGGTGGAAAAAATGCAGGGAAAGGGGGAAAGGAATGCGGAAAGTAGGAAAAAGGAAGGTGGAAACAAGTACAGGAAGGTAGGAAAAGGAAAAGGAAGAGACACACGACCATTTTTAGGGTAACTACAAAACAACTGTTGCTAATACTTTGAAGAAAAAATGCTCGGGGGCAGGGTTTTGTCTTTGCACATAAAAAAAAAATTCCCCAAAAAAAGCACACACACTTGTTTTTTTGTGTGAGGGTGAAAACACCATTGTGTAGACAAATGATTCAACGAGTTCCCCAAGGTGCAGAACTTCTAGGAATATTTCGTTTATGTCTTGGTTATGTATTAAAGAACAAAGTAATAAAAAAAATTTTTTATTTTTTGTTTTTTTAAAAAAAGTTTTTTAAACAATTTATTGATAATTATGTTTGTTTGCTTATTGTGTTGAAAACAACGAGTGAATAGTACATGCACCTACTTTGGTTCACAGGCCACAAAGTTATGTGAAAAAATAAAATAGTAAAAAAAAAAAAAAAAAATTTCAAAAACAAATAAACCAAAGTTTCAGGGGGAGCGGGGTCACCGCTGTTGCCCTACCGCTTCATTTTCGTAAACTTCCCCTTTATCTCGGTAAGTACTGTGGCAAAAAATTTTTTTTTTTACTAAAAAAACCAGAAAAATAAATTTTAAAATTTTCATAAGAATTTTTTTTTTTTTTTTTTTTTTTTCAAAAAATAATGTCAAAGGGTTAAGTATTAGAATAAGGGTATAATGTTTTCTTATTTTAGTGACATTTAAATATGTACCTGTAAGTAGTTATCTCATATTTATCTTGTTGGGAAAATTGGGGGAGGTTTTTTTTTAACCCTTTTTACGTTTTGGTCTATATATACGTCTTTCAAGCCAGTGTTGGATGATATCATGGCCCCCACTTAACATCACCTCCAATGCGACCAATTAGTAAGTGTATTTATGTAAAATGCGTTTGTACTGTATGTTTGGGGGGTCTGAAAGGATAATCACTTCACAATATTCCTTTGGGAACAAATTCGGTCAGTCTGGGACCTGAAAAATACTTTGAATGAAAAAATATCGTTAAAAACCCGGGGGCCCCCCCGTGTCTCAATAATTTTAGCGGGTTCAAATCAAGCGGAGAAAGTGGTAGGCCCCCATGTGAAGAAAGGGGGTGTGTGGCAGTGTGCACCACATAAAAAAAATCCCGCAGCACGCATGCAATGAGAAAAAAAACTGACCGTTTTTTTGGATTAAAATGCCAAATTTGAGGGGTTTTTTTATAAGCATTTATCGTTTTTTCCATTTTTTGGTCTAAAAAAGATAAAATGGAAAAAATATTTACAAAATAGAGATGATTTTGATTAGTTTCATGATGAAAACGACTTTGAAATTGAGCTCAAAATAGCGGGAAAAGTTTGATTTTTACCGATGTTTGGGGTAAGCAAATCACACCACACTCCAATAATACAGCTGGGGGGGGGTTAATATTTTTTCACCAATGCATTGATATTATTTAACATTTTTGCAATAATGCAGTAGTCTGCATAACAGCAAATTTGTATTTTTTGTTTGAATAAAAAAAACAAAATAAAAGCAATGTAATATAAGAGGGGCCTAAGACGGGCTAAGAACAGAATATTTTTTGTGCCAAGAATGTCTACTTTTTTTCCTGGACCCTTTTTGAAATTGGCATCTTTTTTATTCGCGTGAAATTGGTCAAATTGCCAATTTCTCACCCTTTTTTGGGGGGTAGTTTTAAATCGGTAAAAGGGCGGTTTCTTGCACTCAAATGCTAGAAAAAAAAGGAGTCCCCAAAGAAATAGCTATGGTTTGGTCAACTGGAACAAAAGAATTGGCCAAAAAACAGGGGTCAAAGTCGGCAAATAGCTGATGGTTAAAGGCCGAGACCGCTAATTCACGGGAGTGTAATTCGTGAATTTTCGCCAAATTTATACTTTTGGTGTCATTACCATTGGGGAAAAAATTTTTCTACAATTATAAAAAAAAAAATTCCAAAAATTTTCGACAGAATGACAGTTTGAGAAAGGGGCTTTTTGTCATCAAAAAGGGTTTTTAAGGATAGTTTTTAAAATGCGGGTGAGACGTGGCTCTGAAATTTGCAGCAGAGAGTTCCCGAAGTGTTTTTCATGTAGACTTGTTATTTATCAGGGTCTGAAAAATAGCTCGGCTCACTCAAATAAGCTTTTAGCGGTAAATTTTGCATAAATATGAGAGAATGGGGCGTGTGGTTAGTGCGACAGCGTAAAAAAAAAAAATCCGCTTCACATGGTGTTGATGGGGAAAAGCCACTCGATCTTGTGTTTGGTTTAAAATAGGGGCTACTAAAATTTTTTTAGGGTGGTTTTTTTCATTTTACTGGTTTCTTGTTATCATTTGATAGAAGGAAAAATTTAAAAGCTGCAGTTGAGATGATTTTGATTGGTTTCCCAAGACTGGAAGTAAATTCAAAATTTAAATACTTTATTTTTTTTGCAGTAACATAAGTAGCTTACATGTAATAAAATATTGTTAGGCACAAAGTAAAGCCCCTAGCATGCAGCATAAATTGGCCTCGAAGAAGCTGAAAATTAATTTTTTTTTCCCAGTTTTCCCAGTCTGGTAGGCATCATCCCCCACAACTTTGGGCTGTTTTTTTGGGTTTTTTCTATTGATTCAATTATTGGGTGCTGTTAACCAATACCAATCATTCCCGGGGATGTTTCATTACTGAAAAATAGTAAAAATTTTTATTTTTTTTATGATGAATTAAAAAAAGAGATAATGAATAAGGAGGGCCTGAGAAAATGGTTAATGAACAGAGGAAATGTTGTTTTTAAGACCGAAAGCTACAGTACAGGGACCATCGGTATATGTTAAAACCGGGAAAAATCATTTTAAGCAAAAAATTTTGCCCCGCCCCTCGTTAAAAAAACCCCCACACGCGATTCGTTTCCGGGGAAAAGTCCCATGGGCCTGAATGCCCCCCTGCGTGCCGTGTTTACAAGCCAGCCAGGGGGTGCTCCATTAAAATACATTTTGGGACATTCCTATTACCCAGTGTTTTTGGGGCTTTTTTCTGCAAAATAAGCACCATGGGCCCCAAGGAAAATTCTAGTGCCAACCCCTTTGAGAAAAAGGGTGCTAAAGACATTGAAAAAAAGAGAGAGATAATTCAAAGTACAAAGTGGAGTGCGTGTGTCGGAGTGGCCAGGTTGTATACAAAAAACCCCCAAAAACCATCGTACTTAGTGGCCAGGAAAAAGGCAAAAGGAACTGTTGTTGAAAAAAGGGGCTGCTGTTTTCGAAACAGGATTTAAAAGGGTTTGAAGAGTTTAGAGACTGTTATTGGGGTGGGTAAAGAAAAAAAAGATAGCAGGGGATAGCATCTCCAAGCGATATATGTGAAAAGGGTGGAAGTTTCATGAGGATTTAATTGAAAAAAAACCTGCAACTGTGGTGATTGGGGTGAATTTAAGGCCAGAAAGTTTATTTTAAAGATTTAAGAATCGTAGTGGCTACATATGTATTAGGGATGGTGAGACTGCCTGTTCGGGCAAAAACATGAAAAATATGTGAGGGAAATTTAAGGATTACATAGTTTTAAAAATTAAAAAACCCTTTAAAAATGTTTAATTTCAAGAAAAAGGCCCGTTTTGGAAAAAAAATTGCCAAAAGGGAACCTACATTACTGGGAGGAAAAGGCATCCCAGGACTAACCCATAAACAGGCTTTCTTTTCTGATGTGTGCCAATGCTAGTGGTGATTGCAAAGGAAAACCTTTTTTGTTTTATCACTCGAAAAATCCCGAGGTCAGGCAAAAAAATGTCCCCAAGGTTTTAATTTGTGTGGGGGAGGGGAAACGTAAGCATGGGTCACTAGGGGCTTTTTCTGATGGTTACACCAGCATTTGTCCCCATGTAAAAAATTACCTAAAAGAAAAGAAAAATTGACCTTAAGTGCCTCCTGTATTGAAAAGCCCCTGGGCATCCTTCGACTTGGAGAGCAACTTCTGGGGGGCATGGCTTATTTAAAGGGCAATTTTTTTCCTCTTAATACCATTCCTTTTGCAGCCCCTGGACCAGCAGGTTTATTTCCCCCTTCAAGAAATGTCACAAAAAGCTAGTTTCAAAAGTGCTTTGAAGTGACCACAGGCCTCGTTTACTGTAAAAGAGTTTTGGAAGGATCACTTTAAAATTTCCCCAATTGTGTAAACCTTATAGGAAGGTTGGAGGGGGGTGACTTAGAGGACCCGGAACTTGCTTGGAAGAAACTGTTTGGGCCAAAATGGTTTGCAAAGGGATTTTGAAGGATTTAGGTAACCCTGAGAAGTTTGCCAGTTTAGGAACCATTGGGCTTGGGAAAATCCTTGGGGGGTTTGGGGGTTTGTGGGGAGGATGTGGAAGAGTTTGGGGGAGGAGGACAATGAAGAACTAACCACTGTGAGCTGCTAGATCATCTTCAAAACCCAAAAGGGCCAGACCTAGGAAAAGGGTTTGATGAGGGAAGAGAAATTGAGGAATTCTCTTCAAAGATTTAAGGAAAGGTGCAAAGTGGCTTTAAGTGCAACCTTTTTTTTTGAAAATCACCCCGACAAGCTACTGCAACCGTGTTGGCAACCTGTACAATGACAATTTGTGAACCCCTTTAGAAAAGTCATAAAGGAACGAGAGGTACGGGCCCTTTTGGACAATTTTTTTTTGGACAAAATCCAGGACTCTCAAGCTGGTCCTAGTGGATTAAAAGAAAGGGGAAATAACTCCAAAAGGACTTACAAACTCAAGTCCTAATGGAAGGGGATTCCCCCTTTTAAATATTAACAACTTCGACACTTTCCCCCCCCTCCCCCCCATCAATCTCCCGATCTTCATTAAAGGGAAGTGCTGTAGTCTTTGTTGAGAGTATACAACTGTGCATGTCCTCTTCAGTTTATGTGCATTAAATTAATATTTCGTGTGGTAAAATTTTGTTTTCATAGTACTTTTGGGTATCTTGCACGGGTTAATTTGATTTCTATTATTTCTTATGGGGAAAATTAATTAGCCTTCCGATAATTTTGGCATACGTGGACCCCCCCATAACAAAATTTTCCCCCGAATGTGACCAATTATGTAAGTGATTTTTGAAGTGTGTTTGTACATGTATGTTTGGGGGTCTGAAAATGGCATTACTTTACAATATTTCTTTTGGGGAAAAATTTGGGCGTATGGCACCTGAACATACTTCTGGAGTGAAAAAATACGTTAACCGGGGGTCCACTGAAAGATGAGTCTCAGGAAGGATTAAAAATTTTTATACCCGGGGGGCCCTGTATTTATATATTTTGTTCACTTTAAGAATAGTTTTTTAAAACGGGTGGTTTCTTGTGGGCCCTTTTTTAGAATAAAGGCAACTATGAGCTAAGGGAAAATTTTTTCGAAATTTGGGTGGAATTTGGGTTTAAAAAAGGGCAAAGTGGGTAAATCGCTGATGCACAAATTTAGCCCAAAGGGTGGAGTTGCACTGCACAATCCATAAGTTTTTTATCAAATTTTGTAATTTTTGTCTATTACCTTTAGTAAAAGAAATCTCCACTTTCAAAGGTTTTTTTTTTTTTTTAATAAAAGGGTACCCGGGGGCACTTTTAATTTGGGGGTCTGGACTGTGAAAAGGGTTAATGTGATGAAACAAATCTTTGTTGGAAGACAAGCCGGCACTGGGATTCAAGGGAGCAAAGGGGTCACTTCAGGGTTGCTCCTTTTGGTAATCTCTGGTAATTTTGTGTGTAAGCCCATGATTATTTATGCTCCAGTCTTCGCGCTTTGAAAGATACTTTAAAAAAATTGCTTACCAGTTATTTACAGGTAAAACCCTCGCATGAAAAATAGGAATTTTAAGGGACTTCCTTTTTTCCCGAAGTCCTTTTTACTTCACAGCAAAACCTTGCATTCAAGGTTCTCTCACTCTTGATATGCCAACTCACCATAGTTTCAGGGATGCACATCTGCGTGAAAAAATTTGTTCTTTAATACGGGCACGTATTGGGGGAATTTTAAGCATTTAAGTGTAGCTACACAAAAAAAAATGTGTAGAAACTTCGCAGCAATGGCTGTGACTTCTAATTTGCAGTGCCAATTTTTTTTGATGTAAATTTAACATTGCAATACCATTGCTATATCAAAAGTTCATGTAATAAGTCCCCCATTCAACTTCCCCCTTTTTCGGGGTTTTCGGCCGTATTTTGTAGGGCTTACCCCCCGGGTTTTTTTGACTTTCTAGTATGCCAAATTTTCTAGTGCCCTCAGATCTATGAGAAAACTTTTGGCCTACATATAAAGGGGGGCATGTGGTCGTGTGCGCAGTATAAAAAAAACCCCGCAGCACACATATAATGAGAAAAAAAAACTTAGCCCGGGTTTTTTTGGGGGAAAAAAACGAATTTGCACTGAAATTTTCGTATGGATTTAGGGGTATTTAGTTTTCCTGATCTCATTTTAAAAGGGAAAGACATACACAGAAAAAATGTTTTTTGACTGTTTTTACAATGAAAAGTACCTTAAAATTTGACTCAAGTACAAAAATGTTCGTTTTTTATCAAAGTTCAAAGTAAACAAATCATGCTTGTGTCCAATACACTCAACTGGTGATTAATATTCTTTCACAAGTGCGCTGAAAATTTTTTATCCCATTTCTACACAAATCATACGCATAACAGTAAATCATCTAAATTTTTGTAAGAATAAAAAATTAAAAGTGAAAGCCAAAGAAATATAAGAGGGGCCTGGGGATTGGGACTAACAAACAGAGAATTTGTTATTTTAGTGCCAGAAAGCCTTTTTGTTTATTCTGGCCCCATTCGGAAATTTGGGCATCTTTAAATTTTGGGGAAATTTGGAAAAATTTGCTAAATTCTGACCATTTTTTGGGGATTTTTTGAAATTGGTAAATGGGGGGTTTCTTTACCCTTTGAAAAAAAAATGGGGGGTTTCTGTGAAATTTTTAAAATTTTTGTCAAATTTTTTTCACTGGAATGACCAAAATGAGCTCAAAGTGGGCAAAATCGCCGATGGAACATCGTTGAACCGCTAACTTCGCGAAGCATAACGTAAGTTTTCAACAAAATTCACACTTTTGTGTCATTATGATCAGGAAAAGATTCTCTACTTTTATAAGAATTTTTTTTTTTTTTTTTTTTTTTTTTTTTTTTTTTTTTTTTTTTTTTTTTTTTTTTTTTTTTTTTTTTTTTTTTTTTTTTTTGGGAGCGACCCTGAGAACAAGTCTCGGAGAGGGCCTGGCGACCCTGAAAGGGTTAAATGTAGGCTTGGGAAAGTTATGGCCTGGAAAATGTGAATGAACTGTTAGAAGATGATTGAGTAAGAAAGAAGTCCAAGGAAATGTTGGCAGAGCTCAGTAACCAGATGTAAGGGAGACAGATAACAGATGAAGAGGACAAAAAACTTTTAACACTGCAATGGTTATATGAGTAGTCCCATATTATTGGTAAAGCTCCAGACTTTTTCACTGAAGAGGACCCTGACAATTCTAGAAGCACTGTTCTGAAACAGGTCTGTAGCAGCTGATGATGCCTTACCATCGGCTGTATAAAATATTGCAGGATAAGAGAGACCAGAGACACATATAGAATTCCTTAGTACTGTAATACAATCAGCATCATGTAAAAACCTCAACCATCCACCAATCAATAATCCACAACCTTCCACGTTAGTCCAGTGGGGCTACACCACCCCTCTTCACTCCTTTTGAAATCATTGACATACGCCAGCAACCAGGAAATTTATGGTAAGAAATGTTATTTATGTAACTTTTGTAACTATAAATATTGTATTAACCCTTTGAATGTCGAGACCTCTGCTCACGAAACTTGCTCGTAGTGTTGAAGAATTTAAAAAAAAAAAATCTTATGAAATGATAGAGAATGCTTTTCTTAAGGTAATGAAACCAGAAGTTCGAAATTTGATGGAAAACTTATGGAATTATGTTCTTGTAAATTTAGTGGTCTCAGCAATATTTGCGCATTGGTGATTTCGTCCACTTTGAGCCCTATTTTGGGCCAATTGCTTTGTTCCACGTGACCAAACTCATAGCTATTTGCTTGAACTCCTTTTATTCTATCAATTGAGTACAAGAAACTGCCCATTTACCTATAACAACTACAAAAAAGTGATCAGATATTACTAATTTGGCCAGTCTCATACAAAATTCAAGAAAGGCCAATTTCAAAATAGGGGTCAGAAGAAACAATGCAGACCTTCCTGGCACTAAAATAACATTTTCTCTGTTCATTAGTCATGTCTCCAGGGGCCCTATTATATTACACTTGCTTTTTTATTTTGAATTTTTATTCTCACCAAAAATAGATGATTACTGTTAGTCAGACTATTGCATAATTGAAATTGTATAAATACTATCAGTGCATTCATGAATGCATATTACACCCATCATTTGATGTGTATTGGACGCGTTTACGTGATTTGTTTACTCTTGAACATCGTCAAAAATCCAACATTTCCACTACTTTGAGCTTAATTTAAAGCTACTATTAGTCAGTAAACCATTTAAAATTGCCTCTGTTTTTGTAATATATCTTCCATTCTATCAATTGAGATCAAGAAAACAAGAATACAACCATAAATACCAAATACAAAATACACTGCAAAGTTGCTGTTTAGACCAAAAACGTGATTGCCGTTTTTTCTCTCATGCACATGCTTGCTGCAGGACTTTTTTATACTGCACACCCTGACCATGCAGACCCATTCTCTCATATATAGGCCTATCAGCTTTCTCCAGCAAGATTTGAAGCCGCTAGAATTTTGGCATTGTATTATGGGACCGAGACAAATTTGGTGGCTTTCTTGGGTGTAAGGATTGTAACCCTATTTTCCCATGTGTTCTCCATTTCATTTCACACTACAGTATTTTTTTTTATTACATGCCATTTTCAGGAATTTAACTACCATGTGAACCAACTGCCAACTGTTTATAAATTTGGAAAACATAGTTAGATAACAAAAATCCTGGCTGATGGGGATAAACATGACTTGTTGAGTAAGAACAGTAAGATTAGTCTGTCTGAATACACCACATACTAGTGCTTTTGTGCCTAAACAGTATTTTATTACATGTAAACTACATTACTTGTACACTGTAGAAATGAAATAACTAGTATTGACATTTGTATCTGAAGAAACAGGGAGATACACTTAACCCTTTGAGGGTCAGTCATGTACATGTATACATCAACAGCGGGTCATCATGTGCTTAACAAGTAAACTCTAGAGCCTTCAAATCTGGT
>NC_069400.1:62607023-62619523 GCF_026875155.1 Cherax quadricarinatus | reverse complement strand
CAACAAGCTAGTGAAAGTTCGCGCACCACACCACACACACACACACACACACACACACACACACACACACAAGGTAATGGAAGTAAGACACGAGAGAGAAGGTTGGGTAGACTGCAAGAAGGCCTTTGACTCAGTTCCTCACAAGAGATAAGTAGAAAAGCTAGCGGATCAGGCAAGCATAACAGGAAGGGCACTGCAATGGATCAAAGAATACCTGACAGGGAAGCAACAGCGAGTCAGGTACGTAACGAGGTATCAAAATGGCGCCTGTGACGAACGGGGTCAGTCCTAGGACCAGTGCTCTTTTTGGTATCTGTGAATGACATGACGGAAGGGATAGACTCAGAAGTGGTTTCTATTTGCATATGAGGTGAAGCTGATGAGGAGATGTTACGAGTATGGCCATACCCGACATTTTTTATACTAGGATGTATTCCTTTATTTTTTTAAAATACAAAATTTTTTGCCGGCTTAGTGTTTCTTTTTTTATTATAATATGTTTGGTTAATATTGGAAACCGTGTTTCCCAATAAGGGTGCAATTGTCTTGATAAACCAGTAGTGCAAGAAAGGTGTAAAATACTGACAACATGAAAGTTAAGACACATGTGCAACATTCTGGATATTTTTTATTGTAGACGTGTCGCCATCCAGTGGCTTTATTCAATACAGATTCTAAGACATAATTAGAAAACAGTTGAACTCCACGATGCTGTGAACCACTAACTCCAAGGCTAAAGGGGACTGATTACTTCATCTTTTGTATATATTTTCTACTGTCTTCAAATTATGTCCCAGAATCGGGTACTGATAAAGCCACTGGATGGCGAGACGTCTATAATAAAGATATCCAGATTTTTGGGCACATGTGTTTTTACTTTCATAAACCAGGTAAATGACCGACACTAGTATGCGGGCCGGCTTACTTCTTTGATTCGACCTCATGTGGGTTGTATATGGTCACTCTGTCAGGCAGTAGGTTCACAACACTAGCTCAGAGTAGGTTCACAACACTCACTCAGAGTAGGTTCACAACACTCACTCAGAGTGGGTTCACAACACTCGCCAGAGTAGGTTCACAACACTCACTCAGATTAGGTTCACAACACTCACTCAGAGTAGGTTCACAACACTCACTCAGGTAGGTTCACAACACTCATCAGAGTAGGTTCACAACACTCGCTCAGAGTAGGTTCACAACACTCACTCAGATTAGGTTCCAACACTCACTCAGAGTAGGTTCACAACACTCACTCAGGTAGCATTCTCACACCTAGTCTGATCTCTGATTTCAAAGAGTTCTCTGTTCATACACATACCCCTTCCACGGGATTATCGATAAATCTTCCCGTCTGGATAATTTAAATTTAATGTCTCTGTGAAGACATTGGTAAGGATTATGTTAGCAAGTCAGTTATTTTGTCACATATTGATTGCCAAACTCTATTACTGGGAATTATGCATTCCCAGTAAATTCTTGTTCATAACAATAGCTGTGTATATACAATTATACCCTTTAGGTGTAAAGGAAAAAGTAATTTTATTACTCTTTATTAAGATTACGATTCATAGGAATATGAAGATCATATAAGTTTTATAATTATTAAGGACTTTACTTGAGTTTTGGTCATCCTACAGAAAGAAAGAAGGTTAACTAACAATCTTTGGCCAAGAAAGCTTTATTTGCAGCACTAAACCTTGTTGCTATGGAGTTCTCCCCGAGACAATAGCCAACCTAGCAACTGATACCCTATCAGGGATCACTGGCCTAATGTTAATTACTCCATTCGTACCAGGAGAATTAAATCGGATGAGGATCAAGCAGGGCTACAAAGATATTTGGACAGGCTGCCAGCCTGGTCCAGGCACCGGCAACTGGATCCTCGATTTTAACCCGCCAAATACAAAGTCATAAAGATCAGGAAAGGGCAAAGAAGACCGCAGACAAGTATACGCTAGGCGGCCAAAGACTGCATACATCACTCAAGGAAAAGGATCTTGGGGTGGGTATAATACAGAGCACATCTCCAAACGAGCCACATCAACCAGATAACTGCTTACAAATAGCGTTCTGATACCTCAGTAAGGAATCGTTCAAGACTGTATACCGTGTACGTCAGGTCCATATTGGAGTATGCAGCACCAGTTTGGTACCCACACCTGGTCAAGCACGTCAAGAAATAAGAGAAAATGCAAAGATTTGCAACAAGACTAGTCGCAGAGCTAAGGGGAATGTCTTACGAGAAAAGGTTAAGAGAAATCGGCCTGACGACATTGGAGGACAGGAGGGTTAGGGAAGATATGATAGCGACATATGAAATACTGCGAGGAATTGACAAGGTAGACCAGGATGTTCCAGAAATGGGACACAGAAACAGGGGTCACAATTGGAAGTTGAAGACCCGAATGAGTCAAAGGAATTGTTAGGAAGTATTTCTTCAATCAAAGAGTTGGTCAGATGGTGGAAATAGTCTGGAAAGTGACATAGTGGAGGCAGGAACCATATCTAGTTTTAAGACGAGATTTGATAAAATTCTTGGAGCAGGGAGAGAGTGGACCTAGTAGCAATCAGTGAAGATGCGGGAACAGGAACTATGAATCGACCCCCGCAACTACATATAGGTGAGTACAAGTAGGCGAGTACACACATTCACACACACACTCAAACTGACACATACAGTCACTCTCTCTCTCTCTCTTTTTTTTTTCTCTCTCTCTCTCTCTCTCTCTCTCTCTCTCTCTCTCTCTCTCTCGTTAAGAGATTTTTTTTTTGTTTTTTTTTTACATAGGGTTTGACAAGGTTAAGGATCCCTAGTTTTATTGACAATCTATTTACAGGTTAAGGATTCCTAACTTTATTGGCAAGCTAAGAGCTGTTACCTACATCAGACTCATTTGAAAGCATTTTTATTGTTATGAGACATACAAGTAGGGAACAGGATGAAGTTGGAGCCATCTGTGGGCCAGCATTTTCATTTGATCAACTGACGTTATCTCGTTGACATCATTATGCTGTACGAATGTGGAGAAGTGGATCCAAGTGTGGTACTATTACAAAAAAAAGTAATTTTTAAAAGACGATGGTATTAAGATTTACTCCTTTTGTAATAAAGAGTTCGGGATACATAAATACACACATTAATATAAATTAATCTTTAATATATAAAAATCAACTATCTTTGGTCTAGAGGTATTTGAACTATGATATAATAATAATATGTACATGTTACTATAATAAATTATAATCAGCATTTTACTAAAATATAATTAATAACCCTACCACAGGGTACAACTCTTGACACTACTGTCACTATATATATATATCTCTATGCTAAAACAATAAATTATAAATAACATTTTTATAATAATAAATTACAATCAACTGCCTCTCACGACACGAAGTCAGTCACACGACACTGTTCAGTGTACACTACAACCAGGCCATCTTCAGTGTCCCACGACACCCTTTTCATCTCAGTGTTCCACTACGGTCCTATGCATATCTCCAGTGTTCCACTCCATCGTACGTCCCTCAGTGTCACACTACGGTCCTGGCCCAGTTCAGTGTAACACTCCAACCTTTTCTTCATGTAATGTCCCACTAACAGCATCTGACGACTCCGGCCCACAGTTGATCAACGTAGACGGTGAGTCCACAGACATCACCGGTAGTCCAGTAAATCCTCTCCAAAGGCGGTTGACACACCGCTAGCCGAACACCATTGCTGCAAGCTCACTGAATGCGGCCGTCAAGTAACTGAGGCCAACAGACTCAGTGAGCTGCGGTGAGCGGTTCTTCTAACGCCAGTAGATAGGTACGATTCGGTGGTCAGGTACCTACTGCATAGACGTGTACCCTGAGGAGTTTCAGGTACTTAATGTTGAAGCCAGTAGACGTGTACCCTTCGGTGGTCAGGTACCTACTGCTTAGGTGTGTACAGCGAGGCGCTCAGGTACATAATATTTCTAAAGCCAGTAGACGTGTACCCTTCGGTGGTCAGGTACCTACGCTTAGGTGTGTACAGCGAGGCGCTCAGGTACATAATATTTCTAAAGCCAGTAGACGTGTACCCTTCGGTGGTCAGGTACCTACTGACTTAGGTGTGTACAGCGAGGCGCTCTGGTACATACTGTTACTAAAGCCAGTAGACGTGTACCTTCGGTGGTCAGTACCTACTGCTTAGGTGTGTACCGTGAGGCACTCAGGCTCTTACTGCTCTAAGGCCGGCTCAGCAGCCCCCACATTGGGTTTGATGACGCACCCAGTGGTACTGCCGGCCGGCAGGTTAACTATTTAACCGCTAGTTTGGCAGGGGCCGCAACACCCCCACCACAAAAGGACCGACACACAAAGATCAATGTAATATGTATCCCGAACCGTCATCCCGGATATGATCGTCCAGAAATCATTCTAGATAATCATTATCCTCCCGGACAGGCCCCCATATATTACAAAAAAAGTAATTTTTAAAAGACGATGGTATTAAGATTTACTCCTTTTGTAATAAAGAGTTCGGGATACATAAATACACACATTAATATAAATTAATCTTTAATATATAAAAATCAACTATCTTTGGTCTAGAGGTATTTGAACTATGATATAATAATAATATGTACATGTTACTATAATAAATTATAATCAGCATTTTACTAAAATATATTAATAACCCTACACAGGGTACAACTCTTGACACTACTGTCACTATATATATATATCTCTATGCTAAAACAATAAATTATAAATAACATTTTTATAAATAAATTACAATCAACTGCCTCTCACGACACGAAGTCAGTCACACGACACTGTTCAGTGTACACTACAACCAGGGCCATCTTCAGTGTCCCACGACACCCTTTCATCTCAGTGTTCCACTACGGTCCTATGCATATCTCAGTGTTCCACTCCATCGTACGTCCTCAGTGTCACACTACGGTCCTGGCCCAGTTCAGTGTAACACTCCACCTTTTCTTCATGTAATGTCCCACTAAACAGCATCTGACGACTCCGGCCCACAGTTGATCAACGTAGACGGTGAGTCCACAGACATCACCGGTTAGTCCAGTAAATCCTCTCCAAAGGCGGTTGACACACGCTAGCCGAACACCATGCTGCAAGCTCACTGAATGCGGCCGTCAAGTAACTGAGGCCAACAGACTCAGTGAGCTGCGGTGAGCGGTTCTTCTAACGCCAGTAGATAGGTACGATTCGGTGGTCAGGTACCTACTGCATAGACGTGTACCCTGAGGAGTTCAGGTACTTAATGTTGAAGCCAGTAGACGTGTACCCTTCGGTGGTCAGGTACCTACTGCTTAGGTTGTACAGCGAGGCGCTCAGGTACATAATATTTCTAAAGCCAGTAGACGTGTACCCTTCGGTTGGTCAGGTACCTACTGCTTAGGTGTGTACGCGAGGCGCTCAGGTACATAATATTTCTAAATGCCAGTAGACGTGTACCCTTCGGTGGTCAGGTACCTACTGCTTAGGTGTGTACAGCGAGGCGCTCTGGTACATACTGTTACTAAAGCCAGTAGACGTGTACCCTTCGGTGGTCAGGTACCTACTGCTTAGGTGTGTACAGCGAGGCGCTCTGGTACATACTGTTACTAAAGCCAGTAGACGTGTACCCTTCGGTGGTCAGGTACCTACTGCTTAGGTGTGTACCGTGAGCACTCAGGCTCTTACTGCTCTAAGGCCGGCTCAGCAGCCCCCACATTGGGTTTGATGACGCACCCAGTGGTACTGCCGGCGGCAGGTTAACTATTTAACCGCTAGTTTGGCAGGGGCCGCAACAGGTACTTTGACAATATTGGCCTTGTACATAACAGTAAGGCCACCCACATCCCTCCTGTGTTGAAGGCTCTGCTGAAATGACAGTATCTATCCAGGATGGGTCCAGGCGAAAGATGAGACGTCTTCCTCTGTTCTCCACTCTGTCAAGCAGTCGAAGATGAGAGGGGGGGCAGGCAAACCAAGAAAGTGGGGCATACTCAAGGTGTGAGCGTACTTGTGCCTCGAACAGAATCTTGCAACCCCTACTGTCAAGCAGATGCGAGATACGGCGAAGTGCTGTAAGCTTCCTGGCTGCCTTGTTTGCAAGATTTAGAACATGGTTTCTTCATAGTTAGTTGGAGTCAAATTTCACCCCAAGGATATCAACTTCTTCTCCAGGTGCCAACACCCTCCCATTCATCCTTACTACTGCACCAGCATTACCATCATGGTGCCTAGAGACGATCATCATTTGCGTTTTCTCAGGTGCAAATGTTACTTGCCATCTGTTTCCCCAAGCTGATATAGCTCTTAGCTGGTGATTGATGTAGCTTAGAGCAGCTGGCATTTCTTCTCTTGGATAAGTGAATGCAGTGTACATCTGCATATGCATGTGATTCTGGGATTTGATGAAGAAGGTCGTTGAAGTAGACATTCCATAACAATGGTCCCAGCACGCTTCCTTGTGGAACACTTGCCCCAATAGGATGTCTTGCTGATTCCGTTCCATTGAGAACTACACTTAGAGATCTACATGAAGGTAATCACTGACGAGACATAGCGTAGAGCCTGCAATTCGCAGTGCTTGAAGTTTTGCTAAGAGGCCCTGGTGCCACACCCGGTCGAAAGCACCAGCAATGTCCAGTGCTACCACACAGCTGACTTTGGATTCATCCAGTGACTGGTGCCACTTAGTGGAGAGGTTTAACAACAGATCAGCAGCAGAGTAAACCTTTCCTGAAGCCATATTGACGATCACAAAGTAGTGAGTGGTAGTCAAAAAACTGTCATTTGTCTTGAGATTATTGTCTCGAGGATTTTACCAGTGATTGACAGGAGTGACACTGGCCTGTAGTTGCTGATTTCTGCTCTGCTCTTCTTTTTGTGAACAGGGACTACATTTGCCTCTTTCCACAGAGAGGGCCATTTACACTGTACTAGGCAGTGCTGAAAGATGCGAGTTAGAGGTGCTGCTAGCTGGTCTGCACATCTTCTCAGCAATCTTGGGCTCAACTTGTCTGGGCCCACAGCCTTTTTTTGGTCAAGCGATTTAAGAAGGAAATGCACCTCCTCCTGCCTTATTGTCACCACTGACAGTTTTGACACAGTTCTTGCAGCTAGCCAAGGAGGGTCCCTGCTGGATCAGGAACTTGCATTTGGTAGCAAAGTGTTCAGCAAAGGGGTCTGCCTTCTTTTGGGCTACTAGTAGAGGTGGTCCTATCCTGTCGATTTAGAGGTAGAATGAGTTCATCAGGCAGATAACACTGTGTGTCCTTGACCAGGGACCACCAGGTTTTGGAACCTACCCTACCTGATGCTAGCTTTCTTTTTGTGTCCACCTCCCATTTAGCAATGGCCCACTTTTGAACGTCACCCACATGCCTACAGCTTGCCTGTGCAAGTTCCTGTTATAGGTGGTAGGATGTCTCTTATACCTTCGCCATGCTTTGTACTTAGCAGTAGCAGCATCTCTACAACGAAAGCCAAACCAAGGCTGATCTGTAGGCTTCGTCACATATTGCCGGTGAGGAATGTGTTCTTGGTGTAGATTAAGGATTTTGTCCAGTTAAAGGATTTCACTTGGTTGTCAACATTCCCTTGGAGAAGAGCACTCCAATCGGTGGTGGCGAGCTCAGAGCAAAGGGCTGGCCAATTACGTCTTTCCCATAGCCAGGTTGTGCGTGTGGACTCCTCACCTCGTTCTGTTGGGATCTTAAGTGTCGCAAAAACAGTCTTATGGTCAGACGATCCAACGTAGCCGAGGGGTTGACAAGTGACTATGCCTTCTGCCAGATCACTCACTACTGGATCAAGGGAGGATCCAGAGATGTGAGTAGGGAAATCAACAAAGTTTCTCATGTCAAATACTGCAAGAAGGTCATCAAAGTCCCTCTGTATAAAGTATTGGTTGAGGTCACCAACAATTATGATATGTTGACAGTTGTGTTACAGCAGAAGGGAGTCCATATTTTCCATTAGGAAGTTGATGGGATCTGCATGTTGCCACTGAGGTCTGTACATTGCACATGCTAGTATAGAGTTACTAGTGTTTATGCAGATGCACTCAATGTCTCTTAAAGTGGACATTTCAATAAGGGCAATATATAAGATATAACTAATCAATAAAAATGGCTCGTCAGGGTAAGAAATTTCAATACAGCAAACTCTCTTAGTATACCTTCAGGTAAACCACAATGGTTAGTGTAAAAAACCCGCTTTTGGCCTAGAAACAAGATTAAAAGTGAAGCCTTTTTGCTTGCTACTGTTATTAATAAAATACTCTTATTATGAGACCTTCAGAACAATGCCTTCGTAGACACAAACTTCTGTACAGTTGCCTCTCTCACAACTCTAATACAGTGCGCTCTGGATATAACTTTAATATGTGCTCTAATGGATGGTTTTTTAAAATACAGCTCTCTCTTTAATAAAAAGTTAATTACAAGTGCTTTTTTAAAATAGGATGCCCTATAACTTTTAAAATTTAAAACTAATTATTAAAAAATAAGTAGTGTTTTTATAAAAAAATTTTAAACATCAAAAAAAACTTATTACACAAGAAGGGAGCAAAACACCTCTGCAGGTTGGAAATTAAAAATGTTTACTCTGGGGTAAGGAAAGAACGTTCAAAAAAGTGAATTTTTGATCGAATCATCATGGAAAAACTCCAGCCATTCATCACCATAAATTTACTATAGGAACTAACTTTTTTTTATATTAAGTTGGGGGTTCCGTGGGTTTGACGGACGGCCCCGGGCCCGGGGTCTTCTCCGGGCTGATCACAATATTAAAATTCATCCAAAAAACCTCGACAAAATCTACCCCGAACGGGGGTAGAATGAAGTTAGTTCCTGTAGTAACTCGCAGCCAGGAATGTGCTCGCGTTAGGTGTGGCATGCTCAGGTTCTGGGCACCTAACGTGTGAAGCATGTGGTTTATAGTAGACTAGGGTGTCGAGGATTTTAACTTGCTTTATGGTAGGAATGTTAAAATATCTTGGGCTCCTTTCCCCGGTTGGGGGACTGATTTCCTCAAACTCCTCCTCTCCTTACCCATTTCTACTCTGTATTGGACTGATAAAGCCAGTGTGTAGCTACACGCTTCTTCAATAAATATTCCTGTGTGTTGCATAAAGTGTCTAATTCTTAAACTTGTCGGTTTTAAAAACCCATTCATCGCACCATGCAAAAACAAGCAGGTATATACAAAGAAAGATCGTGGTCAGCAGTAGTAGTCAGTAGTAGTTTCGAATCCTGCTAAATGCGATCTATATATTATATATATATATATTTTATATATAATATATATATATATATATATTATATATATATATTTAATATATATATAATATATATAAATATATTATATTATATATATATATATATATATATATATATATATATATTATATAATATATATATATATATATATATATAATATAATATAAATTGTGGGTACCAGACCCTCGGAGAAGTGGATTA
Organism: Cherax quadricarinatus; assembly: GCF_026875155.1. Lineage (NCBI taxonomy): Eukaryota > Metazoa > Arthropoda > Malacostraca > Decapoda > Parastacidae > Cherax > Cherax quadricarinatus. The sequence continues at coordinate 62,610,047 of NC_069400.1, read as the reverse complement.
AAAGGCTTCAAGGAAAAATTATTTGGATTTCTTCCAGAAGCCGTTTGAATATTATACTTCCCCTACCACCCCATCTTTTAATATATTTTTTACCAATAGGAGTATTTTATTACATAATATGGTACAGAAGATTTAAGAGATACTTGTTGATATAAAAAGGTGGCATATAAGGTACAAAGTTTGTTACTTGTGTTATCACCGATTATAAGGCGAAATCTCATCCAGCTCCTCAGAGCTGGGGCGTATGCCCAAATACAGCAAAGGGATTACCCCTTTGAACAGCCGCACTGAGCCGCTGGAACAGAAAACTAGCTGCCCTGGATCCCTATTTACCCTGATGAGTCTTTTTCCCAGCTCCTTAAGGAATTTAGATGCACTCTTTCCCCATGAGCCATAGGGCCCCTGAGCCTATGGGAACAACCATATAATGATGGCAAGTTCTCCATATTTTCTAGACTTTTGGGACTCCCTGAAGCTGGCAGCTGCCCCTCTTCCCCTGGTGTATTGGGATGGGTATCAGCCAAGGAGATGCACATGTATATCCCACACCACCTGCTTCCCACCTTTCCGGCCTGAAAGGGTATACCCCTGGATGCTTCTGGCTCCATCATCTGCAAGTTAGGGGGCCCCCCTTACTGCGGGGCATCCTTTAATATTATATATTATAATTAAATATATATTTAAAATAATATATATATATATAATATTAAATTTTATATAGAAGTTTATACGGGGCGACAGTGATCAATTGGGACTTCAGGGCCCTTTGTGTGTCACACAGCAGAAGGGAAGTACCCAAAAATGAGGGGGGAGGTCAATGACATCAAAAAGGAAGCCTCGACACCCCCGTTGCCCACTCAAGGAAAACCCCCAAGTACGGGGTTTGATGGAAGAAAAAGCCCCTGACGGGCCCTTGCTACCCGGGAAGGATGGAAACATTCCCTGGGACCTGTGCGCCACTTTGGCAGCCCCTACTTGCCATATCCGTGGGGGGAAGGGGGGGAGCTGCCACCCAAAAGGGAGACCCAGAAGACCCGAAAATATGAAGACCTTCCCCCCCTTGCTAAACTTCATTCCCCCAGTAGGGTCGGAGCCCCTTTGGGAGCATGGGGCAAGTGTCTCTAAAGTTCCTCAAAGAGCTGGGTGAAAAGTCATCATAAAAACCCAAGGACCCAGGGCGACCAGCTTTCTCTTTCAGAGACCAGTGTTGCGATCCAGAGAGAAATCCCTGCAGCATTTGGGCCGCGGCCACCCAGGGATTTGGACGAATATTCGAGATTAGCTCTGAGTTACCTATGTTGTTTTGCTTCTGGTATTTTTGTAATGTTTGGCCAATGTATTTTTGCTTTAAATAAAAAAAATTTGAAATTGGGGGATGGCGGGAAAAAAATTCTTAAACAGCTTCAGGGAAAACCTTGATTTTTCCCCTGAAGCAGTTTATTCTTTTCTCTGAGGATGAGGGTCCCCATGACAGTTCAGAGGTGGTACCTCCCTTAATTTTTATAAATATATATAAAAAATATATATTTTATATATATTTTATATAAATTATATATATAATATATATATATATATATAAATATTTTTATATTTATATATTATATAATAATTATATAATTTTTATATAAAAAATATAATATATAATATATATATATATTATATAATTATATAATGTAATACTCCACTCAACTTAAGTTTTTCAGTGTACACAACACCTTTGAGCTTATACCTTTTCTCCTGAGTGAATCTTTTTCTAAGTCCTACCAACGCACCCCTTTTTAATTTTTTAACAGAGTTGGAAGTATTTCTTCAGCCTCAGGGTTGTCAAAAAGAGGATGCCCGGACAACAAATCACGGAGGGGGCTTGAAGTCTTTTTAATAACAGGCTGACATGGCTCACCAGGCTAGGGAAAGAATCCGAATGTTCTGGAGGCCAGGAGCGTGAAACGCCCAGTCATCGCAAATAGGTGAGTATAAATAGGAAAAAAGGACGCCGAAAAACCCCCCTCCAAAAAGCCAGCCCGGATGACACGTAATAAGATTCTTTTTGTTCACCAGAAAAACACCCGTTGTGTTTTTATTCCCACACTACCACCACCCCACCCCCCAAACCCCCATTACCACCACCACCCCCGCTACCACCACCCCCTCCCACCATTTCACCCTACCACCACCACCACCACCACATCACCACCACCACCTCTACCACCACCACCACATACCCCACCACTTTCCCTCACCACCATTACCACCACTCACCACAACCAAAACCCAAATACCACCACCACTATCACCAACCACTATCACCAACCCTTACCACCCCCAAAACCCCTACCTCCACCACCCCACTCTCCACACCAAACCACATACAACCCTATACCACCATTACGCCACCACCCCTACCACCACCCCCCCTGCTACCCCACCACCACCCCCGACCACCACCACCCCACAATCACTGCCACCACCACCCTCATACATCACCGCACCCCCCCCAATCTGCCCCCGACCACCCAGTCACCGCCACCACCCACCACCATCACCTCCACAACACCACAAACACCACTACCACCACCATCACAATCACCACTACCACCACGTTACCCCCACCATACCCCCACAGTTACCGCCCCCACACCACCACAGTTTTCCGCCACCACTACCACCCAGTTACCCCCCACCACCACCCAACCACCACCGCCACTACCCCCACCACCGCCTAACCATCACCACCATAGTTACCCCCCACCACCGCCACCACCACCAACAACAACAACACAACAACAACGCTACACCACCCCCACAACCACCACCGCCACTACCACCACAACTCTTCATCCCCGCAAACCACCCCCCCCCACCGCCAGAATACTACACCAAAACCACCACCACAGTTCCCCCACACCACCATACCGCCATCCCAATTTCCCCCATCACTACACAAACAGTACCACCATCACCACAGTTCCCCCACCCCCCCCTTCCACCTCTCTACCCCCACCCCAAACACCCCCACCACCACCA
>NC_069400.1:62566475-62601475 GCF_026875155.1 Cherax quadricarinatus | reverse complement strand
TCTAATGTGTTTTCTCATGTTATTTCCACACCACTAATAACTTCTCAACCTCTTCCAGTACTGGTGAACTCATTTTTGGTCAGCATAGTTTACTCTCTTCTTGCAACACGCCATCCTTATTCATTTTCTTGGCCATATGGAACGTAAAGGTTGGTAGGGTTCTTATACATCCCTGGACAGTTCGGCCACACTTAGTACAACACAACTTTCATATTGGTTCAATGATTGGTTTTTCGTTTATAATTCAATCTTATTTCTCCCTTCTTACCACAGGCTATTTGGCACAAAGTAAATGAAGGGCTTTCATTGGAGCCATGGTAGCTATTATTTAGTACTTGCAAGCACTAAATAAATGGAATATTATGTAAATATTTCGCTGATGTTCGAACGTAGGGTACCTTCGTCACGTTGTAAACAATGCCATTGACTAGGCTGCCGCACAGGCTCACGTCCGAGTTGGTACGCGTCCCGACGAACTACGACGCGCGAGTCAACCTATTGAAAAGCGAGTCCCATGTTTATTTTACCTGTACGAAAAATTGCGCGGGGGGGGGTCAGGGGGTGATTGGCGAATATTTTTACGAGTTTGCCGGGAACTACGAGAAAAGCGGGGACCACTGTATATCTATATTATATATTATAATATTTATATATATAAATTATATATTATATATATATATATATATATATATATAATATAAATAACAGATATATATATATATATATATATATATATTATATATAAATATATATAAAAAATGTATATGTATATGTATATATAGTATAAACAATACATATACTATATTATATATATATAAATATATATAAATATATATATATATAAATATATATATAATATATATATATATATATATTCATATATATATATAATATATATAAATATATTATATATAAATATATATAAAATTATAAAAATATATATATAAAATAATATATATATAAATAAATATAAATATATAAACACCCCCCTCACACATTATACAGATATATGAAAGGTAGAAATGATGTAGGCGGTACGGATAACATAACTAGCAGAGACGAGTTTTTACCGAGGAACGAGAGGCTTAAGTATGATAGGACATTCTGAAAGATGTGAAATATATTTCCAGTAAAAGTATGGGCCTTAGACAAGGCTAGAGTGATGTCACCATGGTTGTTTAATATATTATATATGGGATGGGGATGTAATAGACGATAATGCCGAGGGTCTTGGGCAAGAGTCTTGGAGGTTAAAAGATAAAGAATCACACAAAAGATGGAAGGTTGTCAACAGTTGCTCTATATGCTGCTGACACTGTGTCTCGTTGGGAGAATTCTGAAGAGAAGTTGCAGAGATTGTGGATGAATTTGTGTAGGTGCGGCAAAAGAAGAAATTCTGAAAGAGAATACAGAAAGAGTAAGGTTAAGAGGATAACAAAAAGATTAGGTGATGGAAAGATTGGATATCAGATTGGAGGGTGAGAGTATGAGAGGAGGTGAAATGTATTCAGGTCATTGTGGGGGGATGTGGACTGTCCTAGCGGATGGGTCTATGAAGATGAGGTAATCATAGAAATTGATGAGGGAAAAGGTGAGTGGTGGCGCACTTGAGAGAAGTCTGTGGAGACAAAGAACTTTGAGCGTCCTTGGAGGCAAAAGAGGGGAATGTAATGAGAGTTATATTTTAAGAATCAAACCGCCTCTATTATGGGCGGTGTAAGCATGTTGCGTGAATTGTTTGCAGCGAGGAGAAGGCTGGAGGCAGTGGATAATGTCATGTCCTGAGAGCAATGTGCGGTGTGAATTATTTTTTAATAGGTGAGAATCAGATTGCAGGATATGAGAAGGTAATAGAGGGATCCGAATCACCCACCGCTGCAGAGAAATCGTAGTTTTGTAAGTAAGGAGGATGTATCTGGGATTCAAAACTGTTGTCCGCCTGATGGCTGGTAATGTAAGTGTGAGTGTTGAGGAGTAGATTGGTGGACATGTGGAGAGAATGGAGCCAAACAGAATAACTTCAAGAGTGTATCAGTCGGTAGGGGAAAGGGAAGGGGGGGTAGGGGTCGGCCTAGGAAGGTTGGAGGGAGGCGTGAAGCGTGTTTGATAGGATGAATGGAGACAAAATGGTTTGTAATACTTGACGTGCTGTTGGAGTGTGAGCAAAGTAACATTATGAAGGGGTTCATGGAAACCGGCAGGCCGGACTTGAGTCCTGGAATGGGAAGTACAGTGCTGCACTCTGAAGGATGGGTGTTAAATGTTGCAGTTTAAAAACTGTACTGTAAAGCACCCTTCTGGCAAGACAGTGATGGAGTGAATGATAGTGAAAGTTTTTCTTTTTCGGGCCACCCTGCCTTGTGGGAATCGGCCAGTGTGATAATAATAATAAATAAAGATATATATATTTATATATATACATAATATATATATATATATATATATATATATATAATAAATATATAATATATATATATATATATATAATATATATATATATATATATATATATATATATATATATATGTCGTGCCGAATAGGCAGAACTTGCGATCTTGGCTTAAATAGCAACGCTCATCTTGCCATATAGGACAAGTGAAAATTTGTGTATGCAATAATTTCCCCAAAATCATTCTAAACCTAACGAAAAAAATATATTTGATTGTGTTTGTTTAGTATTAAATTATTGTAAACGTATTTAAAATATATTTAGTTGGGTTAGGCTAAAATAAATTGCTCTTATTATAATAAGGTTAGGTAAGTTTTCTAAGATTCTTCTGGTGCAAAATTAAATTTTTTTACATTAACATTAATGAAAAAAATATATCTTTAAACGTATAAGAGAAAATTTCAGAAAGGACTTAATTTTAAATGAGTTCTTGCTAATTGACCAGTTTTACATATTCGGCACGACATATATATATATATAAATATATATATATATATATATATATATATATATATATATATATAATATATATATATATATATATATATATAAATATGTCGTGCCGACATTTATAAATATATTGAACAACCATGGTAACATCAGGCATCCCTTCCTAAGGTATACTTATACTAAAAGTGATATTCCTCTCTCCTTCATAGCAAACCTGAGCCTCATTATCCTCGTAAAAACACTTTAGAGCATCTAACAACTAACCACTTATTCCATACACTCACAACATCTGTCATATTAAACCAATATCAACCTTATAAATGCCACGACAACTTCTTTACCACTCTCTAAATACTATTAACCTATATACTTCACTGTAAACACTTGGTCTACATATTTCCTGTCCTTTATAAAGCCTCCTTGTTCAGCTGCGATCCTATCCTCCGTCTTACTCTTATTATACCCATTAATAACTCTACCATATTCCTAACCAGGTGTTTGGTAGAACTATTAATGCACACAGAGAACATCCATAAATTCTTTATACAAATGAAGTATGCATTCTCTCTGCCAATCCCTAGGAACCTTCTCCGCTTTAATTCATTTATTAAATAACACCACCAATCATTCGTATCTGTAATTGGTGCCTTATGTGACTTCAGAGGAATTTCAGTTCACGTTACATTGTAGATGATGTATTACATTGTAGATGATGTATTACATTGTAGATGATGTATTACATTGTAGATGATGTATTACATTGTAGATGATGTATTACATTGTAGATGATGTATTACATTGTAGATGATGTATTACATTGTGGATGACGTATTACATTGTAGATGATGTATTACATTGTAGATGATGTATTACATTGTAGATGATGTATTACATTGTAGATGATGTATTACATTGTAGATGATGTATTACATTGTAGATGATGTATTACATTGTAGATGATGTATTACATTTGTAGATGATGTATTACATTGTAGATGATGTATTACATTGTAGATGATGTATTACATTGTGGATGACGTATTACATTGTAGATGATGTATTACATTGTAGATGATGTATTACATTGTGGATGATGTATTACATTGTAGATGATGTATTACATTGTGGATGATGTATTACATTGTAGATGATGTATTACATTGTAGATGACGTATTACATTGTAGATGATGTATTACATTGTAGATGATGTATTACATTGTAGATGATGTATTACATGTAGTATGATGTATTACATTGTAGATGATGTATTACATTGTAGATGATGTATTACATGTAGATGATGTATTACATTGTAGATGATGTATTACATTGTAGATGATGTATTACATTGTAGATGATGTATTACATTGTAGATGATGTATTACATTGTAGATGACGTATTACATTGTAGATGATGTATTACATTGTAGATGATGTATTACATTGTAGATGACGTATTACATTGTAGATGATGTATTACATTGTAGATGATGTATTACATTGTAGATGATGTATTACATTGTAGAATGACGTATTACATGTAGATGATGTATTACATTGTAGATGATGTATTACATTGTAGATGATGTATTACATTGTAGATGATGTATTACATTGTAGATGATGTATTACATTGTAGATGATGTATTACATTGTAGATGATGTATTACATTGTAGATGTATTACATTGTAGATGATGTATTACATTGTAGATGTATTACATTGTAGATGATGTATTACATTGTAGATGACGTATTACATTGTAGATGATGTATTACATTGTAGATGATGTATTACATTGTAGATGATGTATTACATTGTAGATGATGTATTACATTGTAGATGATGTATTACATTGTAGATGTATTACATTGTAGATGATGTATTACATTGTAGATGTATTACATTGTAGATGATGTATTACATTGTAGATGACGTATTACATTGTAGATGATGTATTACATTGTAGATGATGTATTACATTGTAGATGATGTATTACATTGTAGATGATGTATTACATTGTAGATGACGTATTACATTGTAGAATGATGTATTACATTGTAAGTACGTATTACATTGTAGATGATGTATTACATTGTAGATGATGTATTACATTGTAGATGTATTACATTGTAGATGATGTATTACATTGTAGATGTATTACATTGTAGATGATGTATTACATTGTAGATGAATTGTTTTCAGAATCTTTGTTATCCTTTGGAGTTTATTTTCCTCAAAAGAATATTTGATAATTTTCAAATTTATATTTAGATATTTTCAATAAAATAACACTAATAATAATAAAATAATATTTATAATAATGTCTTTGGTTAATCTCCTGTGAAGAAAATGGATTTTTTTCCTTTTGAAATAGAACAGATTTAAGTGTTAGAATTTTATTTACGATAAATTTCTGAGAACGTATATGATAAAAAAAAACAAGAAGTACTTGAGAAGATCCTATATCCAATCTTTTCTTAGCAATGTAATGGGAGCCTCTGAGTGTCCAGCAGTAACTGATCGTCCATCCTGATCCTCACAGTGTATTCGAGACCCTGATTTTACTTTTTAACGCAGGACAAGTCAGCAGTCCAGTATTTCTGGTTAATGCGATCATCCTAACTCTCACAAGAACCAGAAATATCGGAGTGTTCTTCTTGACACCCATGATGTTCTAGTATTACCGGAGTGTTCATCTTGGCATTCATAATGCACAAGTAATACTTAGCGAACATTTTGACGTGTACAGTGCTTCAGCAATAAATCAGTGAACATCTTGACGTGTACAATGCTGCAGTAATAACTTATTGAACATCTTGACATGTACAATGCGCCAGTAATACCTAGCGAATGAACATCTTAACGAGTACAATGTTCCAGTAATACCTAGTGGATGAACATCATACCAGTACAATGTTCCAGTAATACCTAGTGAATGAACATCCTGACGTGTACAATGCTCAAGCAATAACTTAGTAAACATCTTGATGCGTACAATGTGCCAGTAATACCTAGTGGATGAACATCATACCAGTACAATGTGCCAGTAATACCTAGTGAATGAACATCTTGACGTGTACATTGCGCCAGTAATACCTGGGTGTCATCTTGATTCCAACCTTGATACCTGACTTATTACAATAACACCTAATGTGCGCCGAAAGTACCAGGGCATTCAAGCTGACACCCACAATGTTCCAGTAATGCCCGAGTGTTCACTCTGGCACCCACAATGCTCCAATAATGCCCAAGTGTTCACTCCTACACCCACAATGCTCCAATAATGCCCGAGGGTTCACTCTGACACCCACAATGATCCAGTAATGCCCGAGTGTTCACTCTGGCACCCAAAATGATCCAGTAATGCCCGAGTGTTCACTCTGGCACCCCACAATGATCCAGTAAGGCCCGAGTGTTAACTCTGGCACCCACAATGATCCAGTAATGCCCGAGTGTTCACTTTGATAAACACAGTGATCCAGTAATGCCCGAGTGTTCACTTTGACAAACACAATGATCCAGTAATGCCCGAGTGTTCACTCTGACAAACACAATGATCCAGTAATGCCCGAGTGTTCACTTTGACAAACACAATGATCCAGTAATGCCCGAGTGTTCACTCTGACAAACACAATGATCCAGTAATGCCCGAGTGTTCACTCTGACAGATACAATGATCCAGTAATGTCCGAGTGTTCACTCTGACAAACACAATGATCCAGTAATGCCCGAGTGTTCACTCTGACAAACACAATGATCCAGTAATGCCCGAGTGTTCACTCTGACAAACACAATGATCCAGTAATGTCCGAGTGTTCACTCTGACACTCACAAAGATCCAGCTGTTTGGTGAATTATAAAAATAATCTGTCATCAGTGATAGATGGAATCTCGATGCAGATTGGGAAAACTAATTCATGTGAGTGACTTAGCTAGATGTTCAAACAATTATTTAACCATTGATATGCTCTTTAATATGATTATTTAAATAGAAATTGGGAAATGTATGATAATGTGTTTTGTGAGATTAACGCAGCTCAAAGTGATCAGTTGAAAATTCAACATACACTTAACGGAAGACAGAGAGAGAGAGAGACAGAGAGAGAGAGAGACAGAGAGAGAGACAGAGAGAGAGAGAGAGAGAGGGGGGAAGAGAGAGAGATTGCATTCCAGAAGAAGAATTTTGTTGCAGCCAGGTTGAAAATTTCAGAAAACTGAAGGATATCCATAATCCTGTGGTATATGTGGATACAAGCCTGGAGATACAGGAGGAAGGTTCAGAAGTCCTACCTCAGGGACTTCTGTCCAAAGATCAAGACTGCCCTCTTGGGCTGTGTTGTAAAGTCGCAGCTAAGATAATCCATCACAGGGAAGCACTTCATGAGCTCCTCAAATCATTAGATAACCTTCAAGCTATTGTAGAAGGCCAGTGCAAGCCTACATCAAGTGACGTAAGCTGCTCAGCTGATGGTGACACTATTGACAAAGACTGTAAGTCCCACACTGAGCTTAACTCAGGGGCAAATAACTGGTGGAATTCTGTCATCGCTAATGTCCCACAGATTTACAGAGTTCAAAACACTACCTTTTGGAATTCTAACACAATTCCTCTGACCACCACAGAGGGAACAAATTCTCTTCCCAGCAACGAGGGAAGCCTTGGATCTGTTAATTCTCCTACACCTGACATCTCTGCTTCAGCCACTGCCAGTCCACTAGACAGTGCACATACCATCTCTGATCCTACACCTGTCAGCACACCTGCCGACACTTTTCCAGAATCTGGCAGCAGTGCTTCATCGGCAAGTTCTGAGTCAGGACTTTCTCCATCAGAGATTGGTGCAGTTAATAATCAGGGAACTATCACTGCATCTGATCACTTACTGCACCAAAGTATGAACAGCAGGGACACATCTGTCAGAACTGGTAGAGGACGGGGTAGAGGACGTGGAAGAGGACGTGGAGGAAGAAGACATCTACAGCCGTCTCACCCTCCACTAACACAGTCCCAGCGGCAGAACCTGAGGACAAATCTGCAAAACACAGGAGGTGCAACAAATCATAGTCCACCCTCCCAGGCACCTAGGCTGTGCTCTCGCTGTCACCAGAGGGGGCACACCGCCAACAACTGCCTGCGAGATACCAGGTGCAATTACTGCTACAAGAAAGGACATCAGGAGGACCAGTGCCGGAAGAAAAAGGGACTTGACAGACAGGACCACCTGTTTAGAGACCTGTTCTCGGAACAAACCAGCAGGATCTCTGAATTGGTGAACACTCTCACACGTCACCCACTCAGCTATTCCCATCTCAGCCCAGCAGGTGGTATTGTGCCTTATACAAGACCACAGCCCTACATCCCTTCAGCTGCCTCAGTACCCTACCTTTCTCAAGAGCAGGCACCTTACATGCCCTACACACCCACCACCTCAAACTGACCACATCATGAGGAGCCAGTCTATCAGCATCCTGTCGGCCAACATTAGAGGTTTCATTATTAATGTTGGAGAACTCACACATAGTTTTGTGAACACTCGACGTCCCGACATGATTGCTGTTGTTGAAACATTTTTGGATGACAGGACTCCAGAAAATTTTGCAAGAATTGCTGGCTACACCTCATGGATGAGAAGAGACAGGGAAGGGCAAGGAGGAGGTGTTGCTGTGTGCTTCTCTAAAAGTGTTCATGCCCAGCTCATAGATGTTGCCACCCCTACACATCTTGAAATGATGTTCTTCAAGCTCTGCATAAACACTAGTACCTCTGTACTGGCATGTGCAATGTACAGACCTCAGTGGCAACATGCAGGCCCATCAACTTTCTAATGGAAAATATGGACTCCCTTCTGCTACAACACAACTGTCAACATATCATAATTGTTGGTGACCTCAACCAACACCTTATACAGAGGGACTTTGATGACCTTCTTGCAGTGTTTGACATAAGAAACTTTGTTGATTTCCCTACTCACATCTCTGGCTCCTCCCTTGACCCAGTAGTGAGTGATCAGGCAGAAGGCATAGTCACTTGTCAACCCCTCGGCTACGTTGGATCGTCTGACCACAAGGCTGTTTTTAGGACACTTAAGATCTCAGCAGAACGAGGTGAGGAGTACACACGCACAACCTGGCTATGGGAAAGAGGCAATTGGCGAGCCCTTTGCTCTGAGCTCGCCACCACCGATTGGAATGCTCTTCTCCAAGGGGATGTTGACAACCAAGTGAAAGCCTTCACTGGACACATCCTTAATCTACAACAAGAGCACATTCCTCACCGGCAATATGTGACGAAGCCTACAGATCAGCCTTGGTTTGGCTTTCGTTGTAGAGAAGCTGCTACTGCTAAGTACAAAGCATGGCGAAGGAATAAGAGACATCCTACCACCTATAACAGGAACTTGCACAGGCAAGCCTGTAGGCATATGAGTGACGTTCAAAAGTGGGCCATTGCTAAATGGGAGGTGGACACAAAAAGAAAGCTAGCATCAGGTAGGGTAGGCTCCAAAACCTGGTGGTCCCTGGTCAAGGACAGACAAGGTTATCTGCCTGATGAACTCATTCCACCTCTAAATCGTCAGGATGGGACCACCTCTACTAATAGTCAAGAGAAGGTAGACCTCTATGCTGAACACTTTGCTACCAAAATGCAAGTTTCGGATCCAGCAAGGGACCCTCCTTGGCTAGCTGCAAGAACTGTGTCAAAACTGTCAGTGGTGGCAATAAGGCAGGAGGAGGTGCATTTCCTTCTTAAATCGCTTGACCAAGAAAAGGCTGTGGGCCCAGACAAGTTGAGCCCAAGATTGATGAGAAGATGTGCAGACCAGCTAGCAGCGCCTCTAACTCGCATCTTTCAGCACTGCCTAGTACAGTGTAAATGGCCCTCTCTGTGGAAAGAGGCAAATGTAGTCCCTGTTCACAAAAAAAGAGCAGAGCAGAAATCAGCAACTACAGACCATGTCACTCCTGTCAATCACTGTTAGATCCTCGAGACAATAATCTCAAGACAAATGACAGAGTTTTTTGGCTACCACTCACTACTTTGTGATCGTCATTATGGCTTCAGGAAAGGTTACTCTGCTGCTGATCTGTTGTTGAACCTCTCCACTAAGTGGCACCAGTCACTGTGATGAATCCAAAGTCAGCTGTGTGGTAGCACTGAACATTGCTGGTGCTTTCGACCGGGTGTGGCACCAGGGCCTCTTAGCAAAACTTCAAGCACTGGGAATTGCAGGCTCTATGCTATGTCTCCTCAGTGATTACCTTCATGGTAGATCTCTAAGTGTAGTTCTCAATGGAACGGAATCAGCAAGACATCCTAATGGGGCAGTGTTCCACAAGGAAGCATGCTGGGACCATTGTTATGGAATGTCTACTTCAACGACCTTCTTCATCTCATCCCAGAATCACATGCATATGCAGATGACTGTACACTGATATTCATTTATCCAAGAGAAGAAATGCCAGCTGCTCTAAGCTACATTAATCACAAGCTAAGAGCTATATCAGCTTGGGGAAATAGATGGCAAGTAACATTTGCACCTGAGAAAACGCAAATGATGATCGTCTCTAGGCACCCTGATGGTAATGCTGGTGCAGTTGTAAGGATGAATGGGAGGGTGTTGGCACCTGGAGAAGAAGTTGATATCCTTGGGGTGAAATGTGACTCCAAACTAACCATGAAGAACCATGTTGTAAATCTAGCAAACAAGGCAGCCAGAAAACTTACAGCACTTCTCTGTATCTCGCATCTGCTTGACAGTAGGGGTTGCAAGATTCTGTACGAGGCACAAGTACGCTCACACCTTGAGTATGCCCCACTTTCTTGGTTTGCCTGCACCCCCCCCACCTCTCATCTTCGACTGCTTGACAGAGTGGAGAACAGAGGAAGACGTCTCATCTCTCGCCTGGACCCATCCTGGATAGATCTGTCATTTCGACAGAGCCTTCAACACAGGAGGGATGTGGGTGGCCTTACTGCTATGTACAAGGCCAATATTGTCAAAGTACCACACTTGGATCCACTTCGAGGATAGCAAGAAGCAAGCTTCTATAACACATGACGTGCAGAAAGCAGCAACTTCACTCTGACTGTACCCTTCTCCAGAACATCACTTCATTTGAGATCATTTATCCCCAGGATGGCTCGAGTATGAAGCACATTCGTACAGCATTATGATGTCAGCCAGATAAAGTCAGTTGATCAAATGAAAATGCTGGCCCACAGATGGCTCCAACTTCATCCTGTTCCCTACTTGTATGTCCCATAACAATAAAAATGCTTTCAATGAGCTGATATATGTAACAGCTCTTAGCTTGTCAATAAAATTAGGAATCCTTAACCTGTAAATAGCTTGCCAATAAAGTTAGGAATCCTTAACCTGTAAATAGCTTGTCAATAAAGCTAGGGATCCTTTAACCTAACCTTGTTAAACCCTGTGAAAGAGAGAAGAGAGAGAGAGAGAGAGAGAGAGAGAGAGAGAGAGAGAGAGAGAGAGAGAGAGAGAGAGAGAGAGAGAGAGAGAGAGAGAGAGAGAGACAGACAGACAGAGACAGACAGACAGACAGACAGACAGACAGACAGACAGACAGACAGACAGACAGACAGGCAGACAGAGCATATAAGAACTTAAGAAAGATGGAACACTGCAACAGGCCTACTGATCTATGCAAAGCAGGTGGATGCCACCCTCTGACTTAGAACAATGACCACTTAGTCAGGTCACTTCCACTTATGAAAGGAGCACTGCACCAGACCCATCAGCACAAGCTAGTCAGGTCCAACTCACACCCATCACACCCACTCATGTATTTACCCAACCTGTTTTTAAAACTAAACAAGGTCTTAGCTTCTATAACTGTACTCGGGAGTTTGTTCCACTCATCCACAACTCTATTACCAAACCAGTGCTTTCCTTTGTCCTTACTGAATCTGAATTTTTCCAACTTGAAACCATTGCTGCGAGTCCTGTCTTGGCCGCAAGTTTTCAGCACGCTATTCACATCCCCTTTATTTATTCCTGTTTTCCATTTATACACCTCAATCATATACCCCCTTAATTCTACGCCTTTCCATAGAGTGCAGATTTAGTGCCCTCTGTCTATCCTCATAAGGAAGATTTCTGATACATGGAATCAGCTTTATCATCCTCCTCTGTACGTTTTCCAGAGCATTTATATCCATTCTGTAATATGGTGACCAGAACTGTGCAGTATAATCTAAATGAGGCCTAACCAAGGATATATAGAGTTGAAGAACAACCTGAGGACTTCTATTATTCTGTTAGCTTTATTGCGAACACTAATGCACTGTTGTCTTGGTTTCAGATTACAGCTAACCAGAACTTCTAAATCCTTTTCGCAATCAGTAGTATTAAGATCTACATTATTTAGTTTATATGTGGCATGGTTATTTAACTGTCCAACATTTAGAACTTTGCATTTGTCAATATTAAACTGCATCTGCCGCTTCTCCGACCATTGCATCAGTCTATTCAAGTCATCTTGGAGTTCTCTAGTGTCCTCATTAGAATGAATTGGACGGCCTATTTTGGTGTCATCAGCAAATTTGCATATGTTCCTATTTATTCCCTCATCTATGTCGTTCATGTAGATTGTGAACAACAAGGGGCCCTACACTGACACCTGTGGAACACCGCTCGTGACGTGCCCCCATTCTGATTTCTCCCCATTTATGCAAACTCTCTGCTGCCTATTTGTCAACCATGCCTCTACCCATGAAAAAAATTCTGCTCCTATTCCGTGTGCCTTGAGTTTCCTCAAAAGTCTTTGATGTGGAACTCTATCGAAAGCCTTACTGAAGTCCATATACACAGTATTATATTTATTACCATGATCTACCTCCTCAAATATCTTAGTGAAAAATGTTAGTAAATTCGTAAGACAGGAACGCCCCTTTGTAAAACCATGCTGAGATTCATTAATCATTCTGTGCTTATCATGTTATGGCTAGGATCTCGAATTGGCCTCGGCAGTTATAGTTTCCATAAATTATTCCCACTATGGAAGTAAGTCTTAATGGTCCCTATAGATGGTATATCTTAGTCCTTACAGAAGCTAAGATAATCCGTCACCTCCTTGGAATTAGTATTACATTGCCAATTTCACTTATCAGGCACTATGCCCTTTGTAAGTGTTTATGTTTGAAAGATTAGCCAGAGTTTTCTAAGTTTCTCTCTCTTTACATTCCTTTTAAAACCCTTGCAAACAGTTCATCAGGGCCTGGGATTTATAAGGTTTTAATTTTCTCAATTTGTCCGAGACCATGTCACTAGTTACCGACAACGTGCAGTTTATCATCCTGTCTTAGATATCTATTATTTTCTGGAACATTCGCTATATCATCCTGATAAAAACTGACATCACTCAAATATACGTCAACTAAGTATATCCGAAGTAACATGGTTAAAATCAATCACGACCCCGAATCAATAACTATATCAATGGTGTATGTCACACTCTCATACTACGATAATTATTTACCCAGATGAGAATTTTTATTTTGCCTAGAGGAACTCTAAGTTCTTACCATCAAAGACAATGTTTTCACTGAATTTTCTCAATCTTAATTAATAATCAACAGGTTATGACTAACTGTTCATATGTGTTCCATTGCTCGTAATAAGAGATCTTATATAAAATAGCACCCGCAACCTTTAAAACAGAATTAAAAGTATTATATCAGTCACTCTCATCTGTTCTAGAAACAGATAGAAAACTACGACTATCAAGCTATTCAAAGTTTTAACTAAAACCCAAGATCTTGAAATAAAATACAAATAATAATAATAAAATATAATAATAATAATAATAATAATAATAATAATAACAATATATAATAATAAATGTGTATTATTATTACAAGTACCTGTACAAGGTATACAGACCATAGCTGACATCACTGACATACAACAATATAGAAAGTTTGCTTGTTATCCTATTTCATTTCGGGTAAATTAGGTCATTTTTGTCCCAGATGGCGGGCCCACACCAGTCCCACTAACACCCAGGTACACATTTTATACTGGTGGTGATCACAAGACAGCAAGTGACACTTTTATGGAAACCCATCCTTAATGTTTTCCCAGCCGTACCGGAGGAGATTCGAACCCCGACCTCAGAATATTCCAACTACAATACATAGAGTAACATCACTAATAATACCTACTCATAAAGATGCGATTATTCCCTTATACAATTCTTGATCTTTAAAACTAAATAGAAACATATATTCCCAATCGCTTGTCCCAGTCTCTTACAAAAAATCATTATCAACACTGAGGTAGTAAACAGTACTTAGGCACTTAATGCTCAGGTCCTCCCATTTGCCTTAACATTCTAGAAGGCACGGTACATAGGGTATTGTCACTGACAATTGAACGGCATTTATTCCTGCAGTTTATTATTAGAAGATACACATATGTGTAATGTGTTATGTGTGTTATCCGCTACTGAGACCGTTTTTTCAAAGCTCTTACAAGAAGCTTAGTGCTGGCTATTAAATCTCATAGTTTTCTAACCCTGCTTTCTACAAACTTGGAGGCCTAGGCCGACACTAACTTATATGGGGTGGAGCGAGAGGGTATGTGGGTGGGTGTGTTACAGCTGTATACCTCCTCGGCATGTGAACGATCACAAGCAGGTGTCTCAGACACTTCCATAACTCTGAGAAAACTTCCACTCATTACACCTGTTGCCACCTTAGCAAAATATGCACACCCGCTCCTGATAAGTCAACCGAGAAGTCAGTTAAAGTAGCTTGAGCTAAAAAGTCCCTCACCCGAGGCTTTGTCTTGACATTGTTAACAGCTTCTTCCTGCGATTGTCTGGTAGGTGGGATTTTCCAATTGGAAGTCGAATCATTATAACAGCTGTAATACGTAGATATATCCGCAAATTACTTACTACCGAAGGCACACCACTGGTATGACCTCTTACGCTGGGGTATCCCGCCTACCAGTGTAACAAAACAATAATCAGTTAGAAAGCAGACGACCGTGGGCAATCAGCGTCCTATTGAAAAAAAATTAAAAATTCGTTTTTAAAATGGTAATACAAACGAACAGTTGAAAAGTAGGATAAGTTTCACTGCACAGTAGACGAGAACATGGTCTTATTAATAACGTCTATATATAATAATAAAAATGAAAACATGAATGAACAAAGTGATGAGGAATGAAAATTTAGAAATAAGAGACTAGATATCAGATTGGAGGGAGGGAGTATGGACGAAGTCAATGTGTTCATAAATCTGGGATTCACATCTTCAAAAGACGAGGTGAGCCATAAATTGACGAGAGGAAATAGTGAGTGGTGTACTGAGAGTTCTGGAGATCAAGGATCGAGATCGCGGGAAACAAAGAGAGGATCTTGTAAATGGAAATATGGTGGAACCAATGCTACTTATAAGGGTAATGAAGCATGAGTAGTGAACGCTGCAGCAAGAAGGCTGAACATGAATATGGCCGTGTTTGATGACAATATATGTTTGTGGAATTATATGCAGAAACATCCTTAGCCTTGAAGACTGAGGTGTGAAGCTACTGAGTAATGTATTATCAAGAGGGGCAGAAAGAGGGTGTTGAGGTGATTAGGACATTTATAAAGATGGAAACATAATAGAATGACTTAGAATTGGGAAGAAATAACGGAGAAAGGGTCATCCTAGGAGGTATACCAAGAGAGGGGTAAAGGAGGTATTCATATGAACGAGAGCTTGACTCCCAGCGGGTTGAGAGAGCGTGATAGATAGGAAACGAGTGGAGGCAAAGGTTTATAATGAACTGACTTGGTTCAATTTGGAGTGTGAGGAAAATAACATTTATGACTAGAGAACTGATTATCCGATTTGAGTCCTAGAGTCGACTGGAAGTACAGAGCCTTCGTTCTGAAGGAGGGGTGGAGATAGTTTCTCTACTCTCTCTCTATCTCTATGGATCAGCCTCGTCACGCCTCTGGCAACACAGGTGATGGAGTGAATTGATGATGAAAGTGTTTCTTTATTGGGTCACCTCCCTCGTAGGAAAGCGGCGGCCGTATGTATAAATTAATAAAGATAATGCATAATAGAATCAACACTATTTAATGATGATGCAGAGATAATAATAATAATAATATAATAATAAATAATAATAATAAAAAAATCTAATAATAATAAATACTAATACTAATAAAAATATAATAATAATAATAATAATAATAATATAATACTAATAATAATAATAATAATAATAAAATAATAATAACAAACAATAGACCATTTTGTTTCATTTCTCACGTATTCACTTGAACACTTGTATAGGAGAGCGGGGTATGGAGAACAGAGGGTAGGAGGAATAGAGGGGTAATGTAGGAACAGAGTGGTATGGAGGAACAGAGGTATGGAGGAAACAGAGGGTATTGAGGAACAGGAGGGTTATGGAGGAATAGAGGTAATGAGGAACAGAGGGGTATGGAGGAACAGAGGGGTATGAGGAACAGAGGTTATGGAGGAACAAGGGGAAATGGAGGAACAAGAGGGTATGGAGAACATTCAGAGGGGAATGGAGGAACAAGAGGTATGAGGAACAGAGGGGTATGGAGGAACAGAGGGGTATGTGTGAACAGAGGGTATGGAGGAACAGAGGGGTATGGAGGATAACAAGGGTATGGATGAACAGAGGGGTAGGGGAGGAACCAGAGGGTATGGAGGAACAGAGGGTAAGGAGGTACAGAGGGTATGGAGAAATAGAGGGGCATGGATGGAATAGAGGGGTAATGGAGGAACAGAGGGTAATGGAGGAACAGAGGGTATGGAGGAACAAGGGGTAATGGAGAACAGAGGGGTATGGAGGACAGAGGGGTATGGAGGAACAAAGGGGTATGGAGGAACAGAGGTATGGAGGAACAGAAGGAATGGAGGAACAGAGGGGCATGGAGGAACAGAGGGGTATGGAGGAACAGAGGGGCAATGCGGAACAGAGGGGTATGGATGAACAGAGGGGTATGAGGAACAAGGGGTCTGGAGGAACAGAGGTATGGAGGAACAGAGGGTATGGAGGAACAGAGGGGTAAGAGAACGAGGGGCATGGAGGAACAGAGGGTATGAGGAACAGAGGGGCAGGAGGAACAGGGTATGGAGGAACAGAGGGGTAATGAGGAACAAGGGTATGGAGGAACAGAGGTATGGAGACCAGAGGGGTATGAACTGGAACAGAGGGGTATGGAGGAAACAGAGGGTATGAGGACAGAGGGGTAAGGAGGAACAGAGGGGTATGGGAGAACAGAGGGGAAGGAGGAACAGAGGGGTACGGAGGAACAGAGGGGCATGGAGTAACAGAGGGTATGGAGGAACAGAGGAGCCATGGAGGAACAGACGGGTATGGAGGAACAAGGGTTATGGGGAGGAACAGAGGGGCATGAGGAACAGATGGTATGGTGAACAGGGGGTATGGAGAACAGAGGGTATGGAGGAAAAGAGGGGTATGGAGGAAACAGAGGGGTAAGGAGAACAGAGGGGTACGGAGAACAGAGGGGCATGGAGGAACAGAGGGGTATGGAGGAACGAGGGTATGAGAACAGAGGGGTATGGAGGAACCAAGGGGTATGGAGGAACAGAGGGTTATGGAGGAACAGAGGGGTATGGAGGAACAGAGGGGCATGGATGAACCGAGGGGTATGGAGAACAAGAGGAGCATGGAGAACAGACGGTATGGAGGAACAGAGGGGTATGGAGGAACAGAGGGGTATGGAGGAACGAGTGGTACGAGTAACAGAGGGGCATGGAGAACAGAGGGGTAGGAGGAGAAACAGAGGCATGGAGGAACAGCGGGTTATGGAGGAACTGAGGGGTAGGAGGGAACATAGGGGTATGGAAGAACAGAGGGGTAGGAGAACAGAGGGGTATGGAGGAACAGAGGGTATGGCGAAAAAGAGGGGTATGGAGGCACAGAGGGGTATGGACGAACAGAGGGAATGGAGGAACATAGGGGTAATTGAGGAACAGAAGGGGTATGAAGAACAGAGGGGTATGGGAGCACAGAGGGTATGGAGGAACAGGAGGGGTATGGAGGAACAGAGGGGCATGGAGGAACAGAGGGGTATGGAGGAACAGAGCAAATGAGCACAGAGGGGTATGGAGGCAACAGAGGGTAGGGAGAACAGAGGGGTATGGAGGAACAGAGGGAATGGAAAGAACAGAGGGGTTATGGAGGAATCAGAGGGTATGGAGGAACAGAGGGATATTGGAGGAAAGAGGGGAATGGAAAAACAAGGGGTAAGAGGAACATAGGGTATGGAGGAACAGAGGGGTAAGGAGGCACCGAGGGAATGGAGGAACAGAGGTAAGGAGGAACAAGGGGTATGGAGGACAGAGTGGTATGGAGGAACAGAGGGGTAAGGAGAACAGAGTGGAATGGAGGAACAGAGGTGCAAGGGAGGAACAGAGGGGTATGGAGGAACATAGGGGTATGGAGAACAGAGGGTATGGAGGAACAGAGGGTCATGGGGCACAAGGCATGAGGAACAAGGGGAATGGAGGAAAAGAGGGTTAGGAGGAACAGAGGGGTATGGAGGGACAGAGGGGCATGGAGTGAAAAGATGGGAAGGAGGAACAGAGGGGGTATGGAGGAACATAGGGCATTGGAGAACAGAGTGGTATGGGAGGAACGAGGGGCATGGAAGGAACAGAGGTATGGAGGAACAGAGGGCATGGAGGAACAGAGGGGTATGTAGGAACGAGGGGTATGGAGGAACAGAGGGTATGGAGGAACAGAGGGGCAGGATGAACAGAAGGGGAATGGAGGAACAGAGGGGTTTATGGAGGACACAGCAGGGGTATGGAGGAACAGAGGGGTAATGGAGGAACAGAGGGGTATGAGGAACAGAGGGATAGGAGGAAACAGAGGGTATTGAGAACAGAGGGGCCTGGAGGAACAGAGGGGTATGCGTAAACAGAGGGCATGTAGGAACAGAGTATGGGAGGAACAGAGGGGTATGGAGGAACAGAGGGGATGGAGGAACAAGGGGCATGGAGGAACAGAGGGTCATGGAGGAACAGAGGCATGGAGGAACAGAGGGGTAAATGGAGGAACGGGGAGGCGAGAGGGGCAATGGAGAACAGAGGGGCATGAGGTACAAGGGGCATGGAGTAACAGAGGGGTATGGAGGAACAGAGGGCATGAGGAACAGAGGGGCAGGAGGAACAGAGGGCCATGGAGGAACAGCGGGGCAGGGAGGAACAGAGGGTATGGGAGGAACGGAAGAGTATGGAGGAACAGAGGGGTATTGAGGAACAGAGGGATGGAGGAACAGAGGGGTATGGAGAGCATAGGGGTATGGAGGAACAGAGGGGTATGGAGAACAGAGGGTATGGAGGAACAGAGGGTATTGGAGGAACAGAGAGGGCCATGGTGACAGAGGGGTATGGAGGAACAGAGGGGTATGGAGGAACAGAGGGGTATGGAGGAACAGAGGTAATGGAGATACAGAGGGGTAAAGGAGGAACAGAGGGGATCTGGAGGAACAGAGGGTTGAGGAACAGAGGGGCAAGGAGGAACAGAGGGGAAGGAGGAACATAGGGCAAGAAGGAACAGAGGGGTATGGAGGAACAGAGTGGTATGGAGGAACAGAGGGCAGGAGGAAACAGAGGGGGCATGGAGGAACAGAGGGCATGGAGGAACAGAGGGCATGGAGAGAACATAGGGTATGAAGGAACAGAGGGCATGGAGGAACAGAGGGGCCATGGAGGGAACAGAGGGGCATAGGATGAACAGAGGTGTATGGAGTAACAGAGGGGCATGGAGGAACAGAGGGCATGGAGGAAGCAGAGGGCATGGAGTAACAGAGGGGCAAGGCTGAACAGAGTGGTATGGAGGAACGGAAGAGTATGAGAACAGAGGGGTATTGAGGAACAGAGGGGTTATGGAGTGAACAGAGGGGTATGGAGGAGACAGAGGGTATGAGGAACAGAGGGCATGGGGAACAGAGGGCTGAGGAACAGAGGGGCATGGAGGAACAGAGGGGTATGGAGGAACAGAGGGCATGGAGGGAACAGAGGGGTATGGAGGAACAGAGGATCATGGAGGAACAGAGGGGCATGGAGGAACAGAGTCAATGGAGGCACAGAGGGCATGGAGGAACAGAGGGGATGGAGGAACAGAGGGGTATGAGAACAGAGGGTATTGAGGAACAGAGGGGTATGTAGGAACATAGGGGTATGGAGGAACAGAGGGGTAAGGAGGACACAGAGGGTAAGGAGGAACAGAGGGGTATGGAGGAACAGAGGGGTATGGTGGAACATAGGGGTATGGAGGAACAGAGGGGTCTGAGGAACAGAGGGGTATGGAGGAATAGAGGGGAATGGGGAGGAACAGAGTGTATGAGGAACAGAGGGTATGGAGGAGCAGAGGGGAATGGGAGGAACAGAAGGGGCATGGAGGAAACAATGGGTATGGATGAACAGAGGGGTATGGAGGAACAGAGGGGTATTGAGGAACCAGAGGGGTATGGAGGAACAAGGGGCAGGAGGAACAGAGGGGTATGGAGGAACAGAGGGCATGGAGGAACAGAGGGGTATGGAGGAACATAGGGAGAAAGGGAAGGAAACAAGGGAATGGAGGACAGAGGGGTATGGATGAACAGAGGGGTAATGGAGGAACAGAGGGGATGGAGGAACAGAGGGGTAATGGAGGAACCGAGGGGTATGGAGGAACAGAGGGTAATGGAGGATTGGTAGGGATTTGGGAGGGACAACGTATGAATTATAGGGAATGAAGGGAAAATGGATGATAAGGGATGGAGTGTTGGATAATGGGGAAAGTATGGGAAGGGAACAAGAAATATAGAAGGGACGAGAGGAAGATGGGTGGGATGGAATTGGAATGGGAAAGATAGGAAGAGGTACAAGAGGGATGAAAACGGAATTTGAAAGGGATAGAGAACTGAGGTAGGGGACACTGAATGTATCACTTGCGCGTAAAAAATTAAGGTTATTAGTAGTGTAATGTTCTGAGAAGCTGCTACGACTTTGGTGCTGCTCCTGACTATATTATTGACTCTGTCCAGCCCATCACCGGTTCATCCCACCAAGCTGAGTGACTCCACCTGCCATGTTTTATTTTTACACAGCTGTGTCATCCACGTCAGTGTTTGTTTTACCGGGTGCGTCATTCACCAGTAACAAAAGCACCTGCCTACAAACTCGCCTTTATACAAAAGGACCCACGTGAACGCTGTGAACCAACGTCACAATATGAATGTCAAGGGGTGGTCCTAGAGATATGATCCATGTCATTTATTGAGGTATACGAGTGTAATTAGACACGTGTGTGGGTAGAGGGAAGAATGCAGAGGCACCAGCAAGTATTCCAAACTCGCAGGTGTGAGCTCACGTACTTTTTTCAGTAAGAACTGGAGTTTATACAAATATTGTCTGGTAGTTTCAGCGATAATGCTGATAGTTTTGCAATAAGGTTTGGTACATTTACAATAAGACCTGGATACTTTTTACAATAAGATTGATACTTTACACAATAAGACTGGATAGTTTTATAACAATAATATGCTGATAGTTTTAAACCAAGCTGTATTTGTTCTCGATAAAGATCGAAGTTTCGCAGTAAACGCTGATATTTTACAAAAAGGCTGACAGCTACCTCTTAATGCTATTAGTTAACATAATGACTGATAGTTTTAGAGTAATGCTGGTACTTTTACAATAAGAACGATGTTTTAGCAGTAAGGCTAGTATATCACAATAAGGCCATAGTTTTAACAATAAGGCGATAGTTTTTACAATAAGGCTTATATGTTTTTAACAATAAGATTGATACTTTTACAATAAGATTGATAGTATTACCATAAGACTTTACAGTTTTACAAAAAGGCTGATAGTTTTTAAAATACGGCTAATCTATGTTACAATAAGGCTGATAGTTGTTTAGACAATAAGACTGATAGAGTTACAAAAGATTGAATACTTTTACAAAAAGATTGATAGTTTTTAACAAATAAGACTGATCGTTTTAACAAAAAGAGGCTCATAGTTTTATAAAAATAAGGCTGATAGTTTACAATAAGGATCATATTTTAAAAATATCAGGTTTGATAGTTTTTAACAATAAGGCTGATAATTTTACAATAAGCTTGAAAGTTTTACAAAGACACAGAGCGTTTACAATAAGACTGACAGTTTACAATACACTGATAGTTTTTACAATAAGACAGAGAGCTTATCAACAATATGGCCGGTATGTTTTACAATAAGCCTGGTAGCTTAAAAAAAGGCTGAAAGTTGCGCATAAAGTTTCCGTAGTAATTTACAGTAACGCTGATAGTTTTACAATACGGCAGAAAGTTTTACAGTAAGACAGAGAGTATACAATAAGACTAGATTTTTTTACAATAAGACTGATAGATTTTTTTACAATAAGATCAGAGAGGTTACACAAAAAGCTGATAGTTTTTACAGTAAGGCTGGTAGTTTTGCAATAAGACTGATAAGTATTAACAATAAGCTGATATTTTAGAACTAAGGCTATAGTTTACAACAAGCCTTTTAGTTTTCCAATAAGGGCTGATAGTTTTGCAATAAGGCTGATAGATTTAAAATAACGGCTGACAGTTTTTACAATAAGACTGATAGTTTTACATAAGATTGATATTATACAATAAGACTGATAGACTTTTACAATAGACTGATAGTTTTCAAAAGGCTGGTAGAATTTAAAATAAGAGGCTGTAATTGGTACAATAAGGCTAAAACTTTACAATAAAGGCTATAGTTTAAGAATAAGGCTGATAGGCTTTAATAATATACGCTGGTACTTTTACAAAAAGCTGATAGCTTTAGAGTAAGGCTTGTAGTTTACAATAAGACTGAAAGTTTACAATAGAGCTGTATAGTTCACACAACAAGGCTTATAGTCTTACAATAAGGCTGAGAGTTTTAAAATAAGGCTGGTGCTTTTACAAAAAGGCTGATAGCTTTACAGTAAGGCTGGTAGTTTTACAATAAGACTGATAGTTTTACAAAAGGCTGATAGTTTCACAACAAGGCTTATAGTTTTACAATAAGGCAGACAGTTTTACAATAAGGCTGACAGTCTTAAAATAAAGCTGATATTTTACAAAAAGGCTGACAGTTTTACAATAAGACAGAGGTTTACAGTAAGACTAGCAGCTTTACAATAAGGCTGATAGTTTTAAAATAAGATAGGTAGTTTTACAATAAGACTGATAGTTTTACAGTAATGCTGGTAGCTTTACAATAAGACGATAGTTTTACAACTAGGCAGAAATTTTACGCAAAGGCTGATAGTTTTGCAATAAGACTGATAGTTTTACATAAGGCTGGTAGTTTTACAATAATGCTGACAGCTTTACAATAAGGCTGATAGTTTTACAATAAGACTGTAGTTTTACAATAAGGTTGATAGTTTTATGATAAGGCTGGTAGTTCTACAATAAGGCTGGTAGTTTTACGTAAGGCTGGTACTTTTACTGTAAGACTGAGAGTTTTTTAATAAGGCTGGTAATTTTACAATAAGGCTGATAGTTTTACAATAAGACTGAGAGTTTTACAATAACGCTGATAGTTTTACAATAAGACTGGTAGTTTTACAATAAGGTTGATGGTTTTATGATAAGGCTGGTAGTTCTACAATAAGGCTGGTAGTTTTACAGTAAGGCTGGTACTTTTACTATAAGACTGAGAGTTTTACAGTAAGGCTGGTAATTTTACAATAAGGCTGATAGTTTTAAAACAAGGCTGAATGTTTTACTATAAGGCCGATTGTTTTTCAATAAGACTTATAGTTTTACAATAAGATTGATACTCTTACAATAAGATCGATAGTATTACAATAAGACTGATAGTTTTACAATAAGGCTGATAGTTTTAAAATAAGGCTGACAGTTTTACAATAAGGCTGATAGTTTTACAATAAGACTAATAGTGTTACAAGAAGATTGATACTTTTACAAAAAGACTGATAGTTTTACAATAAGACTGATAGTTTTACAATAAGGCTGATAGTTTTAAAGTAAGGCTGATAGTTTTACAATAAGGCTCATAGTTTTAAAATAAGGTTGATAGTTTTACAATAAGGCAGATAATTTTACAATAAGACTGATAGTTTTACAAAAAGACAGAGAGGTTTGCAATAAGACTGACAGTTTTACAATACGACTGATAGTTTTACAATAAGACTGAAAGTTTTACAATATGGCCTGTAGTTTTACAACAAGCCTGGTAGCTTTAAAATAAGGCTGATAGTTGTACAATAAAGTTCGTAGTTTTTACAGTATCGCTGATAGTTTTACAATACGGGTGACAGTTTTACAGTAAGACAGAGAGGTTTACAATAAGACTGGCAGTTTCAATAAGACTGATAGTTTTACAAAAAGGCTGATGTTTTACAACAACACAAAGAGGTTACAAAAAGGCTGAGAGTTTTACAGTAAGGCTGGTACTTTTACAATGAGATTGATAGTTGAACAATGAGGAGGTTAGTTTTACAACAACGCTGATAGTTTGCAACAAGGCTCATAGTTTTGCAATAAGGCTGATAGTTTTTTCAATAATGCTGATAGTTTTAAAATAAGGCTGATAGTTTTACAAAAAGGCTGATAGTTATACAAAAAAACTGATAGTTTTACAATAAGGATGGTAGTTTTAAAACAGGGCTGATAGTTGTACAATAAAGTTCGTAGTTTTACAGTAACGCTGATAGTTTTACAAAAAGGCTGTCAGCTTTACAATAAGGCTGATAGTTTTACAACAAGGTTTATAGTTTTACAACAAGGCTGATAGTTTTGCAATAAGGCTTATAGTTTTAAAATAAGACTGATAGTTTTATAAAAAGGCTGATAGTTTTACAAAAAGACTGATAGTTTTACAATAAGGCCGGTAGTTTTAAAACAAGGCTGATAGTTGTACAATAAAGTTCGTTGTTTTACAGTAACGCAGATAGTTTTACAAAGAGGCCGGCAGTTTTACAATAAGGCTATTAGTTTCAACATAAGGCTCATAGTTTTACAGTAAGGCCGGTACCTTTACAGTAAGACTGATAGTTTTGCAATAAGGCTGGTAGTTTTACAATAAGTCTGATAGTTTTACAATAAGACTGATAGTTTTACAATAAGGCTGATAATTTTAAAATAACGCTGATAGTTTTACAATAAGGCTGATAATTTTACAATAAGACTCATAGTTTTACAATAAGATTGATACTTTTACAATAAGACTGATAGTTTTACAATAAGACTGATAGTTTTACAATAAGGCTGATAGTTTTAAAATTAGGCTGATAGTTTTACAAAAAGACAGACGTTCACAATAAGACTGACAGTTTTACAATAAGACTGATAGTTTTACAATAAGACTGATAGGTTTACAATAAGGCTGGTAGTTTTACAATAAGCCTGGTGGCTTTAAAATAAAGCTGAGAGTTGTACAATAAAGTTCGCCGCTTTTACAGTAACCCTGATAGTTTTACAATAAGGCCGACAGTTTTACAGTAAGAGAGAGAGGTTTACAATAAGACTGGCAGTTTTGCAATAAAACTGATAGTTTTACAATAAGACAGAGAGGTTTACAAAAAGGCTGATAGTTTTACAGTAAGGCTGGTAGTTTTACAATAAGACTGATTGTTTTACAATAAGGCTGATAGTTTTACAATAAGGCTGATAGTTTTATAACAAGGCACATAGTTTTACAATGAGGCTGATAGTTTTGCAAAAAGGCTGATAGTTTTAAAATAAGGCTGATAGCTCTACAATTAGGCTGATAATTTTCAAAAAAACTGATGGTTTTACAATAAGATTGATACTTTTACAATAAGACTGATACTTTTACAATAAGACTGATAGTTTTTCAATAAGGCTGGTAGTTTTAAAATAAGGCTGATAGTTGTACAATAAGGCATATAGTGTTACAATAAGGCTATTAGTTTAAGAATAAGGCTGATAGCTTTACTGTAAGGCTGGTACTTTTACAAAAAGGCTGATAGCTAGAGAGAAAGGCTAGTAGTTTTACAACAAGGCTGATAGTTTTACAATAAGGCTGATAGTTTTATAAAAAGGCTTACAGTTTTATAAAAAGGCTGATAGTTTTAAAGCAAGGGTGGTACTTTTACAAAAAGGCTGATAGCTTTACAGTAAGACTGGTAGTTTTACAATAAGATTGATAGTTTTACAATAAAGCTGATAGTTTTAAAATAAGGCATATAGTTTTGCAATAATGCTGATAATTTTAAAATAAGGCTGGTATTTTACAAAAACGCTGATAGTTTTACAGTAAGGCTGGTAGTTTTACAATAAGACTGATAGTTTTACAATTAGGCTGATAGTTTTACAACAAGTCTTATAGTTTTACAATAAGGCTGATAGTTTTGCAATAAGGCTGATAGTTTTAAAATAAGGCTGATAGTTTTAAAATAAGGCTGACAGTTTTACAATAAGACAGAGAGGTTTACAGTAAGACTAGCAGATTTACAGTAAGGCCGATAGTTTTACAATAAGGTTTGTAGTTTTACAATAAGACTAATAGTTTTACAAAAAGGCTGATAGTTTTACAACAAGGCTTATAGTTTTACATTAAGGCAGATAGTTTTACAGTAAGGCTGATAGTCTTAAAATAAGGCTGATAGTTTTACAAAAAGGCTGACAGTTTTACAATAAGACTGATAGTTTTACAGTAAAGCTGGTAGTTTTACAATAAGACTGATAGTTTTACAACTAGGCTGAGAACTTAAAAAAAAGGCTCATATTTTTTCTAAGATATAGTTTTACAAAAAGGGTTTGGGTAGTTTTTACAATAAGGTTTAGTTTTACAAAAGGCTGAGGGTTTTACAAAAGGCTCTGTATCAATAAGACTGGTAATTTAAAATAGGCTGAAATTTTTGAAAAGGGCTTGTGTTCTCAATAAGGGGGGTAGTTTCAAAAGAAAGGGCGGGGTACTTTTAAAAAAAAAGGCTTGTAGTTTTACAAAACTTTGTATTTTTACAAAAAGACTGATAGTTTTACAAAGGCTGTATTTTTAAAATAAGGTAAAGTTTTACAATAAGGCAGTTTTTTTTACAATAAGACTCATACTTTGCAAAAGTTTATCCCTTTTAAAATAAATTGATTTTTTACAAAAAGATGATAATTTTACAAAGGCTTATTTTTAAAATAAGGCTAAATTTTAAAAAAAGGGCTGTAGTGTTAAATAAGAATGAATTTTTACAAAAGATGTAGTTTCAAAAAGGGGCAAAATTTCCAAAAAGGCTGATAGTTTTAAAATGGGAGATATTTTTACAATGGGGCTATAGTTTTAAAAAAAGGTTTGATCTTTTTTCAATAAGGCTTAATTTTAAAATAAGATGATTTTTTTACAAAAAGACAGGGGGTTTTACAATAAGACCCCGGGTTTTGCAATAATGGTATTTTTTTAAATAGACTAAAAGTTTACAGTATCGCTGGTTTTTTTACAAAAGCCGGGTTTCTTTAAAATAAGGCTGTATTTTGTTCAAAAAAATTCGTGTTTTTACATAACGCAAAAGTTTTAAAAATAAGGTGGGGGTTTACAGTAAGAGAGAGGGTTTCAATAAACGGGCATTTTTTACAATAAACTGACGTTTTACAAAAAAGACTGATATTTTACAATAGACAAAGGGGTTCAAAAAAAGGGCTGATTTTTTACAGTAAGGTGTTTTTTTACAATAATGTGAAGTTTTGCCAAGGTTATGTTTGCAAAAAGGCAGATAGTTTTGAATATGTTTGATAGTTTAAAAAGGCTGAAGCTTTACAAAAAAGCTGATAGTTTTACAAAGGACTGATAGTTTTAAATAGGAATTTTAAAAAACAAGGCAAAAGTTGGTAAAAATTTCGCAGTTTTACATAATGCTGAACTTTTACAAAAAAAGGCGGACATTTTTTCAATAAGGCTATTTTTAAAAATAAGGCTGATATTTTTTGCTGGGCTGATATTTTTTACAATAAGACTGATAGTTTTAAAATATGGCGGGTGTTTCACAATAAGGGCTGTAGCTTTAAAAAAAAGGCTGTTGTTTTACAGTAAGGTTTTAAAGTTTTAAAAAAGGCTGATTTTTTAAAAAAAGGGCGAAAATTTTTAAAAATAAAAAGATTTTTTAAAAAAGACAGAGAGGTTTACAATAAAAATGAAAATTTTCAATAAGACTGAAGTTTTACAATGGACGATTGTTTACAAAGGGGGTGTTTTACAATGCCTGTTAGCTTTAAAATGGGCTGAATTTTGACAAATAAAGTTGTTTTTTACTGCAACGCTGATTTTTTACAAAAAGGCTAAGAGTTTTACAGTAAGACTGAGGGGTTTCCAATAACACTGGATTTTTTACAAAAAGACAGATAGTTTAAAAAGAAAAAGAGGTTTAAAAATGGCAAATTTTTTACAGTAGGAGGAGTTTTTCAGTAAGGCGTGTTTTAAAAAAAGGGTAAGAAGTTTTACGGAGGGTGTATTTTTACAAAAGACGAATTTTTACAAAAGGTGATAGTTTTTTAAAAAAAATTGAAATTTTTTTAAATAAGACTAATAGTTTTACAAAAGATGATTTTTTTCAAAAAGGGTGGTTTTTTTTAAAATAAGGCTCTAGTTTTTCAATAAGTAATTTTTTTTACAATGGGGCTATTAGTTTAACAATAAGGCTGACAGTTTTTATAAGGCTGGCACTTTTACAAAAAGGTGATGCTTTAAGTAAGGCTAGTAGTTTTTAAAAAAAGAAAAGGAGGTTTACAGTAAGATGACATTTTTGAAATGGACGGATATTTTACAGAAAAGACTGATATTTTTTAAAATAGGGCTGGTTTTTTTACAATAAGAATGGTATTTTAGAATAAGGTGTTATTGTACAAAAAATTTCTATTTTTCACAGAACGCTGAATTTTTACAAAAGGGAGAGTTTTTACAGAAGACAAAAAAAAATTTAAAAAAGACTGGCATTTTTTACAATAAAACTGAAAGTTTTAAAATAAGACTGTTTTTCAAAAGACAAAGGGGTTTCACAAAAAAGCGATATTTTTTACAGTAGGCTGGTAGTTTTGCAATAAAGCTGATATTTTTACAACAAGGTTAAAAGTTTTACAAAAATTTGAAGTTTTGCAATTGTTTTATAGTTTTAATAAGGTGATAGCTTTACAAAAAGGATGACATTTTTTTCAAAAAACTGATAGTTTTACAAAAAGGGCGGGGATTTTTTTAAAAAACCCCGATAGTTGTCAATAACTTCGAAGTTTAAAAGTAACGCTGTAGTTTTACAAAAAGGGCTGGCAGTTTTACAATAAGGCTATTTTTTTAAAAATAAGGCTGATAGTTTTACGTAAGGCTGGTACTTTAGCAATAAGATGATTTTTTAAAATATTGGGGTAGTTTCACAATAAGGCTGATAGCTTTAAAAAAGGCTGAAGTTTTCAGTAAGGCTGATAGTTTTAAAAAAAGGCTGATAGTTTTAAAAAAAAGCTGATAATTTTGAAAATAAAATGATAGTTTTACACAAAGAAAGGGGTTTACAATAAGACTGATGTCTTACAATGAGACAGGGGGTTTAAAAATGGGGCTGGTAGTTTTACAGAAAGGGGGGTTTAGTTTTACAATAAACTAAAAGTTTTAAAAAAAGGGCTGATATTTGAAAAAAAAGATTACTTTTTTCAGTAAGACAATAGTTTTGCAATAAAGATTCATTGTTTTCAATAATGGGTATTTTTAAAAAAAGGTGAGTTGTACAAAAAGGCAAATAGTTTTACAGAAGGCTATTAGTTTAACAAAAAGGCTAAAAGTTTTACTATAAGGCAGGGATTTTTAAAAAAAAGCTGATAGCTAGGAGTAAGGCTAGTAGTTTAACAAAAAGTGAATTTTTTTAAAAAAGACAGAGGGTTTACAAAAACTGATAGTTTTGAAATAAGACTGACATTTTTACAGAAAGATGATGTTTTACAAAGGGCGGAGTTTTACAATAACCCTGGTAGTTTTAAAAAAGGGCTGATAGTTGTACAAAAAGATCTTTAGTTTTACAGTAAAGCTGATAGTTTTACAAAAAGGCTGACAGTTTTAAGAAGGGGACAGAGAGGTTTACAATAAGACTGGCGTTTTACAAAAAGCTGAAGTTTTAAATAAGATATAGTTTCACAATAAGAGAAGAGGTTTACAAAAAAGAAAATTTTTTTTTACAGTAAGGCTGGTAGTTTTACAATAAGACTGAATTTTTTAAAAAGGGGTAGTTTTACAACAAGGCTGATGTTTTGCAATAAGGTGATATTTTTAAAAAAGGCTGAACTTTTAAAAAAAAGGTGATAGCTTTACAATAAGCTGGTATTTTACAATAAGGCTGATAGTTTTACAACAATGTTATATTTTTAAAAACAAGGCTGAATTTTTGGGAAAAAAGGCAGATAGTTTTAAAATAAGGTTGATATTTTTTACAATAAGGCTGATATTTTAAAATAAGACGAATTTTTTACAAAAAGCAGGGGGTTACAAAAAGACGAAGCTTTATAAAAAAATTTACAGTTTTAAAATAAGACTGATGTTTACGTATGGCTGGTACTTTAAATAAGGTGATATTTGTACAATAATGTTCGTATTTTTTATAGTAACGTGAATTTTTACAAAAAGGGCCCAAAGTTTACAGTAAGACAAGGGGTTTAAAAAAAAAAGACTGGCATTTTTAACAAAAAGGGATTTGAAAAAAACGCTGATGTTTTTCAAAAAAAGGCTGATAGTTTTAAAATAAGGCTGACAGTTTTACAATGGCGGAGTTTTAAAACAAGGCTGATAGTTGTAAAATAAAGTTGTAGTTTTACA
Source organism: Cherax quadricarinatus (assembly GCF_026875155.1). NCBI lineage: Eukaryota > Metazoa > Arthropoda > Malacostraca > Decapoda > Parastacidae > Cherax > Cherax quadricarinatus. The sequence continues at coordinate 62,570,757 of NC_069400.1, read as the reverse complement.
GTAACGCTGATAGTTTTCAATAAGGCCGACATTTTAAAATAAGGCTGACTTTTTGACATGGGGGCTAAGTTTTAAAATAAGGCTGATATTTTACGAAAAGAATTATAGTTTAAAAAAAAACTGATATTTTTACAATGGCGGGTATTTTAAAAAACAAGGCTGATGTTGTACAAAAAAAAGTTCGTAGTTTTACAGTAACCTGGTAGGTTTACTAAGGCTGATGTTTTGAAAATAATGCTGATAGTTTTTAAAATAGGCTGATAGTTTTAAAAAAAGGCTGATATTTTTTCAAAAGATGACAGTTTTAAAAAAAAGGATTATATTTTTGAAAAAAATGATTTTTAAATAAGGTGTAGTTTAAAAAACAAGGGAAAATTTGTACAAAAAAATTCGTATTTTTAAGTAACGTGATATTTTTAAAAATAAGGATAATAGTTTTGAAATAAGGCATTAGTTTAAAAAAAGGGTGCGTTTTCAGAAGGGGTATTTTTACAATCAAAACTGTATTTTTTAAAAATTGGCGGGCATTTTTAAAATACGGCTGAGGTTTTAAAAAAGACTGTATTTTTAAAAAAAGGCTGATGTTTTAAAATAAGCTTTAAAATTTTACAAAAAAGGCTGAAAGTTTTACAATAGGCCATATTTTTAAAATAAGTTTGATACTTTTCAAAAAGATGATAATGTTTCAAAAAGATTGAACTTTTAAATAAGACGTAGTTTTAAAATTAGACTGACATTTTTACAAAAAGGCTGGTAGTTTTAAAATGGGCGATTGTTTGCAATAAGGCGATAGTTTAAAAAAAGGGTGTAGTTTACAAAAAAGTGAAAATTTTACAATAATCTGATAGTTTTACAAAGACAGAGGGTTTACAATAAGATGACAGTTTTACAAAGACTGACTTTTTTTAAAATAAGATGATAATTTTCAATAAGGCGTATTTTTTGCAATAAGCCTGGTAGTTTAAAATAAGGTGATGTTGTACAATAAATTCGAGTTTTTATACTAAAGCCGTAGTTTTACAATAAGTTTGGGCATTTTTCAGTAAGACAGAGGGGTTTTAAACAATAAGACTGGCATTTTACAATAAGACTGATATTTTTACAATAAGACTAAATTTTTTACAAAAAGGGAAAGGGGTTTGCAAAAAAGCTGAAGTTTTACAGTAACGTGGTAGCTTTACAATGGACTGATAGTTTAAACAAGGTTTTTTTATTTTTTACAAAAGATGATTTTTTTGCAATGGGCTGTATTTTAAAAAAGGCTGAAGTTTTACAAAAAGCTGATGTTTCACAAAAAGGCTAGTATTTTTTAAACCAAAGGGTGATGTTGTACAAGATTTCGTATTTTACAGTAACGTGAAGTTTTACAATGGCTGACATTTTCAAAATGAGCGTGTTTCACAACAAGGTTTATAGTTTTCAATAAGGGAAGTTTTGCAATAGGCTCATATTTTAAAAAAGGGGCAGAAAATTTACAAAAGGCTGATGTTTTACAAAAAGACGATAGTTTTACAATAAAGCTGGTGTTTTAAAACAAGGCGATAGTTGTACAATAAAAGTTCGTTGTTTTACAGTGATGCTGAAGTTTTTAAAAAAGGTGACGTTTTACAATAAGGTTTTTAGTTTAAAAAAAAAGGGGCTGATAGTTTTAGAAAAGGGTTTTACTTTTACAATAAGACAGATATTTTAAAATATGGGGGGTATTTTTTAAATAAGGCCCTGATAGATTTACAATGGGGATGATATTTTAAAAAAAGGCTGTATTTTTAAAAAAAGGTGATAGTTTTACAAAAAGTGATAGTTTTACTAAAAAACTCATAGTTTTAAAATAAGATGTACTTTTACAATAGAGTAGTTTTACAAAAGACGATAGTTTACAAAAAGGTGTAGTTTTAAAAAACGCAGACTTTTTCAAAAAGGTTTAAAGTTTTACAAAAAGACTGTAGGTTGCAATAAAATTGATTTTTTTACAGTTGCCCTGATATTTTTAAAATAAATGAAGTTTTACAAAAGGGATAGCTTTAAAAAAAGGGTGATATTTTTGCAGTAAGGTTGTAGTTTTAAAATAAGTCGGTATTTTAAATAAGGCAGATAGTTTAAAATAAGGCTGAAAATTTTTGAAAAAAGAAGGATATTTTTTAAGTAAGATGATAGTGTTACAAAAAGATTGATACTTTTACAGTAAGACTGATAGTTTTACAATAAGACTGATGGTTTTACAATAACTCTGATAGCTTTAAAATAAGGCTGATAGTTTTACAGTAAGGCTGACAGTTTTACTATAAGGCTGATGGTTTTACAATAATGCTGATAATTTTGAAATAAGAAGGATAGTTTTACATAAAGACAGAGAGGTTTACAATAAGACTGTCAGTTTTACAATAAGACTGATAGTTTTACAATAAGATAAATAGGTTTACAATAAGGCTGGTAGTTTTACAATAGGCCTGTAGCTTTAAAATAAGCAGATAGTTGTAACAATAAAGTTCGTAGTTTTTACTGTAACGCTGATAGTTTTGCAATAAGGCTAACAGTTTTACAGTAAGACTGAGAGGTTTACAATAAGACTGAAAGACTTACAATGAGACAGAGAGGTTACCAAAAAGGCTGACAGTTTTACAGTAAGGCTGGTAGTTTCACAGTAAGGCAGATAGTTTTAAAATATGGCTTATAATTTTACAGTAAGGCTGATAGTTTTACAATAAGGGTGGAAGTTTTAAAATAAGGCTTATAGTTTTACAATAAGGCTGACGGTTTTACAATATGGCTGATAGTTTTACAATAAGGTTGATAGTTTTATGATAAGGCTGGTATTTCTTCAATAATGCTCGTAGTTTTACAGTAAGGCTGGTTCTTTTAAAATAATACTGATAGTTTTACAATAAGGCTGGTAGTTTTACAATAAGGCTGATAGTTTTACAATAAGGCAGATAGTTTTACAATAAGGCTGATAGTTTTTAAATAAGACTGATACCTTTACAATAAGACTGATAGTTTTACACTAAGACTGACAGTTTTTCAATAAGGCTGGTAGTTTTAAAATAAGGCTGATAGTTGTACAATAAGGCTAATAGTTTTACAATAGGGCTATTAGTTTAACAATAAGGCTGACAGTTTTACAAAAAAGACAGAGAGGTTTACAATAATACTGACAGTTTTACAATAAAACTGATAGTTTTACAGTGAGACTGACAGTTTTACAATATGGCTGGTAGTTTTACAATAAGCCTGGTAGCTTTAAAATAAGGCTGATAGTTGAACAATAAAGTTCGTAGTTTTTTCAGTAACGCTGATAGTTTTTCAAAAAGGCTGACAGTTTATCAGTAAGACAGAGAGGTTTACAATAAGACTGGCAGTTTTACAATAAGACTGATAGTTTTACAATAAGACTAATAGTTTTACAATAAGACAAAGAGGTTTACAAAAAGGCTGATAGTTTTACAGAAACGCTGGTAGTTTTACAATAAGACTGATAGATTTACAATAAGGCTGATAGTTTTGAAATAAGGCTGACAGGTTTACAAAAAGGCTGATAGTTTTACAAAAAGGCTGGTAGTTATAAAACAAGGCTGATAGTTGTACAATAAAGTTCGATGTTTTACAGTAACGCTGATCGTTTTAAAATAAGGTAGATAGTTTTACAATATGGCTATTAGATTAAAAATAATGCTGATAGTTTTAGAGTAAGGCTGGTACTTTTGCAATAAGACGTATAGTTTTAAAATATGGCTGGTAGTTTTACAATAAGGCTGGTAGATTTACAATGAGACTGACAGTTTTACAATAAGGCTGATAGTTTTAAAATAAGACTGATAGTTTTAAAAAAATGCTGATAGTGTTACAATAAGATTGATACTTTTACAGTAAGACTGATAGTTTTACAATAAGACTGATAGTTTTACAATAAGACTGAAAGCTTTAAAATAAGGCTGATAGTTTTACAGTAAGGCTGACAGTTTTAAAATAAGGCTGATAGTTTTACAATAAGGTTGATAATTTTAAAATAAGAAGGATGGATTTACATAAAGACAGAGAGGTTTACAATAAGTTTGACAGTTTTACAATAAGACTGATAGTTTTACAATAAGACAGATAGGTTTACAATAAGGCTGGTAGTTTTACAATAGGCCGGGTAGCTTTAAAATAAGGCAGATAGTTGTACAATAAAGTTCGTAGTTTTACAGTAACGCTGACAGTTTTGCAAAAAAGGCTAAGATTTTTCACATTAAGAAAGAGGGGTTTTACAGAATAAGGGTGATATTTTACAAAAAGGGAAATTTTA